>CM070779.1:113094043-114310293 GCA_036346955.1 Dipus sagitta | reverse complement strand
ATAAACAAGTACACAAAGGGGGAAATGTGGGTACAACCTAAAAAGTTTGAATTATGACCAAGAATGGGTAATATTCAATGACAAAAAAGTGGTTCAGAAAAGATGAATGGAAGCATGAGATAAGCACACAGAAAGAAGGGGTGCAAAGGAGGCCAGGAGGCTTGGTAGGGGTGAGGAAGAGGAGAATAAACTGAAACAACTTGTGTTTAAAATGCAGTAAAGATATCTAATACTATGTATGCTATATAAAAAATATTACAAAAGTGCTTTACCACAACTAGAATAATCAGTGAAGTTGTAGTAAAGATTTTTTAACAAAAAACTCGGTTCTCTACAGATTTGATGACAAATTCTATTAGAAATATAGTAGAAATGCTAATGCTAGCTGTGTGTGGCGATCTACATAATGAAACTGTGATAAAGAAAGAAAGAGAAAAAGAGAGAGAAAAAAAGAAAGGAAGGAAGGAAGCAAAGGGAAGGAAAGAAGAAAGTGAAGGAAGAAAGGGTTCTATAAAATGGTTAATACCAGTGCCCCTCAACTTTCACCCATAATACAAAAGGAAGGATCAGTAAACTCATTCTATGAAGCCAATGTTACTCTGATATCAAAATTAGATAAGGTTACTACATAAAAAGAAAGCTATAAAAAAATATCCCAAATGAACCTTAAAATAAACAAGTCTCAGTAAGGAATGGAGAGATGTGTTTATACAGTATATATGTCATGGCTTGATTGAAGTGTACCAATGTGGGTGTGTATATGCATGTGTCCTGTATGCACACATGTTGGGGCCAAAGTCAAAGAATTGGGTTTCTCCTTCTATTGCTCATCCATATATTTCCAAACCCAGTGTTATCAGGCATGCATAGCCATGTCCAGCTGTTAATGTGGGTGGTGAGAATCAAAAGCATTGGTCTCTGGCCCTCATGCTAGCATAGAAAACACTTTTACCTGCTGAGCTATTTCCCCAGCCCAAAGCAAAGCTCTTAATGTAAGACCTAAAACTCCAAACATACTAGAGGGGAAAGAAAGAAACACTTGAGTGCTTTTTGAAATGGACTCCAATAGTTTCAACATAATTGCAAGAATTGACAAATTGCATTGCATAGAATGTGAAATCTTCTACAATGCCATGGAAACAATCAGCAGTGACAGCCCAAAGTATGAGAGAAAACATTTGCCAATGGCGCATCTGACAGTGGGTCAATATTGAGAGTCTATAAAGAACTCAAAAATGGATCAATAAAAGGCCTAATGAATTGAATAGGCAGTTTCAAAATGAGCAAATATGAATGGTAAATAAATATTTGAGAAAGTTTTTAACATCCTTAGCTATTAGGGAAATGTAAACTAAAACTACATGGACATGGCATGTTGCCCCTGTCAGAATGGCAGTCAGTATAAAAACAAATGACGGGGCTGGAGAGATTGCTGTCATTCAGGTGCTTGCCTCCAAAACCTAAGGCCCCAGATTCGACTCCCCAGTACCCACATAAAGCCAGATGGAGTTCATTTTCACTAGCTAATGGTCCTGATGGGCCCATTCTCCCTCCCCCCTCTCTAATTCTCTCTCTCAAATAAATAAATAGAATATTTTTAAAAAACCAATGAAAACAAATGCTAGTGAGGATAGAAAGAAAAAATATCCCTTCCACATTTCTGGATGAAATGTATATGTTACAGCTATTGTGGAAATCATTATGGACATTTATCAGCAATCTGAAAATTCAACTATCATGTGATCCAATTTTATCAGTCCTGATTATTTCCCTTAAGAAGATATTTTACATACATATTTGGACATTCAGGATTAAAGCAACACTATTTACAACCATCAAGATTGGGAAGGGTCAAAGATGTCTAACAGACAAATGGATATAAAAATATGGCATATGTGTCCAATGGTGTTTTCTTCAATTCCAAAGAAAAATGAAGCACAGCATTCGCAGTAAGAAGTATAATAATGGAAATCATCATGTTAAACAAAATATGCTAGGCACAGAAAGCAAATATTGCCTGTTTTCCTTCATGTGTGGAATGTAAATATATGCATACATACATGTATGCTTATATTTTCATTTAAGACATTATTATGGAAAGGGAACAGTGTTAGGATAAAGGTGTCTGAACACAGGAGTGAGGTCCAACAAACCGGAGTAAGAACATATTATTGGTGAAATGAATTATATTAACAAGAAGCCAGAAGAAGGTTGGGAGGGCATAGAGGAAGCCATGACCAATTACAATGATATGCACATGTGAAAGTGTCATAAGGAACCCCACTGCTGTATGTACATAAGAAAATTTCCAAAAATTGTAAAATGTAGCAGATCTACTTACTAGTAAGCATATTTCTCTTTTTTTTTGTTGATTTTTTTCTTTTCTTTTTTTTCAAGGTAGGGTCTCACTCTCGCTCAGGCTGACCTGGAATTCACTATGTAGTCTCAGGGTGGCCTTGAACTCTCGGTGATCCTCCTACCTCTGCCTCCCCAGTGCTGGGATTAAAGGCGTGCGCCACCACACCCGGCTAGTAAGCATATTTCTTATCACAATTAATTTTCCTATAAGAAACACTATAAGTGGGTAAATTTGAAAAAGTTATATGATAATATCATAGAATGACTGCCAGTAGGGTTACTCACTAATGTATATATGTAAGGGCCCTCAAAGAAAGCTTTTCATATATATCATACTAAAATCACATTAGTCACAGAAGCTTGATAATAAAATATAGACAGTAAGGCCAGTTTAGAAAGTCACTGACATCAGAACTCCATAATCTAGAAAAGAAGACTCTTCCATGAAAGGAGAGCAGAGCTTGCTGTAAGAGCGAAGCAGCTGTGATACTGGAATATATTATTTCACTAAAACAAACCTTGTTTCTTCTTGAATAAATTTATTACCAGTGTATACACATGATATGAAACCCTAGATAAATTACAAAATAAAGTGACTAGACTTCAATATCAAACCGCACTACCTTATAAGCCAAATTACATATTGGAGTATATTTTGGAAGTGTCAGTTAAGTGGAAGTCAACTAATATTCACTACTGTCTACTCCATGTTGTAACAATGTTTATAAATAGAAGCAAGAAAAATGAGGATGATTTATGAGAATGAATAATTCACAGAAATTGAAATAATCTAAATGAAAACTAACTTTGTTGTATATCAAACATCAGACATACTTGTTCAGAAACATAATATGTAGATAGATAGGTAGATAAGTAGATATAGCATGTATATATATATATATATATATATATATATATATATATATATGCATTATATGCATGTTTGAATTCCCTTACTTTTGAATGTGATTTAATAACGCTGGACATCTGCATCAATAACATCAGCAAAAATAAGAAGTCTCTATTCACCAAAATATTGACAACAAAAAATGAACAAATTTTGTCCCAGATTATAATTTTATGAAGATGCATTAATTGTAAATGATGCTTCAAAAATACATCATAGGTATGATACCTTTATATTTAAACCATGAGAAGTTCTCTATAAACAGCAGGAAAATGGAAGAAAAAAATTTATATAGAATGGCATGAATCTCATGATCAGATGAGATGATTGCTTCAAAAAAGATAAAGAACAAAATGGAATTAGCACTGCCCATGACTTGCAACCACAGTATAAAGAGGTGAGAATGCTTCCTTTCAGGAACAGAGCATGAACTCCCAAGGGTGCTAGAGTTTGGAAAGATAATGACATAATCACTTGTAGTTAAGATAAAACATGAAATAGAATTTTGGGAAATTATATGTGCTGCAAATATAATTCAGAATCACTCTTTCCTGGAAATCAGGTTTTTATGCCATTTTAAATTTTCACATTTTTTTATTTGTTGTTGGTTTTTATCCATGACTACCCTTGTTCCACATCTTTTAAAATCCTTGTTCCTAGTACAGTTCTTATTTGTTCCCAGGCCTCTATCAGGGCTGCTATTGTATCATTTTTCTGTAGAAATATGGTAGATAGATAAAGTGGTAAATGTAAGAAAATTTGTTGACAAACTTGTTAGGTCTTCCTCTTTTTTAAATTTTTTGTTTTTTATTTATTTATTTGAAAGCGACAGACAGAGAGAGAAAGAGGCAGATAGATAGACAGAGAATGGGCACGCCATGGCCTCCAGCTACTGCAAAGGACCTCCAGATGCATGCGCCCCTTGTGCAACTGGCTAACATGGGTGCTGGGGAATGGAGCCTCGAACTGGGGTCCTTAGGCTTGACAGGCAAACGCTAAACCACTAAACCATCTCTCCAGCCTGGTCTTCCTCTTTTTTAAAGTATAAGCAGCTAGAAGTATTGTGGGGTCAGTGGTAACATTTTAGATTAAACCTCAATGTGATATCATGTGAAAAACTGAAAGGAAGGTTATCCTTCTAGACATGCTGTTCCATAATAACCATTAAGGTATCAAGAAGTCTATTTGCATTACATTAGATTAAATTAGATCAGGAAGAGCAGGAATATAACGTTCAAAAAAAGCTGTCTAGGTAAGACAGGACTGTGGTAAATATGAAATTAAAAAAATATATCAAAATCAACATAAAGTGTTCAAATGAATATTGTAACTAATACTATTATTTTGGAAAATCCTCATTGATTAAAAGAAGCAATTAAAATAATAAAGAGGAAACCTGAAATATTGGAAAGCCAGTAAACTATTTCACTTTCTCAGACAAGTAATCAGAACAATAACAAACACACACAATTACCAAAGGCACAATTGAATAAAGCCTCTTGCACACAAATAAAAATGGTGTACTATTTTAAATAACCAAAAGTAATATTTTGTAATAATAAATAATTAGACATGGCTGTGCATTATAAGGTTAAATAATAGTAACTATGCAACTTTTAAAGTATGATGCTTCATAATTAATTATAATTAAAAATAGTATAATAACTATATAGCAAAACTAGTCATTATATTTAGTTCTGGATCACATCACTAATTTTTGATTTAGAGACTTTTTAATACAAAAAGGTTGTATACATCTATCTTCCTCTCACTTGCCCCAATTCTGCTGAGAGACTTTGTTGGGTTATTGGTATTCATTGTGGGCCCCCCTAGGCCTCAGTCAGTCTCTGCAGAGATGGGGGAAACATGGTCTCTTAGGCTGTTCCCATCCACCCTGAGATCCAGAGTCCACAGAGAATCAGCTGTCTATTTTCCCCATCACTACTTTTGAGGGTGGTCATTTTGGGAGACTTACTATTCTCTTCTTATCCTCGGTTACCTAATAGGAATGTGGAGATTCCTGACACATGCCATGCAAATGAGAAAAATGAGTGAGGAGCATTTTCCCACTGGCTGGGAAGGTCCTATGAGGGATATATCCATGCGATTACACCACTTGCAAGGGAATTCTTGCCAAATGTTCTGTCATAAAACCCAAAGAGAAATATATACCTGTAGAGAATAATTCAAGCTTTACTATGCAACATATATACTAAGAAAATGACTCAAAATCAGCGGAAATAACTAACGACTAGACATGGTAAGGTGACTGATTTTCTTTCTCCAGTTGAGTTCATTGCTCACAATTGTGAGGAATGCTGAATAAAGGCAAGCAAAACAAGTTTCAAATCTCTCTATACAGGTTGGGGGAACATTAACAGGTTATCATTGGTGGCTACGAGTTGGGAGTTTGTGAAGCTTTCTGGTTAAGAAAATAAGTTGACCTTTGAATTGATTGGACTGATATATAGAGATGAAATGACTGCGATTGTCTTTTCCAGTCAGGGAATTAGTCATGTCCCTGTGCTCTCTGCTATTGGGCCAGGGGGTTGGGGATAAGTAGCTGTGCAAGAGAGAAGAACAGAAACAAAAACTTTTTGTTGCCAGGGCAACAGTGCCTTATGTATGTTTTCCAGGGGGCCCTATGTGAGGGACAAGAACCTGCCATTCCTGACTGTGAGTTTTTTCCCCAAAGTTTTTGCCTTTCATCTGGCCAGCTTTCTTATGCACAACAGTTGCAAGCCCCATTGTTATTCTTTCTCAGGGCTTTCTACTTTTTCATTTCAACACTAACATCCATTACAAATATTACATTCTCAAGCAAAGACAAAACTTCTCATTTTCATAGTCTTTTCTTTAGCTGTCTAATGAGTTTCTTCCTCCTACTTCTTATCAGTGATGGAACTGTAAAATGTTACTATTACTCCATGAAGTTATATCAATAGCACTTCTCTATGTCAGAAAGATTTATATTTTATGAGATAAAAGTATAAATAGAAAGATAAAAATACAAATAGATTAACATAAGGGGTTAAAGGTAAAAAGCAAAGACAAAATAGTATTTTTTTCTTTTTAGGCCTAAAATCATATACCTTTGATGTCAATAGAGCTAAAATCCATGAAACTATGTTTCTTCAATGGAATTTTGCATCAAGACTTTTTTTTAATTAATTAGTTTTGTACTCAGCAAATACAGTCCATTTGGTACCATTGTTAGGCTCACCCATGTCCTACCCCCTCCCCCTGACCCCTCCTTGTTGAGGTATATGGGTCATGCATTGTGGAGTTAGCCCATAGTTATGGGTAGGATAAATGTCTCTGCATATCATGACCCAACGTGTGGCTCTGACATTCTTTCTGCCGCCTCTTCCGCAAAATTTCCCTGAGCCACGTTGGGTTCATTTTTGGTCTGCTTCAGTGATGAGGTGTTGGGGGCCTCTGGGTCTCTGGATCTCTGATTTGGTAGGAGTTGATTTTTCTCTGTGCTGATCTCCTTCACCCTTGTGTTGGTACCCCGTCCACCAAGAAAACAGCACCTTTGCCTGTTTCTCCAATTGTTCTTAGTTTCAGTCAGGGCCCTTTTGAGGTATGATGGGGTGGTTCTCTCCTTAGGATCTACATCTATCTGAAAAAGAGAAGCAGATTCTCCAAAGGAGAGTAAGTTAGCACCAGACAAATGAGATAACCCTTACTTTTTTATAGAGAATTTAACAGGTATAGGCCCTCTTGTAGCCCACAATTGGTGGTAGCTTGATAATGGAGAGCAGGCTTATGTTTGGTTATGGTTCTGACTTGTTTCCCAGATCCAGCTATGGGTCCCTAACCACTGAGGAAATCCGTTAGCCAAATTAGGAGCAGTTGGTTTCCCACCATGGCTGTGCACCACTACTGCAATTGTGTGAGCATCACCACAGGTTATTTGCTGCTAAGTAGGTTAGGCCATGAGTTACTTGGACAGATATTGGTCATTTTCCCCCAGTCACCCATGTAGCACCTTGTCGCACTAGATGTGGTGACTGTCTGGGGACTGACTCTTCCAGCTTCCAGCCATGCCATTCCATTTTACATGTCAACCACATAAGGTGTCTTCAGCAGTAGGGTGTTACCATTAACCTTTAAATATTTTATTTATTTATTTATTTGCAAGCAGAGAGAGAGAAGAGAGACAGACAGAGAGAGCAGGTGCATCAGGGTCCCTAGCCACTGTAAATGAACTCCAGATGCATGCACTTCTCTGTGCATCTGGCTTTACATGGATATTGGAGAATCGAACCTAGGTGGTTAGACTTTGTCGGCAAGTGCCTTAACTGCTAAGCCATCTCTCCAGCCCAAAATAGTAATTTTTATGTGATATTTTTACAAATGAAACACTAAAAATAACAGATGTATATAAAGCATATAAACAGAGTAAATAGTAGCATATATAATAATGGTAGCATTACCAATCAACAGGGAAGGGAGGGACTGAATATTAAGTCTTAACACACTACATTAAGGTATATATAACTCTTTATCTAATGTTACAAAGCATTTACTCAGAATTGAAACATTCTATCCTACAGGGGGACTCATTAAAACTCAGGAAGTAAATGACACTTACAAAACTCAAGAAGTAATAAAACTCATTTCAGGAACACCCTGAAATTTACAGGATTCACAATGCCCTTCCCCAAGGTTATATAAGCAGTAACAATTGCTGAGAAGTCACTTAAGCTAGTCTATCTGCCTGTAAGTTCTGCAGTAAAGGACAGGCAAGCACTTTTCATGAATCATCACACTTGCTCAGGTAAACTTTTTGGTGCTAAAGCTGCCTTTAAGTCACTCCTGCTCCTGGGTACAGCAGCCTAATAAACCCATTGAGTCACCAAGTTGGACTTTATTGGAATTGTTGCTTTGATATGTCACTGGTACCTCACATAGGATAAACTGATGCTTGTTCATGTCTTCTCAGAAAAAAAATACAACAAATATCATAGACAAAGAAGATGTAAAGTGAAATACAGATTATAAATTATAATTTAAAATGCTTACAGATGATTTTTTTAACTTAGAATAATGGAATATTTAAAGACTGCCCAATCAGCAATCTATAAAACTGACATATATTTCCAATTAACTAAACAAAGTATAAATATAATAAAGTATGTTGTCATTTGAGGAACATGCATTTCTGATAGAGCTTTTGCTACTTGGAATAAGTACGGAGAATTGTTCTTTGGCTTTGGCATTGTGGGACAACAATGGACTTTCTAGAGGTGTATATTCTATTTAGAATTGTTTATACAGAGAACAGAAGTAACAGAAGGGAGGAGGTAAGTGCAGTTCAAATCACTTTACTGTGAAAGCCGAAGAAATAAACCATAGATCAAAGGGGTTGAAGAGTTAAGGAGAAATTAAGTGAAGCGTGTTTGAAATTAACATATGTGGATGGAATAGAAAGATATTCTCAGATATTACCAAATTACTTGAGGATAATTTCCTATTAAAGAAAGGAGAAGTCAAATGGGCAAGTTTTTCTTTAAAGGAACTGGCATGCCTTCTTTTGCTTTCTAAGTCAAATAAGAAGCCTGCGTATTTATGTGTTTTCAGAAGATTTCAGATCAAAGATTCTTTGAAATAAGTGCTCTTCTTTTGAGAATCTGAAAATGCAGTTTTTATGTCACATCTTTACATGATTTGCAAGCTGCATCTGATATGTGCTTAGAATTCACAAAAGCAACGAGTATCTGTCTAACTCAGCACTCACTAAACAGTAATAGTTCAGCGTGTATGTCTAAATTATTGTATTGGCAGATTACCAGATGATGTTTATTCTACATTTCTCCTTTCCTTACTAGCAGTTCTCCTGTCATCTTCAGGAAAGTGGCAGTATATAAGGTAAAAAAGTGTGCATTTTTCCTATAAAATAAGAGTAGCTTTTGACATATTTTAGTATAGATCAAAAATGTTGTATATTTTATTGTTTTCTATATTTAAGAAATATTTAAGCTGTAAGAATAAGTGTTTTCAAGAGTCCATTCATATCATCTTGAATTTAAGATAGTGGAATTTCTTTTACTAGTGATAAAATATAAAATTTGTATGTTAAGTATAACGACTAGTATATAAAAGGGGAAAACATCTAATATATGTGTGTATGAATGAGTGGATGGATGTGTATTATGTGTGCTTAGGTATGTTTGTATGTGTGTATAGGTCAGACCCAACCTCAAGGTGTTTGTCCTCTCTTTCTACCTCCTTTTCTGAAACAGATTTCTGCAGATGGGTGTCCACCATTCTACATGTCCATAAACTCCCGGCTTTACCTGGTTCCACCTTTCATTGATGTACAGGCACTGTGACCACAGACACATGCACCACTTTGTGTCTAGCTTGAAGTGCATATGGGTTAATAGATCTTGGCCTGGCAGGCTTGCAAGCCAGCACCTTTAATCATGCAACCACTGGCCAGTCCTCTATTGGCAAAAATTCTGAAGAGAAAAATATAAACATGAGGAGATTGATTATTAGAATTTCTCCATGGGAGAAAGTAATAGGGATTTGTTTTCTTTTTGTACTTTTATCTTTGTTTTGTGTTTTATTTCCTGTAGGTATGTGTAAGTGAGCGTGGATATGTGTGCAAGGGGAGGCCAGAGGTCATCATCAGGTGTCTTCTCTACCTTATTTATTGAGACAGGGTCTCTCACTGAATTTGGAGCTCATTAGTTTGGCTAGACGAGCTAACCAGCAAGCCTCAAAGGATCCTCCTCTCTCCTTCTCGTCAGTGCTGGTATTACAGGCATGTACTGCCATGTCTGGTTTCTTATATGTGGGTACTGGGGTCCAAACTTAGTCCTCATGCATGTGTGGCAATGACTGGGCTATCTGTGTGGACAGTTTTGTGATTTTTCTAACTTTATACTATGTCTAATTGAAAACATTTATTAAATTCTTGAATAATATTTTATATGTAGTTTTATCATGTTGACCCTTTTATAATACAACTTGGACATTTAAAATCTCAGAATATATGTGCATATACATATACATACATATATATATATATATATATATATATATATATATATATATATGTATATAAAATCTTTGAAGTCTATGCATATACCTAAACTATTTATAATGTTTGTCTATATGTATATACACAGATTTTGAAGGTGTGTGTGTATATTTATACTCACACATATTATATATATATTTCTGTTTTCAATGGTATTAACATTCTATTTCCTTAAAATAGTCTTGGAGGGGGTTAATAGAAGAGAATCCCAATTGTGTTTTACAATGGAATAACTTTTTTTCCTTGTTAACTGGGAATTGTACTTATTATCATGAGCTGCTACATATATGGTGAGTGTCACTTCCTTCCTGTTTTAGAAAGGTTTTCCACATTTTGTTATGCTTGTCTTACCTCCCTCCAAATGCACTTAAAATTGTAAGAGCTGAGATGTTTGGGAAATCAGGGCTTGCATGAAATTTTGAATGGAGTTTCATATTAACCTGGCCCCAGCCTTAGACTGCTCCAAGTAGAATTTGAGCTCGCCTCTCAGATTGTATGCTATCCTTACCTGTCCTGGCATGTTCACCTTGAATACATGAGCAAATACTCCTTCTTCTTCAGACTTCATTAAATGGTTAAGAATATTGAGAAGTAACTCCCGGGCTCTGTGTTCACTGAAACTGTCATTTTAACAATTGTTGCTTTGACAACTTCTCCACTACCTCTTAGCTTCTTCCAAAGACTAAGCAGCATCCATTTTACAAAGGACTCCCATGTTGTGACTGTAAGCCTGGGGCATGTAGAGAACAAGTCCCATGTTGTGACTCTAAGCCTGTGACACATATTAAACAGCTCCAGTGTTGTGATTCTAAGCCTGAGGCATATAGAAAACAACTTTCTCTTAGGATTCCACTTTGGGGTAGAATGTACCCATTACACACCTCCAAGGGAAAGTTATCTATGAGGAGGGTTTTCCCAAGCACACCTGCCAGATCAGCTCTGTCTCATCTTTTGAGCAGAAGCTTCTTTTCTATAAAAAAGGACTTTCCCAGGCTGGAGAAATGGCTCAGTGGCTAAGGCAATTGCTTGTAAAGCTTGATGGCTAAGATTTGATTCCCCAGTACCCACATAAAGCTCGATGCACAAAGTGGCACATGAGTCTAGAGTTCATTTGCGGTGGCAGGGGGACAAGGCATGCACATTATCTCTCTTTCTCTTTCAAATAAAAAAAAAAACTTTTAAAAATAAAGTAAAATAAAGAGGTTTTTCCTACCACACTTGTCGGTTCAGCTACAAATTTTCTTCAGAGAGGAAGCTTCTGTGAAGAGGCATCTCCTACTGCACCTGACAGGCCAGCTCTGCCCATGTTCTTGCTTATTTATCAGAGTCTTTTCCTAAGGTGCCTCTATTTTCCTCAATTTAATTCTTGAGAAATAATTTTCATTAAGTACATTGCATATTTCACATAAAACATTTTGAGTAATCTTCTTTTAAAAATATCTTATTTTTACTTACTTATTTGAGAGAGAAAAGGGAGGGAGGGAGGGAGAGAGAGAGAGAGAGAGAATGAGAATGGGCATGCCAGGGCCTTTAGCCATTGCAAAAGAACTCTAGTCACATGCACCACCTTGTGGATCTGGCTTCTCTTTCTCTTTCTCTCAAATAGATAAATAAATAAAATAAGTTTTTAAAATAAACAAATAAACCAGGAGGCTGGTGATGAGGTATTAAGTCTCTATTTACAGGGTAAATTGCATTTTCTGAATGAAGAATCATTTCTGAGCATAGCATGCACTTTAAAATTGTTCTTTTTCTTTCTTTTAAAAATTTTATTTGGGCTAGAGAGATGGCTTAGCCGGTAAGCACTTGCCTGTGAAGCCTAAGGACCCTGGTTCGAGGCTCGATTCCCCAGGACCCATGTTAGCCAGGTGCACAAGGGGGCACATGCATCTGGAGTTCGTTTGCAGTGGCTGGAACCCCTGGCGTGCCCATTCTCTCTTTCTCTCTCTCTCTCTCTCTCTCTCTCTCTCTCTCTCTGCCTCTTTCTCTGTCTGTTGCTGTCAAATAAATAAATAAAAATAAACAAAAAATTTAAAAATAAACCTTCTATTTTATTGGAGAGAAAGATAGAAAGAAAGAGAGAGAGAGAGAAAGAGAGAGAGAGAGAGAGAGAGAGAGAATGGGCACACCAGGGCCTTCAGCTGTTGCAAACAACTCCAGATGCATGTGCCACCTTGTGCATCTGGATCACGTGGGTCCTGGAATTGAACCTGGGTCCTTTTTCTTCACAGGTAAATGCCATAATCTCTAAGCCATCTCTCCAGCCCCAAATCGTTCTTTTTCTTATTATTTTAACCACTTCAAACTCATTTCTTATGTGGTATAGTACAATTTTTATCTCCAAAGTGTTATCCACTTTGAATATGAATGTGTTTTTATTGAATGAATCATGTATTCCTCGTATGACAGATGAGGATATATTTGGTTCTGTTTATTTTCACTATCACTAAGGAAAATGAATTGAAACTCCTAAAAAATTGGAAAAATCTTGTGACTTTATTGAGTAAGAAAAGACTCAGTCTTCAGCCTTCTGTGTCTTTAAATCTTTAAATCTTTAAATCTGAGACTTTGACAGGGAAATCTTACCTTCATACTTTTTTTTTTTTTTTTTTAATGTAAGGTACCATTCTAGCATAGGTGGACCTGGAATTCACTATTTTGCTTCAGGGTAGCCTTGAACATGTAGCTTCTACCTCAGCGTCCTGAGTTCTGGGATTAAATCCATGAGCTACTATGCCTGACTTTTATACTTTTTTTTTTTTTTTGACATGAGCTTTAGTTCTATATTACCCTCACCTAAGAAGATGGTGTTGGGAGGGGGGGAATTTTAGTTTGAGAGACACATTACTGTTCAGATGCCATGGAATATGCATACTGATAAAGCAAACACTTGAGGTGACTTTCCTTAGAAATTGCACAGAGAACTTCGCCAATCTTTTGAGCAATTCCAGCTTGCACAAAAAAGCACAGCTAGAACAATTCTTAGTAGAAACCCTAACAGAGCTGTAGGGACCGTGGGGGGGGGTAGATAGCCTCTCTGCAGTGTATCAGTCTTTGCCATGTTTCACTGTATTTCAGTTAGGGTTACTATGCTAAAGAAAATGAAGGGGGAAAGTTGTGATATTTCTATGGTTAGGCAACATTGTAAACTGAATGTTTTCTGACCTTTATCAAAATATGTATTAACAATGGAGGACAAACCACCCCTTGAGGAAGGTGAAAAATATGCCATTCACATACTATAAATCACAAATCTAAACAGAATGATGAATAAATATGCTATTCAACTATGCTGTTAAAATTTCATGTGAGGGATTCAAATATAGTGGCTAAAAAGACTTCTTAGGAGGGTGAGACTGGGAAAACTAAGTTTAAGAAATTCTTACCTATAGTGTATAGAATTAGTAACTAATTGGTCCTAATGTATGTTCTGGTACTTTAACACTTAGTTATTTCATTCCCCTATCAATTTTCTAAATAAAAATCTAGCTATGACACTTTTTTGATATAATATTCACAATGTTTTGCTCTAATATAAATGGGCAGCACTCTGATGAGTTCTGGCATTTAAATATCTTCTCATTAAAATAACTGCATCAAGACCCAGTGAACTCAGGTGAAGATTTTACTTTTTTCAGACAGACCATCTGGATGGAACCAGGCACAAATGTCAGGAAAAAAAATAAAAGAAATACCATTTAAAAGGTGCAACAATAGAATTATATATAAAGGACAGTAACAACATAAAGAAGGGAGAAGTGAAAGGCTTTCTACAGAAAGTGACAATTGCCCTGAGTCTCAAACATTGAGGTCAAAACTTATTGGTGGGCAAGGGCCAACAGGGCAATCCTATTAGAGGCACAAAGAGAGATCAGTAACAAATACCCCAAAGCTTATTTGACCAGAAAATGATGACTCTTTGAGGCAATACATTTATTACATACCTAGCCTTAACCAGCCCACTATGCAAATACACCACAGCACATTATGTTATACATAGCCAATGCATACAAATTACATCAGTCAAAGTTTCAAAAGCTGTTTAGCTCTGGGATCTGCAAGCTCTGAATAGTGAAATCAGATCAGTCATGTCTGACTCAGTGGCTGGAAAAGAAGAGGTTGGGAGAGGGTGCAAGGTGAAAATCCCCGGCCCTGAGGGAACACTAAAATGGTTTTTAGTGTGACAGAACCGCAACGCATTTCCTTTACAAAACAATCTACCCTGGCGGGTTTTTGCAGACTGCACTGACTAGCACAGTGGAAGTGGTAGGAATTAGGATGCACAAAAATGGTTTGTGTCTCGAGTGATGCAGTAGATTCATCATGGGTGATATTATTTTGTGATCCAACTTTGAAAAGAGAGCTGTGAATTTTATCTTATAGGTGATATTCCCAATAAAGAGAATGTAACCCAGGGGAAACACATGGACTGTGAAGAGAAAAGGCAAAATGAAAATAAAAAAATCCATGTGGTTCCTATCACCTGAATACATGGGTTTAATTCTGAAATTATAAATGGGGGACCACCACTGACACAGGTTTGTTATGAACTGTGCTGTTCTACAGGTAGAAGTCTCTCAACTGATGATTTCACATAATGGTTTCATCAGTTACCACATTCCGTGTTGAGAAGGTCCAGGTATGGAAAAGTCATTGAACATCTATGTAAGAGTTTAACTATTTATTACTGCATAATCCCACTTTATATAAAACTGCTCAGCATGAAGACCTGGGACTGGCACCCAAGTTCTTTCGTAGAACATGATGGAGACTGTATGAGCACCTCTTGCATATTTTTCACACAACTGTGTGATTTCAAAAAGTATTTCCCCATTCTTTCTTAATGTGTCTCTCCTTCTACTGCTGCAAGGATGTCTGCATTCCCCCAGAACAAAAGAGATACTTTCAGGGGATCTAAGTGCTGCTTTCATTATTTTTTTTTTCTAGAGACTTTCTAGAATGAGAAAAATGCCAACTGTAGGTTTAATCTTTGGAACCAGTAAGAGAGACATGATGTTTATCTCCTGTGTGTTGGTCAGCAAATGTCAAATCAGGCCTAGGGTTGAAACTAAAGTTTCTCAGGACCTCCTTACTCCTGTAGAAATGGATGCAGTAACACTGCCCTTTCTTGCCTTGTGGTACTCAAGGAGCCCAGGACACATTTCCATAATTTTTCTTTGTTACCAATATGTATAATGATCTAGATGTTAGGACCAATTTATAGCTCTACCACTGTATAATATATACATCATTTTCTTACTAAAAATGCTGAGTAGAACAGTGTCTTTCATAAAAGTAGAACCTAGAAACCTAGAAATTTGGATAACTTTTTTTTTTACCTTACTTTGCAGAAGTTCCTTTTTTAGTAATAAAATGGTATTTTAAATTTTGTGATGTTATGACAGCATCTCTAATTTGGATACTATTCATATTCATGAATCAATTTCCATAGTTATGTACCAAAGACACTACTATGTTCAAAAAGGAATTTCATGATTTCTTTCTAATTAAATTTGTCATAATGATATATTTCTCTTTTGGATAGTAGAATTTTGTTTATACCTTTGCTAAAATATAGCACAAAAATAATTTTGTGCATAATAATTGAACACATTTGCCATATATTTATGGCCCAGAATTCTAGATGTTTGATTTTTAGATTTACAAAAAAATGTTTAATTTGCTTTCCAGCTTGCTGAATGTCTGGTTTCTTTTAGTTTCCATAACCATGAGAAGTCTTTCTCCACAAACTCACTAACAGCGTGTTGTCTAATGTTTCAATGCTATTCTAGTGAGGAATAATACAATATAATAGAGTAGTGGGGAATAATAATACATAGTGAGAAATAATATGACATTTTTGTTATATGTCTGTCATATTGTAAAGTGCAATTTTGGTGAACAGTCTTTCTTATCACATAGTTTGGGATTTTTTCATTGGGTTTTTATTCTCTTCATTTTGTAAGAATTTTTTGTTATTGTTTTCCAGTTGCTGCTTACTTCTGGTAATCTGTTAGTACTATATGTTTGGAATGGTCATGAACACATCTTTATAAAGCATTAATCTAATGTGTTTTATGCTTCTGATATTTATAAGCATGTAATGGATTGCATTGTAACTGACCAAAAATAGAATATTTGGGGGCATTCAAATTAATTGATTTAAAATGAGTTCACTAAGATATACTTTATTCTAACCATTGATTTTTTTTCTTTTTGTAATTAAATTAATTAATTAATTAATTCATTAATTTGCAAGGGGGGGGGTAGACAGAGAGAGAATGAGTGCACGAGGGCCAGTGCCTCCGGCCACTGTAAACAAACTCTAGATGCAAGTGTCCCCTTGTACATCTGGCTTATGTGGGTACTGGGGAATTGAACCTGGGTCCTTTTGTTTTACAAGCAAGCACCTTAACTGCTAAGCCATCCCTCCAGCCCCCAGCCACTGATATTTTTGTGGAGCAGGATAATTTGGACTCTGAAAAACACATGAAGGATGATGTCAAGAGAACAGAACATGTCCTTCCTTCTTAGCCCTAAAGAGGAAGCACATCTGTCCACACAAACTACTACACATTTGCAATTTCATCCTTCAAATCAGATCCACTTCCCACTGTCAGCTCTGCAGGTCTAATAAGGAAATGCCCTTACAGCTTTCAGGTTTCGAAGACATTTACTTCTGCTCCCTTAGCGTTTGTGTGAATGTTTTTCTTTAGTTTCTCTTTTTTCCAATTATTAGGAATTTTAGAATTTATACTAGAATATATTCCATAAAGATGGATAGAGCATGTTCTCCAAATGTGTATCCAGTTATTTCTGAATAAGAAAACTAAGGAGAAAGTCCATCTATTTTCTGCAGATTTGAGATGACATTTTGAAATACTTTACATTTTATTAAGCACTTGCAGCCTTCTCTAAAATTCATGTCCAGGTTTTGATATGAACCTATTTATATATTGAAACCATGTTAATTTAATCATGTAGCCTTAAAAATATGTTTAATATGTCCAATAAATGATTTTATTCCTTCCCTTCCTTCCTTCCTTCCTTTTTTTTTTAAAACTTTTTTTTTGTTCAGTTTATTTATTTATTTATTTGAGAGTGACAGAGAGAGGAAGAGGCAGATGGAGAGAGAGAGAGAGAATGGGCGCGCCAGGGCTTCCAGCCACTGCAAACGAACTCCAGACGCGTGCGCCCCCTTGTGCATCTGGCTAACGTGGGTCCTGGAGGATCAAGCCTTGAACCGGGGTCCTTAGGCTTCACAGGCAAGCACTTAACCGCTAAGCCATCTCTCCAGCCCATCCTTTTTTTCATATCTCTCTCTCTCACACACACACAGTTTGTTGTCCTTATATATCAGTGTTTATTCAACTATTCTGCCTCTAACCCTTCTCTTCTCCCCCCCTTCTCTTTCCCTCCTTCTGCCCCTATCTAACCCTTCTATGTCCCCCTCCAGCCCCCTCCTCTTTCTCCCACTTCTCCTGCTCTCCCTTCTTCCCTTTTAGCATTAGGGATTAAACTCAATACCTCACAAATGGTGTGCAAGTGCTCTACCATTGAGCAACTTCCCAGCACTTTTTTCCCTTCATTTTTTTACAAAGGAACTTTAAATTGACATGTTACAGAAGAAAAAATAAAACTTTTTTTTTCCTATTAAAATTGTATTAAATTTCAAATTAACTTAGTAACCATTAGCAGTTACTTGATATTGTATATTCTACCCATGTGTATTGTATATCTTTCCTCTTAGTTAAATCAACATTTTTGGGGGAACTGGGGAGATGGTTCAGTGATTAAAAGTGCCTGCTTGCAAAGCTTGCTGGCCCAGGTTTGATTAGAAATGACCTCTGGAGTTAATTTTCACTTGCAAGAGGCCCTGGCATGCCCATTCACATCCCATTTTTCTCGCTCTTTCTTTCTCTCTTACTCTCTCACTTCTCTTTGCTCACCAATAATTCAAAAATAGATTGTAAATCAACATTAAAATAATGATATATTTATGACTATGTTTATGGAAGGATGTTTTGTTTTAAAATTTAATCTATTGAAATATCCCTTGAACCAACATCCTATCTCATTTATTATTTCTGTACTAATTTTGCCTTTTAAAAATATTTTATCTGTTTACTTATTTGAAAGAGAGAGGGAGAAAGAGAGAGAAGGAGGGAGGGGAGAGAATGGGCACTCCAGGGCCTCTAGCCACTGCAAGAAAGTCCAGATGTATGTGGCACTTTGTGCATCTGGCTTTATGTGGTTACTAGGGACTTGAACCTGGGCCTTTTAGCTTTTCAGACAAGCTCCTTAACTGCTAAGCCATCTCTCCAGCCCCTAATTTTATTTTATTTTTATTTTGTAAAAGCATCTCACTTTTTCTAAGTTCTATGTTTACATTTTTGTAGAGAATATTTTATTTCTTCCTTGGGTTTTAAAGATATATACATTTAAAAACATTTACTCTCTTGCTAGATATAGCAGTCAATCATGTCTTATATTGACCTTGGTGACCATGAGTTCAGATTTTTTATGTTAGGTTATATACTAGGTTGGTATCCATATACATACAAGCTATGTACCTATTAATACATTACTAAACCATCATTGGTATGAATTTTGCTACCTTTTCTCAAATCTCTTAATGTGACAAATCACAAGATAGAATTCTTCATAGCTAGAGTTTCATTTCCCTACACAGAACAAATCTGAGTTATGGAATGTTCATTTCATTCATTTTTTTTTCCTGTGGTGCTAAGGATTTAATCTAATGTTTTGTGCATGGTAGGCAAACACTTTAACACTGAGCATATTCTAAGCTCCTCATCAATTTTCCAAAAGAATCCTACCTATAATACATTTCATGTAATCATCACAATGTTTTGCTATTGATTCTGAATTTGCTTTAGAATATTTCATTATCTACTTCAGATATATGCAGTTGTAGATGACTGTATCAATTAACAGGATCCTAATTGTAATAAATATTTCTAAAATGTTAAACAAATACAGCCCTGTTCCCATATTTGAAATACTTACATATTTGTGTAACCTGTCCTGACAGCCTGGGATACAATGGCAGACAGGAGGTAGAAAGCCAAGACCATTATCTTTATTGACTTTAAGGCCAAGTGATTTGATGTCTAGAATGCCAATTTAGAGTCGTCAGGTCTCTTCTTTCTATGCTTTACCTCAAAGGGACAAAATCCTCTGTAAGGCTGCCAAAATACTATTTCCTGTTTCGCTCAGATTCCTTACCATGTTTTAAATGTTCTGCTCAGGAGTTTTGTTCCCAAGAATCACACACACTATCACACACATTCTTCTTTTAGAACTGTTGTCCGAGTATCGGTCCCCACCAGGTACAGAATCGATGATATTCTCCACAAGATTACTACTACTACTACTGTATCACACAAATTCAGATTCTTCATGGAAATGAGCATTTTGAAGCTTTCTTCAATTGCACCTGTGATACAACAATAACAACATAGCCTCCAGGACTGGAGAGATGTCCTTGTGGTTAAGGCACTTGCCAGCAAAGGCTAATGACCTGGGTTTGAGTCCCCTGTACCCATATAAAACACAAAGTGACACATGCATACTGAGTTTGCAGTAGCTAGATCTCTGGTGTGCCCATTCTTTCTCTCTCTATCTACCACTTTCTCAAGTAAATAAAAATTAATAAAATACTTAAAATGAAACAAAACAAATAAAAATCACCCTCCACTTTCATGTTAGCAAATGAAATGTTAGTCCCTTGCAATTTTCATGATTGACAGCTAAGAAACTGTATGAATCTGATAAACATCTTCTCTTAAAAACTACATTAAAAAAAATACATTTAGCAGTTTCAGGATCTAACAATTTTTCTAAAAACCCTTAAACACATTTCTTCATAGGGCAAAACCCCTATGTCAAATCTAGAATGAGTCAGAAATATGTAAGTGATAAATAGCTAAATTCACACTTTCATGAATATGGTTTTTAAAATCATGAAGGGTTGATTTATTTTGAGATTGCCATCATACTCTCCTGCAGTGCACAACAACAGTGTTTCTCTGGAGGCATGTCCACTCCTTTCTGCATTAATTGACCAGAGAGACAGTCTCAGATGAAGCATTTATATCTGCAAGATATTAGACCCATCTCACTGTATGCAACTTGACTTCATGTTGACAGACAGAGAGCTGATGATCCTTTGAACCATTAACTTGAAAACGTTAAAGTACTGTGAGCCTGTGGTAGCAGCTATGCATTTACAGTTCCCTTTTTATTTTTGACATCAGAATCACTGTCATTTGAAAAACTCAGTTTCAAAAGATTATTTTCAATCCAGTTTTACCATGTGAAGGACCCAATTCCTTATATTTGGGGAAAAAAAATGTAACCTACCCTGAAGCATGTAGCCTTTGTTCTTTAGAGTTTTAGCTTTGTACTTTTCACTCTTAATGAGGAAAAAGTGGATGTTTTGAAATCAATTTAACTTGGATGCTTATATTGCATAAAGTCAAGACTTGTTAATAACCTTTATTAATACCTATTATCATGCAGTTAATGATTGTATTTGTTGCATAGGGTTTTATATATAAAAGATTTTTAATAAATGTCCAGTAGGAGACAAAATATTTGCTCTATATCATTTGTTTATATTTCAGGCAATAAGAAATTGTGTTTATTTGGTTCACTTCCTCCGTTGATCTTAGTGAAAGACTCTTGAGTTTACCACCACAGTTACACATTTTAAATCCCATATATTATCTCTGCTGTTATGTTGACTTAATGTGTGACTTCAATAATGAAGCCAACATTGCTTTGTGCTTTTCCTCTCTCTAGCGTGTCCCCAGCTGCTCCTTGGTGAAGGCTTTGTTCTTTTTTCACAAGGAAGGAATAACCACCCCCACAATCTCCAACTCTTTTATTAATGTCAACCAAAGATGTAAAACAGGAAGTTACGCTCCTCTCCTCTCCTCTCCTTTCATCTCCCCCTTCCTCCTCCCTCTTCCCTTTCTCTCTCCCTGTCTCTGTAAAAGAAAACAGAAGTGGATTGGAGATATTGATGAACACCTCTTATGAATCTCATAATTTGAAATAAATTATCTCATTTAATTTTCACAACAGTCTTTCAAATGGCAGTCTTTTTGCAGGTGGTCCACATGCGGGAATAGTCACAGTCACGAAATATCAATATGTTGTGAACAACTACACAAATAGTCATCTCCTGCCTGGATACAAGTCTGTTCTCTATGTTGTCAGAATACCTGTTCTTTCAACTATCTTGTTATGGTAATTGCACTGTATGTTTATTGCTGGTGATCACTCAATATTTACAGTAATGTGGCTGGACATCATGCACTGTGGCAGCTGGGAAGTTTGGGTGGTGACTCTTTTTAACTCTGGGTATGTACAGTAGGATTCATGACATGGATCTGAACTATCAGACCTCCCCTGATACTCCCTAAACTGCTTTCAGGAAGTGAAGGCCACACAGCAGTTACTTCCATGGTAGCAGCTCTGCCCTCCAGTGGTGCTTACTGGAGTAGCCGTGACAGTGAGGGGCTAGGCGTCTTACCTTTGCTTCTCTAATCCCCAATTTTTTTAGTGTCCACCTTTCTAGGCTTGTTTTCTACCCATTTCCCCATTAATTTTGAGGACTGCTCATAGCATGCTCTCATAAGGCCTTTACTTATGATGGCAGCAAGTAAGTTTCAATGTTTTTACAACTAAGAAACTGAATTTACTTGAGATAATAAATTAGCATTCTAGCCAGCAGTAGATTAAGAGATATTGTAATTATAATGCACATTATTATCTCAATCCCTCATAATCATAATGGTTAATATAGTATCACTTTAGATAGGCAATAATATAAAATGTTGTAGCATATATATATATATATATATATATATATATATATATTCCCCAATGACCCTTTCATTAATGCATTTATGCTTAGAAACTCACTACCTATAGTTTACAGTGTCAATACCAGATCACATTCATTCATGCTTGTTCAGATACCTTTCTTCTAGTATAACTAGGAAAGAAAATATAAAATGTAGGTCAAGGAAAAATACTTCATAAATTCAATGGTGATGATTCTTGAAATGGTAAACTTTGGGGCTCGAGAATGGTTCAGAGGTTAAAGGCACTTGCTTTCTAAGTCTAACAGCCTGGAGTTTGATTCCCTAGTTCTCATGTAAATCCAGATGCACAGATTGTGCATATGTCAGGACTATGCAGTGGTAGGAGTCCCTGACATGCAAATCCATTCTCTCCTCCTCTGTGTGTCTCTCAAATAAATGAATAAAAACATTTTTTAAAATAAAATAGAAATCTTTTTGACGTCCTATTAAATACCTAAGTTATGGGCAATAACGTGTTTTCCCTGTCCTCTCTGCTGATGCTAGTTTCATCTCATTCAAAATCAACATGGATTTAGGCACATCTGAACATAAGACAAAAAATAAACAGTTTTCTATAATTCAGAAGTCATCACCAAGATGAAATCTAGGTACAACAAAAGCCTAATTCATTCAATTAACTTCCTTTAAACTATAACAGCAAACCCTAAGAAAGATCTACAGGGAATATTTTCTTATTAAATACTTTGTTTCTCTTTTTTAAAATAACAGAAAAATCCTGTGCAGGGAAGCAACCATGTTCCTTACTGTCACTCATTCCACAGCTCTTTATGAAATAATGAAAGGAGATGAGATGAGTTCATATTTCCTGAGTCACATGATAGTCTGCTAACTTCATTTGAAGTCACAGGGTGGTATGTTGTGCACAGCACTAATTCTATAAAGTCTTTCATCTACTACAATATAGAATGGTCTTCATAATCCTTGGTACTGCATTTTGGATGATTTCAACAAAGGAATTATGTCAAGGTGATGAACGTGATGTATAGTAGCGTTTGTTCCCTTACACTGTATTTGTAACTGACTCTTTATCTACTTGATTTATTTTATTTGAATATGACCAGATTGAAATGACTTCAGGATGTCTTAGTGTAGTCACCAGAAAATGAGTTATATATTGAAAACCTTATTGAAAGCATTTGTCATTTATAGATACTCTGTTGTATAGTTTCCATAGTCTTAACAGACATTTAAGAACATTGCTTGCAAAACCTGTTTAGTTATACATTTATTCTTCATAATTTTACCTAATTTCAGATGGTTTTTAATAATCCATCTTAGAATAATGAATTTCACTTTTAAACTTTTTAAATAGCTTTCTTTATTTATTTGCGAGCAGATACAGGAGAAAGAGAGAGAGAGAAAATGGGCACTCCAGGGCCTCCAACCACTGCAAAAGAACTACAGATGCATGTGGCACTTAGTGCAACCGGCTTCATTTCTGGGGATCAAACTAGGGTCTTTAGGCTTTTCAGGCAAGTGCCTCAACAGCTGAAGCACCTTTCTAGCCCTCACTTTTAAACTTTGATAAGTGACTAAAAGCAAGAGAAATGAAAACTCAAAACAACCATTCCATTCATATAGTACCAGGGTATGAATCCTTCCTAAGGTCTTAGATGTAAACAAACTGACCTTATTCTCAACATTTTTTTAAATTTTCCTTTGGATACTCATTTCTTTTTTGTCTTTTAACATGCGCATCATATGCGTTCATATGTATGCATGTTGGTAAGTGTGGGAGCACATGTCTGTGTGTGTGTGTGTGTGTGTGTGTGGGTGGGTGGGTGGGTGGGTGTATTTAACAAAAGACAACCATGAGTGTCATTCTGTAGTTAGACCAATCACAGCTATTTGAGACAGGTTCTCTCCTTGGCCTTGAGCACCAATTAGGCTAGACTCTGGCCAATGAGATCTAGTGAAATTCTCCTGTTTCCTCAGCTTTAGGATTATAGGTATGCACCACAACACCTAGCATTTTTATGTGGGTGTTGAGGCTCAAATTTAATCATCCTGCTTTCAAGGCAAGCTCTTTACCAAAGGAACAACTTTGCCAGCATGCTGAGTCCTCCTAATCCTGTTGAATTTCATTAAGTGCACAGTTGTATGTATAAATATATGCAATTTTATATTACAGTTTTGATTCAAAATATCTTTTAAAAGACTTATTGAGCAACTAGCAGTGTAAACTGCAATAAAAGGGTGAGAGTTTCCATCTATTTTAATATGGGAGACTGATTTCAGTGTCTCCATGCTTTACACTGACATACATCATACATGTCTCATGATCCTATTACTCTTCAACACACATATCTTCAGAGCATTCTCTTTCCTGCCGGTGACAAGAATTTGTCATTCTTTCAAAATTAATTGGTGCATACTTTTCTCTCTTTGTATTCACAAATCTAAAAGAAAAATCACAGAATATATATTTTTTCATATATATACTAAAACTCATGAAACAGTGTCCCAAAACAGAAAATCCATGGTGCCTTCACTGTTATAGACAAGTGGCACAATTTACAGCCACTATGACTAGAAGATAACTAAGTAAATTTAGTTCATGGTTCACTATTCTGGGAATTATGTAACATGCATCCATTAATTTTTAGATGAATTATAGTAAATTACTAAATATTATGTCGACAAGTTGATGGTTACAAAACTCAAGCCAAACCAAAGTGATATTCTTTCTCTGTAAGAGTACTTACAATTTCACAGACAAAATATATTTTATATGCCATTACAAAAAAAGAAAAGCTCTGCAAATGAAAAACTCAGTTTTGATTCCAAGTTGAGACTGTGCACAAGCAAAAATATATGTGTGTAACATTCAACCTGAGTGAGTGCCAGAATTCCACAGAGGATAGACACAGACTGAATTTTCTTTTGATTAGTCAAAGATTGTCAGGAGGGTACAATTTGAGGAAAACTTAGAGCATTCCACACACAAGACTTAAGTAGATCATAACAAAAGTATACAAAATAAATTTCCCAAAGTATTGAGAAATTTATAGGCTACCTCAATTCTGGATGTCAAATTTAATGTCATGTTACTCTAAACATCATCTATGTGTGCATGTGTATGCATGTATGTATGTATGTATGTATGTATGTACATATATGCATGTGCATATACACATCCTAAAGTAGTTCTATAAGTACAAAATAATTATAGGAACACTATGAAAAAGGTGATGCATAAGTAAGTTATTATTTTACACCTCCCCTGTATCAGTATTATTGTTGGACAACAGATGAGCTTAGTGCATTCTACAGTATGTCTTGGCAACATAGATCCAATAATATGAGAAAGAAGACATTTTTAAAATCAGTTCTAGAAATCCTATACACCTATGCCTCTTTTGATACACAATGCTCATTAATATTGTGAAAATCTCGGATGTAACTTGTGATGGTCAAGTTTTGCTATCCACTTGATCTGTTTAGGAATCCACAGTCATTCCCCTTGACTGGGCCTCTGAGGTTGCTTTTAGGAAAGATTAACTGAACGAGGAAGTCATTCTCCCAGGGTGAAGCCTTCCCCTAGAGTGGGCAGCCCCTCTCAAAGGGGGGCTTTATATAAGGAAGCTGTGGGAGAAAACAATTCCTTCTTCTCACCTGGCTGCCAGTGCTGCTTGCTGCCTTCCAGCATGGACTGATGACCAGTGTTGACTAAACACCAGGGTCTCTTCAGGAAGCCTCCAGGTCTTTAGTTCTGGATTGGGACTGCTCAGACATCCAGCCTAGTGTACTGAACAGCTACTCTGTTCCTTGACTGTTGGGCCTTCAACATGCTGTTGTTGGGCTGCCATAAACGAATCCAATAAATACTCTTTTAATACAATTCATTCTATGGGATCTGTTCCACTAGAGAACCCTAATACATAACACATTAGGAAAACCTTAACATTTCTGAACTAGATACCTTAAAGTTTTAATTCAATATTGTGGTTCGAATCAGATGTCCCGTATAAACCCACGTGTTTTGAATGCTTGGTTCTCAGCTGGTGGCAATTTGTGAGGTGGGGGCTTGCTGGAGGTGGTGTTTTCCTGGGGGCATATTTCAGGTTGTTATAGATAGCTTCCCTTTGCCAGAGCTTTACTCACTCTCCTACGGCTCTTTTTTTCACCTGCAGTGGTAAGGGCATGATGTCCTACAATGCTCTACCATCTCTCCTCCCGCCTTCATGGAGCTTCCCTCAAGACTGTCAGTCAAAACAAACCCTATCTTCCCATCAGCTGTTCTCGGTCAGGTGCTCTGTTCCAGCAACACGAAGGTAAGTACAACTACAGAAAGCAGACAGTCACTGAACACTTCCATATGTTGTTGCGTTGTAATAGAGCATCTATGTGAGATGGCTCTTTCTACTGATTCTGGTAAAGGGAACATGGCTCCACCAACCAGACACAGAGACGTAAGTGTCAGTGCTTTCCTGTAAACAGACACATTCCCAATGAAATGTCTGCACCTCCTAATTCTAAATGTAGGGGTGAGGGGAGAGTGCTGGCTAAAGATGTTTGGTAAGTCAGGAACACTTAGCTAAAATGTATGCCATCCTCTCTTATCACGCTGGGTCAGGATCACAGAACCTTCTGTCCCTCTGTAGTGATATCAGCAAAGCGAGGCAGCCTTCCTGATGCTGAGTACAGTCATATTCAGAGAAGCACATGTGGTCCAAGTTACATTTCAAATACCAAAGTTAATTTTAGTTAAATGCTATTAAAATGTCTCATGGGTCAAGCCAGACCCTTACTAATCAATAAGTACTTAATTATGTATTTATAGCAGAAATACAGCCATATTTAAAATTTAAGAAATATGTAGTACTCAGTGCTTTATGAGGAGGAAAGTTAAAATATTCATAGGTGAAAAAGTAAAATTAATAATCATGAGGTCAAATATATGAAAGATCCTGTTAAGCAGATATGGCTTTGTGCATTCATACTATGTGTGTAATCAGTTAGCAAGGAAGTATGCAAACACACACATACACACACACACACACACACACACTATCTAGCAGTCAAAACATAAAGTGAGGAATGTATACAGAGTTACTTGAGGACATTTTCTATAGCTTTTCTTTCCTTAATAAAGTTTCTAGGTTGAGACATTGGTGCTTTTCAGCATGTATTTATGATAACCTCTTTATGCCAGTCAGCTCAATATTCAAACTTTCAATTTATTTCCTGCCTCTGTAACCCAGATAGAAACCTCCAGTGTTCATTTTTTTAAAAAATTTCTTAAAGTATGTCTGATATGAATATCTCTTTGTCTCAGATGACAGCAATATCCTCTGAGAATTTGAATGCATAGAGGACAGTGTGCATTCTTGTCTTTCCTTAACTTCTGATAAAATAATACTATTCCTTTGGCCCCTTTCTAGTTTAATAGCTTAATTCTGTACTCCTTTAGTTTTTGATGTTTGAGAGTACAAAGTTATTGCAATTTTATTACTTATTTCAAGACATATCTTGCTTATACAGATTCTGGTTATAGTTTGTTTACTCATGAACTTTCCAATTTAAAAAGCCTTTATATTTTTAATTAATATACATGGAGTACTGTGTAGAAATTAACAGTAAAGTTCATAAACGCCTAAAACTATAGGATTGTTTCAAAAAATTCTCACATGAAACTTTTTTTTTTTTTTTTACATGGAGCTTTAATACCTATTGGAAATTCACCTTAAGCCTGATGTATAATCTTGCTCAACATGATTCTGGATTTTGCCTCTCTGAAGTGTTTTCAGAAATTTCTAGTTTAATTTCCCTTCTTATCTAACACTTGTGTTGATTTCCCTCTTAATAAAAAATTGGGCATGGAGAGATGGCTTCGTGGTTAAAGCACTTACGTACAAAGCCAAAGGACCTAGGGTCGATTCCTGAGAACCAACATAAACCAGATATACAAGGTGGCACACGCATCTGGAGTTCATGTGCAGTGCCTGGAGGCCCTAGCATGCCCATTCTCTCTCTCTCTTTCTCTCTCTCTTTCTCTCTCTCTTTCTCTCTCTCTTTCACTCAATAAATAAAAATAAAAATAACTTGATGGAACCCAAAATTTGAGGAAGTGAATAGGTAATCAAATTACTTTATTTTATATTTTAAGTTGAGATATGGTTTAAGACATGTATTTCATAAAAATATTGTCACAATTATTACTTTTTTCATTAATTATGGGTACTGAAAGAAGATAACTGATGATATTGACTTTTAAAATGTTTGATCTCTAAATATTTTTAAGGCTATTGGTTGATTAAATTGATATGCTTACATTTGCCTAGAAAGTACACAGCAAGAGGGAGGTGTGTCTTCTCTTGTAAAATTTGTACCTTTTAAATAACTTCCAAAAACTCTAATTCACTTTTCTATGCTTGATCCAGAAAATATTGTTGCTTAATAATCCCCTTTAGCTCTCTTCCCATCTGTCTCAGTATTTCGTTTATCATGTGATTTAACTCAGGCAATACAATTTTAGAAGTCTATCATCTATCTATCTATTTATATATCTAACTCTCATCTGTCTATTGTGATGCTAAAGATCAAACGCAGTATTTCACATATGCTAGGAAAGCATGTTACCATCAAGTTTCAGTCAGGCGTCTCTATGTTTTAATTTACTTTTTATTTTGATATTTTTTCAATACAGAATTTTGTGAAATTATTCAAGCTGGACTTGACCTTAGTCTGTAGTCTGAGTAGGCATCAAGCACACTATCTTTCTGCTTAAGCCTCCCATGTAACTTGCATTACATCCTGAGCCCTCATATACACAATATAGAAGAATAATTTTCTTAGTTGTGACCGGACATTAAAATTACTATTCTTTATTTCAGAGTTGTCATTTTAATCTGAAGAAGAGTTTTAAAATTGGTCACTTTAAGATGGTCAAAAGACAACCATGAGTGTTTCTCACACTCTTACTCCTGACAACATTTCAGC
The DNA here is from genome assembly GCA_036346955.1 of Dipus sagitta. Classification (NCBI taxonomy): domain Eukaryota; kingdom Metazoa; phylum Chordata; class Mammalia; order Rodentia; family Dipodidae; genus Dipus; species Dipus sagitta. The sequence goes on along the minus strand of CM070779.1, from coordinate 114,281,111 downwards.
AGGCTCAGCATATTATTATCTATCTGTCCATATGAGAGAGAAGGCATTGGTGTGGTGTTCCCAAGATATGTTCAGGGTTAAGCAACAGACTAGTAAATTGTAAACAAGCACTGAAAGAATAGCCTTCATTCAGTCATGTATACAGTTGAAGTAGTTCAGGCCTAAACAGATTATCTTTTTATCCTGAATAATTTGGATTAATTTTCTTATGTTTACTGTTCAGTACCTAGAGCCATCTAATCTAGGAGACGATTCTACTTATATCTCATAGAGACTTCATTTTAAAGAGCAGTTTTATGTTCACAGCAAAATTAAGAGGAAGGTACAAAGACTTTTACATGCCTGTCTGCCCCTAGTCTTACAGAGCACTTGCTACCGACATACCCCATGACATTTACATATTTGTTACAGCTCATAAACTATATTTCTGCTTCAATGTCAGTTAAAGCCCATCATGTTTACACTTTACTCTTGCTGCTATAAATTCTATGGATTTGGATAGATATAGAATATGTCTCTATGGTACACTATATAATGTTCTTATTGACCCAAATGTCCTCTGTGCTGTGCCTCTTCATGCCTACTTCCTTCCAAGAGCCAGAAAGTACTAATCATTTTATCATTATCATTGTCATGCTTTTCTACAATGTCATCTACTCGAAATTAACCTGTAAGTTGCTTATTTCACATAACAATATCTGTTTAAATACCTGCCATAGCTTTTCATGGCTTAAAACCTAATTATTATTATTGAATACTATCCCATGATTAAAATCTTCCTTCTTCTATCAGAGTACCTCTTCATTTCTTCCAAGTTTTGGAAACTGTGCATAAATCTGCTATAAATGCTTGCACAGGGATGTTTTAATTCCTTTGGGTGCACATTACAGAGCTTGGGTATTGGATCTTTCCTTTCAGTAACAACATGTGGAGCGGTTGTAGTCATCTTCTTATTGCTGCTGTAGTTACCTTCTCAGTGCCCTAAGCAAAACCAGATGATGAGAAGCACATTTTTATTTTGGCTTGTAGTCTTGAGGAGAAGCTCCATGATGGCATGGCAAAGGCACGGCATGAACTGAGGCTGGACATTACCTCTGCCACAGAAGATTGACAATAGCAGTAGAAGTGTGGCCTGAACTCACACTGTAAAACAAGGGCTAATAAACCATCAAGGTGCTCTAGCAGCAACACACCTCCTCCAAAAAGGACACACCTCCCAAATTGCTATCCAATAGGGATCAAACAAACATCCAGAAACACATAAATTAATGAGGGCTACCTGAATCAAACCACCTGCTTTCTGATTTTATATGAGGCTTGCTCCACAGGAAGGAATTCATGTCTAGTACTGAAAACCTAGCCAAAAGCTCATGACTAGAAGACATAAGTCCTATTGGGAAACTAGTACTCCTGTATTACTAAATGAATGTATTATGCCCAAGAAATTTCCCTCTAAATTTTTAAGCCTTTGCATATATATTAGTGATGATTTCATGTTTGATTACAGAAGTTTCTCTTCAGATGGTGGTGACTGTTGGGGAGAATTAAAACTTGTCAAAGTGCTGAGAAGTGACAGCTGGGTGTTCAGCACTTAATGAAACATCTTTATCATTCCCTCAAAAGGCTCAGGAACTCTAGCAGAAGAAGTAGCAGAAAAAATGTAAGAGTCAGAGGATGGGAAGGAGTGCACAGGAACAGTGTCTTCCAAACACAACATGTTTGTTACATTTAAGACCTCATAGTTGCTATGGTCACATGAAAAAACACTTGCATAATATTAGGACCATTAACATGTCATGGATGATGGAGGACAAAAAAAAAAAAATCACACCAAACTAGAAGATGGACTAGCTGGAAATAAAAAAGGGTTCAGTGAGAAGTGGGTGGGAAAGGAGGACAAAAAAAAAATAAGTGGGTTTTATAATCAAAGTATATTATGCATATGTGTGAAAACTGTCAATAAAAGTGCAAAAAAAGATGAAAACTATTGTCCAGGGATAGTAAAAACAAACTATAGTAAGTTTGTTCACAAATAAACTTAGCTGATATTTGTGTCCTCTATGTAGAAAATTATTTTTGCATAAGTATTACAAAAGCATCAATTGTATGTTAGACTGAGGGGAAACCAGGGACTCTTTGCAACTTCAGCCATTATTGTGTGAATTATGTAAGATTATTTTCTGTTCTGCTTATTGATAATGTCATGTCTTTGAGAATGAATGGCATGAGACCAGACCATACCCCAGCCTAGTAATATTGCATGCATTTAGAGAAGGAGAGGCATCATGATAAGCTGAAAGCTAATGGGATAAGGAACTTATAAAAAATAATGAGTTATATTTTTGTTCAAATTATACAGAAATATTTTTTGAAATCATAATATTATCTGTTTACTTCATTATCCCATTATTTTCACAGGCACAGGAGTATCTTTTCTGCACACACATATCAGGAAAACCATGTATATGGTGTTCTGAATTTTGAATTTTTCCCAAATTCAGCATGGGAGTTCAGAAAATTTTTCAGATGAATCTATTTCCTATAAAGTGAGATTTTTGGTAGTATATTTGAAATCTTCCTTGTGTGTGACAAATGTGACATTGTTTTAATTTGCACTCTGAGGATCAGAAGCATGGCTATACATGAGGATGGAAAATCCTAAGAAAAATTCTAGGGTTAAGAGAATATTCTCATTTCTATTTTTTTCAATTTTATTTCCTACTTATTTCATTTTTTATTTTAATTTTGTTTTGTTTTTGAAAATTTGTTCATTGGCGCACTCATTGATCCATGAATTTTTTCTTTCTACATATTATACTTAAACACACTGTTCCAAATTCAAACCTTTTATAAGAAAATATTTTAATATCCTTATAACTCTTCTGCTTTTGAAAATTACCTAATATTGGAAACAGTTTAGATTTTGTACTTTGAAGGAGCCTCTTTTCTATGTGATTGATATAGTCAATTACATCTTCTTATTGAAATCATAATTACAAAAAAACAGCATAAGTTAATCATATTTTAAAGTCATTTAGATACTTCAACATATAAAATTACTTGCTACTTTTTAATAAGTCTGACAAAGTTCAAATCATTATAAGTATTCAAACACAATATTATCATTTTTACATTTTATCATCTTTTCCAGTACTAGTGATCAAGCCCAGGTGTTATTGTTTCCATGCTAGACAAGGTATTTATATACCCAGACCATATTCTGAAGTTTCAGTATTTCCTTTTAATTGCCATGTTTTTATTTATTTTAATACCCTGTGAAATCTAACAGTATTTTATTAATTCTTGCTAAATTTCAATGGGACAAATTCATGGTGAAAATGATACATTCAGAGTAAGTCAATATTCTCCAAAGGACCACCTAATAATGATTTTATTTTGTATAAGTCAGATAGATTATTTTATGTACCCCACTTGGCCACTGTAGGATAGTCATGGGAGTTATACAAATGAATGACTGTGGCTGTGTTCCAGGAAAATCTGATTTACAAAAATTAACAGCAGACTTGTTATACTACATTTGTTCCATTTTAACTTGTTTGTTAATTTGTTAGACTAGATTTAATCTTTGACCCTTGATGTTTTTAGCCCTTGAAAAATATATCATGGAACTGAGTTGAATACCTTAGAATTTTTATGTCACCTCACTGATTACTAATTATAATAATGTTATGATAAATTAAAGTGTCTTACTTAACCTAACATGAGTATTTAGAATAATGCATAATTTAGAGTCAAGATTTGCCAGTACTAAGAGAATGAAGGAAGAAGCTCTAATATCTTTGGTTTCAAAAACAAAACTAAATATCCTGAAAAATGGTAGAGATGCAAAAATACCATGAAGGAAAAGAAATTACATGGATATTAACCTATGAACCTTAGATGAGCTCTCTCTCTCTCTCTCTCTCTCTCTCTATATATATATATATATATATATATATATATATATATATATACACATCTCCTTAGAATGATAAAATAATATCACAAAATACATGTCCCTGAATAAGAGAAAACATAGGTTCAGGAAGGTTAAGTGTTTCTTCTACTCATAGCTATTATTATTATTTAATTGAGTAACCAACTCATTTTCTTTTCCTTACTGAATTATATTCTCACTCATTTTATGTAACAATCTTTTCTAGTATTTAATGTAAGAAATGTTTGGTGGTCTTTGGTGGTCCAAAAAGTCACCTTGAGATTGCATCCTTTGCAGGGAAGTAACATTTCTTTTCTATATTTCACATGTTGGAAGGTAGAAGCATAAATGAGGTCTGACCACCACATGAGGATTCTTTACAAGGGCCCCATGAATGCATAAGTACTCATGATGCTGATCTCATGTCTCAGGGGTTAAGTGTACTTTCTGTGCAGGCATGAGAAACTGAGGGGACCTGAAAGTGCTACAGTTAGAATCTATCATCAGATCCCACTGGGTTTGGCCATATGCACCTATAGCCTTGGTTCTGCAAGGGGGGGGGGGTGCAGAGACCAGGGGATTATCCTGTTATGAATGACTATAGTAAGAGACTACAGCTCAGACCACAGGTAGAGAGATGAAATGTGTTATAATCACCTTCAGCTTTAGTGGAAAAACAAAACAAAACATAAAGCTAGCTGGCTGGCCAAAAGCAGCTAATAGGAGGATAGGGTTTATTTTGGTTTATAGTCACATGTGAAAGCTTTGGCATAGCAAGGAAAAAATGGTAGAGCATCTTGCCATAGCAGCTGGCAAAAAGCAGCAGTAGAATGACCAGAGCTCTGGTAAGGGGAAGCTGACTACCACACCCTAAGCCTGCCCCAAGCAACACCTCTCCTCCAGCAAGATACCCCTCCAATACTGCCACCAGACAGAGACAAATCGTTCATAAATCATGAGTGTATGGGGGATGTCTGATTCAAACCACCACAGAGTAGACATTGCAAGTTCTGCTCCTGCCACAGCAGATGATTACCTGCTCCTGCAAGCAAAGATGTGGTGCCACCAGGGAACATATGTCAGACAGTTTAGGAAGGCAGTGGTGGGTCCGGTGATCTACAGTCTCTGCCGGTGTCAGCTGATAAGCAGTTTCCTAGGTAACTGGCCAAAGGCTGCAGAGTTATGGGCAAAGCCTAAGTCTTATCTGAAAGTCCAGGTATCCAGAGCTTGGAAGGGGAGTGACCTTACTTCCTGATGATCTCAGGGTTCAGGATTTTGTCCGGGGTCCAGGCTCACTGCAACCCCCAAGAATGGGGCAGGATCCTGGTTCAATGCAACCACCAAGGATGGGGGAGGAGCTGCCCTGCCATCCTGTGCAGGCTGCTGCTACCCCTCTATAGCCTGGGGCCTTCCTGTCAGACAGTTTAGGTTTGCTTTAACACAGGTCCCTGCCAATCTCCGACATTTCCCCCTTTGTTTTTATAATGGGGAAGTGTCATCATATTGAGTGAAATCCCTATGGTCTATCATAGGCTCTTATAGGGCAAGATGATACATGAGAACCTGATTAGTAGCAAACTTAGCAATATTAGTTATTTATTGTCTGAGAAATTTGATGACACAGGGGGCTACAAGTAATAGGGTTCCTATAGCAAGGAGGGAGCTAAGGAGGGGGAGAAACCAATTAGCTCAGCGGTTCAGACACTTAGCTACAAGCCTGAGGACCCCATCACCTGGTTCTCTAACCCTTTAGACACTGACTCCTGGGAGTGAGTGATTCTTTCTCTCATCACATGTGCACAACCTTGGTCTCCAAGGTTGCCTGGGACGCCTTCAGGGGAACCATGGCCTGCCCGAAGCAAGAAACCAGAAAGCCACAAACATAGTACATTTACCTCATAACACACACACACACACACACACACACACACACACACACACACCATACATAGCAGCAAAACTAAACAGATAAATACATAAAATAAAAGTCCCACAACCAAATACTATTATATTGGCAACTCCTGAATTTTAAAGGAGACATTTTAACCCATAGTAATGTATAAAAACTCTTTTAAAAATGTACATTGTCGTTCTTTTTTTAAGTAGATGTTTTGTAATTATCTTCTACAAATTTATCTGATTTTGCCCCTTATTTATTGTATTTTAATATTCAGAAGTTATTGCAATGTGAATATGATATACATACATAGACAATATCTACAATTTATATGTGTATGTATGCAAAAGAGAAACATTTAAAATATGCAAAATATGAAGCATAAACGACAAATAAGAAAATAAAATCTGGGCTGCAGAGATAGTTTGGCCTTTTAGGAACTTGCTTGCAAAGTCTAATTAATGACCCAGGCTCAATGCCCTAGCACCCACATAAAGCCAGATGCACAGAGTGGTGTAAGCATCTGGAGTTCATCTGCAATGGCTAGAGGCCCTGGCACACCAGTTGTTTCTCCTCAATCTTTCTCCCCAACCCTCTTTCTTCTCTGTCTCTCTCTGCTTGCAAATAAATTATTAAGGAAATTAACATAAAAAAGGAAAGAAAATTGGAAACTTTCCTGTCACAGCTAAGAAAAGTGTATATAAGTAAGTAATTTCACATGCCCACAATAGTTCTCAAAATCTAAATGTATATTTCGTTGTGTTATAGATAAAATGTCAAATGCCCTCCACAGGCTCATGTGTAGTGCATGATATCCAGCTGTTGTGAATTTTGTGAACATGCTGGTGTCTAGGTATTGCTGGAAGAAGATGGTTAGTAGGGCAGCTTTCCTCAAGAGCTGTATCTTACCTTGGCTCCTCTTGCTCTCTACTTCCTAATCACCTTAAAGTGAAGAGGATCCTTTGTCGCTGGCTCCCACACCCATCATGCTTTTCACATGCACAAGAGGCTCTGGTTGACCCCTCAGAAACTCAACAGCTAACTCCATGGACTTCTTCTTTTAATTTGTATGTCTCAGATATCTAGTTAAATGGTGAGAAAAGTATGAATATGCAAGACATGAGATTAAAGAAATAAATCATACTTAAGTACGGAACCACTAGGACCTGTTAATATACATTCCAATCAGTTTAAGGACATGAAGAAGCTTACTTCCTGTTTACAATATCCTTTCCTTTCCTTCATTTTTTAAAACTTTCCTTTTTATTTATTTCAGAGAGACAGAGTCAGACACCAGGAGAGAGAAGGAGAAAGAGAGAGAATGGGAGTGCCAGGGCATCCAGCCACTGCAAACAAACTCTAGACACGTGCATCCCCTTGTGCATCTGGCTTACATGGGTCCTGGGGAATCGAACCTAGTTCCTTTGGCTTTGCAGGCAAGTGCCTTAACCACTAAACCATCTCCCCAACCCTCCTTTCCTTTTCTATATCTAAGTCAACTAGAAAATGTTCTCTATATTTTTGTATATGCTTAATATGCTGATTAGATATTATAAACTAATGGAATTTTAGGGATATATATATATATATATGTATATATATATATATATACATTTTTATATATACATATACATATACATATACATATATATATAAATCTATTTTTACATAAATGATGACCTATGTTGAGGTCCTAAGAGGCTCCAGAAAATGTTCTAAAGCAGGTAAAAGCAGTGGGTAAAGTGCTTCCCATGCAAGTGTGAATACTGTAGGATTCCATAGCACCTGTGTATATATCACATGGGTGTGGCAATGCCAGGGAATCCCTGGTGCAAGCTGGCTAACTATACTAACCAAATTGGCAAGCCCTGAGTTCAAGCGAGAGACTGCCGCAGTAAATCACATGGAGATTGATAGAGGGACATACCTGATTTCAACTTGTGGCCTTCACAGGCAAATTTATACATACTCACACATGTGTGCACACATGCATATGAATACACATGGCCGACAGACACACACACACACACACACAAAGGGAATCCTCTAATAAGTTGCTTCCAAGTATACTGCATACATTTGTGATATGAAACAAAGACATCTCTATCTTTCCTATCTTCTCATTTTCTTCTTCTTTTTTAAAATCTCTTCTGTCCTCTCACATTTTACAAAATTAAAGACCATTCCCTTTCTCTTTTCTTCATATATTTTGTTTTTTATTTTCCCTTAGGTGAATGGCCACTCCTAAGAAAATAAGTATTTCCACCAATGGCAATCAGAGCAGCACTTACCTGCTATAATTATGCTGTGCATATGCATTTACTGCTCTCAATTCGGCTAACTGATCCCCTCACTGGTATGGGACCCAGAGCTGGAGCTGGGAAACAAGTCAGAACCATATCCAAACATAAGCCCACTCTCCAATATCAAGCTACCATCAATTGTGGGCTATAAGAGGGCCTATACCTATTAAATTCTCTATAAAAAAAAAAAGGTTATCTCATTTGTCCTGGTGCTAACTTACTCTCCGTTGGAGAATCTGCTTCTCTTTTTCAGATAGATGTAGATCCTAAGGAGAGAGCCACCCCATCATACCTCAAAAGGGCCCCGGCTGCAACTAAGAAAAATTGGAGAAACAAGCAAGGGGGCTGTTTTCCTGATGAACCAGATACCAGCACAAGGGGGAAGGAGATCAGCACAGAGAAAAATCAACTCCTACCAAATCAGAGAGCCAGAGCCTCAGAGGCCCCCAACACCTCATCACTGAAACAGACCAAAAATGAACCCAACATGGCTCAGGGAAATTTTGCGGAAGACGGGGCGGAAAGAATGTCAGAGTCACATGTTGGGTCATGATATGCAGAGACATTTAGCTTACCCATAACTGTGGGCTAACTCCACAATGCATGACCTGTATACCGCAACAAGGAGGGGCCAAGGGGAGGGGGTAGGTCATGGATGAGCTTAATAACGGTACCAAACTGACTGTATTTGCTGAATACAAAACTAACTAATAAAGAAAAAAAAAAAGAAATAGAAAAAAATAGAGTAATCTTAATGTAAACTTCAAGCAAAATGTATCCAATAAGTTATATTCTTTTAACAATTTCAATATTCTAAATTTTGTTTCCTTAGTTTACAAAACCAAGTACTTCATATATTGGATTTTTCTTTATAATGAATAAATAGATAGACCAAATATAACCTTATCATATGAAGGTAATCAACTAGACATAGTCAAAGAAACCCACAACAAAATATCTCTTCATTTTATCTCAATTAGTTACTAATTTTTGATATTTTGAAATTATTCTAGATATTGTCAATATTCTGTGTGAGAAGGTAATATTTCCTGTATGAATCAAACAGAAAAATGAATCTCTTTCACTGAACCCTATTAAAATATGTTCATTAACGATATTCTGGTTTATGATAAAGTGTTTCACTTTTATTGAATAGCTACTTATATAAGGAATAATGATAGTTATAAAATGAGTCATGCTATCCACTGTGAAGGCACATCTTATGGTAAACAGTCATTGTGTACAACCTATGAATCCCTGAATCAGCACAGAAACATCTTTAGGCCACAAACATTCAAGTACTGGTGCTCATTACATGCCAAAAGCACTGACTCTCATGCAGTACTTTTAAAGTTCTTATTCTCTTTTTAGTGAGAGGATTCTATCCATCTGTGTGTGGAAGTGAGGAAATCCTTTTGATGTAAGATTGCCTACAATCCCAGCTCCAAATAGCATCTGGGTTTATTAGTAGTACTATATTTGTCTTTAAACTTATCGCTTTTATGAAAAGAAGTACATTTTCATAATTCAAAAATATTGAGTCACGATAATCTTCTTAATTTCAGTACTATGATTATTAGCTCATTGAAATATCGTTAATCACTGGTGGCAGAATAGACAAGAGGAAACTTGTTCAGAATTTCCAGTCTAGTTGAGATGACATAAAAATAAACTACTTTGTGCCAGGCGTGATGGCGCACACCTTTAATCCCAGCACTTGTGAGGCAGAGGTAGGAGGATTGCCATGAGTTCGAGGCCACCCTGAGATTCCATAGTGAATTCCAGGCCAGCCTGGGCTAGAGTGAGACCCTGCCTCGAAAAACCAAAGTAAATAAATAAATAAATAAATAAACTTTGTTTCTGTAGTCACCATTTTCTTCAATCTTTCTTTTTGTTTATTAAAATTGCTACAGAAATATCTGCTACACTCAGCTTAATTTATTGAATTTATCATGCAGTATGATACTGGGCAGCATAATAATTCTAAAAGAATTGTTTTACTACTTTTCTCAACAGTTACACACTTCAATAATCCCATTGGTCAATCTTTATAGACATTTTTAAAGCCACTTAACAGAATTGAACAATTATTTACTTTGATAAATGAGGGGAAGTAAAACACTTAAACCAGTAATGTGTTGCACAGACAGAAAACCAGTATGATGAGCATTTTTCTGTCAAATAAAAATAAAGTATATTTTATTTTATTGTGATTTGGCATTCTTTTTTATTTCATTTTAAATTTATTAATTTTATTTTACTAATTAGTATTGTACTCAGTGTATACAGTCAAGTTGGTACCATTGTTAGGCTCATCCATGTACTACCCCCTCCCCCTGGCCCCTCCTTGTTGAGGTATATGGATCATGCATCATGGAGTTAGCCCACAGTTATGGGTAGGAGAAATGTCTCTGCATATCATGACCCAACATGGCACTGTGTATGTACATTTACTTATGTTTTGATAAGTATTTTTCCCTGAAATGTCAGAAGATAACATTTAAACAGATGCCTCTTATTTGTAAGAAGTAATAATCAATAATAAAAGGACTAATGGTTAAGTCTTTTGCTAAAGTAAGTGCATGCACTTGTGATTGGATGACAAGGACACAGCACCATATATATGCATATATATATATATATATGTATAAATTATATATATGTTATAAATTATATATATATATATATATATATATATATATATAATTTTCATGTTTGCCTTTATGAAAAATTTTATGTCATTTCAGCTTTTTGACAAGCTTAAATATAGGCCATTACTAAATAAATTTTAATATTTTTCTAACAATTTTACATGTGAACAATGGTCATAAGAACATAATTTCCTGTCTTCACTGCTCCCAAACTCTGGAGTTAGGGCACTGATCCCCACTCCTTTTAAAAAATATTACTATTTCCTCTTTTGTTGGCAGTTTATTCGATAAGGATCATCTGGTCTGACCTGAAGGATATAGTCAGGAAAATGATTAAACTAGGTATTTTCTAAAATAACTCATTGAAATATAAACCTTGGAAAAAAAGTATTATGACATCAGAGATAGACAGAGATAGCACATTGTGATCTGAGAGTTTAACTTTCTTCTTTTTTGAATGGCCCACACTTACTCAAAAAAAAAAAGTTGGAGAGCAGGAAGAAGAACCACTAAGCAGAAGAATGTGGAGTTGATTTGCTGTCCTATGAAGATTCTTGAAGTTAATTTGAACCTATATGAAAAGGATAACCAGATGTCACACTAAACTAACTTCTAGTACAATGTTTAACTTACTACAAGGCAAAAATATATTTTTCTATTAATAATAATCATAACAGTGTACCAAGGCTATCATCCTCACTTTTATCCCCTGAAGATTGCCCATATGCCATCATCTAAAACGATGAAGTCTTCTGTGATTTGAGCGAAGCAATATCAATGGAGCTTGACACATGCATTCACTTCATACCATCTTAGAAATGGGCATATAGGCTTGTGGAACAAGTATTATCAAATAATAAGTTATAACTATATTTTAAGAACTCATATATTCCCTACAATAAAATGTAAAAGAAAATCTAAATCACCTTTTTATAGGTTTAATAAAATAGAAATCATTTTGGAAGTAGATTAAGAGTCATAAAAGTCAAAAAATATATTTGAGGAGAAAAATAAGGTGTATTCAATACAAGCTGTGATAGTAATATAAAATAAAAGAAAATTTTGAAAATCAAAACTATATGAGTGGATTATACATAATAATTCAAAGCTGGATTTCTTTGGTGCCGAGCTATGTAGAAAAAAAAATTCTTTCCTTATGGATATGAGAAAATGGTAGTGACATTGGGTCAAGTGTCTTATTATAATACCTATTACAACTCTCAGCAATGTATCAGCTAAAGTCACTCCTGAAGCAAATTGACCTACCAGTAGATCTATCTATTATCTATCTATCTATCTATCTATCTATCTATCTATCTATCTATCAATCATCTATCCTTCTCTCTATCTCTGTCTATGTATCTACTTATTTATCTATCTATCTATCATCTACCTATACCTTAATTTAGAACTTCAAATTTGCCTTTTTAAAATACTTTCTTTTACCAAAACATTATATATATATATATATATAATTTAAAAGGATGAAGAATGGTCTAAAATATTTTATCTTTTATAATAAAGGAATTTTAATTATAGTATAATTGATGATGCAGGATCACGCTTTGTTCATTGGTTATTGTAAGTCAAATGAAAGAAAACATATGGTGCACTTGGTAGAGACTTTAGTGTATATAGACCAACTTGTTGATAAATTCTTCCTTTGATTTCTCTAGTTAATATCACTTCATTTTCAGATGATTTTAGATGATTTTGTGTTTTTATCTTGTGGATTAAAATAATTTCCAGATCCAAGTTTCAGCAACTATTGAGAATATCAGAAACATGATTACAGTTAGAATTTACTAGAGCAAATGCTGTATATCACTACTGTGTTGAGTTTTACTACTGACGTATTAAAGTTGTCTTAGTTATTATTTTGTACTGAAAACTTATTTTGGTATTAACAAATTTCTTCTTGTAAGGAATATATATTTAATTTCCCAAGATTACACAAATATCATTTAGCAGCTCTACAATCTGTCCCCTCACTACTAATACTCAATTCCTAGGTTTATACTCTACCAATAATTTGTGGTTATTACCTATTGCTGTGTAGCAGATTCTTCTAAATTGACATATTCTCTCCTGAAAAGAAAAAGGAGGCTTTGATTCAGAAAGTCAAATCTGGAAGACCTGAAACTTAAAGGTCATACAACTACTCTTCAAGGTTATATTAGTTGGAATCTGAAAGATTTCTTCCTGGTGGGGGTAGGAATGAAGTCAACAATTGTGGGAGAGGGAAAGGTTATGATATGCCACCCAAAGGCTATGTAAAAGCAAAACAACTGCTTGGGGGAAGGGACTTTCTGATTGAGTTGCCTGCAAGTCAAGTAGTGTACTAGAGACTCCTGCCTGCTGAGCCGTGTGCTTCAGAGATGCAGCTTCCCCGAGTGCTCGCCTATGCTGGGGTGGACGTTTTGTTGATGTAGATGCGTTTGAGTCATCCATTGCTCCTGTAAGCAGCCCTGCACCCTGCCCTACATGTAACCCCAATAAACTCACTGGTTATTTCTCTAAGGCCATGTGGATATGAATAAATTTTCTGATTCTTCACTCTATCACTGGTGCCATCTCCCTATGATTCAGTTTCCTGTAACAGTCTGTGCCCTAGCTGGGGTGAATGCATGCATGCTCCTGTACCCCCAGGGGAGAAGATTATCTGTAACACCTATTATTTTATGTCTACTGCATGTAGTGACCAGGATAGGGACACATTTTCAAGGCTTGTTTTTGAATTGTGTGAGCATGCAAACAATTTTGTGAGCACCAAAGTATGAAATGCAGGTTGAAATAAGGACCTACCTGCTCACTACAAAGAGGTGTTTTTAAAATGAGAACTCCTGACCTAAAACAGGGATCTCAAAATGTCTACTTGAGGAGATGAGATAGTGGCTGAAGGTAAAAGACACTTTGATAGAGTCTGGCAAAGAAATTAGGAAGGGTATTTCAGGCAAGAAAGCCTCGGAGTATCATAGCTCCACACTCATCTCTCTTTGTCTGGGAAATTTCCACTTTGTGCCTGATGCCCTAGTACAATTATTAATAAAACCCACCTTAACTCTCAGAAGTGTCCTTGTTTGGACTATAAATTATATGACCACCCTTCCTAAGGGCAGCGACATGGCGTTTGGTAGAAACATGGTATATTTTGGGAAATGCAAGTAATTTATCATGGCTAGAACTCAGGATGTAAAATGGGAATTGTGAAGGATTGAAAAATCATGTAACAAAGTGGGAGTGGTCTTTCTCTGGCTGGCAGATACTTCTTTTCAATTTGAAGGTGACAGGATGCCACTGAAAGGTTTTAATCCATGGGTATAATATTACTCAAGTACATTTTGAATGACTGCTCTAAAAATATTCTCATGATGCAAGATTAGTGTAAGGAAGCCAAAACCATTCATGAAGGAAGTATTTATCAAAGCCCTACTATGCACTGGCATTGTTCTATGCTCCTAACATACCTCAGTGAGTATACTATGTAAGAGCCTGTTTCACGTGGTACTTCTATTCTTAAGTAACCATAAACTAATAGAAGAGAAAATGCAGAACAAATAAGAGAACTCAGAATGGTTCTGTAACCATTTAGGTAAGATGAACAGAATGTTAAATGTATGTTGGAGTAAAGATTTGAGGCCATAAAGAAAGGTGAAGGAATGGAGAGGTTGCTCAGTGGGTAAGGTGCTTGCCTGCAAAGCTTAATGGTTCAGGTTCTATTCACAGTACCCGCATAAAATCAGTTGCACAAAATTGGCACCTGCATCTAGAGTTTGTTTGCAGTGACTGGAGGCCCAGGCATGTCCATTCTCTTTGTCTGTCTTCCTTCTCTCTCTCTCTCTCTCCTTGCATATAACCATTTTTAAAAAACACTACATTAAGAACAGGTAAAGCTTCAGATACTGAGTGATGTCTCAGCTCAAGGGAAGCTCTCGTACAGATTCTTATACTTGAATGATATCTCAGCTGAAAGGAAGATCTGACATTGGGTCCTGAGGCGAGAATGACTGAGACATGGATTCCAAAGAACTATGAAGCTGCTGACAGGGTTGGAGCTGGGGGACCAAGAGGTAGGAACAGATGCTAGAGAACTCCAAGTGACATGCAATACTTTGGAAGGCTTTATGAAGAAAATTGATGTAACTCATTGCATGGAGTCTCCAGGTGCTTCTTTTCAAACAAACTACAGAGAGTCCAGCCATGTTATTAGGTCAAGAACCTAGATGATGTATGTGCTTAGAGACAAGATACAACAGACAAATGAAATAAAAAAAAATAAAAACATAGAGTGTAATTGTTTGATCAACAGAATTAAAACAAAAAAGGTAAAAAAGACACTTTAGAAAGCAATTTTTACCATGAATATAAAATGATTTTTTAGACTTATGACTATATTAAAATGTTCCTAATAAACAAATGCTACCAGGAACATGGTACAAAACTACCCAAGTGTATTAGAAATTGTTTCACTACTCTTATAGTTCAAGACATTTCTAATTCACAACTGTTAATACATATGTTAGAGAAAATAGACAATAAGTAATTTTGTTTATGACAAATGAACGTGAAAGTGGTAAACTAGCAGAATTTATGTGCAGTGCAGGCCACAGACCAAAAGATAAAATCTACAATATCAAAATGATTTTTACAATTTGTTGACAAGATACGACTTTTTGATAGAAAAATTAAAAAGACATGAGCAACATATTCACATAAAATATACATAAGATGCAATTAGTCTTTAATCATATGAACTCATCTAGATTTGTGGCATAAGTAATTTTGAACTATACTTATATGACTTAATTATATATATTATATAATATATATAATTATATATTATATATACTTATATGACTTAATTATATATTAATTAAAAATTCTCATATTGACAAATATTTACTGATGTCAGATATACAATAAGCAATTTTGATTCACCAGTCAGTGTGTAGATCTGAACCTATTTTAGATACAGTGCTTGCTGATTTTTAAAGGGTTCTTGATAAAGAGTGAAGAATAACTCAAGATCAACGAAAAATAACCATTGTGAACTTGAAATTTGCTGAGGAAAGCTCACAAGTGTGTCATATTCAATAAATGCTTATTATGTGAGGTGATAGCTACGACAAATGGTTTATCGTGATAAGCACTTCACAATGAAGAATATGCATAAAAATAGCAGGTTGAAAACTATCAAACTGAACACTATACATATGCAACTCTTTCATCACACATCCCTCTCTTTAGCTGGGGGGATGGACAGATGGGTGGTTATATTCTTTCTGAGGAGTGGTTCTCAGCAGTGTGAGGAATGGACAGTAGTAAGCTCCCCAATTTCTGATGTCCTGATCAACAGTGAGCACACAGTGCAGATGGCTTATCTAAAGCTTGCTGAACCACAGAACAGCCACAGATGTCCCTGTCTGCCTCCAGTCCTTCTCCAGTGCCATGGGAGCAATGTGCAGTTTGGTTAATGCTCGTGGGAAGTCCTCAAGCAGTGGGAGATGGGAGATGGAGAATTAATGAGCTTCTCAAACAGCCAATTCTGCAAAATATACAGCCCCGTTCAGGATGTCTGTGCAGAGACCAGCCTGGTTCTCCCAGAAGTGGTTTTCAAAATGCACTATTTTCCTGGGCTTTAATTCTCCTCTGACTCACTTTCTTAGTCGCTTAACTATAAGATCTTGAAATGAGTATGTGCAGTGTGTGTGTGTGTGTGTGTGTGTGTGTGTGTGTGTGTGTGTATGTGCACACTATATGCATCTGTGTGTACATGTGAGTGGGGAGGTCCTCCATCAATCATCACTTTTTCCTTTCAAGATGGACTGTCTTACTGATTCCTTCCAAAGCTTGCCATTTTCAAGAGCTAAAGCTGCTAATTGGAGTCTGCTCCTGTAACAGTTTTTGACGTCAAACATATATTCCTTGCTTTAGGGACTGGAGAGATGGATCAGTGGTTATGGGACTTGTATGCAAAGCCTAATGATGTGACTTTGATTTCTCAGTGACCGCATAAAGTCAGATGCACAAAGTGGTACATGTATGTGGAATTTATTTGCAGTGGCTGGAGGCTCTAGCGAGCCCTTTTCTCTCTCTTCCTCTCTCCCTCACCCTGTCTCTCTATCTCTTTCTGCTTATAAATAATTAAAAAATATAAAAAAGAAAAGCATACATATTCCCTGCTTTCAAGAAAAGTAAGCATTGTGCCTCCATCCACAAAAACCTATTGTTAATATTTAATTGGAAATGAATTTTAATACCCATTTCATTTTTAAGTTTTCATGTTATCATGCCAGTTCCTAAGCTTTTATGACATTAAGCACCTGCTGTGTTTATTTTCACTATGGATAATATTGGGTTGCTTATTGCCTATTTCTAATGTTTCTGCCTTTCACATATAATTGAATTTTTAGTGTCTGGATCTTAGAAACTACTTGTCATACTACAAGGACTCTTAAGGTTTGAAAGATCAATAGAAGAAATGCAAGTTCAGCTGTCTCCATGCCAAGACTGGGCATTTTGGCAGGAAACAAAAAAACTGAAGTGATACCAGTTCATTGCCCATCAGATGTCCTCCTACCGGTCAGATGTGATCCTGCCAGTCATATGTCCTCCTACCAGTTAGATGTGATTCTATCAGTCAGATGTCCTCCTGCCTGTGAAATATTCACTTGCATGTGAGCTGTTTAGATACATTAGGTATCTGAGACAATTGTCAATCTTCTTGGACTTTCTCATTCCTAAGTTGCTGAAAGTCTATTTTTTTTTAACCAAGATATTCAGTTTTCAAAACTTTTCCACTTTGTTTTGTAGCCATGCTTGATTGTGAATTTCTGGTTCTCCTGTCTTCATCTCTGAGTGATGGAGTTGCAGCTGTGCACCACCACATCCCGTTTATGAGGTGCAGTGGGACAAACCTGGGGCTTTATGTGTATGCGAGGCAGGTACTCCACCAACTGAGCTATGTCTCAGCCCAATTCTTACTTATTTTAAACACACCACACTGAATCTTAGTATTCTAGAAATATCCTGATTGGCAGAAAAGTCTTTTCTTAGAATGCAAAGCTCTGGATAATTTTATCTTTGGTGTTCTGATCACTGTTGATGAAATTGGCTCGTTTATACAAGATTTCAACTCATTAATTAAGTTCCATGGACTTTTACTCTAGTCCTCACGTTCTTGTATGATGTGGGTGAAAGTGAGTGATTTTCTAGGGAATGAGTACGGCCATAGTCACTCACGCATTCGTCGGCTGTGAGTACACTTCAGTTGTAGTCGAACAGTTGTATTATTTCATCAGAGGCAGGATGGCCTTCTCACTGAAAGAATTTCTTACTTGGACCATAACCAGAAAAGTACACTGACCCCTTTCTATGCCAGTTTAATATATTCCACAACTCTAGATAGTATAATAGATTTATTTACTTACTATTACTTTTATGACACACTCTCCCTTTCTGATCCATTTACCTATGTATGTATCTATTTATTTATGTATGTGTCCATCTAGGTACCTGTGTATCTATTTATCCACCTAGTCATCTATCTAGTTGTAAATGATGTTTGCCCATTTAAAATCCTTCTTGTTGACTTTAGGCATAATGTCATAAGGTAGATGTCTAAAATATATTCATTGTATCTTACAGAAACTTTCTGCTGCTGAACTAGTAGTCATCATTTCCCTTTCGCCTCAGCCCCTGGAATAATCATTTCACTTACTGATTCTTTGAATTTGACTCTTACATATATAAGTGTGATAATGTAGCAGTTGTTTTCTTGTGATTTGTTTACTTCACCCAGCATCATGCTGTTGGATGAATAACTATTCAAGTTCTAACATCTTCCTTCCTTCTTTCCTTCCTTCCTTCCTTCCTTCTTTCTTTCTTTCTTTCTTTCTTTCTTTTTGAGGTAGTGTCTTGCTCTAGCTCAGGCTGACCTGGAATTCACTATGTACTCTCAGGGTGGCCTAGAACTCAGGGCAATTCTCCTACCTCTGCCTCCCAAGTACTGGGATTAAAGGTGTGTGCCACAATGCCTTGTTTGTTGTTTGCTTTTTCCTTTGTTGCCTTTGATGCTGTTCCATATTCATTACATACTTGTGCAGGGTAGAATAACTCATTCACCTTTTCCACTGCATTTTTTCCCCAGGAGTACAAAGATATTGAGCTTTACATTTCAGATTTGCTTTTCTTTTAGTTATTGCTGCTTATAGTGTCAGTGTCCAATTTCATTCTTTTGCAAAAAGAAGTTAAGTTTTTCCATTATCATTTGTGATGATACTATCATTTCATGATATGTTCTCAGTGGTCTTCTTAGGGATTAGTTGATAATATGTGGCTTGGGTTTATTTTTTTTTTCTGCTCTCCATATCATTGTATTGATGATATGTTTTAAATCATCTTGAGATAAAAAAAAATGTTTAAGGCATCATATTTCTTAATTTCAATACACATTACAAGGCTATACTAATAAAAACAGTATGATTCTTATATAAAGATATAAATAAGATGGATAGAGAAATATGACAGCTAAGAAATGAATTTATGGTGACACTAACGTGGAAAATTTGACAATAATAAAATGTTATTGTCTTTAAATCGACATAAATTAAAATATCCACATTAAGTAGGAATAGGTCAAATATAGTGGCACACACCTGAATTTTACTACCAGGGAAGCTGACACTGGAAGATTGTGAGTGTGAGGCCAGCTTCAGACACATAGTGAAAACTTAAAAACAGAGAAAGAAAAAAAGACAGAAAACAAAAGAGTATAAAATTATAGGAGTGAATAACTGGTGGTAGACACATTTGCTGAGTGCCTCAATTCCCAAGCTTGGAATTAGAACACTTTATAAGCATCAGGTCATAACGTAGCTGCTATTGAACTGAGGAGGTGGGGAGAAGGCTCATATGTTTCCTAAGGTCACACAGCTAATAAATAGCTGGAATCAAACCCATAAGAACCAAAATCTTTAGTGTCACTGTTTTTTTTCTTTTTCTTTTTTGTCAATACTCTTGCTATAATGAGCAACCAATATGTTTTCTTGAAAGTTTTTACCCTACTACATGATTTTCTACATAATTTCTCATTGAATTATAAAATGAGGTTTGGTAACTCATCACCATCAGTCATACTGCTGGCTTCACTTAAATCCTCTCTGTAGCCATAGTAGCTCAAGCCCACAAAATGCTGATATTTCCAAAACCAAGAGCACAGTGTAGTTCTATGATGCCACTGTGGGGGTGTGTGCATTTTCTACCTACTCATGGCCTTAGCTAGAAGGCTCCTCTGACTAGGCTACATTTGTCACATAGTAGGCTGATGGTATGAGTCATGACTAATTAGAGAAAGCCACCAGTATGAGGAAACAAGTCAGTAGCTCTAAGATGTCTCTCAGACTCTCACTGTATGAATAGACTTAGGTGAATAGAGCATGATTATTTTCTATGCATATAACAATTCATCAACTTTTCTGAAAACTAGATGCTCAATTTTTACACATGATACCTAATATTACTTAAGATAAAATTTAGAAAACCAGACAATAATAGGACAATTTTAACTTTGTGTCTCGGTAGCACTCCTTACTCACAACTTATATTTTTAACTCATGAGCATAGTGCTGTGCAGTGAAGAAAGATGTATAACTTGAAATTAGAATGATATAATTTTAGAATATTTGCATGAACATTGTGGTGGTTTGAGTAGAATAGATGGCCCTCAATATATTCAGTTGTTTATTTGTTTGTAGTTTGCATCTCTAGCCATCTGGCTGGAGGCAATGCCATTGTGTGGATCTTAAGGTGTGGTGGTGGGTTTGAGATTTCAATCTAAAGATATGCAAAGTGTGCCTGGCTGGAGTTCCTGAAGTGTGCTGTGGCTTTTGACCTTTAGGCTTGTACTGCTCCCTCTCTGCTTGGGCCTGTGAAGGCAGGCCAGTTTCTTCTGCCATTATGGAACTTCCCCTGGATCTATAAGCTTCAATAAATCCCTTCCTCCATAACTGTGCCTGGTCTGGAAGTTCATCTCAGTGAATCTGAAGCTGTCTGCTACAGAATTTGGTACCGGGACAGGGGTGAGATGAACCTAACCATGTGGATGTTGATCTTTTGGAACCTTTGTTTTGGAGGAATAGGAATGGACTTGGTGCTTGCAACTGAAGATGTCTTCTGGAGGGGTAAGCCAAGTTTTATGGACTATTCTGATGAGAGTCTGAGAATGCTAAGTGCAGATAGCACTGAACTTCTAGGCTTCGCTTATGAGCTTTCTAAGGGGAAGGAAAGACTGCAGAGGACTTTGTTGGAACTGGGCTACTGGCATAAGGGCTGGCTATGTCCTGCTGCCCAGGTCCAGAGTGTTTGATCAAGGTTAAATTTGTAATGGACTGATGTGCTTGGCTGAAGATATTGGACTGAGAGATTTAAGATTTTAAGCTGGAAAATCTCAAGCAAGTTAAAATTACAGGCACTGAGACTGATTTTAGGTTACTGAACTTGCTATTGTCAAACACATTAGCAATCTTAAGGAAGATGTTCCAACTTCTTTACATTAAAACAATGGAAAGGATGCCTGAGGAAAGACTATTATAGAAATGCAAACTCTTTTGGAAAGAGTTGACTGGAGAAGGAACCTGCTTTTCAAGGCTATGATTTGTTTTGTCCCTGTGTTAAGAATATGGCTGTGTCCTGCACACCTGGTATTGGTTTCAGAAGCATGAAAAATGCATGGAGTGACTGTGAATTGCACATACTTCCAGGATCTGCCGCTGAGATGCTGCATGAAGTAGGGCCTGATGCCCTGATAGGCTGAAAGAGCCTTTGGAAAATGTGAAGAGTGGTCATGAATTGCACGTGGTTCCAGGAGCTGCTGCTGAGATGTGGCATGAGGCACGGCATGATGCCCTGATAGGCTGAAAGAGCCTTTGGAAGATGGACCATGGTTTGCATGAAGACCTGAAGATGTTTTGTATATACCAGGACTGTGCAAGGGCTACCATAGAGCACACTGTTGGCCTGGGATGGAAGTGTTCCCTGGGTACTCTGCCCAGCTGGAGGGGCGGAATTGGAAAGTCTGGAGACTGTTAGTCTCTGGGTATATTGAACTTGAACTGCAGAAGTTTGATGTTTGTTTGATGGTGGTTGAGTTTGCATTGTTTTAGTCTCTCCTTGCTGTGCCTTATACCAGTTGAAAATGTTTACTCTGTGCCTTTATATGTTAGAAGTGTTTAACTTGTTTGATTTTACAGGTCTTCATATCTTAAATTGGTCAAGACTATGGGGACCTTTGAAATTGAACTGAGTACAATTTACAATGTGTAATGGTTATAAATCTATTGGGGCCAGGTGCGGAATGTGGTGGTTTGAATAGAATAGATGGCCCCCAATATATTCAGTTGTTTATTTGTTTGTAGTTTGCATCTCTAGCCATCTGGCTGGAGGCAATGCCATTGTGTGGATCTTAAGGTGTGGTGGTGGGTTTCAGATTTCAATCTAAAGATATGCAAAGTGTGCCTGGCTGGAGTTCCTGAAGTGTGCTGTAGCTTTTGACCTTTAGGCTTGTACTGCTCCCTCTCTGCTTGGGCCTATGAAGGCAGGCCAGTTTCTTCTGCCATTATGGAACTTCCCCTGGATCTGTAAGCTTCAATAAATCCCTTCCTCCATAACTGTGCCTGGTCTGGAAGTTCATCTCAGTGAATCTGAAGCTGTCTGCTACAAACATGCAAGGTTTTCAGTATCATCAGCTTTTTAGTCTATGAGGACATAAGTGAGACCCCTGAAAATGGGAGAATTAATCTCTAGTTCAACAACTTCTAAATGGTAATTCCACATTAAACACATGCAAACACATACCTTTAAATCAATGTAATATTACTACCAAAAGTTTATCAGGGTGCTGGAGAGATTGCTTCATGGTTAATGCAGTTGCTAACCCTAAGGACCGATATTCAATTTCCCAGTACCCATGTAAGCCAGATGCACATGGTGGTGCATGTTTCTGGAGTTCATTTTCAGGGGCTGGAGACCCTGGTGTGTCCATCCTCCCATTTCCCCATTCTCTCTCTCTCTCTCTCTCTCTCTCTCTCTCTCTCTCTCAAATTAACAAGTTAATCAAAGAAAAAATTTAAAGAAAAAGATTATTGGGACTGGCCAAATGGCTCAGCAGCTAAGGTGCTTGTATGTGAAGCCTAAGGATCCAGTTTTGATTCCCCAGTACCCACATAAACCCATGTTCACAAGGTGGCACATGCATGCGGAGTTTTTTGCAGTGGCTGGATGCAAGGGTGTGGCCATTCTCTCTCTCTCTCTCTCTCTCTCTCTCTCTCTCTTCTCTCTCTCTTTCCCTCTCCCTCATAAATAAAATATATATTTTTAAAGAAGTTACTGTACAAGAGGATGAGTCAGGGAAACATACAAGTGAATCTGCATATTTAGTAATGGAAGCTATAGGGAATCATTTTCAAATAACAGTCAGTGAATAAAGCATTGAAATTTTGTTCTAGTCAAAGGGAAAAATGCACTTTCAATAAGTCCCTAGGTCATGGTTACTAAAGTTGTTAGAGATGCAAATTATTCCCTTAACAAATGGGCAGTTTTACACATAATTTAAATTGCCAAACTTCTTTAATCATCTAGTTTCATTATTTTTAGAGAAATGTTTTTTTGTGCTCATGACATTCACAAGAATATTATCAAATAGATAATACCTAGAGCTGTAACTTCAACTTTATGTAAGAGATGAAAACAGGAGCTGTTGAAATTATGAAACTCCTACATGATACTGCCAAATATTAAAAATTGCGGTTACTGGAGATATAGCTTAGCAATTAAAGGCACTTGCTTACAAAGCCTAACTGCTCAGGTTCAGTTCCTCAGTACCCATGTAAAACCAGATGTGCTAAGTGGCACATGTGTCTGGAGTTCATTCGAAGCAGTTGGAGGCTCTGGCAAACCAATTCTCTCTGTCTCTGTTCTCCATGAGCTCTGCTTGGAAATCAATAAATTAAAAATATTTTTAAGGATTGGAGAGATGGCTTAGTGGTTAAGGTGCTTGCCAGCAAAGCCAAAGGATCCAGATTCTATTACTTAGGACCCATGTAAGCCAGTCATTTGCAGTGGATAAAGACCCTTGTATGACCATTCTCTTTATCTGCTTCTTTCCCTTTCTCTTAAATAAGGTATTTAAAAATTTGTTAAAAACAAGTTATAAGTAAATAATAATAATAATAGCAATCATATATGTGTGCCTATGGTTAGAAGGAAGAAAAGAAAGATGCTTGTGGGTCTAGAGGGATGACTTAGTTGTTAAGGCGTTTGTCTGCAAAGCCAAAGGGCCCAGGTTCAAATTCCCCAGGACCCACGTTAGCCAGATGCACAAGGGGGCACATGCTTCTGAAGTTCATTTGCAGTGGTTGGAGGTCCTGGTACACCCATTCTCTCACTCTGTCTTCCCCTCTCTCTCTGTCAAATAAATAAATAAAAATAAAAAGACCAAATTTTTAAAAAAGAAGCTTGTGGGCCTGTTAGTTTGGCAAAATGAGATACAAACACCAACAAGAGACCCTGCTTCAAATTGAATCAAGGTGGAATGTGGAGATTGAACCCAAATGATCCTCTGACCTCCTAACTCAAGAAACATACACACACATACACACACAGCATATACACAAAACACGAGAAGGCATACACTCAATTATATCTGGTTGTTTTTCCTCATCTTGGAAAACTATGAACTTAATTTTCTTTTATTAGCCTTCTACACAGCATAGAAAAAATGTCAAGATAATTTTCATTTGCTTGGGTAAACAGTCATTCATCTTAATTATTTCTGGCATCTTCTAAATTATGCTTTGAGTGTCTCAACAGCAAAGAGAGAACTCATCTCCTTTCAGAGCAGACAACTGAAAGTGACGTGCTATTGTCATTATCTGAATATCCTAAGTGCACTTGAGAAACCAAGCCAAATAATGAAAAATATACTGTGAATGATATTCAGCCCTGCAAATTAATATGCAATGTCAAATATTAACCTCAAAGTTGCTACTCAAAAATTTATGTGAAATATCAAATCGCATAAAACATTTTAAGTACATGAGGAATCAACTTGTAAAGTATCAAGTTTAAAATAAGGACATGTAAACAACAAAAAAAAAATGCATTTCCGAGTGATGTAACTGTGTGCCTGCTCTATATTCATACATTGACCTTACCAAAGAAAAATGTTCACTTTCACATATTGGCATTGTCATCATTTGTCAATCTGAAAAGGCAAAAGCTACTAGAATCTCACAGGATATGGTAGTTTGAACAAATGTCCCCCCAAATAGATTCAGGAGTTTATTAAAACTTCTTGGATTTCTAGCCACTTGGTTGGAGGAGGCAGATCTTAGGGTCCAGGCCTAACGTGTGGTGGTGGATTTGTAATTCCAATCTAAAGATATGCAATGTGCCTGGAGTTCAGAAAATGTGCTGTGTGATGTGGCTTTTTCCCCCTCTCTGTTTGGTCCTGTAAGAACAGGCCAACTTCCTCTGCCATCATGGAACTTCTGGATCTGTAAGCTTTAAATAAATATCCCCTCCTCCATAACTGTGCCTGGTATGGATGTTTATCTCAATGACCTGAAGCTGTCTGCTACATAGGATTACACAGTTAAAATAACAACTGATCCTCATTGAATCCTTATTTGTGGGGATATAGAGAAATAATATAAATGATAGAAGATAATTTTGAATACAGCGGGGTTAACATTTTCATTAGTAATCAGTATAAATTCAGCTGTAAGTTACTAGCAGACATATGAAGATAGCTGGAGAAAATGAAAATTAGAAGCAAATATGACCATTGGAAAAATAATTCAAAGAAATGTACTGAGAGGTGGGTGAAAAATAAATATAGATAGGATGTTTGATCCAAGTAAGAGAAAATAGAGCCGATAGGAGAAAGAAAAGTTACATATTAGCAAAATGCATGCAGTTATATCAGCTGAGGATGAAATAACGATGAACCATGTCGAGAGAGGAACCTGCTTAGCTTGAGCCATAAATAACACACCTTTCCTCAAAATGCACTTAAGCCAACTATTGACAAACTGGGACTCTCAACCTGCACTGAAGTGCACCCACTACAGACAATGGAATAAGTCTTTCCTAGTAACAATCAGTCACTTCCCCTTTATTGTCAGTTGTTTTACTTACTAGAGAGAGAGAGAAAGAAAGAACGGGCCTTTCAGGTCCTCTAGCCACTCCAAATGAACTCCAGAGGCTTATACCATCATATGCATCTGGTTTACATAGATTCTGGGGAATCAAAACTTGGTCTTTAACCTGTGCAGGCAAGCACCTTAACTGCTAAACCATTTCTCCAGTCCTGGGGTTAGTTTTTATTCAAATGCGTTCTTACATATATCTGGGATTTGATCCAGCCTGAACTGGTTTTGGATGAATGCAAAGTAAACTGTGTCCTCTAAGTGAACTTTTGGGAATTCCTTACTTACTGTCTTATGCCTATGCATATCTGGGCATACATATGATTAAAGTCATATGCTTTATTGGAAGGAGCATTCATGGTTAGAAAATATTTTGCATTCCAGAATTGTTGATCAAATTGCACCCCTACTAACTAACCCTCTGTCGGTGCACTGCATAAAAAGAAATGCAGGCAATAACCAGTACCACTTGAGTATTTTCTGTCTGGTGGCCTGGCCGACTGCCCCCCTTGGCAGTATATCTCAAACTTTCATTATCATTTTACTCTTAATAAAGTTTCTTGTTGTTTCAGTATTTGTGTGCACCTTCCTTTAAAATCCTTTCAGGAAGTCTACAAAAACCTGAAAACACCCATATGCATGTCAGGATGTGTTCGTCCTTTGTGTAGGCATGTGCAGGTCAGAGCAGGACTTAAGTGTCTTCGTCTATAGCTCATCCCTACTTTTCCTTGAGGTGGAGTCGCTAGCTGAGCTTGGAGCAGCCGATTCTGGTCAGAATAACTAAGCGAATCCTAACAATCCTCCCATCTCTAGTTTCTACAGGACTGGGGTAACAGGTATATAGTCCATGCCCAGCTGATTACACAGGTGCTAGGGAATCAAACCCAGGGTGATGGGGTTTGTTTCCAAGAAACTTGGACACCTTTCTCTTGTGCCCCTTCATCCTTCCTAAAGATGTCCTTTATGGTGTTTCCAGTTAAGGTTATTATCTAGGACACAAGTCCTTTCTTATCAGTGTTTCTATTGGTTAATATGGTTTTCTTGTATCTGCATGCTTCATTTGATAGTCTTCATTTTACTGTAGGTGACTTTTTACATATTTCATCTTTATTGAGAACTTTAAGGCTTGGAGATATGGCTCCACAGTTAAGGCACTTCCCTGTAAAGCCTAATGACCTGGGTTCAATTCTCCGGTACCCATGAAAAGACAGATGCACAATGATGCATGCATCTGGAGTTTATTTGCAGCAGCTGAAGGCCATGGCACACCCATTTTCTCTCTCTCTCCCTCTCTCTCTCTCTCCTTGCAAATAAATAAAATAAATTTTTATTGGGAAGTTTAATGTATAAACATATTGCAAATTGGTGACATTTCCATTAGCTTATACTCATATTGTCCCCTTTCCATAGGATTCTTCCAGAGCCTGTAATATCTGTTGGTCACTGTGTTAACATTAATGCCCATATTCATGTGATTTGATCCTAGGACTTTTCATTCTTGCTTTCAAACTTTTAGTAAGTTCCACAGCATATGACCTAGACAACCATGCTACCATCTGGTCTTTACATGGTGATCAACTAATGTGAGAAATTTTCCTACTTCTGGGTTTTGAACTTGTATACTCTTTTTCCTTTGAAAATAGTTGAAATTTCTGTTGCTTTTCCTTGACCAGTCATAATAATTAATACTCTTCCAGAATCATATCAAAATTAACAATAAAAATGTTCCCCTTCTTGTAGGTAACTACTTAGGGTTACAGGCCTAACAATAATAAACAGATGCCTGCATATCCTGACAGAGCCAATGAACACAGAGATTTTGTAATGAATTGTGTATTATTGATAAGTTCAGAAAAGAAAATCTGGGAACTGAAATCCGAAAGCTCTGACCACCAGTGTTTATTTATTGTCCTCCCCCTCCTATTCCTTCTTTCCTCCTCCCCCTTTCCTTCCTCATTTCTTCCTTCATCTTTGAATTATTTGGCAAGAACCCACATTCCTTTGTCTAACTCATCAACCAATCAAAAGCTGAGGCCCTGGCACACCAACTCTCTCTCTCTGTCTCATTCTTACTCTCCCTAAAAAATACAAAATATAAAATAAAATAAAGAGAAAAAGCCATGATGTATATCCAAGTAACCAACCTCATCCACCCTGACTTGATGTCCAGTTTCCATCCCTAAGTATGGGAGGAATCCTGACCCGAGTCATCAAGCAGGCTACCTACTCAGGGACCAACTTGGAAGATTTCTGCTTTGCTCTCTTTGCAAAATGAAGCCTTGCTAACTTGCTCTTCCGCCATGTCTGTGCATGTCAGTTCTTTGTTGACCACAAGATAATGAATTCAAGAGCCCCTGGATTGGGGAGTTTTAGTGAGCTTTGATCGTCTAATTCCTAAGCATGCTGAATACAAGGCCATTTGCATGGAAAGTAGTCCCAGGCGTTGATGAATTAGATTCCATGCAATATACAAATTTCTGCAAAGCAAAGGAAACTATCAGCAGAGCATATATCACACAAAATAAGAGAAAAATTTTCAATTATATACCTGCTGTGGTATTAGTATCTAGAATCTATGATGAACTTTAAAAAATCAATAAATGGGCAGATGAATTGCTAGGGAATGTTTAAAAATTGTTCCTCATTTTTAGTAATCAGGAGAATACAAATTAAAACAGTTTTGAGATTCCAGCTCAGCCCAGTCAGATTGGCTCTCATCCAAAAACTCAAGACAGCAAATGCTGGTGGGGGTGTGGGAAAAGCGGAACTTTCCTCCACTGCTAGTGGGAGGTGCTGAGGCCACTACGGAAATCTGTGTGCAGGTTCCTCAAAAGCCTGAATGTAAAACCCAGTGATCAGCTGTATTATTCCTGGGCATAGATCCCCAAAAAGCAGCATACAGCAAAAAATACTTGCATGCAAACCCAAAATGATATTACTTCAGCATTCATAGTAAGCAAGATATAAAATCAGCCAGATGTGCATCAATAGGTGGAGGAATGGGTAAAGAGAATGTGGTATATAGAGTTTTATTCAGCTGTAAATAAGAATTAAATCATGTCATTTTCAGGAAAATCAATGAAACTGAATATCATCATTTTAAGCAAAATAAGCTAGTCTCAGAAAAAAAATCACATTTTCTCATATAAAATTTAGATACCGCCATATGCACACATATAGCCAATTTTATTCTTTTAAAATTTATTTACTAATTTATTTGAGAAAAAGATAAATAGAGGCATATATAGAGAGAAAGAAAGGATATGCCAGGACCTTCAGGCATGTGCAACCCTGTGTATCTGGCTTACGTGGGTACTGGGGAATGGAACCTGGGTTCTTTGACTTTGCAGGCAAGCACCTTAAATGCTAAGCCATCTCTCCAGCCCCCGTGTTTATTCTTTATATCTGTGCTAGTCACTATGGTCAAATATGGAACCAACCCATCAACAGTTGAATACATACATACATATATATATATATATATATATAGTGCTTGTGTGGGTGTATGCACATGTGAGCCCAGGAATATGGTGAAAGAGCTTAATATAAAAGGATGAGGGTCTAAGAGGACCTGATTTACCCTGAGTTTCTGAGTTCAATCCCCACCACCCACATGAAAGGATGTGCATGGCCACCAACACTTGCCATCTCATTCCTGTGAGAGTCAAAACAAGAGGATAGCTGGGGATTGGTGGTAAAGCAACAGTTCTAGGTTAAGTGAAAAACAATGTAGACAGATGATAGAGGGGGACATGCAATGTGTTTTGGCCTCCAAATGTGCATGCATGGGTGCATGCATGTGAATACACATGTGCATATACCTCACATAGAACACACTATACACACATCATAGTACTACAAAAACACACACCGTAAGAGTGTGTTATGTGTATGTGTGTGTGTATGTGTGTGTGTGTGTGTGTGTGTGTATTAACAGAATGAAAACAGATAACAGATTCATGGAAGCTGGACTATCTAGGAAAGAAAGGAAAACAACCAATGGGAGAGGTGAGGAAGGACAGGGGCAGGTGGTGTCATATCAAATGTGAACAAATTACAAGGTTATATGTGCATGAAAATATCCTAACAAAGCTCATTATTTTGAAGCCAAATTAAGAATTACTAAGAGAACATATAGTAAAACTGAGGATTAGGCCAATGCCTATATTCTCAGCACTTGGGATACTAAGGCAATAGAATCCCCTGTTTGAGTGGCTGAATGAGATCATGCCAAAAAAACTGAATCAAAACAAAGTGAATTGTTATTACCAGCATATACCTCAAATGTTATTGCAAGGGTAAGAAATAGAAGTGGATTTTATATCATCGTGCATAATCCACAGCATATCTTTGTATAAATGAAAATTTAATTTGAACATATTTCATTTTCTCAACCTTTTTATTTTGCATTAAGCTTTCTTTGGTAGCTCTTTCATCAAATAAAATAAGAATTATATGTTAGTTAATGTGTTTCTTCATGTAGATTCACTCTTCTATTTTTTTTTTTTGTTGGTATTATTCTCTTGAAGTGATACATTTACATAAGACATGGATAACCTGAGTATTTGTATGAAAGCTACATTTACCATCTGTATATATGTGTGTGTGTTGTGTGTAATATATATATATGTGTGTGTGTGTGTGTGTGTGTGTGTGTATACATATACATATATATAGTAAATCAACAACGGAGAAGCCAGTGATGCTGCTAGAGTTACAGTTTGAATATGAAATGCTCCTAAGGGTCTCATACTCTTAATTCTTGTTTTTCAGGTGGTAGCACTAATTTGGAAGTTCTGGAAAGTTTAGAAGATGGGAATAAAGATGAAGAAAGCCATGCAGTGGGGACAGATCCTTGGAGGAATTTTGTTCCTGCCTCATTTGTCTCTTTTTGCATGTTCCTATCCAAAAATAAGTGAACTTTAGCTTTTTTCACATGCTCCACATGCCATGATTTTCCAATACATAGCTCAGCAATCATGGACAGAACACTCTGAAACAGTCAGTCAAAATAAATTCTCCCTCCTTATGTTGTTTGGGTCAGAATGAAAAACTCAGAAAGCCACTATGAAAAAAATAGCCTAAGAACACAAAGCTTCAATTTTCGAATATTTATCATGCATTTGACATTCAATTAATACTATTATCTTCCATGAAAATTAATCAGAACAATAAACTTTGTAGTACTGTAGTATATCTTCATTTCTGATATTTCTAAGTAATTGAGAAATTTAGGAAATCATTTTTTGGGTGCATTTTGCACAATGTTGAAATCAATTTAAAGAGAACAAATTAATTTGATTATGTTTAGTGTCACATATACTATATAGCTGAGCTAACATAAATTAATGATGATCTAACATAAATGAATTAATGCTAGCCTTGCTATATGGTGGTGATATGGTAGAGGTGCTAGTGACAGAAGATAACACTGTCATACAGAAATCCTCTGACCTTTGTTTGATAATGCAATGAGCTGTCTTCCTATTTTGGCTTACAGATGCAAATGTAAGGTTGTGTTTATAGGAGCATGGGTAACATACTAGTGGATTCATCAGTGAAAAAAGTGTCTAACCCCCTCTTCAACCCATGATCACTGTCTCCTCTGGAAAAATAGTGACCAACCCAACCTTATACATGTTGTGCAGGTAATCACAGATGCTGTAAATTCAAGACTGAAACAGCTAGGCCACGTCTGCAAATGTGTCACATACTACTTGTTTTTAGAAGAAGATTCTTCAAGAATCATTCTGTTGTGCAGTAAAAATGGATCAAACATAGAATGAATTACCTGAGCACTAAATATTCATGTAGCTCCTGATTTCAAAACATCATATCATATAATTACCATAATTCCCTATTTGTAAGCAAAGTAAAGATATTAGATATTCTGTTAAAAAAACACTTAGAAATAGGTGAACTTCTGTGTTGGGAAATATACAAGGCATCATTAATATTTGTAGAAATTGAGTTGCAAAACCAATAAACAAAATGTACACTTTTATTCTGTGGTGAATCATACAAAAATCTTTGATTAAATACTTTAATATTATCATTAAGACCATATCAGGTATTGCAAACTCAGTGATATGTCCTTTAAATGTGGATGTTGATTTAAATGACCACATTTGAGATCAAATGGCAAGAGAAGAATATAAAGGTATTTAATATTGTTGCATAATATTGCAGAGGGCAAAAGCACTGTAGATTTTGACATTATTTTAGATATAAGGTATCTTTGTTGCCTTTCACAAAAAAGGCATTAGATATTAAGTAAACATCAATTATTCATGAGACCTGTGAGTGCATGGCTTTGTGGTGTAGCAATTTTGTTAAGATCATTTGAAGAGCAATATATTTGAATCAAAATGTTCAATCTTAGGGAGCTGGAGAGATGGCTCAGCTGTTTGCAAACCCCAAAAGCTCGGGTTCTGTTCCCCAGTACCCACTTAAAGCCAGATGAACAAAGTGGCACAAGCATCTGGAGTTTGCTTGCAGTGGCTAGAGGCCCTGATGTGCCCATATTCTGTCACTATTTCTCTTTCTTTTTCTCTCTCCCTCTCTCCAAATAAATAAGTGGTCAAATGTTTTGTTTACTTTCTTAACAGGTTATTTCTTCCTTCCCTACCATTTGTCAAATTACATCTACTCAGTTAAAGATTATGGAAAGTTACGGATTCTTGGGCATTAGAGATATTCGTTGATGTTTTCTTAGAGATTCCAAATATTCTAGAAACTTTTCTGCAACTTTGCATACACAGTCATGGGAGAAGTGTTAACACAGATCTGTTCATTCATGAGAAAAAAAAAACAATCATAGCTTAACTAGAAAAACAACAAAAAAGAGATCTAATCCTCACAATGACATCTCAAGCCTCCCATGAGGTTGATTTTCTTGCTACATACCTAGGGCCACTGTGGCTCCCTTGAAAGAGCGCTTCTCTCCAACATCATCCTGAGGTTTGCATGATTAGCAGTCCTTAAATCTCTGCCCTAGTGCTCTAACTCTCATGCCTATACGCTTTACAAATCTGATTCCCCAAGCCTTTTCTCCTAGGGCCCATTTATCAAACTGATGACCATTTTTCATTATTCCTCCTTGGTTTCTTTCCAAATCCTCTTTATCATGTTAGGACTTTATCAGTTAGGACTGTGCAAGTGAAACACTGTATGGTCATAAATATTTGACCATATATACTGCAGGAATTAAGAAGAAAGTGTTCTTTGTGATTTACACAAACACGACTTGCCTGAAGTCTTTCTCTTGTTAAGAATTAAGGATAGTTGGTCATTTGCATTCCTAAGGTTTGGTCTGTGCTGTGAAGATTGCTGTTTCTTCATTGCAGCAGCAATAGTGTAACTGGATTAAAGTATGTGTATGGCAGAGCATTAAAGAATAATAGCAATAAAAGTACAGATGGGAAAACCAATGCCAACTCTGAGTCATGAAAAACATGGAAATGTACCCAGGTCACCATTACTAGTTAGTTTGTGTAGGGACAGGGCAGATTGAATTAAAAATGTATTTATAACAGATACTATCTTTGTTTTGGCTTTAGAATTTTTGACCATTTTTTTCAGTTATTGAAATGTCTAAGATCATTGTGTTTTGTAATTGTCCCAAATAAAAATGCACAGTAAAATTTTGTTCTTTCTACAGAAGATCTCCAATTTCCAAAATCTTTCTGCATACTATACTCATTTTGGGATATTAACCAAGAAGAGAGTTTCATTCTAGAGCCTCTTATTGCCCATTACATGAAAGCATAACGTCAGTACTTTTGTTAACTGCATTTTCCGTTGTAGCTACTCTGCCTCGAATGTGGCTATAGCTTTGTAAACAGTTGTGAGTGAATGAAACAATGGAACTTCTGTGTTGTTACCATAAATGCTCTGTTGAGGGAAATGCAATCTTCTCCCCTTTGACATATCAGCCCTCTAGTCCTTAGTCTTCTCAACTAATCCTTCTGGGTCTAAAATTGTCAGCTCCCCAAACTAACCCCACATATCAATTTGTTTCTATACTTTGGCTTCTTTTTGCCCTTGAACATGTCTGAGTTGCTGAAATTGCCTCATACTTCCTTTTAGTTTACTCTAGGTAGTTCTTGAAAGTTCTGTTGCATTAAACACCACTCTAAAACACAAGTGTGATTGTGGCATATGCCAAGTTTAACATTGTCATCAAATTTGTAATTAAGAGCAGTCTCTGTCTGCATAAGAGCCCCTGGTTATTTTTCTAATGCACTTTGCAGATCATTTCTGCCATAGCCTCAGAAATATTTCATAGTTATTGTATACCACTGCACTTTTGTCATGATATATATATATGAGGTAAGGGATGAGGACTCACCCTAACCCAGGCTAATCTGGAACCCTCTGCATATTGCCTTGCTGGACTCTAGTTCACAGTGATCCTCCTACCTCTATCTCCGAGTCCTGGGATTAAAGGAATGTGCCGCCATACCAGCCCCATGTTACTTTTCATCTCAAATTCTAATATACATTTCCACTCATTTTGTGTAACTGAGTTTTCCTTCAGTTAATATTTTCAGTTTTAAGCTATGATTTAATTTGATGTGTGTTTGAGAGAGGGAAAGAGAGAGGCGAGATACAGCAGAGAGTGAGAGAGGGAGATGGAGGGAGAGGGAGTACTGGCACATGTGGCTGCCAGAGGACAACTTTCAAGGCAGTCCTCACTTTTCCACATCATTTAAGGCAGAGTTTTTCTCTATGCTTCTGTACATGGCTGCTGTTGTGGCAAGAATCCTCATTTCTGCTCCCATCTCACCATCAACGTGGCATTACGGAGGCCCACCATAGCTTCTGGCTGTTTACGTGGGTTGTAGGGATTGAATTTGAGCTTCAGCAGTGGGTGCTTTATTCACTAAGTCATCTCCCCCACTCATAATATAATCTTTTATTATTGCTTTTATTTATTTTTTCTCAGTAGTAGTTGACTCTAAGATGCCCACATTTATGTTCAAGTTTTTACTTGTATGATTTCTAAGAATTTACATTCTCTATCATATTCTACTAGTATTCTCATATTCTCCAAAAATATATATTCTTAGTGCTTCCTCCCATGACTCTTCCTTTTCTAATACTTGGTTAATAAAAATAAAACATGGTGAGTTTCAGGGCTTTGATCTATATCCTAGTTTCACTAAATTCTATATTGTTTTCATGACAGATTTATTAAGCATATGGTTTGAGTTTAATTTTTTTTTCTTTTAAATTTTTTACACCTTGGAGGATACTATGACATCCCTCCTGAGCTCTAGAAATGTGTATTAAGCTTAAGAAATCCTTTTAGATAGGTCTTAGACCCCATAAACAAACAAACAAAAATCTATTTAAACATGTATTAATTTGACCTCAACTCATACTATGACTACCTGTTACAAGTACAGCATTCATGCTTTGAGTTCCTCAATCAAACCACTCTTACTGATCTCTCATGCTTCCCTGAATCAGTTGCTACCACCTTATCCAAAGTATCAGTGCACCTTGCTCTCACAAAGAATTCCACCAGCAGGTCAAAGAACTTTCTTTTTAAATGTGTTCTGAGCCGGGCGTGGTGGTACATGCCTTTAATCCCAGCACTCGGGAGGCAGAGGTAGGAAGATCTCCATGAGTTCAAGGCCACCCTGAGAATACAGAGTGAATTCCAGGTCAGCCTGAACTAGAATGAGACCCTACCTAGAAAAACCAAACAACAAAAAAAAGTGTTCTGTGACAATTGCATATATGTATAATATATACACCCATTATACCCTCTTAACCCTCTCTCATTCCCACTGAACCTGTTCTTCCCTCCACTTACCAGTAGCTGGACTACTGAAGAAAATCCACCCATCTTCCTCCAGCACTGGTTAACTAACACCTCTCCTTGAGGAACTAGTAGCAAAGTCATCTTTTGAAAATCCAAATCCAGCATTGCCTTGAGCTTCCTAAATACTCTGTGTCTTTCCATCTCTCATAGATTCAAAGACAAAAATGGTTAGTTTACAAAGCATACCATTAACATTTCACTTTAGCTCTTTCATGACAATCATTATATGATTAGCTTATATAAGTTTCAGTGCAATGTTGATATAGTTACTCATAATTTTTTTTTAAAATATAGACATATTTAGTATGTAAACAACACATGTTGCTACCATCCTTTCCCTCCTTCCTGCCATTTTCTGAAGAGGCCTTCCTCATTAGGTATGCAGGTCACCCCATGGATATTGTGGGTTTTGCATTATGGGGGGGAAGAGGCAATGTGTCTGTGTAAAATGTCCAACCTTGTGGCTCTAACAATCTTTCCAACCTCTCTTCCACAAAATTCCCTGAGCCATGCTGGGAGCATTTTATGTCTACTTCAGTGATGGGCACTTAGTAGCCTCTGGATCTCTGGTGTCTTCAGCAGTAGGGTCTTGCCATTAAACTCTGGTGGGTAATCAAGTGCTCTGACAGAAGTCTGTCTTGTTTGTTTTGGGAGATCTCTCTGAGTAGGTCTCTCTGATCAACAGCTCATTGTGGATGTAAACCACATCCTGGTAGAGAGAATTACAATTTAGCACTAACGGAAAAGAAAAAAGAAAAAGAATGAGAAGAAAGAGACACAGGAGAAATTTGAGGTTAGATTTGTTTTACCCTCTCAAGAGTCCTTCTATACAGGTGCTCCCCCTAAGTTCCTCTTGAGGGTTCCACTTTTAGTCTGACTTCCAGGATATAGGATTCCATGGTACCAGTTCAATTTGGGTTCAGTTTTTTGCTCCCCCCCCCACTTCTCTCCCTGCAATCCCTACCCTCGCTATTGTACAAGCCTCAAGATGCTATTCATGTATGTCATCAATTCTGCCTGATCCAGGTTAAGAACCACAGATGACTGAAACCATGTGATGGTTGTCTTTCTGTGATTGTGTGAATTCACTTAGGATGATCTGTTCCAAGTTCTATCATTTTTCTACAACTTTAATTTTGTCATTTTTTCTTGCTGCTGGGTAGAATCCCATTGAGTATAAATACCACATCTCAGTTATCCATTCATCCAATGATGGGTACCTGGGTAGAGTCCAGTTTTTACCTATTATGAATTGAGCAGCTATAAACATGGTTGAGCAAATATCTCTGAACTGAGATGTGGAGCTTTTAGGGTATATGCTCAGTAATGGAATACCAGGATCTGTTGGTAACACTGTATTCATCCTTCTCAGGAGTCTCCATATTGATTTCCATAATGGTTGTACCAGCTTACATTCCCACCAACAGTGAGTGTTCCTATTTCTCCACATCCTCAATAATATTTGTTTTCATTTGATTTATTTTTACTTTTATTTATTTATTTGAGAGCAACAGACAGAGAAAGAGAGGGGGGTGGGGCTCACCAGGGTCTCCAGCCACTGCAGACGAACTCCAAATGTGTGTGCCCCTTTGTGCATCGGGCTAATGTGGGTCCTGGGGAATCGAGCCTTGAACCAGGATTCTTAGGTTTCACAGGCAAGCGCTTAACCACTAAGCCATCTCTCCAACCCCTCATTTGATTTTTTTAATGTTTGCAATTATACTGGGGTAAGCTGGAATCTCATAGTTGTTCTAATTTGCATTTTCCTAATGGTTAGGGATGTTGAACATTTTCTTAAATGTGTGTTAGCCATTTGTAATTCTTCCTCTGAGGACTCCCCATTTAGTTCGTTGCCCCAATTTTGGAGTGTGTTATTTGATTTGTTATTGTTTATTTTTTTAGTTCTTTGTAGATTTTAGATATTGGGCTTCTGTCAGTGGTATAGCTGGCAAAGATTTTCTCCCATTCAATAGGTAATCTATTGGCTCTGCTTATGGTATGTTTGTCTGTGCTAAAGGTTTTTAGCTTCATGAGATCCCATTGGTTGAGTACCTGTTTAATTTTCTGGCTTTCTGGGGTTTTATTCAGGAAGTCTTTTCCCAGTCCAATATCATGGAGAGTGCCTCCTATTTTTTTTTTCTTCCAGTAGGTGAAGTGTTTCAGGTGTTATATTAAGTTCTTTAATCCATTTATAGTTGATTTTTGTGAATGGCAAAATGAGCAGGTCTAATTTTATTTTTCTATATATGGTCATCCAATTTGTCCAACACTATTTGTTGAAGATGCTGTCCTTTCTCTAGTCTACATTGTTGGTAACTTTGTCAAAGATCAATCAGCTGTAGTTGCTTGCCCTAAGGTCTAGATCTTCAATTTTGTTCCATTGGTCTATGTCAAGCACTGCCAGGCACAGGTGGGAGCCTTCAGGAGTTGGTTTTGAACTGCCTGGCATGGCTAAGGGCCCCTGGGCTACAGCAGGCTACTCCCTCTCCATGCGCAGCACACCTGGAGCCCTGTGTCCTTCCTTTGGCCTTTTGCCTAGGAAACTCCTTATATGGTATCAGCCAGCAGCCTTCACACAGTCCATCCCCTGCCACCCTCTTCCTGCCACCATGTAGATCACCTGACTCTCTCCCTACATGCTGGAATGAATATCCCTAGGCATCAGCTAGCAACCTTTAAACTCACCAATCTCCTAAGGACCCTCTTCCTGCTCTCAACCTGCTTATAAACGCATTTCCCTATTGAATGAAGGAGAACTACTTTCTGAAGTCATCTCTCCCAGGTGTACATCCCATTACATTCATGGCTGCTCAAGGCCCTCCTCTCCACTTAGAAGAAGTCTTCCAGATCACCCACTAGATGATTTCTGGGGATTCATGTGACCCAGACACGTGCAACCATATAACTTATCTGGCTAGGAAATAAGTTCAGGAAGAAAATTTCCCTTCACAACCTTGTCATCTCCTTTCAAGATTCCCTGCTAGGGCAGTGGTGAAACTGCAAGCCAGCTGTGCAAGCGCTCCAAAGCAGCTCGGGCTCCAGTGGCAGGCAGTCTACTAGACTTGACCCTATCAGACATGACCCCAGGTGAGAGCCCTGGAGCAAGGCAGGGCTGATCTGCAGGGGTATGTGATCTACCACCGAGCCAATCTACCACCTGCTGTGCTGGCGTCATGCAGCAACAGTTAAAAAAAAAATGTCACATTTAAATAAAGCCTATGGTAAGGTGAAATTTTATGTAAACAGTGCTATACATTGTTACATGATATCATAAATATAATTACTGGGTTTATATTCTAGGTCTTCAACTTGCATAGAAGATTATTGAGAACAACAAAATTCTCTCTGAGGTGGTGACTCATAATTTGCCAGGTATTTAAAAAAGATTATAATGTCCTATTAGTTGAAAGGAGGAGGCATTAGTTACTCCTAATAAAATCATTTCCAAGTGTGTTAGAGGTATTAATGACATAAAATTGTCTTTAAGCTAGTCTACTTGCTTGTCAGTGAGTAATAGGAGTAATCAATTTGCTGTAGTTTCTCTTAATCATTTTATAAGAAAGATGGTTAATTATGGGGTGAGATGACTTGATTGAAGAAACTGGAAAGGAATTTTTTAATGTTGGACATAGAATGCTCATTAAAAATGCTTTTTGAGTGGTACTTAGATCAGCATGTGAAAGTATGTGGATAAAGATGTGCATGTAGGAAAGAATTTTC
This sequence comes from Dipus sagitta, assembly GCA_036346955.1. Classification (NCBI taxonomy): domain Eukaryota; kingdom Metazoa; phylum Chordata; class Mammalia; order Rodentia; family Dipodidae; genus Dipus; species Dipus sagitta. The sequence continues at coordinate 114,241,565 of CM070779.1, read as the reverse complement.
AGGCTAAACCCAAGCACCATTTATAAAGTTTTTTCAACGGTTTACAAACTCTTAAGGATGCTCTAAGTGATTTAATTTCAGTCACTATAACCTTGATGCTCCTTTTAGGTAAAAGTACTTTGGGATAGATTGCTTAAGCTTTTTCAAATTTAAGTCATGGGTGAAACATAAAATTGTTTTATGTTAATAAAGTTTCTATGGTACACAAAATAAATGGCTATAAAGATTAAGCTGAAGTCATTGGTTTCAAATGATAGTTTTCTTCTTTCAAAACAAGATTTGTCAAGGGTTGTATTAGAGCTTAGCTGTTTTGACTCACTTAAGACCAGATTCTGTTCTCTTTTATGTAAAGTAACTATCTCATTTCTGGCACCTTAAGTCCAGTGCTTATAACAAAATTAACTCTTAAGAAATATTCCCAACTTTAGGGTACAGCCTCATGCTCAAACAATGGTCCTCATGTGAAAAAAATAATTTCAAGCTCTGGGGTTCTGTTTCGAATATTCTCTGGGTAATTGGTACCCACACAGGCTCTGAAATAATCAAAGATGTTTTCAAACACAGGAGCTAAGACTTTATATTGTCTTACTTCTCCTTTTCTGACAATGACTAGGTTAAATTAATTGGCTTGTTTGTAAATTAATTGGTATTATTTTCAAGAATGATAACAAGTTATGCCTGTATTTATAACTATTAGATTTAAAGTGTAAGATGTGCATACTTTCTATGCCTCAGATATGGCATATGCTTCCACAGGACACCAAATTTTAAAAGGTTGGACAACATGATTTTAAATGCTCTTGTGCCATTATTAAACTAAATCTATTTCAGTAATCCAATGTGCTCTATATGTACATAGATCCAGGCTGGTGTAACTTCCTTTCTAAGTGTGTACTCAGGTATGTAGAAGCCAAAGCCAATTTTAATCACCAGACCTAAAAAGGCCAATATTTTGGCCTGTGCTCCCTGGTCACTAGGCCACTGGAGATGATGGGACACTTCCACACTGGCCTCCTGGTAAGTCACCTGTCTTCCTGAGCAGGGAGGATACAGAGACCCAAACAAAAACACTGGTGTACAGTCTGAAACAGCATAGTCACAAGTGAGTAACAGTTAGAATTCCTGGCTTCTCAAAAAAGGGAAAACTACTTGGCCAGGCACTGCCCTGACTCATCTTAATAGAAAATACCAGTAAGCTACAGGGCTACTCCCAGGTCCCTAAAGTCTCCTTTGGAGAGCCATTAGTGACTCCAAAATTAATCCTTGTTAAAATTTTGGCTATCTGCTTGGTCTTAAACACTCAGAGAGAAATGTATAACCAAATATAAAGAGATACCTCAAATATATGAATGACCTATTAAGTAATACAACAAGAACTTTCCAAGAGGGGAAACAAACAAGACCTTAAGACATGCTGTCCCCATCTTTTATAGGTCTAATTTTATAATAAAGGAAAACAACTATAGATGTCAAAGGGGTTATTTTCAACTCTAGAATATTCAAGTAAGTTCTGATACCAAAAATATATATTTATTCAGCCTTTAATGGCACCCAGTGACTCTCTATTATCAAGGTTAAATGTTGTATATATGTTTCTTATAACTCTGCTAATATTTCATCCATTTTACAAACCATATGAAAACAGATTCAGGCCACGTCAAACACTACTGTGCCACTTGAACAGTTATGGAAGAAAATTTCAGCCAGCTCATGCTCAGATGGTCCTGAGAAAATCCAACTCAGTCTACCTGGATTCCCTTGACCACAAGAAGGATAGCCTTGAAGGTGACCAGTTTGTTTTGTGTTCACCTCTCATTAACTCCTTACTTTTATTCTTTCCCCCCAACATTTTCTCTCTCAAGATTATCTTCCTGCACTATATCAATATACTTCTGGGGTTCCTTAGAATAGTTCCCCTTAGTGGGAGATACTCCCTACATGCCACAACTTCATGCCCCATTAAGCAGGAAATAGTAAATGATCTGACATCATTGGCCTTTGTCCCCTAACAGCAGTTAGAGTGTCTTCTCATGAGAGGGAGAAATAAAGGGGAATAGAATTAGGGTGAATGGACCCCTGAAAGTCAAAAGGGCAGCAAAGTTTTTCTTATCTCTTGCCCAGTTGCAAAGAACTTTTTAAAAATTCCCAACCCCCTCAGGGGCCCAAGCGGGGCCCAGATCTCCACCAGCCTGATTCACTGCCATTTTGTGTGCCATATTCCTGGCTCTGAAAAGGACAGGCCTCACCCTCTTTTATGCCAGTCAAGGTGTGCCTCTCTGCCTGTCCACATCCAAGCCGACCAGAGCTGAATGCTTCCTCAATATTTCCATAACCAGGACCACTTGAGTCAAGACATCTGCTCCCCTTTGGTGCAAAGGGTAACCACCTCATGCATAAATGTTTCCTCTCCCACTTTCTGTTCCTCAGTCTTGACTGTTCCACAGGTGTATCTCTATGAGCAAAAAAGTGGCATATAAACTCTGTCTGCACCAACTGAGAGAGATTTTCATCCCTCTGCTGGTGGGCCTCAGCATGATGTTGTCTCTGGGTGCCTCCAATGACCAACATCCTCAAATCTGTCCAGAGACAATTGAACTCTCTCATGGGTGTGGTACTTCAAAACCATCTTGACTTAGACTTCATTACTGCTGAACATGGGGGGACATGTGTGGTCTTGGGAGAAGAATGTTGTTTTTTGTTAATGAATAAAATGTTGTTGAACCAAATGTTAAAACTCTCAAAAATCTCCACAAGGATCTGCTTGACTGCTACAAGCATGAGGACCCCACGACCTTGTTCTCTAAACCTTTAGTAACTTGGCTTTTTCCCCTTGTTAGCCTTGCAATAGGAACCCTACTGCATGTAACACTTTGCCTCATCAAATTCTCAGATAAGACATAACTAATATTGCAAGGTTGCTACTAATGAGGTCCCTGTGCATCATCTAGGTCTATCTGGACCTGTGTTAGACTATAAAGATCTTACTCAATATTATGAGACTGCCCCATGGTAAAAACAAAAGGGGAGTTGTCAGGCACTGCCAGGCACAGGCTGGAGCCTTCAGGAGATGGGCCTGAGATTCCAGGCATGGCTAAGGACCCCTGGGCTACAGGAGGCCAGTGCCCCTCCAAGCCAGGCACGCTTGGAGCCCTGTGACCTTTGGCCATTTGCCTAGGAAATTTCTTTATGGTATCAGCCAGCAACCTTCACACAGCCTATCCCCTCTGTGACCCTCTTCCCACCACTATGTAGATCATCTGATTCTCTCCCAACATGCTGGAATGAACATCTCTAGGCATCAGCTAGCAAACTTTCAATACACCAATCCTCTTAGGACCATTTTCCCACTCTCAACTGCTTATAAACTCATTTCCCTATTTAATAAAAGAGAACTATTCACTGAAGTTGTCTCTCCCAGGCATACATCCCACTGTGCTCATGGGCACTCAAGATCCTCCTGGAATCAATGTCAATTCAGAGCCAGTGTCCAGTAGACCTCTGGTTATTTCCTTTTCCCCAGTGTACAGTTACCCTAGCAAAAGGCCACAGGTTCCTCTGAGAAAGGATAGGTGTAAGCTTAATATTAAAACTTTCAGAGGCTATAGGAGGTCCTTGAGGGGACCCAGCACCCCTTCAATCAAGGGATCAGGATCTGCAAGCTGGCTCAAGTTGGGAAACTAATTAGGAGGTCTTGATTCTCTGTTGCTATATAACCTGGTCTTGTGTTTTGGAAATGACCATGGGCAGTGTGAAGCAAGTTTGCTGGATGCCTGCATAGAGACCCCATGGGGCCATGAGGATGAACCGTGGTTTGCAGTGGAGACCCAGTGGAGATACCGGGACCACCAGATGGCTGCCAAGAAGAGAGCCGCCAGCCCTGATGAAGTTTTCTAGTACTGTGAGTAGCCTAGCTGGAGGGGTAGAAATGGAATGCCAGAGACTTGGTGCTGGTTAGAATTATCGACCTTGGAGATTTGTCACTGGCTAGAGTTGTTGGACTTGAGGCTACAGAGTTTGATGTTTGCCCTGGTTGTTTAAATCTTTTATAGGTTGAATGTTTCTTTGCTATGCCCAATGCCATCTTTTGCAGTGTGAATATTTATTCTGTGCCATTATGGGTTTTTTGTGGTTATTTTTTGGTATTCTGGCTCAGTTAAAAGATCTTGGATTATGGGGATGTATGAACATCATTGGAATTGATAAAAACTGTGGGACTTTTAAAGTTAGATGAAGGCATTGTATTTTGGATCATGTATGGTTAACAGTTTATGGGGGTCAGGGGCAGAATGTGATAGTTTGATTAAGGTGTCCCCTATAAACTAAGGTGTTCTGGAATGCTAGCTTCCCAGCTGATGGATATTTGGGAATCAACACCTCGTGGAGGGAGTGTATTGTTGGGGGCAGGCTTATGGGTGTTATATCCAGTTTCCCCATGCCAGTGTTTGGCACACTCTCCTGTTGCTATTGTCCACTTTATGTTGGACAGGCAGTGATGCCCATCCTCTGCTCATGCCGTTGTTTTCCCCTGCCATCCTGGAGCTTCCCCTCAAGCCTGTAAGCCAAAATAAACCTCTTTTTCCCAGAAGCTGCTCTTTCTTGGGTGATTTCTACCAGCAATGTGAACCAGACTGCAACACTTTATGTGCATAATTTTGCCTGTGCTGTCTATTACATGAAACATGTTCTCTCCACCTTTGGTGAATCAGTGCTGCCACTTGGCCCTTGTAACCCTGAGATCCAGTTATACCCATTGCATCTAAATCACCTAATGGCACAACTGAAACTCCTGCTGTGAGATCTTATTTACATAAAAGACCAATGATAGGGGACTTTAAGTATGCTGGATCCCCTCACAAATCTGTTTCTTGTTTTCTTAGTGAAGGGCACATCTTCTCAACGCTCCCATTGTGGGGGGAAAGATGAGTTTACATGGCAAATCCACTCCAACATTCCAAATTCTCTGAGCTTTTTAATACCTTCATCAACATTAAGTCAGGGATATCAGGCAGCTCAAGCTTACTCAGTGTAGGCCATATTGGGATTGGTACTTCAGCTAACCAATCAAATAAACTGTTGGCACCCCTTCCAACTGCATGATCTACAGTGTTAAATCTGAAATCTCTTCTCAATGAGCTCATTTCAGTAAATTCAGCCTGATCTGATCTTATGTTCCTTCCTCCATCCTCCCACACCCTTAAAATCCATTACCACACATATTTCCCATGCTTCTGCTTGTGCAAGTTAGAAAATTCCTGAAGTTCTTTAGGGGTGCACCTCACCTCCTCTTGTGTCACATTTTATATCTCACCTTTAGGGGCCTGCCTAGCCTTCTGTCTGGTTATAGGCCTAGAAGCAAAGATGGGTGGGAACTGAGAAGCATCAGCAACTCCTGCTGATTCCCTCATATAAAGAGGGATTAATTCCCTCAGGCAAGGGTGAGGAGGGTAATTATTCAGGGTGGGAAGTGGGGATACTACTCTTTCTAAGGGAGAGGAGGTCATATATTCATGCCAAACAACTTCTTCAGAATATGACACTTCAAAGTCCCAAGTTCTTCAGGATCTTCCCTAACATCACCAGCCCAAGTCACACAGTCCCACTCTTTTCCAATCAATGCCCTCACTTTAAATTCTGATATCTGGTGAGGCTTGGACTTGAGTTTACATTGCAAGTTAGGCCATCTCACCATGAGAGCTTAGGTTTGGTTTTCTGCAATTTGCGCCCTGTTCTGGCTAGAGAGGAGGCTCTCCTCCAGGGCACCCTTGGAAACCTTGAGATCATGTGCATGGGTTGTAAGCTCAGAATTTTCCTATTTGAGCTTCTGCTTTTCCCTCACTAGTTTGTCCAGAGATGCTAGTAACAACCAACCAGGCTCATCATTTGTCTTACTTTTCCACAAATATTAAAATGTTTTAAATACTGAGTCACTAAATCCCTTGCTCTTCAAAAGACATGACTTAGGATCACCAAATATATCATTCTCATGGAGTTCTTTAAATAGTTCACACCATGGATTATTAGTGCCCTCCTTATTTCCAATAGAAGAGCTCTCCTTATCACCAGTAGGGCTTTTAGGAGCATTGAAGTTGGAAAGCCAACACCAGATAGCACCAAGCCCACTAGAGAAATCCATCCTTATAATTCTATTTCTCTAAAACCACTCCTGGTACCAAAATCTGTATCAGTTAGGGTTCTCTGGAGAAATAGAACTGCTAGAATTTAGTATTTTTAAAAGGGAATTTATTGGATTGGCTTATGTTAGTCCAATAGCAGTTGCAGGCCCCAGAATCAAGGAACCTGGTAGCTGCTCTGTCCATATGGCCAGATGCCTCATCCATCCCAATCTGGCACTGAAGGCCTGGAGGCTTCCTGAGAAGCTGCTGGGTTTCAATCCACATGGATCTTCAGTTGATGCTGGTCTTCATTCCACACTGGTCTTTAATCCATGCTGGAAGGCAGCAAGCAGCTCTGGTAGCCAAGTGGGAAGAAGGAAGATGCTGTTTTCACCCAGAGCCTCCTTATATAAAGTTCCCCTCTGAGAGGAGCTGCCCACTCTGGGGGAGGGGATCACTCTGGGCAAATGACTTTCTCCTTAAATTAATCCTTCCTGGAAGTAACCTCAGAGACCCACCCAAAAGGGATTTCTGTGGATTACTAAATAAATCAAGTTGACAAATAGGGCTTACTTGACTTGTTCCTTTCCAATTTGAATACCTTTTATTTCTTTCTTCTGTCTTATTGCTTGGGCTAGTACTTCTAGTACTATGTTGAAGATCAGTGGTGAGAGTGGGCACCCCTTGTTGTTTCTGATCTCAGTAAGAACTCCTTCAGTTTTTCCCCATTAAGTATTATTTCGGCTTCAGGAGATTTACCTATAGCCTTTATTGTGTTGAGATATAAACCCTCCATGTCTATTCTTTCCAGTGTTTTGAGCAGGGTCTATTTTGGTTATTGTGATCTTCTTGTTGGTTTTTGAGATTGGTTGTCTGAATTTTCTGTGTGGAGTATTCACTCAAGTATTCTCCGTAGGTCTGGTTTTGTATTGATATAATCATAGAGTTGACTTTTTTCATGGAAAAACAAATTCCAGATGCATACACCCCCTTGTGCATCTGGATAACATGGGCCCTGGGGAATCAAACCTGAGTCCTTTGGCTTTGCAGGCAAATGCTTTAACTGCTAAGCAATCCCTCCAGCCCCATAATTATTTTTTAATTAAACTATAGATTTCTTAAAGTAGGGTACATGTAATACTTTCTGGACTATACTACATGTTTGCTTGAACATTTTCAACAATTTGAATAATATAAAATATTTTGAATAATATAAAGACCAAAGCATAAATGTGATAAAAAATGATCTAGAATTATGACAAGTATATTTAAGTTAAAATGCAATTTAAATATTTCTTATTGTATAAAGAAAAGCCTCACTGAACACAAAGAGGTATTTCCATTTGCTTTTATGATTATTTTGAATTCATTATTGTCCTTGTTATTGCTACTATGCTTTCTATATGCCTGCCACTACATTAAGTAATGTGTAATATTAGTCATTACCATTCAGATAAACCCAATGAGGTAGATATCATTGCTGCTCCCATTTTATAAATGGTGAAACTAGTGTTCAATAAGGTTGTCTTTCCATTTATATCATAAGCATAGCAAGTATTAGTGCTAAACATGAATATTTGAATATAGAACTCTTGTTCAATCTCCTCACAATGTTTTTTTTTTCTAAAACAGAGAAATCACACACACACAAGTACACACGCACAATTTTTTTTCTGTTTTGTTTTGCTTGTTTCCTTTTTCAGTTAAGATACAACATAAGCGGTTTCTTTATGGAATTTTCATAATACATTCCTTTCCCCTGCTTCCCTCTCCCAACTCTCCATTACCCACTCACTTACAGCTTCCAGCTCCCAGTATGCTCCTTTCTACTTTCATGGCATGTGTTTTTATTGCTCTCTCAGCCCCCTTACTTAACACCTCCCCCACCTATGGTCCTCTTTCTAGCTTTATGCTCTATAACTACAATAACTTGCATGTAATTCTCTACTTCTTATGCATTTCCTGTGATAATGAACAGCATATATTACCTAACTTTTCTTCTTCCCTCTCCGTTTCCTCTTGCCCTTCTATCTCCTTGCCTTCCTTCTACTTACTAATTATACATTCATTTAATACTTATTGCTAAGTACTCCACTATGTCCTAAGAAAAAATATTTTATAAACAAGCTAGGGCAACCTTTGCTTCTATCACTGTTTTTAAAATCCTACACTGGCGACTTACACAAATTTGAAAATTTTCATAGAACTTGATTTTTTTTTTAGTATGCCTTGCTTTATTGCTGTCCACCATTTCCTGATGAACTTAAATAATCCTAGTGGATTTGGATTTCTCTAAATACCCTAAATTAGTGTAGTTTTACGTAGTCTGAAATTTTCCCAAAGCAATTTTGTTCATTTTATTGGGCTACATTTTGTCACTTTTTTGATGTATGCTACGTCCTCTCTGAGTTTATTAAAACTGTACCCACTTTGACTGAAATTATTTTGTCCTGACTTGTTTATTCTTTCCATCTAGTTATCAATCTAAATGGCATTCTCTTCAAGTAACCTTTTTTGAGTTCATGAGCAAAATTGGGACCCTATCCTCATACATTCTCTTCTCATGTTCTTCTTAGGTTTTTTTTTTTTTTATAAATAGTTCTTTTATGTGCAATTATTTACCCATTCTCTAGTTCATTAACTGTCACCTACACTTCACAGCCTAAGAGATTAGAGAACCTGTCTGTTATGTTTATTATTGGGAAGTTATTTAATATTGATTCTGGCCCACAGAAATGCATTGATTAAATGACCCATGATACCTCTGATGTAGACAGTTGATGCCCCATTGGATCTTATTGCACATCTTGAGTGAGTATGATTTGGTTTATACAAGGAAACTTCTCAGTCCTTTTCTCTTCTTATATGGTTACAAACCAGCACAGTCACTCAGATCCTGGTATCAGTGTGATGGGTCTCAGGTGTACACGGAGAGCAAAAGTCTTGGGTGAATGGTTTCCTGTGCTCTTTAGCAGACGCTGGTCAGATGGGCCCGGTGACATTCATATGGATTCTGATACTCTGTGGCATTCCACAAAACTTTCTGTAATGTGCTAGGGTGGGCAAATTGATGACCTTAAGAAAAACTCATACTGAAAGAATTGACAAAGTGAAATCTAGAAGAAGGAATGTAAACAATAAAAGGTGTTATCTTGGGTAATATTCAGCAAGCTTCACTATGGTTTACTGAGTAAAATTAAATACTGGTCTCATTGTGCCACACTTGCCAGAACATCAAATCATTTTATCTGTTGGGTATTTGTTCCAGATAATTCTCATTAAAGTGGTTCATTTATGTCATTCCATTTCATGTTTATATAGTGGCAACAGGTCTATTGCCTTCTCAAAGAATAGTAGCATGAACAGGTTTAGAGTGTATTAGAAATACCAACCTATATTGAATCATAAATGATACCTTTTTGAGAATATCTACAACTGACTTATCCTCTCTGAGTGTTCATTTATAGAATCAGTGAGATTCTCATTGTCTTTTTATTCACATATTTATTTGTACTCTGATAAAATAAAACTGTTTTGTAAAGAAATGTAGGCAAATTAAGAAATCAACTTTCAAAAGCTCATCGGTATCAGGTCAACTCTACGTTCATATCTGTCACTTTGCATTTATTATTATCTGCCTCTCTGCTGTACAGTGTATTGAACAACTATTGTCTCTTCCATCTGCTTTAAAGCAGAGAAAATCTCTTCCAATTTTGGATTCTCTGCTCACCATTATGTAGAAAGGCTCATGGTGAGAGCTGTGAAACTGAAGCAACTTTTGGGTCATTTTTCTTATTGTATATTTCATAATAATTTCATAGAAATGGTCTTCCCTTGCATTTAGGTTCTTACAGATTTATAGAAAATTATGTCGAATTTAGTGGCTTCTAAAAAAATTCAGTTTGGCATAGTGGCTCCCACCATTAATCTTAGTACTTGGGAGGTCGAGTAAGAGAATTACTATGAGTTCAGGGAAATCTGGGCTACAGAATGAGTTCCAAGTCATCCTAGGGTAGAATAAGACCCTTCATCTTAAAATCAAATCTACAAGTTGATTATTGTGGTTCTTGCTTCAATTTATTCCAGGTTCTTTTTTATTCCTTTTAGTTGTGGAGGTCAGAAATTAAAATGTGTGATCTTGGATGCATTCTATCTTCAGGTCTGCCATAGAATCTTTTATTTATTTATTTATTTATTTATTTATTTTTGTCTTTTCTCTCTCATTGAGCAATCCAAAGTCCTGAGACTATCACCTTTTCTTTTATCATCACTACCTGAAGTGTGACAGGTTTATATCTTTCTCCCTGATGTATTTACTGGTTTCTCAGATTCCATGATCTTCTTATCTGTCTCCTCTGAAGATACTGGTAATTAGAGTGTGCTATCCCAGAATAATGATCTTATTCTTAATATCCTTAACTAGATCATGTCTGCAAAGTACGTTCTGTGATGAAAGGTAACGTAGTCACAAAAATCAGGTTTAGGATATCCTAATATGGGCATCTTAGAGGACCATTCATTGTTTAACTTACCACATTCTCCTTAGGTGTTCTCTCCAAATAATCAAACTAGTGATAAATACATGTGACTGTACAGTGTCAGGTGAAGGCTGGTGTAACCCAGCAGCATTCTTGCTCACATTTAGTTTGGCTATTTCCCCACCCAACTCCCTGCTTCCTCCTTTGCCAGCTAGAATGCATGCCAGACTCCATGTCCACACAGTACACATTTTGTCCCCAAACCTCAGTTTTTCCAAAGCCCATGCATAAAGCTCATATGGAGAACAAGTCTTGGAGTCAGAAGCCCTGAACCTGCCACTCCCATGAGCATGTGCATGGCAACCTGGAGCACCATGAGCAGCCTCCAAGGTTCACTCATCTCTATAGTCAGGAATTTTCTTGATACTGTCAACAGTATTGGCTGTGAATTATCTGTCCAAAAGATTAATAAGAGACTGCCTTTAAAGAAGATAAATTGGCAAACATAAAAGCTAAAGGTCATTAGTCAATGTATCTTTCATGTAATGTTCTGTGATTTGCAGTGGGATGCTGACATTTTGCCCATTAGTCCATATGAAAAATCTGTACCAATTCTTATCATGGTATCATTGAAAAAATTTAATGTTCCAATCATAGATGCTGTGGTATTATTAAATTTTCTTTTGCATTGGTTATTTTTTTTGTCTCTTTTCCTTTGCATGTCTCATCCTACTTAGGGTTCCAGAATTTTTGAAATTGAAAAGTAGATTCTATGTAATGTCTTTATACCAGTAGCAGAAGATTTTACCTCATAGTAATTTTAGATTTTAAATTAGAGATTCCCCATTGAGTGATTTCTGAGTACCCTATTCTTTGTAGAATAATTTCTTTAAATGTATCCATTAAATGCTGGTTACACAAAGCCCTTCCCATCAGAGCAAGTGTTGGATCCCGTTAGGAGTTGGGTACAGTGCTAGTGTCTAGGGTATTGGTGGTATATGAACATACTCATGGCTATCTTTCATGGTGATTATACATTTGGGAGAAAAAAAGATATGAATAACTGAACCACTGGAAATGTTCATAAAAATGACAATGTAGCATCAAAATAAGATAACCTTGTTATATGATTATAAAACCGTACTTAGTATCAATAAACAAGATGAATCCCCTGGGAAACAGATTTCAGTGCCCACACTTTGAAAGTTGAAGGAAAAGTTACCAAGAAAAGTTACTAGATAAGAGGGCATGTTAAGTTGAGAAAACTATGTATGTGAAGCCTCAAAATCTGATGTGTGAAAGATGATGTGATTGTCACCTGATTCTTCAAATATCTTTGTGAAACATACAAATGCAAAGAAAGCCTGCCATGACTTCTATGTAATGTTATTTTCATAACAAAAAGGCACACTCTTTCATACATATTAGTGGTAGTAGATATCAGTTTTTACATGCCAACCCTGTGAGTAAGTTAGAAAATAAACAAAATAGTGTATACGTAAAATTATATATCTACCATTAGTGGTGATACTTGGGATCATATCAGAGCTATTGTGTTTGGAAATGTCCCAATGTCACAATATCTAGTGCTCTAACCTTTAGTGAGAATGAAAAATTGATAATGTTTTGTAATCATAAAAATTACACTCATGCCTAGAACCAATGCACAGACATATCAATAATTTCCTGACTATAAAGAAGAATCTCTTCAGAATTAACTACCTATATGCCAGACATTGGCATGGCAATATGACATGGAGACATAGGACTATTGCTGTAACTGTTTTTAATTGAAACTCTCTATGTCCCCTGGACCTCACTCTTTTTAAAAAATTTTTATAACTATCCATGCCTATTATCAACCTTAATCTAAAATGAAGAAGAATTTTAAACAGGACTCACAGGAGTGTTATGAATGTCAAAATGGGAAAATTTGGGACCTGCAAGATTTATAATGAACAAGTTCTGACACAAAGCAGGAGGTTTCATATATGATACAGACACTGCGCAGCTGACAACAACTGCAAGTTGGGTGATACTAGCTGCTATTCCTTGAACTTTATTCACTAAATGGACTCAGTCTTCTGCTTAAGTGAACTCAAGATAAGAACATGCAATCTAATGGAGGATCATGAATGTGTGACAGAAAACGCAGCATAGTGCCTACATTATAATTCAAATTATAAACTAGCCAACCTTCATGGAGTCATTTTCCCTACACTGTGAGTCATCTAATTTACAACTTGGAAATGCAATGACAATTTATCTTCTAATTTTATTTGTGATGGTTAACAATGTTATAGAGCATGTAAGTGTGTTCTCTCAGTGCTAAATTTAAAATCGATATAAATCAGATGTGTTTGAATTACCTAGCTTTTGAATAGGAAAAATGCCACAGCTTTTATTTCTAGTTTTTGCATTATGACAAATAGTTCTTTATATAAATAAGTAGAAATATAAGGGGGGAATAATTTTTAATTTGAGTATATTACTTGATATCTCATTATATGAAATACAACATTTGTTATATTTTGTCTTCAGCAGATTGTTTTTCTTAGTTTGACTCTTTTCCCATCACAGGAAAGGAGGAATATTCCATTCTGTGTGGGCTCATTCTGCAAATATCTCTCTTGCCCTGTCTTTGATCCTTAACAATTAGCACATCACAGAATACTAAAGACATTTTACAAACATAAACAGTTTTTTTTATCATTCATTTACTTTCCAATATTCCACATATTTTCCTCACACTGCTTACAGGATATTTATTCAGGTATGTCATTCATGTCATAATCCCACCTTGGCCCTTGTGTCTCTATCAAGCATTATTCAGTCCTTTGAAAATTCCCCTATTTTTTTTTTCTATCCCAAGTCCTCCGTATAGGCAATGTTTGTTAAATTCCTCTCTCCTGATATAGAATTCCCGATTTACTTTTACCTCTCCTATTCAAGTTGAAATATCATCTCCTCACTATGGCTTTTCTTCATCACCCAGTGTAATGTGGTGGGGGAACCACACAAAGTGTGCCAGATAGCCTTCCCCTTTCTCATAAGTCTTTGGTGTTTTCTTCTACTGGAATTGCCAGTGCTTTGTTCACTAAAATCGTCAAGGTAGGAAAAAAATTATCTTTTCTTAAAATATTATTTTATTAACTAGTATATTAAGTGATATTTTTTGCTGTAATGGTTAATTTTTGACAGGATTTAGAATTACCATGGCAATAAATCTCTGGCCATATATGTGGGGGATTCTCTAGTTTAGATTGACTGAGGTGGGAAAACTGACCTTACCTATGGGTGCACCGCTCATTCCATAGGAGAGAGCCTGGGGCTTCATAAAATGAGAGCTTGCTCAGCCCCAGCAGATCTAATGTGAGCAGCTGGGCTTCATGCTCCTCCTCCACTACACCTCCGTGCCATGATGGACTATGACCTTGAAATGAAAGCCTAAAGAAACCCTTACTTCCTTCACTTGCTTAGGACAGGATATTTGACCTCAGCAATGTGACAGTTAATATGGATGCTGTACATGAATGAATGAAGAAAGCGGCTCTGTTGCAGTTATGCTTTGGGTCATCATTCACTGTATCTGAGGTTATAACTATAACAAAAAGAGTGCAGAAACTTTTTAAACAAGGGGTTTATTTATTTACTTATCTATTTAATATTTATTTATTTTACTTCATGGGTCTAGTGATGTCACCTAGTGCTGGCGTACTTTATGGCAGTCCCCTCAGACAGCACAGAACATCACATGGTGAGTGACAGAAAGTGCATATGTTTGTCTGTATAGATCTGGTATCTGTCCTTCTTATAAAGCACAAGGATTCACTTTCAAATGCCCTTATCTGCACCCAGTCTTCTCCTAAGATACTGACTCCTGAAAACCATAGTTAGATTAACTTTTGATGCTCTTAATAGGGCTAGTATATGAGTTTAGAAATTAGACTCCAGTTCAAGGGGATAAAAAGCTCTGGTTTGGATATGAATATTTTCCCCCTTGCAGCTCATATAATCAAGACTGGCCTTTGATCTAAGTAGTGTCCAGAAGTGGAGCCTAGCTGAAGAAAGCAGGTCACTGGCTGTGTCTTGGTGCTGGGGGTCTCTTTCTTTTCCATGGTGTCTTTCTCTCTCCCTGTCTCTTTCTCTCTCTCTCTCTCTCTGTCTCTCTCTGCCGTCTAGCTGTCATGAGTCATCCATATTATTCTCTCAACTCTATCCTGCCATCATATTCTGTCACACTCCAACTAACAAACAATGGAACTTGTGAAGCAGAGCTGAAAACATGAGCGAAAGTAATTCTTTCATCCTTTTAATTAGTTTTGATGCCTTATGTTCTCTTACCCAATAAGAGGCCTAGAACCCCAAAGTTAGAACACACAGCAACTTTCCCCATAATGAATACAAAGTTATATGGACTTTGTCCACAACTAATTGTCACCTGGGCACCAAAGAACATGAAATCATCATGGAATTTAAGTGAGACATGATAGAAATTTACAGCCACCCATTTCTGTAAAATATTATCTCCAAAAGCTTGTATTCTACCAAAAGCTTATATCCTAAATTACTTTTAAACTATTAACTTATTAAGTTTACTTCCCTTCTAGAAGTAGAATATCATCTACATCTTTTCTCCTTACACCATATTAAGTCTGTTAGTTAATTGCCTCTTCCTATTTCAAAATCTAAGGCTGCCGAGCATGGTGTCACACATCTTTAATCCCAGCAACCAGAAGGCAGAGGTAGGATGATTGCTGTGAGTTAGAGGCTACGCTGAGACTCCAGAGTGAATTTTTCAGGTCAGCCTGGGCTAGAGTGAGATACTACCTCAAAAAAATGCAAAAATTAAGCCCATAATTTTTCTCTTTTTGTTGCCATGAATCATGCTACTTTGTATATTATTTCATAGAATTAAAGAAAATGTTGTATTCTTTCCTGCTTTGGAATCTGAAAGCCTTTAAAAGAACCACTTTTTTTGATGGACTAACCAAAGATCATGGGGCATTTATTTAAAAGACCTATGTTTGTATCCAAACTGATCGATGGAGGTTATTGCATTGTATATTGTGTTTTTCTTTTTTTAATTCTATGTTTCAAATTTCTAAATTAAATTGAAACTATCACACTATCTTTCCTGGAGTTATGTCAGGTAAACTTAGACTAAATGTATATTAAAATTTACCCCATCTGTAGGGCATGTTTCATAAAAGACAATGGGGCATGCATCTCATTTGGCAGTAGTGCTTCAGTTCTGAAGATTTCCCTTCCATCCCTTGAGCATATAGGATCTACTCTAGGTCTTGTAGTTCTGGAGACTTATAAGCAAATGGAAGAAATACCAGCCTTCAAAAAAACAGAGTACTTTTGCTTTCACCGACCTTAGACTATCTGGTGATTTTCTTGAAAATAAAAATAAAAATAAAAATAAAAAACTAATGTCAAATTCCTTGAGATATAAAACCTCTGACTAAAGATTATTTCTCATACTTGTACAATGTGGCTGAGAGATCTAGACAGGAGACCTTCTGTATCACACACAGGTAGAGCCCTTATACATGTTCCTCTGACAAATACAAGTGCAAAGTTCTTGTGTCAAGCCACTGGTTAGAGGAGTTGGCAATTTCTAAATGATGCATGTCAATAGATGGTCAACACCAGAGCAATGGAAGTCTATTCTACCTGACAAACCGGGGTCTCACTGCCTCCTAAATAAAATAATGTTGGTTTGGATAAATAGTTCCAATGTCAGGACAATTCAGAGTGGCAACCAGTGAGCCTTCAATTTTTCACGTGGTCAAGTCATCAGGCTGTCAGCTCCTCCCACTCTGTAAGGCTGTTTATTAGTAACTGCAATTCTGGAGTGTCAGAATGAGCTGCAACCTTCAAGTTGAGGAGATCAGAGTTTCCACACTAAACTATTTTGTAAAACAGAAGGTTTATAAAATCTTGGACTGTATAGCCAAGACATCTTCACAATGTTTGCTTTACTAATGATATTGAATGGTTATATTTTTACTAGAACCCATTCTACATTTTATCATCAATATTAGTAGGAGCATATTGCTTGTAATGTAGACTTGAGCAGCAGCATTATTTTTACCAAAAAGATAGGATAAGAAAGACATCATATTACAGCTCAGAGTCATTTTTGAAACATGTAGTTATAGTAACATAGCACATAAAATGGAAACTAAAATGATTCTAATAATCAGAAAGTCAAAAGGACCTTTATTCTGCAAACTTTTAACTAATTGTTAGTACAAGGAAACTAATTTGATTCATTCTTGGATAAACCCATATTAAATATTTTCTTTATTTCTGATGAAATGATTTTTGCTATTCAGTAGACTTATGGTAAAATGCCAACTGAATTGACCAAATAACCAACAACTTATCCAAGTCAATCATTCTTATATTAACCAAATTTTTGTCTTTGTCTTACTCAGAGTTTTTTTCAAATAGCACTTTCTAGTGTTGAATATTTAAAGAAAAATAAAAATTGAGACATCAGTTTTTAAATGTAGCAAAATCATTAGCATTTCATGTGCAGAATAAAATATCCAAACTGAATGTGTAAATTCTTGTCTCAATATTGTCAAGAAAGTGTGTATAAATTTAGATTAAAATAGGCTTTTTTAAAAAACATTAACTGCAATAACAATGTGGATACATATTTTTATGGATGTCTTTCTAGTTACAGATATAAATATGGCAGTTTCTCTCTCTCTCTGCCTCTTTTTCTCTCTCAAATAAATAAAATAAAATATAAAATAAATAAATAAACATGGCACAGATATAGTACCAGTTCTGTAGAATATTAATGGAGATTTTGTTTGAATGCACTGGATCTCAATATATCACCCAGGCATAATCCAATAAACTCCTACATGTGTCTGCAGGCAGAATTCTTGGTATGAGAAAGATACATTGAATAAGCTTAGATACTGTGTGCATGAACAAATGAATCTAGGGCAAGTATTTAAAAAATATGGTAAGAAATCTGCCCCAAACCATGGTTATGTCTCTAATTAGCTTAACCCCAAGGAAATGTAGCAATTTACTAACAGTCTGGAGTATGAGTCTTTACCTAATTAGTTTGGCCCTGCAGAGAAGGTCAGATTAATTAAGTCTATTTATTCTGCTTTATGGATCTTTATATGGATCGTAGAAATATTACATAATAAATTTGTTAAAAGGCTACTAAGGCCTACATAAGGGTAAGAGAGAATGGGATGCAGGTGGCAGTCCACTTGCTGCCTATAGAATCAGCTGGACACAAGATAGGCTAAGTGAAATGTCTAGGAAATAAATCCCAGAAGTCATAGATGTGTATAACTAGACTGGAAGTCCTGCTTAAATTTTGTGTCCTATGTTTATCCTTGCTATAAATCAGTGCTGAAATTTAGGAGAGCCTCACTGGTCCCAGTGCAGACAACATGTGTTGTTGAAATCTATTTCCTCCTATGTGGTTGTGGTGTTTTGAATCAGATGTCCCCCATAATCTAAAGTGTTCTGAATTCTCACGCTTCACTTGGTAGCAATTTGGGAAGTGGAGCCTTTGGGAAGAGGGGTGTTGTTGGGGTCTGACTTAGGGGTGTTACAGACAGCTCCCCTTGCTGGAGTTGATTCACTTTTCTGCTGCTGGTTTCTACCGGCTATGGAAGAGGTGACATCCGACTTCTGCTCATGACATGTGTTCCATGTCATCATGAAGCTTCCAGTTGAGACTATAAGGCAAAATATAAATCTTCCTCCCATTAGTTACATTTGATCCATTTTTTCCCCTCAGCAATACTATGGTAACTACAATAGTGATCTATAAGTAGCTCCTGTAGGATTCTAAAACGTTTTCCTTTTAGAGCAAATCTTAGAAAACCTGGTAGGATGATCTGTAGTTATAGTTACTGTTGCTGGACACAAGGCTATGACTAGCATCTCCAATCTCTCGTATTCACTGCTCATTTGAGATCTCGTCTCTCAGACAGTACTTATTCCGATCATAATGAATCTGGTGATGGCAATTATCAAATATAAATAGTATGTCCGGGACAGAAGGTATAAGTAAGCTGTACAACCAGGTATTCCATACATACAACACTGTTAAACCAATGCCACTACCCACCTCCATTGCATAGGGATCATGCACCACTCTGAAAGAAGAATAAAAGCTGTCAAAGTGTTGCTCACCAGAGTATGAGAGCACAGACCAAGATAGATAACTATTAACTTCAAGTTTACTCTAGCAGTTTTGAAAAACATTACAAAAAGAAAACCAATTCAAAGGGCATAAATTTCCCTTTTATGCCAGTCATTTTCTGTGTGGCAAGACAAGTGATGCAAGGTTGGATAATCTATAGATTCATGAGCAATATGCAATAGCTTTTCTGGCCAGTCAGATGTTTAGAAATATACATATTTAAAATCAAGTTCAAGGAAGTTTCAGGTGGACATGCTGTTGGGCATATGATACTGAGGACCTTGTATTACATAGTAGCCTGTTATATATACTTTATTTTAAAAATGATCAGTGGGATACATTGAAAATAATAATCATATGGTTTAGTGTCCTCAATAAATCAATTATTGAGTATTTCCAATTGCCATGACGTTAGAGTATTTATGTTTTTCAGCTGGGGTCTATGTGTTCTGAAATGTGGGTTGGCAAAGGCAGAGTATGTCCCAGAAAGACACTACACTTACTCTTCAGGTAAAATATAATCCAGAAACCCTACTTCTTTTCAGTAGGCCCTGTGGAGTTTCTATATGTATACCTCAGCTTTTGCTGCCCCAGGTCCAGAAAATCCTGCAAATGTCTGCCTCTCCACATTGCACCCACGCCACCATTAACCATGTTCAAAACTAGGAGGCTCTGCGCCTCTACCACTTCTTGCTCAGGCCAACTGGTCACCAGCTCTGGATTCAGGAGGCCCTGTTCCTGCATCTCTTTATATATCCAGATCCAGCAGTCCTTATAACCACGCCATCACTCCTTATCATAGATTGAGTTAAGTAGTCTTTGGCTCACTGTGTCCCAGTGCCAGAAGGCCCTATACCCACAACATCACTAGTCATGCCCTGTGTTAGATGAGGACACCTTGTACCTGTGCCTGCTGTAGCCCTGCTCCACTCCAGCTGACCCTGTGCCCAGCCCACTTCCCCTGCATACCCTAGGTAAAGGAGGACCTGAACCCACCCATGGTTTGCTACACAGCAGGGCTGGAAAGTCCTGTATCTGATGCATTATGGAAATGAGGCTATGTACCTAGACCACTTTTCTTTGTATCCTGGGTCCAGAAAGCCTTGTGTCCCACTACCATTTACCTCAACCTGTGACTGGAGAGCTCTATATCTGCCATCACTTTCCCTGCTAGAAAAAAAAAAAAAAGTTCAACCTGGCACAAATGCAAAAATAAATGTGATAAAGTAACACAAGGAATATGAAGATACAACCCACTGTGACCCATCCCCAGACTTCCAATTTCCTTATAATGGAAGAAAAATCCACCAAGATAGGGGAAATGTCAGAGAAAGAATTCAGATAATGACAAATGATTAGTGATCACATAGATGGCTTAGCAGTTAAGGAACTTGTCTACAAAGGCAAATGACCCAAATTCAATTCCCCAGGACCCATGTAGTCCAGATGCATACAGCGGCTTATGCATTAGGAGTTCATTTCCAGTAAGTAGAGGCCCTTGCACACCAATTCTCTCTCACTATGTATCTCTATCTTTTGCAAATAAATAAATAAACAAATTTTTTTTTAAAAAAAAACAAGGACTGGAGAGATGGCTTAGTATTTAAGGCACTTGCCTGTGAAGCCTAAGGACCCATATTTGACTCTCCAGATCCCACATAAGCCAGATGCACAGAGGTGAGGCAAGTGCAAGGTCATACATACCCACTAGGTAGCACAAGCATCTGGTGTTCAATTGCAGTATCTGTCTAAGGCCCTGGCCTGCCAGTTCTCTCTCTCCCCCTCTAAAATAAATAACTAAATAATTAAATAACTAAATAAATAAATGCAGTAAGGGAAAATCGATAACTCACTTATGAAAGCAAGAATGTTAGACTAACCTCAGATCTATCGTCAGCAACCCTAAAAAGCCAGAAAAACATGGAATGCTACATTTCAAGAACTGGAAGTAGACAATTTATAACCAAGAGTCAATATCCAGCAAAATTATCTTTCATTATTTATGGAGAAATAAGGACATTCTGATATAAACATGAAGTAAGAAAATTCATGACAGCCAAACCAGCTTTACAGAATACTCAAAGTGATGCTGCATAGGAGGAAGTAGAGAAAAATGCTTCATCCATGAGAACACATGTAAGAAAATCAACTCTGAAAGGAATAAGTGAATGAAGGCCTGGAAATATGTCAACCATGTTCAACACAGCAAGCCAGGAAACTCCCCCAAATTATCCAAGGACATGAAAAAGAAATCCCAATAGCACAGCCAACCAGAGCAGCACCTAACAAAACCAGAAAAGATACTCTTAGTGACAACATATATGCTTCAAATAATAGAACCCTCACTTTCATAAAGCACATAGTAAAAGTCTTAAAAGGTCACATATTTCCTAACAAAATAATAGTGGGAGACTTTACTGTCCCACTTACGCATTTAGATATGTCTTCCAAACTAAATAACAGCATGTATACTGCAGATAAACTGCAGTTAGCCATGACCTAACTGGATTAACATTTCTCCAAGGAATAACAATGTCCATTCTTTGCAGTCCATGCAAACCTTTTCAAAATTAAACACATCATATATTACAAAAT
Source organism: Dipus sagitta (assembly GCA_036346955.1). Taxonomy (NCBI): domain Eukaryota; kingdom Metazoa; phylum Chordata; class Mammalia; order Rodentia; family Dipodidae; genus Dipus; species Dipus sagitta. Next base: position 114,220,179 of record CM070779.1, on the reverse strand, counting down.
AAGCCTTAACTAATATAAAAAATAAATGGAGATAATCCCATGTGTGACATAAAACTGGAAATCAGTAGCAAAAGAAACCTTAGCAACCACATGAATACCAGGAGAAGAATGAGTAGTGCATCATTGCCAAAATCAGGGACATAATGTTAAAAAAAAAATCTAGGATTAATAAAAATGATGATGCCACTTACCAAGTCCTCTGAGATTCAAACTTGTAAAGTTTATAGACATAAATGCTTACAGGGACCTCAAATAAACAATTGAATGATATAACTTAAGGTTCTAGGAAAAGAACAAGAAGCCAAGCCCAAATTCAGAACATGGCAAGAAAGAAGAAATATTAAGGAGGAAGTTACTGCAATATAGACGAAAGGAATGATTCACAAAATCAACCACAGAGTTGCTCCTTTGAAAGAATTAACAAGATTTTTAAGCCCCTAGCCAAACTCACCAAAAGAAAGAAAGAGAGAAGACATAAATAAATAAAGAAAACTAAGGGGAAAACAAGGAGTTGTCACAACAGATCCCAAGCAAATCACAAAGATCATTAGGGGAAACTATGAAAGCTTAGATTCTAAAACACAGGAAAATCTACATGAGAAATATAAATTTCTATGTGCATATTGGCTCAAGATTTGGAGCTTCAAGGAGAGAATATGCAGGAGGTCTCAGGTATGTGACCCCCAACCTTTGTGTCCTTATCCAATTTACCATGGAATTGGAAACAATGTACTCTAACAAGGATACATTATGGATTACGGGGGTTTATTTTGTGGAGAATTAGAATCCAGGAAAAAGGCTGTGTGGAAGACTCCAGCCAGAAGTGAAATCTTGCCTGGCTGGAAAGGGGATGGGAAGATGAAGAAAATCTCTTTTACAGAGAAACTTCCTGGGGAAAATGTCTCTGGCACATACACAAACACATGCAAGGCAAAACATGAAAGATGAAAGCCCAGGCTAAAAGAGTCAGAAGACGCACACACACACACACACACACACACACACACACACACACACAGTAAAGCATGAAAGTACAATCCCTTCATCTTCACAAAGAAGAAAGCCCAGAGACTGGATAGCCAAGGGCCCAGAGCTCAGAGGAAAAACCACACATATAACAAAATGAGAAGCACCTGGAAACAGAACACATGTAGGAGGCAAGCAGAAAAAGACCCAGGAAAATCCCTCCATCCCCAACCAGGCTAGGCCTGGGGAGAACTTAACGAAAATATGGGCCAGGAGGGTCCTGTACCTGGAGAATAAATAGTCAAGAGAGAGCTTTACACACATGTGCCTGGTTCATTTATAGAGGTTAGACATCCAATTAGGAACAGCCTTGCCATTTGATTCAGGCATATAAAGGATAGAACTGATTAGTCACAGACTTAAGGGGCTTACTCCAGAAGGATTGTCCTTCCCAAGAGTGCTGAACTGAGAGGGAAGCTGCCAGGGAGAACTGCTTGCAACCAACTAGGATGAAACTGGATCAGATGCAGGTTCTCGTCCCCGCCAGGGCAGGTAAGGTGGCATTCCTGTTCTCCTTGGGCATTTGTCTCGGGCTGACTAGCTATAGCAAACTATCTTTCTCTTGTTTGTCCTTCCATATGACCTACCAAAATTAGAAGTAAAGAAAAGGTAAATAATTTAAACCAACCCGTAACAAACACTGAAACTGAAGCCGTAATGAAAAGTCTCCTCATAGAGCTGGGCGTGGTGGCGCATGCCTTTAATCCCAGCACTCGGGAGGCAGAGGTAGGAGGATCGCCACGAGTTCAAGGCCACCCTGAGACGACAGACTTAATTCCAGGTCAGCCTGGACCAGAGTGAGACCCTACCTCGAAAAACCAAAAAAAAAAAAAAAGAAAAAAGAAAAGTCTCCTCACAGATTAAACTCCAGGAACAAATACATTCACTGCCAAATTCCATCAAACTTTTAAGCATGACCCAACACAAACGCTTCTCAAACTCTTCCACAAAATACCCTTCGCACTTCAGCCAAGCCACATCTGAAACTTCAGAAGAATTGGGGAGATGAGCATGATTGCTTCTTCCATACTGAACCTGATAATCAGCACCAGGGTATGGGAGACAGAACTGGAGGATACTCAACACCTACAAAAGTAGAGATCCAGAGGCTCCTAAGAGCTTATCACTGAAATAGACTTACTCACCATGAGTTGCTTGGACAGATGTTGGTTGTTTACACATTGAGTATGTATATAACTAATAAAGAAAATAAATTATAAATACATTTAAAAAAATCTCACCCACCATGGCTCAGGGAATTTTGTGGAAGAGGGGGAAGAAAGATTGTAAGAGACACAGGTTGAGCCATCATGCCCAAAGGCATTCCCTTCCTCCCAAAGTAACTGCTGCACCCACAACGCATAAACCACAACCCCATAGGGAATACCTGCTACCCCACTGAGGAGGGTCCCCAATGGAATGGGGACAGGAACAAGGGAAGAGGATACCAACACATGATGTATCCATATGAAATATGTTGTTATTAGTAATAATAATGATAAACTAAAAATAAAAGAAGAAAGAGAGGGAGACCAAGATAGGAAGATTGCTCTGAGTTTGAGGCCACCCCTGAGACTATGTAGTGAATTCAAGGTCAGCCCAGGCTAGAGAAAGACCTTACCTCAAAAAAACAAACAAACAAAAAATAATAATAAATAAAATAAAATAAAAATTTCAAAAGCTGAAAGAATTGAATGTTCTAGATTGAACAAATCTGAGGGTGATATGTCAAAGAATAGTTTTTTTCTTGTAATAAGCTCTGAATGATATTTTACTTTTTGTCCAATGTAGAGCCTTTCAATGTTTTCTATAAACATGTTAATAAGGATTTTTTGTTTATACAAAAGGAAAGGAACTCATTCTATTAAACCAGAATTACCCTGAAAACAAAATCAGATAGAGAAAATACAAAAGGAATGCTACTGACCAGTTTCCCTGATGAATACAGATGTAAAATTTCTCAAGAAAATGCTTACAAAAAGAAAAAAAAAACTTCACTAAGAAGATTATGCACCATAATCAAGTTGGTTTCAATCCAGTGATACACAATTGGTTAAACACACAATAATCAATGAACATAATTCATCATATAATAAATTTAATACAGAACTCACAAGATCAACTTGACAAACACAAACCATTTGCCAAACACCAGCATGCTTCATGATGACACACAGGGAGAAATAGGAATAGATACCTCAAAGTCGTTTTTGCTTTACTATGGAAAGTAAATCAGGAATGCCTCAAACCATGGCTTCCTCGATGTTTTGACTACTACAGGCCTTTGAATATTTGTGTCTGGGTTTATATTGTGCTTTGACATCAGGACATGACAGATTGGAGTATTTATGGTCAATTGAAATTCACTGGATCACTGTTTTGAAGTCTTGGAAATCTATGATAAAGAAACTGATGTGCATTATCTCTTATTTGAATGCAAAAGAGGAAAAAAGTGATAAAACAGCTAAACAGATAGATAGGCTGATATCATCCTGTAATAAGGACGCCCTTCCACAATGATAAGCAGATGCCTACATTAAAAATGCTGATTTGTCTTAAAGAAAGCTCCCCATTAACTAAGCACTTCCAGTTAGGTCTTATATTTAAACACAACTACATGAGAGGATAAAGTTTTCAGTACATAAACTTTAGGGGACAGATTCACACAATAGCACTTATTTACATTTATAGTCAGTAGAGTAGAAGGCTTGTTTTCTGTCAAGACTTTTAATGTACTAGTCACTTTTGCTCTTGATTATGTCTCTTATACACCAGTTCAGTTTGATTTTCTGTGAGAGGCTCAAATGTTCAAATCCTGTCAGATCATATTACAAGAGAGAGAAGGAAGACTAATATAGCCTGAAGTAATTATTTGGAAGTACAGTGTCATTCATTTCAACTGAAGATGGGGTGTTTCCAAGCTGTTCTTCTTAACACTTACAGGACAGAGTTCATTCACTACAATAGTAGGCATGAACCATGTGCCTAAGGAGCTATTTATTCAACTACTGTTGGGAAACATATCACATATAGCAAGAAGGCTGAAGTCACCGTGACTGCTTTGAGTATGCGGTCTCATCACAATCTGTGCCCAAGGGGAAATTTTCTAAATAAAGCCCAGTCAGACCTTCAGCATTTTTAGACATTTTCATTAATATAAAATTGGCCATTCATTTTGGAATGTGCTAAAAACTGGCCAGTATTGGGTGGTGTTCAAATACGTCCATTCACTGTCCTGGTCCTTGATACTGTGGAGACTGTGGTAACTACTGGGTAAGTCTGCTGCAAAAATATATCTTAAGAAATACATTATTGACTAAATAATCTGGTAGGTGTACCTGTATTCTCAGTGTGCCCTGTGTGAGACAAATTTGGACTTCATTTATTACCTGGTTTCCATATATTTCCACAGCATTAGATTTCTCTATTTATCCCACCCTAGCAGAATAGACTGCTAGATGTCTACATATACTGTCAATTATAAAATGTGCCCAAATCCTTAAAGTCTTTCAATAGTTCTGTTGTTACATTCACAGGTAGCCAAAATAATTAATTATTTAGCTTTTTAACAGAAGCAATATAGCAATTGTCATCACATACATTGCCAAAGTATTTCAAGGTACTTTTCACAAAAGACTGGCTTCTCAGTATGGTATCTGACTCATTTCTACAGGATAATAATTCATGAATCTCTTCTGGAAGCACCACTCTTGTCTTGCTGCACATCCAAAGTGCTTCTGATCATAGAGACTGAGCAGTTCTCTAGAGATGCTCTCTGATGTTGTTGTCAACTCTCCCTGGCTGTACCTCATACCTGCTCATATGACACCATATATATACTTCTGATTATGAAATACTATCTCTTTCTACAGTTTTTTCTGGGCATTATACTCATTGTTGATCTGAGTTCTGAGACAGATAGTTTTACTTTGGGACTACCAATCAGAACTACTGCTAAATTCCTTAGAGATGTTGATTTCTCCTCACAAAGTTTTTGACCCCTTCTTTTTCCAAGAACTTCTTTTTCCAATAATCATTTTTATTTATTTGAGAAAGAGGGAGAGAGAGCTGAGAGAGAGGGAGAGAGAATGGGCATTTCTGGCCTACCACTACTGCAAACAAACTACAGACACATTCGTCACCTTGTGCATCTGGCTTACGTGAGTCCTGGGGAATTGAACCTGGGTCCTTTAGCATTGCAGGCAAGTGCTTTAACTACTAAGCTCTCTCTCTAGCCCATATAACTAATAAGACTTTTTGAAGGTGAAATTGTTATAAAGAATAATTTAGAAACTCAGTTTACCTTATGAGTATGAGAAGATAAAGGAGTAGATACAGAACTTGTGAGACTTTTATGAAGTAAACTGTTGGTTTACTTTACATATCTGCTTAGATTTGACTACTCCTTTTAATCCCCTTCTCTCCACTTTCTACTGAAACTCCACCTAATTTGCATAATTCTTTGTTTCCATATTTCTGGGAGAAGCCTGGAAGTTTTCTTATACTTTCTCATGAGGAACTAGAGCCTTCAATTACTTATCTGTGAAGAATGTGTCTATATTGAAAAATGCCCATGCCCAAGTGTGTATGGGTGTGGGGTATTCATGTATGTGTATATGTGTGGGTCTGTGTGGGTGTATTTGCATCTGTATTTGCATGAATGTGGAGGGTAGAAGTTGACATTCATCATGGATCTTTCTTGTTCTCTCTCTACTTTACTTAATGAAGCAGGGCCTCTCACTTGAACCACTTAATTTGGCTACTTTAACTAGCTAGCTTGCTCCTGGGAATTTCTTATCTCTGCTTCCAGAGTGCTGCGATTTACAGGCAGACTAACACGCCTACATGATATTTCTATGGGTTCTGTTGGTATGAAATTTGGTTCTCACAATCACTTTATACACCCCCCCACTTGACATATGATTATTCCCCTAGCATCTGCCTGCACATGTCTATGTCAATGAGAACATGTTAATTTCCACTACCCAAGTCTTAGAAAGCCCCTCCTTTTGTATTATCTCTATCTGATTTTGTTTTCAGGGTAATTCTGCTAGGGGCTGGAGCTGCACACTCAATTTTTAATCTACTGCAGTCTAGCAGTCATGGTAAGTGGGGTATGTGGAGATATTTAGAGGAGAACATCTCCCCCTCATCTTCAAATAAAGAGTACTATCTCTTGTATGCATGTATTAATCAGAAATTTACTGTTGTGCAAGGCAAAACAATTTCAAAAAGAGGATTTATTTTACTCATAGTTTCAGAGGTCTTAGTTCATCATTGACTGGATAAATGGTACAGCTCATACCTCATGGCATGGTGGCTACACCAGAAAGGGGAGAGAGAGAGAGAGAGAGAGAGAGAGAGAGAGAGAGAGAGAGAGAGAGAGAGAGAGGAGAGAGAGGAAACAGTTTGCTAGCTTAGCTTGCTCCTGCCCCCATTTTCTTTCATTTGATCCACCCAGCTTATGTAATTGCCCCTGCCATATTAAGGGCAAGTCTTCCCTCCTCAGAAAATTCCCTAAAGGATACATCCAGAGATTTTTTTTTCCCCTCAATCTAATCAAACTGAGAGAAAGATTAATATAGACAGGGAAACTGAAGAATTTTGATCCAAGAAGACATGGAATTTCAGGATTTGGGAGCATATAAATTCAAATGTACTGAATCCACATGGTAGATATTCATTCTCTTCCAATGGATGCCATGGTAACTAATTTTCTCCTCCTTATTTATCTAATCTATATATTCTGGGCTTGTTCTCCAAATGCAACATATGAGTGCATCTTTTTAGGAACCCAACAATTGTCTTCTGTTTTTAGGTATAACATTTTTAACTGAGCTAGTAATTCCCAGCTTTTGCTTTAGTCTCCTGAACATCAAGAACATTTATCAGAAATCATTCGTATTTTTATGTTGTACTTTTTTGTTCATATTTCTCTAATGCCTTAAAGATTTCATATATCTGTCTTCATATACAAAGGCAGTATCTTTCTATACATATCTATTTTAACAGTCGCCTTGCTGTGTTTTTTATCTAGTATACTATGAGTAAAATCCTCATTCATAACGAGAGCAGATATCTACTCCAAAATTTGTGTTAGTAATTTCTCAGATGCCTACAAATAGCTCTCATCTGTGGAGCTCCTTTGAAAGGAGTTTAAGAATTAGATGATGAGTGTAATATATGCGTGAGGGACCTTCCTCTCACACTCTGGGGTTAGCAGCCATGGTAAACAAAATGAAAGTAGGATTTAGAAGAAAGTCAAAGTTAGCCTTGAGGAGGTTCTCACTTGATCTCTGAGCATTATCAGACAGCATTTTTCCAGAGCAGGTCATACTATGTTTAGGCATTAGAGATCTGTTTGAGAAGCAGTAAATAGCTTGTGCAATGGGCTTTTATTTTTGTGTAGTAACTATCCCTAGTGGGATATATAGTTGTAGAAATCTTGGTCTTGTAGTGGTGCAGTCAATAATTATTGATCCAATCAGTCATGAAGGTTCTGGCCTAATTAATGTGTTTTTACCTTCAGAAATTTATAATATGATGACATTAGTATTGATACAGATTGGATCTCCAAAATGATGCAGAAAAGAGTTTGGACTCTGGGCTGAGAACTCCTAAGTCAGTGTTTTCAAGTCTCAAGTTTATGTCAATTTCAGCAAAGAATTAAAAAACGCAGACATCAGGCTGAAGAGATGGCTTAGTGTTTAAAATGCTTGCCTACAAAGCCAAAGGACCCAGGTTCTATTCCCCAGGACCCACATAAGCCAGCACAAGGTTGTGCATGCATTTGAAATCCACTTGCAGTGGCTCGAGGCCCTTGTGTGCCCATTCTCATTCTCAATATTTATTTATCTCAAAGAAATAAACAAACAATATTTTTGAAATGCAGAAATGGAGAAAGTTCAAGATTTATTTTGGGATGAGCTGAAGTAAGGAGAATAAGCAGCAGGAAAATGCCAAACAAGGCTATAGAGAGGGAGAGGAAACCAGTAAAATCTCATGTGAAGGCTTATATCAGGTCTTTTCATAAATTGGGGCATCCTATCACAATGAGCCTCATTGCTAAAGGAAGTATTTTAACATGTGCAACAACCAAAACATACAGAGACCACTACAACTGTGGTCCATGGGAGCAAGACTTCATCCTAAGCTGGCAGTAGAACTTGGCAATGTCATACAAGTGATAATTGTTTCAGAAACATGGGAGGATCATAGTTGCACCATAATTCCAAATACCATAGAGCCACTGAAGCCAAGCAATGTTTGGCAAGGTTAGAGTACTGCTAAGGCTCCTCGGAGAGGCCAGTGAATGAAATTATACAGGTAAACCTTGAGTTGCCATTGTGACCCTATGAAGCTGGAGATGCTTGGACTGTTAGATATATGCCAAGGGAAGATGTAGGCTCATAGTGAAGCCAGCCCATGGGAGAGGTTATGTGTGCTACGAGTAGCAAGGCAATCCAAGCCCCTTTGATCCCAGATTATTTTATTACAAGCAGTATGTTTTGTGTCGTGGTCAAAACTGGCATGGAACTCAGTGTTAATACTGAATGAAGGAAATGCCTGCTGAGGAAGTTACCAAAAGCACTTCTTTTTAAGTTAAAGGTCAGAAGACAGAACTTCTTAACACCATTACATTATATCATCTTTACTGTATATATGCACTCTGGCTCTTAGCGAAGGAAGATGAAAGAAACTATATGTAACAAGAAATAAAAATGCTCTTAGGATTTGAATTGTGAATTGGATAATATTTATTCCTTAATGGTTAAAATAAGAGAAAACTAATTTAATAAGCATTTAATTATTTTTCCATTTCTTTCATTATATCCACTAATAAATAGTAGAGAAATAAAATGAATTTATAAAACTCAGTTTCATTTCTGTTCATTTGGACTATAAAAATATATCTATTCCATTGAATCCAACCAGATTCAACATTTATTGGACACAGACTTTGCATAATTATAAGATTTTATATGTTCCCCCATTGTATTGATGTACATATGAATTACAGCAGTAATTTGGAAATATATAGTAGTCACAAAATATACTCAGAAATAGGAAAGTAGAATGGTGGAATGTTAAAAAAAAAACTTCTGCATATGCATTTACATTTACTTTCATCTAATCAATTTCTACCCATTTTGTCAGAAATTTTTGGAAGATATATGTATATATATTTGTCACTGTTTGTGTTATATGCCACCCGTGGGCCTGAACCTTTTAAAACCATTCTCTATAATATTCTCAGAGTTTAGTCTGGATATCTGGTACACTGTAATTGCTTTATATATGGACAGTTTATAGGTCAAACATTTTATCTTTTTCCTTATAATATCTTACATATTGCAAATCAACACATATCATAAGATGAATTTATTCTATGGTCATAAAAACCATCCACTATAAAACAATTATAATTCCTACTTAGAAATTTACTAATTCTCATTTGTTGTTTTCTCTGTCATTATTCTCTGAGCCGAGATTCTGTGGCATATTTCAACTGATCTTTTTGAATCTTCTTAAAAGTTAGTATTTCATTTGGCAGGTCAAATTTGCAAGTGAACAGGATTGGTTTTCACAGGTTTAAACTGTATTTATTAATAATGAGATATTTCTCATGGTCTTGGTGTGTACCAAATGATGAGTTAGCAAGGTACATGTCTGTGTTCTCTTCAGTAAGTGTTTAAACACTAAGCAAAAGTAGCCACTGAGCACTGAATGTTATCTCTTAAACCCTGAACAAATTGGCTCAATTGTTGTTGGTCACTGAAATATATGTGTATTTGTGAAAAAACAAAAGGGGGACACTTAGATCAATATTTGATTTTTCAACATTACTGTGGATACAAGAGACTGCTGGATGGTTAAGTTCAATTACAAAGTGCATACAATTCCTTTGGCAAGATCCAACAATGCAGCCCATGTTTTCTTCACATCTTCAGTTTTAACTGATTTAAGCTTCTATTTTCTATTGACTAAGAAACAGAAAAAGGAAATGGTTGTTGATGTAGTAATCTTAAAGAAAAATTGAACCAGACCCGATAGAAAAGGAGGATTATTTTTCCCTAAGACTATTGCAATAGAAGAGGTTGAGCTCAGTTCCACTGATCTAAAAGGTGAGAGAGCTTGTGAGTTCTGGGCCAGCTGTGAGGAAAGCCCAGGGGTAAGGCATGATGGGAAGGAGGTCAGCGTGGCTACTTCTGACCCTTATCAGCTTAGGCTCCTGGCTTCTCACTGAGACTCTGAGACATTGCCTCTGACTTTCTGGATGACTGCATTAAAAAGACTGTTTCCAAGTCTTTGGTGAGATATCCTTGGGTTGAAAAAGATTTCCATAACAAAGGGGCACAGAGAGAATTAGCAGTGGGAAGATTTCTAAATATTCTAGAGAAAACACTACAGGGCCTATCACATCAAGAAAGAGCTAGCTAAATCTACATAAATTGTAACCAAGCTGAGGGAGCCATGAATGCTTGCTGGTTACTAGGGTTTAAATGATTGTTTCTGAGCCATCCTTTTCCCCTTTAAGAACAACATCAAAAAGACTATTCCTTTTTGTATATGTGCACAATTAAAAATTCAAAGCAATGACTATTCTGACACTTTACCTAAAAGTGTCACAAATATGTACTTCATGTATATAAAAATATGTTGGAATTACTATGTAAGCATAATCTACATTTTCTGAGAACACTGGAAAATAACGACTCAAGAGGCATAGTGCAAAGGTAGAAAGCAATTGATGATATGTAACCAAAAGCTTTGAAACCAAATTAGAATTTTAGTGGAACATTTTTCCTCATGGATATTTTGTACCTATGTGGAATCTAATTGTCATGCCACATACAGTAGATGGCCAGTACAGTTCCTTAAATCAAATTCTCAGCATTCCTCGTCCTGGGACAATATCTTTAACTACATTATTTTCACTTGCTGATTAGTTTGTATTTTTTTTTTTTAATGTATGGGGTTCCCTGCTTTTTCTTTTTCTTTTGTTTGTTTTCTAAGAGAGAAAAAAGCTAAACAAACAAAAAACATTATTGTTATTAATTTTATTTGACTAATTTAACTGTACATTAAATACAATACTTCACAATGATCTTTCTATGTATTTATTTATTCTATTTATTTAATCCTTGTGGTCCTCAATAAGAATATCTTTATGAAACAATGGGAAGGTAAGTCATATTTATATATTTATATTTCTTGAACTACTTATGTTCCCAACCTGAGGTTTCTTCAGGTTCTTTAAAATGTTCACTATTATGATCCTAATAAGATAAGAATTTTAAAGAACAATGTTGTTTAAACCTACTTTTTTACAGATCATGTCTCTTAATAATCACGAATGGAGGAATGCAACATTCTTAATTTTATATACCAGCATGTTATATAGTAGGGACTCAAACTGCAGACCGTTGCTCTTCCGCCTTGTGTGCACAGTGGTGACTTGCTCTGTTTGAACTGCTATCTCAGGTTCACATAAATTGTATGGCTTAGTAACAACAAAAATTTATTTTTCACAGACCTAACACAAGGACTGAGAGATTTGATGTCTGTGAAGGCTGTCTTTGATTCACAGCTGAGGTATCTTTCCATCCTGTTCCAATGTGGTGAAAAGCAGTAGTTAGCTGTCTGGGGGTCTCTTTTAGAAAGGTGCTAATTCCATCCACAAGGGCTCCATGCCCTGACTCAGTTACCTGTTATACTCACCTTTCAATATCATCTCCTCCAGGCTAAGAATTTAATCTTAGGAACCAAAGCATATGGCTGTGAGTGTTGGCAAGAATACCATCCATAACTTGAGGGAAAACAGTTTATCAGCAAAAATGCCCAGCAAGGGTCTTCCTTTTAAAAAGTCAGTAGGAGAAAATGCTTTTAGAATTTAATAAAAATAGATTCTAAATTAATGTTTAGAACAAAACATTATTAAGTGGACCGTATTTGTCCCAACATTTTCTGTAGTGCTGAAAGAACATCCATTTGAATATCCCTTGATGAATTGAGTTTTTATATAGTTGCAGAGAAACAAATCGTCTGATAGGATGTGGCTTTAACTTACATGGTTAAAAACCACAGACTTATAGTCTTGTTTATTTTCACTTGACTTACTCTTTTGTCAAATACTTGTCTGTAATTTTTCACCCCTCTGAAAAGTCGTTTTGTAAGGAGGAGCAAACCCTGTGTCATATTTTAGTTAATTATCCTTATAATCTTATTTTTCAACTTTCAACTATGCATGCAAAGTGAAGTGACAAACAATTTTCTAATTAATTTAATTAATTTGTGTATCCACTCTGAATAATTCAAATAAATAAAACCACTTTCATCCAGAAAAAAAAAAAAAAAAAAACTACTTATCATCATTGCCTTGTTAATTGGCCCTACTAGCCTTTCAAATTTGCCTGCAGACAAGCCACGTTCTGAATTGAGAGCCAAGATCTTAAGATGTTGAATCCTAAAAGAAATTTGAAAAATATGACCTAAAAATTACAAATGTCGTTCCATGTAATTTTTTCCTAATTAATATTGTAAATGTATACATATATGAATATTAATATTTGCATAAGTAAAATAAACATGCCCTGTCTATACTAAAGGCTTGTCAACCTATTTTATTGTAATTTTTAATTCTTTGGACTAAAGAAATAGCTCAGCAGTTAAGTGACCTTCTTATGTTAGATTGAGGGCTTCAAGGAGCCTGAAATCATCTGAGTTTAAATCTTCAGAAACCACATCAATAGGGGAAATGGCTGCACACTTCTAAAACTCCTGTCCTGTGGGGAGCAGAGATGAGAGAATAACAGGTGCCTGCAAGTGGCAAGCCCTGGAATCAGTAAGACACTCCATAGCATTGAGTAATGGAGGGGTACACCAGGTGGCTTTCTCCAGCTACCACAGGCAAGGCCACAGGGTGTCACAGGCAGGCACCTGGGGCATTGCATCTGCACATACATGTGTATACACCACACATACCATAAGCATCCACAGCACACATCATACCACACATACTGCACACACACAATTTTTTAATTTAATTTTTAACATATGAATTCCATAATTATGTATGTCCACCTATATTTATATTTATTTGTCTACACATTGATTTCATATCTATTCTTCAAATTTAATCCATCAAAAGTGTTTTTATGATTTTTAGTATAATAAGTTTACTTTATCTACCTCTGAAAATTGCTTTTATTGCCACTGTAGAGCATTTAAGCTGTACTACCTATTTATATTCAATGTATATGGGGACTTGAAAAATGTTTCCCTTACATTCTATAGCTTTAGATGTCACATTACCACCGATGACTCACTTTGTCTCCTTCTACAATGGTAACAATAAACATTAAATTAAATATGCACTCCTCTCTTACACATCAACTACAGCAGAAGAAAGTAGTTTGCTTGGAATTAACCCTGAAATGTAAGGCAGTAATTCTTGACCACTAGGTACCTACCTGCATGACTCAAAGCATTATATGGAAATTTAATATATAGCACCCAGAACACAATTTCAGTACCACTAATGCCTTTTATTTAATCTACCTTTTATGTGGCCATAAGCTTATGCAAAACATTATTGAAATAAACAAATCACTTGAACTTACTTGTTATATAAATACCTTAAGAGGGAATAAAGTCATCCTCTTTACAGGGCAGCAGCTACATCATGCCCAGATGTATAACAATCTCTTTATTTTAATTTTTTGCCTACATGACAGATGGACACATTGGCTCTTCAGCATTCATTTAAAAAACACTATGTGGGCAGAATGCTAGTATCTTGGCAGTATGTAGTAGGACATACATTTAAAAATGAATTTTATTCAGGATAAACTTTGCTTCTTGTTTGCAAATCAAATAATTCTAATGCAAATTTAATGTTTTGTATGATAGAGAATAACATAAAAGCTCTTAGGTTAAAGGTTTAAAATGAAAACTTTTCTCCCACTAAGAAGGCTTAATTTCGGAACATATAAACTACTGAATTAATTCAGATTTACTTTTGGCTACTTTATATTTCCCTTGAAAAATCAAATGAGAAATGAATCAAATTATTAATATTATATACATAGTTGTTTTGAGATCCTTTAATCACTTACCTTCAATCACATGAATGAGAAAATTTCACTTAGAATTTTCAGACAACTTATTAGCAATATGTACTGTTCTGCAGGCTTCTCTTTTCTACAGATCTTCCACTTGTATCATTTTAAATATTGAATCAATTTTTTATCTTTGAATTTTCTTCCTCATATATATTTAATACATAATATTTAAATAAATATAATTATAATATAATTAAATATAATATAGTTAATTCATAAGCATTGAATACTATAGATAGCTATTTGCTTTAATATCTCCAAAACCAAGAGGTTTAGTTTTGATGTTTGTTGCCAGTAGACCAAAATACTTTCAGAAATTGTTCCTCTATTATAAAACAGAAAATTCTTGGATTGGGGAGATGTCTCAGTGGTTAAAAGTACTTGTTTGCAAAGCATCCATGCCCAGGTTCAATTCCTCAGTAAACTTGTAAAGCCAGATGCACAAAGTGGCATATTCTTCTGGAGTTCATTTGCATAGCAAAAGGCCTAAACATGCCCATTTATTCTCCTCCCTCTCTCTTTCTCTCTTTCTCTCTCTCTTTGTGTCCTTGCAAATAAATAAATATTAAAGAACAGAAATGTCTTTCTCAATGTCTCAATATAAGCAATGTTAGTACCACATGTGGTTCCGATGGATTTGCATGTCTTTAGTCCCTCCTTGAGACTGCATAAGTGACCCATAGCACAGGGCTTACAGTGTGAAATCCATCAGCACACTGGTCAATACAGCCACATTTGCAATGGCTATGCTGAGCCAGTGAGTGAATGTTCAAGGCATGCTAACACAAGCCAGTTCCCAAGACACAAAGGGCTCCTTTCATGGATGTCTTTTGCTTGAGAATCAGGCTTTGGAGAAAGTTTTGTAGCCATCCATTGGAGCCTTAGGCTCTGTTCAACATTCCTCTGTTTTATCCTATGGATTGAAGGTCTAATGACTTCAGAGAGTCTTATAAATCCCCATCTTCCATCAGTAGATTCCCCTCCCTATGCTTGCACATCTAATCCCATATTTTTGTTTGCCTTTGTAGGAATCATAAAAATGAATGGGATTGAGAAATTAGGATGAAATTTGGGCCTCAATATTTTTTTAACCTCACACACTAAAATAAAAGCCAACAGTGGTACATGAGGAAGAAAACCAGAAGCTATTGTACAGTTGTTTAGAATATTATCTTTAGTGCCTTGGTAAATGTTCAGGTAAAGGAGAGGATTCTTTTAAAGGCATACTTATGTCGGCATTGGAACGATAGTGGATCAACAATGCAAACAAGGTCGGTGGAGTTGGCTGAGTAGGAATTGTAATAACTACTTTCCCTCAAGAGATGAAAAAATGGGGTTGGAGATATGGCTGAGCAGTTAAGGCCCTTGCCTGCAAAGCCTGAACTAGAAACCTCTGTTTGATTCCCCAGCACCTACATATAGCCAGATGCACAAAGGGACGCATGCATCTACAGTTCATTTGCAGTGACTGGAGGCTCTGGAAAACTCATTCTCCCTTTCTGTCTCTCTTTTCTCTATTTCTCTGTGCTGGTAGATAAATAAATAGTTTTTTAATATATAAAGATGAAAAATGATGACTGAAAGTGAATTCCTGACAATGTGTGTGAAAGTATGTGGTGTCCTTGCAATAGCTTACAAGGACCTTTTTGTTTCCAGGCTCAGAGCCCACACTGTTGAACAGCCAATCTCATTTAATTCTAGAAAGTCTTTTAAAACACAGTTGAAGTGCTAGTTTCACAGTGAGCAATCTAAAAGGATGGGTGTCACTCTTCAGTATATAGTATGTGCATGAAGTTAGGAGCCACTTGACGTGGCACTGTGTCCATGATACAAGGAACATATAGATCTGGCAATTGAGGAAGAAGAAATAATCATTTGTAGTTATCTTCTTGTCTAGTGTCCCACTGGGAGATAATGTACTTCCTATCTCTGAAGTCATGGATTTTGTAGTTAGCCTTTTGCTAAGGGACACAGTAAAATGTCTAGTAATTGTTGTATTGCCATACTGCCAGGGTTCTTTGCACAAGGAGTAATCATTTGTCAGGGGTAATTTAACCTGATATTGAAGAGTAGGTCAACTTCTTTTAACAAGACCACAGGCAAATATACTTGCAATGTAGGTGATCCATTTGGCCAACTTCCTCTATTATTTCTCCCATCATAACTGATCAAACATTTATAGGCATCCTGACAGATGTCTGATAAGGACATGATAACCAAAAATTTGGACTTATGAGAAGTGAAATTTGGGCTTATGAGAAGTGAAGCTTAGAGTCGTACCTCTGAGCTAATCACTAAGAACTTCCAAGTTCTTCATATGCAAGTGGGAAGGTTATTTGCAAAACAGGATGGAAGAAGACAGTGAGTTGTGGAATTTACCTCAACTGCAGCTAGGAATTAATGTTCATCCTAACATCTTACTTCTACTTTCTAAATTTCCCTCAGGGAGAAAAGCCCTTGGGGATGTATGTAGTACCTAGCCTCATATTTCTTAATGATGTCTGAGTCAGGAGGTTGCTGTGGCAACATGGAGTACACCAGTCTGTCCTGTTGGAAGCCTGGCTCACATACTGAAGAGCTTGGCCTAACATTTTCACTCCCTGGAATTGTGCCACAAAATATCATGTGCCGATTATATCCTCAAAGTATTGATAGTTAAGTATCAGTTAAAGTTTCCATGAATATATTTTATTTTGTAGATATGTATATGTTGTCGTTACCTCCTTGTTGCTGGCACAGTAAAACCCAACCAGAATCAACTTCTGGGAGGAAAGGGTCTATTTTGGCTTAGAGCCTCTAGGAAAAGCTCCCTGGTGGCAGAAGGAAGCCATGGCATGAGCAGAGGCTGGACATGTACTATGACACAGGTGGAAAACATCAGAAGGATACTGAGAAGGATTCTAGCAAGGAGGCACTGGCAATAACATCCCTAAGCCCACACATAGCAATTCACTTTCTCCAGCAAGGATACGCTCCCGAATTGCTATCAGCTAAAAACCAAGCATTTGAAATACATGAGTTTATGGAGGACACCTAATTCAAAACACAACTACCTAACTAACTAGCTATATATATATATATATATATATGTGTGTGTGTGTGTGTGTGTGTGTGTGTATTATATATGTTTATATTTATAAAATAGCAGTATAGAATATAACTATAATATCAGCATGCTAATTTGATATCAAACATACCATGAGGTGGTGAAGGCTTTTAAAATTGATGACTTGGTCTGTGGAGATGGCTCAGTGGCTTAGGTGCTTCCCTGAAAACCTAATGGCCCAGGTTCAATTCCTCAGTGTTAAAGTAGAGTCTGATTCATAAGGTGGCACATAAGTTTGGGACTTGTTTGCAGTAGCTAGAGACCCCTGATTACCCATCCCCCCACCTCTTGTAAATAAATAAAATATAAAAAATAAAAATGGTGACTACATAGATGTATGTATTTTAACTATTTGCAGCCATCAATAATAGGTGAGATGTTTGTATTATCTGAAAAATTAATAATTAAGTAATTATTTATATGATAAGTTTACTTTTTAAGTAAATTAGTTACTTAAGGAAGATGTATTCCATTACATAGCATGTGATATAGTTGCATTTTTAAAATGGTAAAATCAATTTATAATGCATATGTAGTGATAATTGTTAGGTTGGAACAGACTCTCAAAATGGAGTCACCATGGTCACCAGAATGGTGACAGAGGCATAGGGAAGTGGACTGTCCACATTCTTGAAGAAACTACCTGGTAATTAAACCCTCTTGCCTAACAATGCCCCAGGTCAAGGTTTCCTGCCTCCTCATCTCATGAGTCACCTGGTCACTGTTCTTGTGTCATACACTAGCTATTTTTCCACAATTATGTGTAAATGGTTAATGTAATAATCTCCCCTAAAGAAACTTCTCTATTCAACTTAACAAACGAGTTTTTTTTTTTTTCCTTCTTCACCTGCCCCAACTGAAAAAGCCCATTACCTGAAAACTCAGGTTGCCTGTGCTCCTCTCTGAGTCAGCTTTGGCTGCTTGCGCTTTTCCCGAATAAAAGCTTCCATTTTTGCTCAGAGTGGTTGGCATAGTCTTTGTCAGTTCCAAACCTTATAACAATCATACAAAGTCTCCACCAATGCCTCAAAAATTATTTTACAAATTATTCCACAAATTATCTTATTTATAAGAAGGCAGTTCTTGGAAATTAAATAGAAAGAGAAAAAAAAAACACAGCCATATGAGTAACAAAATTAAAGTAAGTCATTTACAAATGATGACCACTTACTAATTAATTAGACATAAATTAATCATATCATTTTAAACTTTTACTATATTCCTCCAGTATCAAATAATACTACTTAACATGATGCCATCATAGTCACATAATAGTAACTCATACTCCATTGATGTTTTGTGTGATGAATGTATCAATGAATAATAAGAACATCACTATTTCTACCCACAAGTTTCTCAAAGAGCATAATTAAATGTCAACTTCTGGTAGAATTAAATGTCTAGGAAGTATACCAGGTTCAAGTTGATTATAGACACATTCTGTCAAAATAATGAGCCTGGAAGTACAGGCAGGAAATAACAGACTGAGAGCAAATATAGTATTTGAAGAAAGGTGTTCTCACCTACTATATTTTTTCTAGCATTATTTGGATGACTTATGATCAGTTTCATTAATGGTCCTTCCCAAAGGACTACTTGTGAGAGAAAAGCATACCTATCTTGCAAATAATTTCTTAAGATAAACATGTCATCGATGTGTTTAATGACCTGTTAATCAACACCTTTGCTGTGTGAGGATGCATGAAGCTCATGCTAAAACATTGTAGTTGCCTGAGACAGCTATAATTGTACCGTGACACTAAGATCAAATAGCAATGCTATTTATTCTAGATACTGTTAAAATTAACCATGACCAGTATTTTTGTCTATTTTTTTTTAAGATGGAAGAAACAAGCATCCCACATTCATATGAATGATCAGTGTAGTTACCTTCTCATTGCTGGGATAAAGCACCTTACTAAAAGCAGCTTGTGGGAGGAAAGGGTTTATTTTGGTTTAATGTCTTGAGGGGAAGCTCCATGATTGCAGGCGAAAAATGTTAGAGCAGAGGCTGTACATCACCTTCAGGCCAACATCACATGAACAACAGGAGCAGGAGTATGAGCTGAATTCTGCCAAGGGAGAACTGGCTATAACACCCCTAACCCTACTCTCCACCAACACACCTTCTCCAGCAGGGCTCCACATCCCAAAATGCCATCAGCTAGGAAACCTAGCATTCAGAACACATGGATTTATGGGGTACCTAATTTAAACCACCACAATCAACTTTATAATTTCTTTTACATTATATTGAAGACCAAGGATATGAAATAATTTTATTTAACAACATTTAATTTTTTATTTCATTACATTTTACATTAGGTCTTATCAATATTTTCATTGCACATAGAGTTTCTCTATTACACATTTGGTAATCCTGATTTAACAAGGCAGTTGAAGAGCATGATCTCTACTTTCACAGATCATGTGACTTAGGTAACATTCTCTAACCTTACCCAGTACGTTATCTTGAAATTTTGAAATGAATACACTAACCTCTCACTTTTACATTCTGAAACAAATAAGAAATTAATAATTGTAGCTGTGTAGTTCACAAAGTTATATATTCCAAAGGATGCTCATTGCATCTGTGCCAAATAACATTAAAAATACATAGCTCAATGATGTTCAGAAGAGTGTGATAACCTGTGTTTTTCTGCATAAACTGATTGGTTTCAACTTTTATGCAGATTGTATTTTAAATGCTTGTTGCCATTATATAGACCTGGAAAGACTAAGAAAATGATCATTTGAGCCTCTAATGACCATAAAGAATGAATATCAATTTCTTGTTCTGTGAGTCCTTTGTTACTGTTCTCATAAGATTTATGTATGAAGTAGCTTGAATCTCTGATGTCACAACCTGCCTTTTATAGGAAACATCAGTAAGAATTTGAGGAAGAGTAGGAAGACATTTAAAGATATTTTATTTATCTATGAGAGAGAGAAGGAGAGAATGAGGTTTATAGAGAAAGAATGGGCAGGCCAGGGCCTCTAGACACCACAATCTAACTCCAGATACATGTGCCACCTTCTTTATCTGGCTTTATGTGGGTACTAGGCAAGCAAACCTGGGCCCTTAGGGTATTTAAGCAAGTGCCTGAGCTGCTGAGCCATGTCTGCATGCCATGAGAAGAAAGAACTTTCATCAGTGTTGGGTAGATAAATTCAAATTGTACAGGCTATTTGTCTTTGCTCCAGGAACTGCATTTCATAAAATGCATGTGTCTCCCCCCTCCCATTTCAAATGGTCCTTTCTCTGTCTTCATACTTTTCTTTTGCTGACATTACACAGAGCTCTAGAGCATGTGTCCTGGAGGAGGTAGTTCTAATTCCCCTCCCAGCACTACTCT
Source organism: Dipus sagitta (assembly GCA_036346955.1). Classification (NCBI taxonomy): domain Eukaryota; kingdom Metazoa; phylum Chordata; class Mammalia; order Rodentia; family Dipodidae; genus Dipus; species Dipus sagitta. Next base: position 114,199,567 of record CM070779.1, on the reverse strand, counting down.
CTGTTGAGCAATGGAGGGATTTAAATATGTTAGCACCAGAGAAGTAAATGCCTGATCTGATGCCAGAGGACTTCTTTGCTTTCCAGATGTAACTGCCATCTTCTTAAGACATTTTGGACTTTCAATTTGAATATGGAAATGAGCATGTGCTTTAAGAAAAAAAGCAAAATAGTGATGGTTCTTAGATAGTTCTTTAAAATATGGTGATAACAGGATCCTGAAACTTGTGAGACTATTTTCAAACATTGTGTGTGGCATTTGTCTGCTGCAAAGAAGGTCTAGCCTGCAAAGGGAGCTCTCTTTTCCTAATTGATCATCCTGAGAAATATATTGCAAGGGACTTTGTTATTTAACTTTCACTTTGTGTTATTGAAATAGCAACATTTAAGAAGCTAATGATTAACTACTAAGGAAACACATCTCAAACAATCTCTGATCCTGAAATATTATTTTAATCTAAGCATGTTGGCCAGTAAAGAAGATAAATGAATGGATGCACGTATCAATGATTTCTTAGATCACCCTAAAATAAATAGAAAATAAAGAGCAATTTTACAAACTTATTTTATTTCTAATCAAATTTAACATGAAGTGAATCAAAAGTGTTTCTACTTTTCACCTTATAGTATTCATTAATCTGTCATTTCCATAATGTTTACAAGATTGCTGCAGCTGTATTGTTTTCCTTCCTTTCTTCTTTGTGACATTGAATTATCATCTGAGAAATTAATTGCCTCTCCACTCTGTGCTAGCTACTCCTTTGTGTAATATTGGCCCCTCTGTCCAGGATCGTTCTTCTTACATCACTGAGCAGGGAGCAGCATGCATCTTTTCGGTGTTTGCTTCCTGACAGCTCTTGTCTTCAATAATAGAAAGACGGAGCATTCACAGACTCTATTAAATAGACAGACTCAGTTTGTTTCTGTTCTTGCATTACATAAGCAACCTGAAAGGCAATATTTGCTTGAGAAGCTGAAACACATATGTGCTGAAAAGCGTATCTCCTATAATTCCAGGTTATTTTGCCTAAAATAACTTAATTGAGGATTGTGAATTCAATTCCTGTAGAGGAGCGACATATCCTGATCCAGACAAGATTATTGTTGTGACAATGTATTTGTTTGCTTTACTGAATTAATCAAAAAGGCAGTATTTTATACAGGCATGGTAGAATATGCCTGTAATTCCAGTACTCAGGAAGCTGAGGCAAGAGCATTCTGTGTTCCAAGCCAGCCTGAGTAACAGACCAAAATTGTCAAAAAGAGGAAGTGAAGGAGTGAGGGAGGGAAGAAAAAAGAAAAGAAAAAAAAACTAGAAGGAAAACGAAGGAAGGGAAGACTGGAGTGAGAAAGGGGGCGAGGGGAAGAGGAAGGGAGGAAAAAAGGATTGGGGGAGAAGATACACTACTTTGAAGAGGAGGGATTTGTTACTATTAGACTGGATGAAAATGAGACAAGTACCACAGAAGTTAGAACAGTAAGAAGTAGGAGTAAAAACAAACTAAATTTCAGCTACAAGCAAAAGAATGCAGTAACTCTCAAAGGTCTTCACACTTTCTTCTTGCTCTAAACCTTTTCTAAGAGGAAAACTAAGACAGAAAACAAAACACAAGGTTCTTTATCAAGTATGGTGTTTGCCTGATGGATTATTAGTTTTAGCCAGAGAACAAAAGTAGCATTCTGCACTTTGTAGCATGAAGTTCAAAAATATTTTAAAAATTCAAAATTTGAAGCTCCTAGTGCCTAATAACTGTACAATTATTATCCAACTTTCTATTAATTGATCAGTATATAAGAACAAATAGAGTAACATTTCACTTTGTGCTTTGAAAAAGTAATTTATAAGGAACAATTGGACATTTGAATTGTGGTAGTATAAATAGTTCATAAAGTATTCTCAGCTGTCTGGATTCACTTTTTTGTGAAATAGTGATATTTCCTTTATGTACTCACAGAGTGCATAAACAAAACTAAGTGTGTCTTACCAGGTCCAGCTATTTTGCATGCTAGAGTGACTGTAATGGCAGCTGTGAATATTCTTGGCAACGAAAATAACTCACCAACAAGCCAAAACTGGAGAGTTTTCCCATAGAGATTGGAATTACTATAATGTGAGGTAGAGAGCAAGTAATATGGGTTTGTTCTCTAATATGTTACTTGGAGATGTGTTTATGCACTTTGAATGATTTTAATGCTTTTAAAATAACCTTAGGAGAAAATTATCTTTGGCTTCAGAGAGAGAAGAAAATTAGTTACTGAACATTTGTCCTTTTCTTTGTATTCTCTTCTTTTCTTGCCAAAATAATGTACTCTTTGAAGAGTTAAAGAAAGCTGATGAGTGAATCTGGAGAAGAGTGGTGGAAGCGGCAGGGCTGTTCATTGTATGATTTCTCCAGCTGCCTTGGGGACTCAGTGGTGGCTGTTCCTGAGGGGAGCGCAGTGCTGTAAATTAAGAAGGAACCTCAGTCTCTGAAATTCAATTTAGAAATGACTCCTGTGCTCCCATTCACATAAAGGTCACTGGTTGAGGATCGAGTTGGTCGACAATGAACACAATGAGGCTGTTTTATCTGAAGAAGGTTGTTTGTAATGCTTATGAAATCAAAAGCTACTGAACCAAACGCACCATCAGGTAGATCAGGAACATAGGGTGGTTCCTTAGGAAGAAGCACATTGAAATAGATGTGGTGTGAAGGCACATAGTTAAAATACCTGCTTCAAAGCACTTCTTATCAACTACAAAATGAATAAGCCCAGCCCTTTCTATAGTTTTTTTTTTTATTTTTACTTAAATCCAAGGGAAAGCAGCCCACTAAGTGCTATTTAATAAAAAGAAAAGTTCTTCCTTTTCCAGAAAATATTTCTCACCTACTGAGTGCTGAGAAGGAATATTATTGTTTCAGACTCAAATATTAATCCTGCCCTCAAAAGCACTGAATGTGAGGATCCCAAATATGCGCTGGCCCTATAGACTATGATTCTTCACTTTTTCTTCATGCTGGCATTTTAAATCAGAGCAATTTGAGCTTCTTATAGTAATAGCAAAGACTTTTATGTTCTTAAATGGCTTTGATATAGCCTTATAGTGGGCAGAAAGCTAAATATTTCTCTACAGTGAAATCCTGCTCAATATACTTTCATTTATTAGAATACATTTCCAAAATGATCTTCAGAAGATAAGGAAGGTAGATAAAATATGATCAAGGTATCTTTGTCTTGACCAATCATGCAGGTGAAATAATGAATGCAGAGTAGCAGATTCCTAGGTAACAAAACATGTTTTTATCTCCTAAGGGAAGATTTCTTCATAATGACATTTGATTCCAGATTACATGAAACTAAATTGCAATCAACTTCAATTGGTAATACACACACACACACATACACACACTTTATTGATTTGGGTGATTTAACATGTAAAGTTAAGTTAAATATTTCTTTGTGGTTCTAAAAACACAAGTTCAAATGACACATAATTCAAAATTTGTAATGACAAATCATGAAATTGTGTATACTAGTAGACAAAACTCAAGTTACAGATACAGAAATCCTGTGAGTTAATTAGTTTTTGTCTGAAGTTGGTTTTTGTTCATGCATGTTGCTTATATTTTGCAGACTGTCTTTACTAAATGGTTTGTACATTGAGATATAGGAATACACTCATTTATTATTATAATTAATTATTATTTATTCATTTATCTCTTAATCTTTCATTAGTTATTTTCTCAAACTATACCATTTCTTTTTCTTCTACTTATGCCTAGTTTTCTGCAGGTTTTATTTGTTCTTACATCTATACATTCTTCTCCACACATATTGATAGTTGACCATGTAAATTAACTGTTTTTCTTGAAGGAGGCATAGGTCTTTCATGCACAGACACTTAAGCACACCATTGACTTAACTCAATTCCCATTTATACTAAATTACAAAGAAAGCACTATAGAGGTTTATTTTGACAAACAGATTTGGAGGTTCTAGCCCTTAGCTTGTTGGATCTGTTGTTATGGGCTCAGAAGTGCTTGCAGTAGTACATGGAGGAGGAAAGCCATCTATCTCAAGGCCAGGGAATGAAAGAGAGAGGAACATCATGTTAATGATGGAAAAAAATGATTAACGCAGATCCCATTTACTGCTCTCTTTTGTGCATCTTTGAGACTGTATGCTGAGTTGGATGACATTACAAAACACCCCAGGCTGTTAAGAATTAAGAGCTGATTATAAAACACACACACACACACACAAACACCACACACAGAGTAGCTGACAGCTAGGAAAACCCAAAGGTGCACAGAGGAAAGTTGGGAAAATTGTAATTATGTGATTGGATCCTTCTTGTGTCCTATTACCCCATGTCCATCCTTTATATGTGTGTGTGTGTGTATGTGTGTGTGTGTGTGTGTGTAGTGGTGACACATGCCTTGAATCCCAGCACTCAAAAGTAGGAGGTGGGCCGATCGCTATGAACTTGAGGACACCCTGAGATTACATAATGAATTCCAGGTCAGCCTGGGCTAGAGATTTACCCTACCTGGAAAAAAAAAAAAAAAAAGAAAAGAAAAGAAACAGAAAAAGAAAAAGAAAAAGAAAAAGAAAAAAACCCAGCTCCATTAAACAACTGTTAAGACAGTTCCATGCAAGAAGAATAAAGCTCAGAAACCATGAGAAGTCTGCACAGCAGGCAAATGAGCACACAAGAAATAGATCTGATGGGAATTAGAGGGAAAAAATGAATGCCCTGTGGGTACTTAATAGGCAATTAGGTCACAAGGCACCATTGTGTACCTTGAGATGCTCTCTATGTCAGTGACGTTCAAAGAAACACTGTGGCATTTATTAATACATCCAAATATAGTGCTTTAATAATTATTATGATTTTTATAAACTTTCCCAGTCTTTTAACTTAAGGGATGATAGGAAATATATGTGGAAGGAACTTTAGATGTATTATCATCCAATTAGAATTTATTAGGAAATATTGCATGAAGTTTGACATATGACATTGTATAAAACTTTAAAAAATATTAATTATAAAAACGTCAGTAGCCAAATGATATTTTCTAGGATTTTAATAATAAATAATCATTGCTCTCTGGGTTACTTTGTGAAATAAAATTATGGGAGAGGGATTTTTCAAGCAGGCTTTGTCTGACAGGCAAAACAGATAAAAGCCATAAAAAAAGACAAAACTCATTAAGTAAAGAATTTCAAGAAATAAATATCTTTCTATGTTTCCCAAAAGGAAAATGGAGAAACCCTAGTGAAAGACTAAAATAGAATGCACAGGAAAATTAACTAGAGTGGGGAAAAATTATAGAAAATGGGGTGCCTTAGCAACAATAATTAGTTTTAAACTTAGTATGTAGCAGTTTTAAATTTATTTTGCAAGATTTTCTTATGCTCATTGTTTTAAGTGTGCTATGGAATATATTCCTATATTTCCATTAGGAGAAAGCTATCATGTGGACTGAGCTTTAATTTTTCAGTCATTGAATCATACCTATCATGTTATTTTAGCAAAAGAATGGTAAAGGATAATTATAACTTGTAAAATCAATGTCAACAAACAAGAACCTAAAATGAATAGGTTCGTAATTTTTCTTGCATATTATTATATACAATGAGCTCAATATATCTGATCTGTCACTCAATTTTCTTGACGTTAGCATTAAAACAACCCATGGCCTGACCATGTCTACTTCTAACATTACCACTAGGATCTAGCTGTGTTTATACTCATTCCAAGCAATGCGTGATATTCCATGTTACTCAGGGTGGAAGCCTGTGATGGTTTGAATGTAAATATCTCCCACAACCTCCGGAACTTTTGATTAAGATTCCTACTCAGTCTCTAGCTGATGGAGTCTTTATGAGGTGTGGAGCCTTGCTGTAGGAGATATATTGCTGTGGACTGACCTCGCGGTTGAGGAATGCAGCTCTTGTTTTTGCTAGCTTCTCACTGCTGTGGATGAATGAAATGAGCCCACTTCCTCTGCCATGGCTCCTCTCAAAACCATAAGTCTGAAATAAATCCTTTTCTCCCACAAGCTGCTTTTGGATGGTTACATGTCCCAGAACAATGATCATTGCTACCAAAATAATAAATAAATAAATAAATAAATAAATAAATAAATAAATAAAAACACTCCTGGTACCACAATCTGTATTAGTCATTGATCTCTAGAGGAATGAAAGCAATGCATTGGTATTGTAGGAAGGATTTAGTGGATTAGTTTATGGCAGTTCAACAATACCTATCTGCAGGCTTCGGCATCTAGGAACCCAATAACTACTCTCACAGTACGTGGCTGGTTGCCTAAGCAGTGTCTGTCTAATCAGCACTTAAGGCCTATAGGATTCCTGGAGAGGCACTGGTTTTCACTCTATTTTGCAAGGCTGATGAAACATGGTTCCCATGCAGCACCCCACTCTCAAGGAAGGACTTCTTCCCTTAGATCATTCTTTCTCGAAAAATAAAAATCCTCTGATTAAGTTGACAGTGGAACTTAGCCATCACATAGCCAAAACCTTCCCAGTGGCTTGGTCCCTCATCTAGACACTGGCCTGTCATCAGTCTCCATGCTTGCTGTTTTGCGCTTCTCTAAGGCAGCTCTTATGTTCCTGTGGCCAGCAGAGCTCCTTCCCCTTGGGGCCTGTGAGCATAGCATGGCCCTCAAGAAGGCACTCTGCTCACCGATGCCTGTCTTCATGCATCTTTGACCCCTTAATGAAATCACTGACAGGTTATCCACTGAACATGGCTGCAGATTAATGTTCTCAAGTAGAATTTATTATTTAAACAGTTTTCTTCTTTCTTTCTCTCTCTCTTTCTCTATTTGTTTTTTAGAAAACAACAAGATATATCTATGTAAGTTTTGAAAGCAAAATCATTTGATGGTCAGAAAATTTTCATGACTCATCTAGCAACTAAAACAATAATGACTATTAGAAAGTATGTGCAACATGTAACATGTATTCTTAAGTGTTTCAAAGAAAGTAGGATATTTCCAGTCATTAACACCCATTGTGTACTAACTTGGTCATGGTTGTATACCATCAATCCTGACTGTACTTATTTTTTACTAGATAAGGTCTCACTCTAGCCCAGACTGACCTGGAACTCACTATATAGCCCCAGGCTTGCTTCAGAAGTCCTTCTACCTCAGCCTCCTGAGTGCTAGGATTAAAGGTGTATGACACCAGGTCTTTTTCTGGCTATAGATTTGTTTTACAGTTTCTAATAAGTAGACAATTAAATTAATTATATTGCCAGTGTTCCCTGACTTACCTCTTATTATCAAAAATTTGAGGTACAACAGAGATGTGTGTGTGTGTGTGTGTGTGTGTGCATGCACACATGCACATGCACATGCAGTCTAGCTAGGGATAGTTTTGATAGATTCCTTCATTCATAAAATATTTCTCTATATTTAAAATGTTCCAGCATTAATTATGGCATTGTTGCAAACTGTTTGGCTTTTTAACAACATGTTTGTATGGATACATCATGGGTTGGTACCCACTTTTCCCTCATCCCTGCCCCCATTCTTCTGGGGACCTTCCTCAGTGGAGTAGAAGGTATTACCTATGGGGTTGTGGGTTATGCACTGTGGGAACAGTAATCAATTGTTTTGTGGAGGAGGGAATCTCTCTGGGCATGATGTCTCAACCTGTGGCTCTCACAATCTTTCTGCCTCGTCTTCCACAGAATTCCCTGAGCCATGGTGAGCAAGTTTTAAGTCTACTTCAGTAATGAACTCTTAGGAACCTCTGAATTTCTGCTTTGGTAGGTGTTGAATATCTTGAGGATCTGTCTCCTTTTTACTTAAACTTCAGTAAGAACTGATGTTGCCAAATTTAAATAGTTCCTATAGCTCATTCAGTATGCTAGCCCACTGGTGAATACATTTCTAATTTCCTATACATAGACTATACAACTAAATGAATTTTGCCATGTGGTCATATAAGTGGATGTTAGCAGTTTTAAATTTTATTAAATTGGGTCAAGAATTAGTCACATATATATAATTTCTAAAGAAATAAGCATTAAAGTAGTTTTGTGAGTTGAAATTAATAACAATATGCATGCCTTCAGAAATATTTGAGCTACTGATTAAGACTTTATCTTTATACCTATTTGCTTATGATTATGTCCAACATGTGAAGTAAACTGAAGCTCTTGAGTAGCATGGATGAGCCAGCAGTTAAGGCTCCTATCTGCAAAATCTGATGACCCAGATTTGATTACCTAGTACCCAAGTACAACTAGATGCACAAAGGAGCACATGTGTCTTGAGTTAGTTTGTAGTGGCTGGGGGTCCTGGTTGCCCATCCTATCTCTCTCTCTCTTCTGTTTCTTTCTCCTTGCAAATAAATAAATAAATGAATAATTGTTTTAAAAAAGATGAAGCTCTAGAGAAAAGACATTTATAATGTACTCTTTTCTTTTCTGTAAGGCCATTTGATAACTGGAAGTAATTCAAATCTAATGCAAGCTTCTTTCTTTTGCTCTAAGGTTTTGATATTCATTTTTAGATAATAAAGTTATCTAAATAACTTTCACTCTCCTTAGTTAAGGACAGGAAAACAGTACATTATATAAAATATTTGTGTCTATTATTATCCATAAATATTAGTTTATTTGCCTCCATCGTCTAAGTTTCCTCCCACTAAGATGGTATTTCTTTTTTGTTGTACATTTAAAGTACATTAAATCATCTTTTAACACGTGTATTCTGTGATGTAAAGTTGATTCTGCAAATTAAGCTATAAACATGTTTTATGCTAAGCTACTACCAAAAGTGAATCTTCAGATTAACATTATCACTATAATTTTAAACATATTTGCTTGCATATATTTAAGGTATGTAAGTGATATTTTATACATATGAATACATATGTACATAGAATGAAATAACTATTGCTAGTTGAATAAATTTACATATCCTGCTGTATAAATTTCAATATCATATGTGTTCAGCTAAAGCAGGAAAAGTGGTTCTTTATGTGAATCTACATGAATGCAAATGGTGCTATCCTGCCAAAGTCAAAACCCAAGGTGGTTTCCTTGAAGGCTGTATTCACACCCCTTGTTAAACAAGCACACTTACATGTTTAGTCATATTTATTGACACATTCAGTAGTTATCATCACTGTTTCCTTTGTTTATTCTTGAGACTTAACCATTCATACTTCAACCATTTTTAAACTTTTGAATTTTAATCTTCACACCACTTGCACTTACCACTTTATTGTTTTAATGCACATTGTTCCAAGCTAAGAATTCAAATTGAATTCATCCAACAGTTCAAGCATGCTTTGACCTGATTTTTTCTCAACATTGTCAGTGATTTGTATTCATGGGCACAGACAATATTTAAATTTATTTAATCACAGAATTCAAATAATTCAAAATTTTCGTAGGGGATAGATAAGCCAGAAATCTATTTTCATTTGTCAAATGAGTTGGCCTATTTTTCAGTTTTGGTTTCTATAATCCAAGTTACTTATTTTCCCAACAAGTTCACCTTAAGAAAACCCACATGAGGATAGCTCTTCTTAATCTTTGATTCATTATTCATGAAAGAATGTAAGCACTTCTCTTATAGTGCATATTTTCCATGACACCAAGATTCTTATACCTAAGCACAGGTTCCAAGGCATATGAACCTCTGAAGCTTAAACAAGGTACAATGTCCTTACTGTAATATCAACAATATATCTACATTAGGTCATACTATTCATTATTTTGAGACAAAGTCTCAAAATATATAGCCCAGGGTGACCTTGAATGCACAATTCTTTTGAATCTGCTTCCTGAATGTTGGTCCTTCTCTATTTTACCACTGGCCTAAATTCAATCCTTTAGTTATATTAACTTTTGAGTCCAAAGAACTATCTCAACAGAAATAAATAGCATTATTTGTAAGAAGTTCAGGAGAAATCCCTTGCTATTATGAAGGGGAAGTTCAAAGACAGCTGTAAGATTTTAATGCTGTCTTGTAACCATCTCTAATGTGCCTTGCCTTAAGGTCTTCTCTAAAATGAACATGTATATTGTTTCTACAAATATGGAATTTTACTAAAGTCATCCTAGAAATTCATTTTAAGAAAGTATACATATCTTCAGTAATTTGGGGTATTTACATAAATGTTTGAGACTAATGTATGGTCCAACTCTCTCTAACATCCACACAACCATGAGAAAACTGAATTACCAGAAATTTTCCCACTTCTGAATTTTGAAGTGGTGAGTGAGAGCCTGACCTACCCCTAGGCTATCCCTTTCCTACAGTGCTTTATTTTTCTTTTCTTTTCTTCTCTTCTTCTTTTTTATTTATTGGTTCTCTGAAATCTGAAATTCCTTGTGATTCCTCTGAAGTTTCCTCATAGAAATTTATAGTTTTGTTTTGCAATGAATAGTTCATTGTATTTTACATTTGATGAACATGTACACTTCTAACATGCTCTTTTCTCCCTTATAGCATTAGCATTTTAGTCTTTGTTTTTCATAATGTATTCTGAGCAGCTGGTTGAAAAACACCATTCATTAATAAAAGGTTTCTGGGGAATGCTATTTGAAACAATTATAAGTGGTTTAATCTGAAAAGGCAAAGTAGTTAATATTTTTAAATATTTGATGATTTGTTTTTGATTATGACCAATACCCAACTGCTTAAAATCAATAAAGTATGCACAAGTATGTCATCAAGTCCCTCTCTCTCATGTAAAGTGGACTGTTTCCTTGAGGATCCCATAAGCACTACGTCAGGTGTGCCTGCACTGCCAGTATTTAACATATTAGCTTAATTTTTTAAAATTTTTATTTATTTGTTCACAAGCTGAGAGAAACATAAAGAGAATGGGCATCCCAGGGCCTTCAGCTACTGCAATTGAATTTCAGATGCATGTGCCATTTTGTGCATTTGGCTTTACATGGGTACTGGAGAATAGAACCTAGGTCATTAGGCTTTGAAGGCAAGTGTGTTACCTTTCAAGTTAATTTTTATACTCAGTTGATGTGAAAATATTAGGACTAAGTGTGAAAAACATTCCAAAAGATGAATTAACTCCCTTTAGGAGAGAATGCTACACTTTAAAATTATCTAAGAAAAGGATTAGCATATATAAAATGATACTCAAGCCTTTGTACATGAGAAAGTTCTACTCTGGGCATGTCAGGTGAGAGCAGAAGCTTGCAAGTCTGTTAGTTAAAGGACCATCTGGAGTTGAGCTTTCCTGGGAAAGGCAGCCAGCTGACCTGCTGTGGGAGCAGCTGTGCCCAGGTCCCCAATAGTGGATGGAGCTCAGGATCCTCGCTCCTACAGAAATCAGCCCACTTAGCATGGGAAATGCAGAATGTAGAATTTTAAAATGCAAACTAAAGAGAAAGTAGTGATTTTGAGGTGAGAGTTGTGATTAAATGTAGGACAGGTAAGAGAGTAGAATGTGTATATCCCTGACAGTAGAATCCCTGTCATCATTGGAAAGAGGGAAAAACCATTGCCAGAGTAACAAAATGCCACAAATTCATCAGGAACTTAGTCTAAAAACAGCATTTTGGACACAACGGAACAAAGACATGGAGGACTCTAACAAGCCTCTTCTGCTTTGGGATAGGAATTATTTTGTCAGAAAGGGAGTAAGAAGGATGTTTATGGTATAAATAACTGTGACATTTATAAAAATGTTTATGGCACAAGCCACATAAGTCTCCAAGCTTGCAATGTAAAGGATGTGTGTCTGGAATTTATCACATTCACACAGTCTCTTCAAGTGTACGTTTTCGAATAAATGCCTAAAACATTGGTGTTATTCTCCAGTGATGGATATAATCTCCCCTAAAACGTGTCTGCTACTACAATACATTTTGTTGTTTTCACAATGCATCACACTGTAGCCCAGGCTGACCTCCTGATCACGGCAGCCCTTCTGCCTCAGCTTCCCCAGTGCTTTGGTTATAGGCATAAACTACCACACTTAACATTTAGCGATAGCATTGGTATGTACAACTCTGACTTGTGAGGAAAATTTGAGGGTATTTTCCTCAGAAAGAAAGTGTCCAAACCAGAAGAAATAAATACATGTGTAAGTACAATCTGCAAATTGGAATTTAAAATGCATATCATCAGAGTAAAAACTTCTCATTTACTTAATTTTATATTAAGTGACATAGAATGATTAGGTGTTTTCTAAGGAAAAAAAAAATAAAAGAGAGACCTACAGAGAGTAGTAGTTTGTCTTGTACCTAGCCCATACCCTATCTGTCTGGTGCACTTTAGTTTTGGCAACATGCTGATGTGACATTTTTAAGTATAGTTCTGGTCTTGCCGATGACATTAATGTCACATTGAATACTAAGAAACATCCAAATTACAAATACATTAGTTTCTTATTGATCATCACAGCAACTTTTTGAGACAGAAAGTTAATACGCTATAATCCCCACGCATGGGGATTTGAGATGCACATACCGTTTTTTTCTATTTGTCAACTGTCCATGACTAATGTAAAACCTTAATTTTCATCACAGGCTGTCTCCTCTTCAGGAATCAGGAATTCAACATATGTAAAGAAAACAAGGCCAGGTGTGGTGGCACAGCTTTTAATCCCAGCATTTGGGAGGCAGAGGTAGGAGGATCGCAGTGAGTTTGAAGCCACCCTGAGACTCCATAGTGAATTCCAGGTCAGCCTGGGCTAGAGTGAGACTTTACCTAAAAAAAGAAAAAAGAAGGATAAATGTACTTGTGACAGGAGTCAAATTTTTACCCTCAGTAAGCAGAATCTCCCTTGATAATTTGAGACATTGAAAATACTTAAATGGGGGCTTGTTTTTGGATATTCAGAGGTGATGACATATGTTACAAGATCAGCAAGGGACCTGGTGAGATGAGACTGTATGGTGTTTTTCATGGCTATGTCCTGGAAACTTGTTTCCGTTATGTCTGTCTCACAAGGCATGTTCAGGATCACTAAATAGTACCCACTGTTCCAGGTAAAAGTTTAATTACATTGCATGCATATGTTCATTCTACTCCTATTATGTGCAAAGGTGAATGGATGAAAACTTGTTTTGCCCCAATTTAAAGTGCATCAGCAATGATATTGTTAATTCATATACATATAATATCATGAACATTAAAAATGATAAAATCATTTAACATATATAAAATAATTTCAATAATGAAGTAAAATTCATTTTTCCATTTTAATGTAATATCATATAAAATACAAGATACAGAAATACCATAGGTTAGTGTCACTCTCATGTTTGGTCAGAGAAGCTTCCTTTTGCAGGTGAAAGACCACTGGGGAGACTCAAACTCATCAAAGTGCTGAAAACAAGTGACTGTTAAAGTGCTCAGTGTGAAATAAGACAGCTATACAAACCCCTCCAAGGCTCAGGGAACATTGTTGAAGAGGTGGTAGAAAGATGTAGAGAATGGTAAGTGCTTGGAAGTGCTGTCTTCTGTACATGAAGTGTTATTGTCTCCATGACCTCATAGTAGCTATTGTTACCATCACAAGATCTATAAAATATTGGTTCCATAAACATTCTGCCATGTATGATGGAAGATGCCAGAAAAAATGTCATCCAACTGCAAGAGGGACTAGCTGAAAAGAAGGTATTAGTGGACATGGAATGGGGACAAAAGAAGGAAATGGAAGGGGATTGTGATCAAAATATATGATATACATGTATAGAATTGGCAGCAAAATGTTAGAAAAAAGAAAAATGGAAGTCAAATAAACTGAAAATATCCCTGTGATCTTACAGAATCAAAAGTTCATTTTTTTCCCGGAGAGTGGCCTTGTGTGTGTGTGTGTGAATGTGTGTGTATTGTAAATTTGCAAATTTCACAATCATATTGCTTTGCAATAGCTAAGCTCTATTTGAGACTGCTTTTATGCCAGAAACTCAGCTGGCATTTTACATGGTTTAACTTATATAATGCATATAGCAACTTTATGCTGTAGCCAAATAATTACCATATATTGCTGAAGATCCTGAGACCACAAGTTAAATAACTTGTCAAAGTTACACTTCCTGTAAGAGTAATGCCAGGAATAAGATTCAGCTCTGTCTACCCCAAAGTGAAAGTCCCATTTTGTTCCTAGAGTGTAGCTCAAAAGATATTATATGTAAGTGCTTGATTTTGTTGTCATTATTTCTTTATTTATGCTTATTTTATTTTTATAAGTTATTTTAATTATAATTTATCTGTTACATAAAAAACACAAAGATAATAGAAATTGTGTACTTCTGAAATCAGGTTAAGCAGCATCTCCTCAAGCATTTTTTAAATTATTTTTGGGTGAAAACTTCTATTGGAGTGGCAATTCAAGACAACATTCTTTCTACATTTTAAAAGTGAATCATGGGTTATCATTAATTTAGAAGCAAGCGGATTATAGCTGGAACAAAATACTGGTTATTTAGTTATTTTGTGCCTATTGATACTACATGATTCCATTGAATATAGCACTATGATAATTAAAGACAAAATATTTCTGAGTTGTTTTATGGCTAGTAAAACCTAAGTAAACCAAAGTGATTTGACAATATGTAAGAAGGTGAAACTGTGTCTCCTCAAGCATTTTTAATTATTTTAGGGTGAAAACTTTCCTATTGGTATCGTAACTCAAGCCAATTTTTTCCCCACATTTTATAAGTGACTCATGGTTGAAGCAAAACCTACCAAGAGGCATGCTTAAAAATCTTGCCTACCGGTGAGTTTCTTTCTTTAAGAGAAAACCGTTATAACCTAGTAGAGAACAATTTCTTGGTGACTTTTACTGGCATCTGAATACAATTTCAACTTAATATAATATGCACAAAGTAATCCATACAAAATTAGTTTGTGTTAAATATTTTTATTCAATTCAATTCATGTTCATTGGCCCTTCAAAGGAAACTGAAGTACGTGGTAAAAGATGATTTTTATTGTTGAAGTAACTATATTCCCCTGTGATTCAAGTTATATTTATGTACAACTTAAGATAGGAGCACATTATTTTAACACAGAAATGTATAATTGGAAAATAAAGCTGCCCCAAACACAGGAATAGTTCATTTAAATAGTCATTTAATCTGATTCCAAAATACATTTTAGAGGGCACTATTGTTGTGCTAAAGACTAGGTAGAAGATACATTCGTTTTTGTTTTAATTAATTTATTTATTTGAGAAAAATAGAGAAAGGGAGAGGGGAGAAGGGATGCACCAGAGTCTCTAGCTACTGCAAATTAACTCCTTATGCATCTGGCTTATGTGTGTCCTAGGGAATCTAACCTGGATCCTTTGGCTTTGCAGGCAAGCGCCCTAACTGCTAAGCCTATCTCTCCAGCCCAAGATACATTTTTAAGGAAACCTTTCAGCATGTCTAAAGTCACACCTGAGTAAATAATCAAAGCCATGCTACAAGTAGAATACTTATGAAAATGTGGAAAGGAGAAAGTCTGCACCAGCTCACTGTGTAAAAATTAAAATTCTATTTTCAATGGCATGTCCACACATGTGTAGGCACATGTGTGTGGGGGTGTCCTTGAGCATTATTCTCAAGAGCATTGCCATTTCCTCTGAGATATGTTCTCATATTCATCTGAACCTCATCAATGGGTCAGAATAGCTGGTTCTGGAGCTCAAAGCATCCCTCCAGCCCTGGGATTAGGAGAATGCACATGCACACCTGGAATTTATGTGGGGAATGGCCACAAAAACTGAGTTTCCCATACATACAAGACAAGTACTTTAGCAACCAATCACTCTCCCTATGCCCAACATTCTTTTACATTTTTTTTTTTTTTTTGGTGTGTTTACTCTTATTTATTTGAGAGCAACAGACAGAGAAAGAGGCAGATAGAGAGAGAGAGAATGGGCACACCGGGGCCTCCAGCCACTGCAAACAAACTCCAGATGCATGCCCCACCTTGTGCATCTGGCTTATGTGGGTCCTAGGGAATCGAGCCTCGAACCAGGGTCCTTAGGCTTCACAGGCAAGCACTTAACCGCTAAGCCGTCTCTCCGCCCTCCCCAACATTCTTAAATATTTCTATAAATATAGTAAAATATAATATTTGTAAAAGTGAAATGATACTGACTTTGTCAACCTGAACTATTTTGTTGAAAATTGTTATCTTCTTGTTGAATTTAGAATTAAGATGTGATTCTGTATATTCAAATGAATTCTGTAAAGTGACATGTAGTTTCAGTAGTTTTTGTCCATTGCTTAGATTAGAAATTAGGAACAACAATAATAAAAAATGCTAGCAAGCAATAGGAATAAATCCATTTCACAAATATTGAAAATAATGTTACTTGAAGTATTTATTCTGGATAGTGATATTCTAAATCTATTGCTTATAAAAGAGAACAAACAGATGGATTGATGATTCTGAAAATTATATTTGATATGAGGCGAAGAAGGTATGGCATGAGAGGAATAGTGAAAAAAGAAACTATGATTGGAAAATGTGAATATCAGTGTTCTCATATGGTGTATATATGCTTATCACAGTATA
This sequence comes from Dipus sagitta, assembly GCA_036346955.1. Lineage (NCBI taxonomy): Eukaryota > Metazoa > Chordata > Mammalia > Rodentia > Dipodidae > Dipus > Dipus sagitta. The sequence continues at coordinate 114,183,048 of CM070779.1, read as the reverse complement.
GTATATGCCTCAGGGACTCAGATATGTTTTGCCTATAGTGTGATTATCATTTCTTCTTATTATCAAAGGAATATATGTTTATCAATAGTGATGTTTCAGAAAGTAACCGCTATGGTCATCCAATTATTTTTTTCTGCAGCCAGCTACTGGGAGATGGAAATTGATTGACAGATGACTCTGGAGAGCAATCCTTTGGGCTCAGTGGGGTGCCTCAAGATCAATTCTGTGTTGAGATTTCCAAGACTCTTTCTTGGACACCCTGAGGAACTCTAATTGAACTCCAGGGGATTGAGCTTAATTGACTTTCAGCTCTTGATAGCTCCCAGTCTGAATGAACCAACTTAGGGGCTCTGGCAATGGCTCAGTTGATAACGTGCTCATTGCCCAAGCTGGAGTACCCGAGCTCTGTACCCAAACCCAGGGGCAAAGCTGAAAGCTGGGTTGGGGAAAGAGCTTATTGGTTCAGTGCATTTGCTTGCTAATCCTGCCTGCTCAGCTTCAATTCTCCAGCATACATGCAATGCAGGTGGCAAAGTGGCTCAGGCATCTGGTGTGCATTTGCCGCAGCAAGAGACCTTGATGCATCCATACACAGCCACACACAAACACATGAACACACACATACACACACACATCAATAAATAAATGCATACTTTAATAAATTTAAAATGTTTGTCATAGAATGTTGTGGAAAAGGCATAGAAAGAATTTAAGAGACACAGGGTGGAAAGGTGTGTTCTGAAGCAGTCTCCCTCACAGAGACTGACAGGTGCATTCATGAGTCTGCAGTGAAAAATCAATAACCCAAATGAGGTGGGCCTTTAGTAAAATAGGGGAGGGAGAGAACATTAATGTTGGTCATATATCAATGAATATATGAACAAGATACTGTATGTCCATACAATAAAGTTCTCAATAAAAGAGTGGGGGAGGGGAGCTCAAAGCTCTGGTGGGATCTTGAATGTCAGCAGAAAGGGAAGCAGAAACAGGCAAATTTCCTGAAAGTTTGTGGTGAACACAGCAAAGAACTATAGCAGAGAGAGAGTCCAAAGAAGGAACCCTGCTGCAAAGGAGATGAAATGCAGAGACAGTTCTCATCTGACCTGTGCACATGTGTGTGCCAGCACTCACACACAAACACGCATACAAAAACTTACAGACTCTTAAAGCAAATTAGCAGCAAAACAACAAAACCACGTGAAACCTACTTAGGCCCAGAAATAGCTCAAAATAGTAGAAAGAAATAATTACCAGTAATGAAAAGAGATCTAGATTCCAATAACATCAGTATATACCATATTGAGCACAAGGTAGTGCTGCGAGCTTTGTGTGGTAAGTAATGCTTCTCTCACTCCTAGCAGGGCTCCTCTTTCTCAATCCATTCAAGCAAGTACAACAAAATGTCATCAACTAGATAGCTTATAAGCAAAATAAGCTTACTTTTCATCGTCCTGGTGGCTGAGAAGTACTAATATATTTCCTGACTGGTGAGGGCCCATATTGTTAGTTTATTGATAATTCATTTTCTCTGTCTACACATGGTGAAGGGGACAAGGCAGCTCTGTAAGAGCATTTTTTTGTGTTTTTTTCTCTTGTTTTGCTGTTTCAAAGAAAATAATAATGGCAATTATCCCCTTCATGAGGGATCATTCCACATTTTTTCAGCACATGAATTTTAGTGGGGACAGAAACATGGAGATTAGAGCCCTACTGCATGAGATGAGCTTTAAGATGTTGGTAATAGATAATATCACTCTGTCTAGAATGTCATTGTACTCATGTTTCCTACAAAATTCTATACATATCTTAAAAATCCTGTCCTACATCCAACTCCCCTGAAAAGCCTTTTATAGGTTCCCAACCACCCTCTGAGCTTCACATTGTTTTGAAAACCACTTTGGTTGGCACATTTATTAAGCATATTATTATAAATATTTACTCTTATCAGTTTAACAACAGGAAAAGCTATTTTTACCTTAAAATTCCTTTGTTGGTACTTATGGAGTGTTCAGTAATTGTGATATGAATGGAAGTATTCTGGCTCCAGTAACCAATCCTGTCTGTATCTGCTTCTGTGTATATGAAATATGGATAGTAAATTACACCCAGATGCCAATATCTTCATTGGGACAACCAAATAGTAATATGCCTTGGAATATACACAGATTCAGGCTCTGTATTAAGGTAATCCATCTGGAGATCAGGCATTGCATGTTTTGCATTACTTCTGTGACTTTTGTAAGATGAAGAGAATGACATTTAGGAGTAGGGAGATCAGCTGCCTGTCTTGATAATCTGTACAACAAATGAAAATGTAAAAATGTACTGCTGTGTTGGATTCATTGTATCTCCACAAATCTAGAGAACACAGGTCTACCAGAAGAACAGTCCAATTACTTTCCAATCCAGCTACCTTTCTTTTTCTGGAATTAGCATATGGCCAATTTACTGGATGCCCAGAGGTGCTTGGACCATGCTAGTACATCTTTATCTACTCATTAAGATTATGGCTTGAAATTTGTTTTTTAAAGAATTTATGCCTGTTATTCCAGGAGCCATTGAATATCCCTGGTGCTGCATTTAAAGGTGTATATTGATAGCCATGAACACAATTCGCATATGTGCATCTCTATGTGTGTTTGTTTCACTAGTTTCATATATTCATAAGGCCTTTTCAGGAAAATTTAGTGTTAAGTCCCTCTGGTACAGAAAGAAGCAGGTTGAAATATCTCATCTTGATGTGATATGAAGTTAAATTTTGTCTTTCCTTTCACATTTAAGATTTTGTTTAATGGGTAAACCCTCATCTAGCTAAGAAAAATATGGCTAGGCCTCAGAGCCTCTCCACTCATTCTACTTAATCATGAAGATCTACGACAGTTCAAGCTCCTACCCCTTTGTTCCTTAATTTTTGAGATTACAACATAGTAGTTAGACTTTGAACCCATAACATCATTTGGTATCCACTCCACACACATCTTGAACCCAGTACTTCATCTGGTATCTACATTGCATACATTCCAGGTCAAGGGAAAGACAATAAAGGGTCAATCATAAGCAAAAGTAAAACAAAACAGAACTTCTGGCCCTGCAAGCCATCCATCAGAGAAGAAAGAAATGGAAATCTCCAGTTGAACTGAAGAAGGGACAGCTGTTAAATTCATTCATGATATTTATGAAGATGGATGAGAAAACAGATACAAGGGCTTGCCACGATGACTTAGACATGGAAATGCTGGTCCTTGAGAGTACAGGTTCATCAACATTGGCAAGACTAGCAATTTCCTGCAAGCCTTCAAGGCAGGTGTAGGGCCTTAGACAACCTGAGACTAAAATGATCTCTCTGGACGTAGGATAAAAGGACCAGTTGTAAATCCTGGAAAATAAATGTCAGCATAGGGCTGAAAATGACACTTTCAGGGGCACTATAAAAAGAAATAGCAGATAACTGAGGGGAGAAGATTTGACAATTGATTATTATGAGTGTGAACAACCTGCAAAGGTGAAGATTGCCCCCAGACAAAGCTATGTTTGGTTTCATTCTAATCTTGCAAACATAAGGGCTGAAACAAACAAAAAAACTAACAATGATATGTAATGTAAATTGCATATATTTGTCTTTACATATATGCATATGCAAAATAAATATCTAAGTATGGAAATTAGAAAGGACTTAAATGCTAAGAATATGCAGAAAAATATTCAAAATTCTGCAACTACAGTTTGCGACTGAAATTCAATCCCGTAGAAACAAGACAACCTGAGTAGGTGGTGGATTAGTTTATCGCTAGCATTCACATTTTAACAGAAGCTAGCTATGATAATGGCAAGGTAGAATATTCTGGATTGTAGTCACCACTGTCTAGAAGGACTTGAACATGCATTATTTATCATTTTATCTTATAATTTCTATTATAACTAATAAATAATATTTCTTTTGTGAATTATAGTCATTTATAGTTGATAAGAAAGATGATACTGTTTTTCTTCCTAATCAATAGAGAAATTGTTCCATGAAGAAGAACGTGGTAGTCATCCAGTTTAATTTTTGTGCAAGCATGATAAATGTATGTCTATATGTCTTGGAAAGTTAACCAATGAGGTTGGTGAAGAGGAGCTATCTATGGGATTGTTTTAGTAGTATATTTTAAGTTCATATGTAAATGTGCTTGGAGTACATAGAGTTATGAAACATACATATATATGTATGTATGTATTTGGCATAAACTATATTATCTTTGGGGTATAACATAGCACTATTACATAACTTACTCTTCTGTATGAGATGACTAATAGGACTCACTAAGAACTCATCTGTTACTATGTTCCAGAGAACACATGTCCACTGTGGGAAGTAAAGTCCTTGCATGCCATCTGTAGTGCCAGACTAGTAATTGAATATTCTTGAATAAATCTTGGTACTAGAAGATCTCTAATATGTAGTAATGCTGTTGTGTATTCTGATTGGGACAATCTTAGTTCACTCAAGTTTGTGTCATAAGCAAGGATTTCAGCCCAAGGAGCAAATCCATTTGGTGAAGAAAATGTAAGGAGGCTGGGTAGATATCTAGTCAGTTAAAGGTACTTGCTTACAATGCCCACTGGCCCAGCTCCAATTCCCCCATGATGTCATGCATCCAGCTGGAGTGTTTCTATAGTAGCAAGAAGCCCTGTCACACCTGAACACATACTCTCTCTATTTCCCTCTTTCTCCCTCTTACTCTCTCTGTTTTTTTCCCTTTCTTTTTCTCTCTCTCTAAATTTAATTAAAAAAATATTTGAAATTAAAAGAATAAAATGTAGAAATTGTGAGACAAAATGCCAATGGCTACCCATGCTCACTATATAGTGAATCAGAGTCAATGGAAACAACAGCACAGGCGATGGGAATCACTGTGTCAGGTTCTCACTGTTATGACAAGATAGCTGATGAAAACAAATTAACGTGTGAACACATTTGACTCTGCTCCTGGTTTCAGTCCAGAGTTATCTAGTATAATTGTTTCTTGGTTGTGACGAGGCAGAACACTGTGGTAAGAGGATGTGGCAGAGCAAACTTGCTCACCCCATGGAAGTCAGGAAGCAGAGAGACTGCAAGGAATTGAAGACAAGTTGTAACCTTCAAAGGCATGCTACAGTCACCTGTCCTCTCCAGCTGGGCCCTACCTCCTAATAGCTCTTTAGCTAAGAATGAGTAAACCCATAGGTGAAACATGTGCTCTCATGATACAGACATACCTCAGTGGCACCACCAGCTGGGGACCAAGCCTTCCATATATGGGACTGTGGGGAGCATTTCAAATTCAAACCATGTCACTTGCATTTAGAAGAAGTGGACAATGAGTGACATGCATGAGAAAATCAAGTGAGAGACAAAAACAAGAATAAGGAAATGCAGGCAAAAAATTACACTCATGTGCTAGACTTAACAAGCTCTTGGTAAAAATCTACATTAATCCTGTCCAACTAAAATGAAATGTGAACCATGAAGGCAATCAATATGTGCAACTTAAACTTTACCAATAACTACATCTCATCAAGTAAAAAAAAAAGCAAGTAAAATTAATTTTTATTTCATATTTAACCCAATATATTCAGAATTATTATGTAATGTGAATTTTATGCTATGCCTTTGTAGCTGAAGTAAACTTTATTCTCTGCAGTGCATTTCTATTGAGATGAGTCAGATTTCTAATGTTCATTGTATGCAGTTTTTGGCTAATGGTAAGGAGTAGGTAGAGACTTCTTCTACCACTGGGAAATATTTTTTTATGATTCTTTTCTAGCTTAGTGGATTCATATTCATCTGAAAATTAAAGACCATAGGGCTAGTGGTTGCCCCAGAGTCTATATCAGGAACCTGACTATTGAATTTTGAAAGCGTTTTTTAAACACCTGGACCATTTTTATTTGTAAAATGCAATAGACACTGTTTTAATCACTATTATCTGGGATTATTAGGTTGAATCATCCTGCTAACTCTAGGTAGTATTGACATGAACATTTTATTTGCCTAACAGCAAATCCCAAAGTGGCCCAAGCTTTTATCATCATATTCATGGTGACTGGGTTATATGAAAGGTGCCATACTTGAAATTAGGTGGTAATTAGACTATTCTGACCTGGGAAGCTGAAAAAAGGGTCATGCTCTCCATCTTCTGCCTCAAATTTAACAGTCCATGTAAAGCCATTTGAATGATGTTGAATGCATTGGTAACAGAATTTTTTAAATCATGAATTGAGAGGGATGCAACCATTTAATTATTACATTGCTGTTAATGTACCTTATTGATATGTGGATATTATGCATTGAATGAAGCTGGATCTTTGTTGTTGAGTACATGAGCATAACTCTGTGCTTGACAAGCCAGTGTCTGTGCTAATCTCTAGTGTGATATCAGTATACGATTATATCATATTCCAGAAATGGGAAATTCATTGACAATTGTCCTCTGTTCACCATCCTAGTCACTTGTGAATATAAGGAAGAATAAAATTACAATTAAGCAGCTAAATGTCTCTGCATATCATGACCCAACATGTGGCTCTGACATTCTTTCTGCCCCCTCTTCCACAAAATTTCCCCGAGCCATGTTGGGTGCATTTTTGGTCTGCTTCAGTAATGAGGTGTTGGGGGCCTCTGAAGCTCTGGCTCTCTGGTTTGGTAGGAGTTGATTTTTCTCTGTGCTGATCTCCTTCCCCCTTGTGCTGGTATCTGGTTCATCAGGAAATCAGCCCCCTTGCTTGTTTCTCCAATTTTTCTTAGTTTCAGCCGGGGCCCTTTTGTGGTATGATGGGGTGGCTCTCTCCTTAGGATCTACATCTATCTGAAAAAGAGAAGCAGATTCTCCAACGGAGAGTAAGTTAGCACCAGGACAAATGAGATAACACTTACTTTTTTTAATAGAGAATTAAATAGTTGTAGGCCCTCTTATAGCCCACAATTGATGATAGCTTGATATTGGAGAGTGGGCTTATGTTTGGTTATGGTTCTGACTTGTTTCCCAGCTCAACAAGGAGGGGCCAAGGGGAGGGGGGAGGTCACGGATGAGCCTAATAATGGTACCAAATTGACTGTATTTGCTGAATACAAAACTAACTAATAAACAAAAAATAAATAAATAAACCAAAAATATTAAAAATAAAAAATTACAATTAAGCAGAAATATTAATATGACTTTAAAAATTGTATGTGAAAAGTAATTCAAATATCAATGCATTTTAGGAAAGAATGGTGTATCAAGGTGTATCATAGGATTTATAAGTGGTCTGAGAGAATTTAAAAAAATACTGACATGTTTTATATCTATTTCTGCAAATTTAAACATCCCCTCATGGAAGAAGAGGGAAAGGCTTGAGAAATTCACAAATAAAAACTTAGAGAATTATGAGATAACTTTGTTTATAGAGTTGCTGTCTCACAAGCACAGGACCCTAAGGCTCACACTCTGAACTCCATGTAAAAGTTCCAGGCATGGTGACACATGTCTGTCATGCCAGCACTAGCATGTAGAGACAGGAGGATCCCTGGGGCTTATTGGCTGTCCAGTCTAGTCCAAATAGTTGAGCCCTTATGCCAGTGAGACCAATAAGAGCTGGCTTCATGGAGGGCAGGGCACTTCCGGGATGCAGATCTCTGGAGTCATCACACATGCTGGGGTGGGAGTTTTGGTGATGCAGCTGCCTTTGAGTCACGCACGGTCCGGTAAGTAACTCACTGGGCGGAATAATTTCTGAACAGTTGCTTGCTCATGTCTCCCCAGGAAAAATCTCACAACACGTGTTGATGTCAAGCTATATGACTTGAAGATATTTTAGGAAATTTAGTATCAGTTTATTTGAAACTCATTGTTGATGAAAATGCCCTTGGAAACAGTTCAACTAACCAATGTGAATGTGGCTATTGAAAATTATGCAGGGAGATAAATATCTCCACAAGACTATGTGAACAGATACGCATAGCACAGTTGATGGAGGAATAGTAAAGAAGCTGAACAAAGAGTATTGCAAGACACAAATGTCGTGTCTGGCATGGAAACAGTGGTCTGGAGGGTGAGTTTGGATTACAGAGCTCTCTCCCTGTTCTGTCTAGCTTTGTTGTTACTGGATCCTAAAAGAATTAGTCAATCTTGATACTACATAGACTCCCTTGAATTTTAGATAGGCATTTGGGGAGGTGCGTTCTAGATACACTCATTTTCTGAAAAAAAAAATCATTAGAAAGTGGTATTTATATCACAGTTTGTTATTGAACATTTTTTCACTTTCTAATTGTATTTAATGGAGATGTAACACACACACATGATATGTGTATGCCTTGCCTTATGAGTAAGAGTATATAAAATGAACTAATTGTGGTAGGTCAAGCCAGTGATATGTAAGGGTATTAGTTCTAGGAAAGACCAGAGAAGCTGGTAATTGAGTGAAACAGACTGAATATTGGCACCTGCATTAGAAGTTCCGGTCTTGAGTAGAGCATAAACCTGACAGGATGTGCTCACACATGTGCTGAAATAGATTGTGGAACATTAATATAACCAACTTATCAATAGGTTAACTTGAAAGTGTGAGATTTTCTCACTATGAATGTGTATGGCATGGAGAACAATTTGATTTTGTTGGGTATTGCTGACCTCAGAGACTTCTGTGTGAACTAGTGTGTGACCTTTCCAAGTGAGCTTGAATACTCAACTAGTTTTGTGTAGATTAAGATAAGGAATTACAGTTACCTTCTCATGACTGGAATAAAATACCCAATCAAAAGGAACTAATGGGAGGAGTAGATTTTACTTTGGTTTATAGTCTCAAGATGGAGCTTCAAAATGTCAGGGGAAAGGATGGCATGAGTAGGGCTGGACGTCAACTCTGCCACAGCGGGTGGAAAACAGTAGCAGGAGAATGAAACAAATTCTAGCAAGGAAGAGCTGGTTCTAACAACCTTAAGAACGCTATCAACAACAGGACATCTTCTCCAGCAAAACTCCACCTCCCAAATTGCCATCAGCAGGGGAATGAAGTATTCAGAACATGTGAGCTTATGTTCGCATCTGATCCAAACCAGCACAGAAATGGACATAAAGTTTTCATTTAATAACATAATTTTCTTAAGGAAACTTAATTATTGTACTCTATTGTTCAGCATCAGAGACTTTTGTAATTAAAATACACATAACACTTTTCTGAGTAAAAATGCATATTATAAGCCAATGAGATATGAGAGGAAAATATGCCCTAAAAGCTTTTGTAAGACCATTCTGACACTTGATTTTAATCTTACTTTGTGAGCTAATTATATTCCTGATATTTAACAGTCTCAATCTTAACTAGTAAAAGAATGGGGCAAATTTGATTTCTAGGACAAGTTAATGTTTTGTTTTAGCTTCTATCCTTCATAAATATTGAGAACCGTTTCTTTCAAAATCTAGCATTCTTTCATCTCTCCTTTCAGAACTTCTGTGACATTCTCTTGGCCAGTATGGAAAGAAGATTCTCAGCTGCCTTTTTCTGTTTGAGAAGGTAATTCATCTTGTGGAAGCTTTGGAGTACAGATTTGGTTAGTACTTCCATGTATTTCATTGCTTTCCATCTTGATATCTTTTACCCTGAGATTACTTTTAATACTTTTTGATCTGCCAGTCAAAAGAGTCTTTATTCAGGGTATCAAAAAATCACTCAACATATTTCTGCCAAAATAATAGAAAACTGCCTGGCATAGTGGCACACGCCTTTAATCCCAGGACTCAGGAGGCAGAGGTAGGAGGATCACTGTGAGTTCAAGCTCTCCCTGAGACTCCATAGTGAATTCCAGGTCAGCCTGAGCTACAGTGAGACCCTACCTTGAAAAACCAAAAAGAAAAATACTAGAAAACAACAACAACATGAGGCTGTTCAATGTTTGTTGACCAGTCTACAGACTTGCCTGGTGATAAAATACACAGGTTTTGTATTGTCTACCTTTTTTTTATTTTATGGAAAAACAAAGAAAATGGTCAGCAGCATTGGTTTTCAGGAATGCAATTCCCAGCCAAGAATGATTTTATACTAACAGCTACTTTGTGTTTTATTGTCACCCATGACTCGATCACCTTGGGTTGGCTGGGTGGCATGGGGTCAATGAGTAAAATAGCACTCTCGTGTTTTTTCAAACATTACATCACTTCATGAATATTTGGAAAAGTCCGAGTAAGTGCCCCTGGCAAAAAAAAAAAAAAAAAACCTTTCTTAACCACAAAAGGATTAATCAGTGCACATACACCTGTAGTTGGCAATAAAATGAAAGCCATTGTCTCTGACTTAAGAGTTCAGAGTGATCAAATGTTGCTAGGGGTCTTTCTCATATCAACTAACTGCAAGCCATATCTTTACGTTAAAAACAAAACCAACCAAACAACAACAGTAAAATCCAGAAGCTGATAAAGAGCTCAACACTATAATAGACCAAAAACACACCCACCGCTTGGCTCAGGGAATTTTTCTGAAGAGTGGGTGGAAAAATTGTAAGAGTCACATTGCCCCGCACCCCAATCACTGACTGCTGTTCTCACAACTCATGATGAACATCAGCAATCTCACTGAGGAGACACCCCAGTGGAATGGGGGTAAGGAGGAGGGAAATTATGGTACCAACACATGATGTGCTTATACAAAGATTCTACTTAATACAACAACAATGGTACAGGAAAAAAAAAAATGAACAGCTTGAAGATGCCCAGTGATTAGTAATAGGAAAACAAAAAGTGTGCTATATCTTGTAAATCTACTTCAGCTGGTGGTCATAATACAATTGTGGAACGTATCATTAAATAGAGGTTTAGCGTCTGTTTGAAATGTCAGTTTAAATCCTTACCGTCATGAGATGTGTGAATTTCCTTAAATGTAGCATCAGTCACTCCAACTGTGACATAGTGTATAAGAGATGAAACCCTGACATTAATGATCTGCTTATAGTAAGAATTTAAAACTTATTGTTGTGCTTTTCTTAATAACCTGAGTGATCTGAGATTGGAAAAAGGACAATTTAGATGGTTTCTGCTTCTGCTTTGTGGATTACTAAATGACTCTGGTAGTAAGAGAAGAAGCCAGTTTTGGTGGTAAAAGCAATTCAAAATTAATTTCTATTAATGAATAACAAAATACCCCTTGAACTCTTTAATTCAAAACTCTCTGAATTATATACTTTCTCTGGGACTCCTAGTTCTATTTGCATCATTTATCTTTCTATTTTATTATTCCAAGAATAAGTCAAGACAAAACTCCCCTCCTCTCAGCATTTTAGAGATATGCATATTAATTATGATAATTTATCATATGCCCTAAAGGGATTCAATAGCAAAGACATTTGGCAAATATTTCTCATCAAATACATTTTTAAAAGATTTATTTCATTTATTTATTTACTAGAGACAGAGAGGGAGAGAAAGAAAGAGAGTGAGAATGGGTACACCAGGGCCTCTAGCCACTACAAACAAACTCCAGACACATGCACCACCATGTGCATCTGGATAACATGGGACCTCGAGAATTGAACCTGGGTACTTAGGCTTTGCAGGCATGTGCCTTAACCACTAAGCAATGTCTACAGCACCGAATCAAATACATTTTTTAAATTAAAAGATAATAAAATATTTGAGGGCTAGAGGGATGGGATGACTTAGCAGCTAAGGCATTTGCCTGCAAAGCCAAAGAACCCAGGTTTGATTCCCCAGGACCCACTTGGCCAGATGCACAAGGAGGCACATGCATCTGGAATTTGTTTGTAGTGGTTGGAGGCCCTGGTGCACCCATTCTCTCTCTCTCTCTCTCTCTCTCTCTCTCTCTCTTAAATAAATAAATATAAAAATAAAAATAAATATTTGAAATTATAGCAAAATTTAGATATTGTAGTATATTAATAGCTACATTTTACTAATTTCATACTATCTGTCATATACTCTCAGGATTGCACATATACTGTTTAATTTATAATACCATGTGTATGAACCTCAAATTTGCACAAAAGACTATGAAGCTAAGTTACTGTAAAATCACTGGCCTCAACTCATCATGAAGTAAAGGTCTAGGCTTGGTTCAAATTAAGTTGTGTCTGATAAAAACATATCACCTCCAACACTATTATGGAAGGTTGTCATAATACTGGCTATCAGAGACCATCATCCATATTCTTGGGTAATGCTACTATGGGAGAAACATCCAAAAGTCTTTTTATTTCACATTCAAGCTTTTATATGGCAAAGACATCACATCTGCTTCACAAGAAGACAGTAACTTCATAGCAAAACTTTTGTGAAAATTTAAACCAACATATTTAATTTAGGGACATAAATTTGGTCAACAATGTATATACTGAACTAAATTGAAAAAATATGTATATTTCAATTTTTTTATGCTAAGACAGTAGTTCTCTGTCCAATCCATTACAATATTAAAAAAAAACTTTCAATAAATTCTAACCATTGGCACATCATTAATTAGAAATTAGAATAATCATGCATGATATTTATTAAATTAAATTTTCACTAACTAAACTTACCGTGCTTGTCTTTTATCCGAAATATACAAGTACAGGGTAATGTTTTGTCAATATTTATTATTATTATTATTATTTTGCTTTGATTTTCCAGGTAGTATCTTGACTTAGCACAAGCTGGCCTGGAATTCACTGTGTAGTCTCAGGCTGATTCTTTTATCTCTGCCTACCTAGTGCTGGGATTAAAAGTGTGCCACCATGCTCAGTACTAATGAATTTTTTAATTGGCATACAAAAAAAAAAATAGGTTTTGGGCTGGGGAAATGGCTTAACAGTTGAGGCACTTGCCTGTGAAGCCTAAGGACACATATTCAACTATCCAGATCCATATCTCACATAAGCCAGATGCACAAAGGTGAGGCAAGCTCAAGGTTGCACATGCCCAATAGGTGGTGCAAGTATCTGGAGTTTGATTTCAGTGGCTGATGCCCTGGCACTTTACTTCTCTCTCTCTCTCTAAAAAACTAGGTTTTATTATGTCCTTTTAGTAAAGACGATATATGTATGTATATATATATGTATATATCTATATCTATATATGTGGGTGTGACAATACATGTGTATACACATATATATGTAGATGTAGATATATGTAGTTATGCTTATGTGTGTGAATATATATACATATATATATACTGCATATATATCATTATACTTTGCTAATATTTATCCCTCATTAGCCACATTTATCCTCCTCAATGGTCCCCTTCCTCCCCCAAATAGCCACCCATAAGATTTATTATTTATGTGTGTATGATATATATATATATATATATATATAATAATTATACATATATATATATATATATAGAGAGAGAGAGAGAGAGAGACTTCAGTTATGAATATTTGAGAGAAAAACTATTTTTCCTTTAACATCTCCCTTCAACAGAGTGGTTTATTGATAAAATTATGTAGGAATAACCACAGAAGAGAAAATATTTGGCCAGCATGTTCTTATAACAATAATAAAGCAATGTCTTAAGCATAATAGAATAGTACAATCAATCTCTTAAACTTTGTCTCTGTGAAACCTTTTTCTCTCCCTTACACATGTAAGTACCCAGTATTCAAAACTGTCTTGGGTCCTTAATTTACTTCATGCCTTAAGTTAGAGGCCTTATATTTCAGTAGAATTTCTTAAATGTATTTAAATGACTTCTTCAACTTGGGAAAACATAACCACTTTGTAGAGGAAGCAGAACATTTCATGTTATTCTTGTATTGAGGTGAAAACAAGAATGAACTGAAATAAAATAACATGCATTTTGAGATATAATTAAATAAATTTTACTTAGCCTGAAAGTATAAAATTCCTCACCATCTTGTTCCAAGTTTCTTTTATCCAGTGTGATTTTTCAATACCCTTTGCCAAACATTACAGGGCTTTGTAACTTGACTGATTATCCCTAAGACTCAGCACATGTTCATGCCTCAGGCCTCCATGAATTTGTCCATCTTGTTTTGCTTAGTGGCATGCATTGTTTACCTGAAAAATAACCTTACTCATCTAAAAACTGATTTAATATCAAGCTTCCTTCAAGCAGAATGTATCATTCATTCATTTATTCTGATGAAATTTGAAAACAAGATTTATTTTTTCTGGTTCATGTATCCAAAATTACTTATTAAATGCTTTATAAATGCCAGCTGCAAAGAAGCATCGAATGGTTAGTAAAATCATTTAAAACAGCACCTTTGAAAGTTTTCTTGGTACATATTACACTTTTCGTGCGATGTATTTTGTTTTGCGGTTACCTTTCCTGGTCTATGAAGATCATGAGGGGCCATAAGAGAGGGGGTTCAGATACCTTTATATTTATATCTCCAGAACAAAACATGAACCATCCAACAGCAATTCAACACATTTTCACATTTTTGGAATGAATACTTGTAATTTTGTAAGTAACATACTTCTCAAAAATAACGAAGTGAGACTCAAAATTTTGACATTTTGAGAGCTTGTTTGGAGTTTCTAGCAGGGGAGCGCAGCTACTTGTATAACCTTGACCGAAGACCAGTCCTTCTCTATTGGAGGAAGGTTGTCCTCTTTGACCTAGTGCGCACCTTCGGGAGGGACGCACATGGAGAGGTGAGGGAGGAAGGAGATATCGACATAGCCAGCCAGATGAGCCCAATCAACCCTGGCGATCAATGCGGTGACAGAGGTCGCAGCCAGATCACCCTCACCTCTGACATTTTGAAATCTCGTCATTTCCACTGTATAGAATAGGCTCCACGGAACTTAGTTATTCCACTAAGGAGGCTTATTACGCCAGCCCCTCTGGATGTTCACTAGCTTGCTCACTCTTGCTGCTGCCTCTAATCTGATGTGACATGATGGAATGTCCTTCCTCTTCTCCGTCATCCTTTCTCTACTTCCCCTGGAAATGGTTGGTTGAAATAAACCTTTGGTGCTTTGTCCCAACCATGAGAAGGTAACTGGAATCTCCCTCACCCAGTATTTCAATGGATATAAGTATTGATGACACTGACCAACTTGGCTGGTGTTGCATTTGTCAAGATTGTTCACTCTGAAGCTCACCTATATGTCCCATGTTGCATACTGAGAACTTTGGGTGACTCTCACTATGTGATTTCTGATGTGTTCCAGAACATTTGTTCTTGAGGTTGGAGGATGGCTTGACACCTAAAGGTGCTTGCCTACAAAGCCAACGGACCCATGTTTGATTTCCCAGTACCCATGTAAGCTAGATGCACAAGGTGACACATATGTTGGCAATTCCTTTGCAGTGGCTAGAGACCCTGGCATGCCTGCTCTCTTTCCCTCTATCTGCTTCTTTCTTTCTCTCTCAATTAAATAAACAAATTAAATTTAAAAAATTAAAAAGAAAATTTATTCTTTATAGTTTGCCTGTATTTTTGTCTGTGTATATAAAACTGCCAGTTTCCAAGATCATTTAATTCTAGCAACCAAGAATATCACAGTATCTTTTGAAAATAAAATTCAGATCATGTCACCCCCATAGACTACCACATGATTCAGCCAACCCACCCAAAGCTGTTTCTTAAAGAGAGATGATAAATTTCATTCACATAAAAATCAGCTTGCTAATGTTTTTAATGAGTTTGTGATACTTATTCCAAATCAAAATATTCCAAATATGATTTGTCTTATAAATCAAAAAAGGATATTTTTTAAAAAAGAAGACAAATGACATTATATATTCATATCACTGAAGTCCCCTCAGCCTTGCATGTATTATGATACTGTGGAGATCATACTCAAAAGTCAATATATAGTATGAGGTCATGCATATAGCATTGGGTTACAAGTAAGGCGCCGTGGGCAAGACATTGAATCCTGGTTTCTAAAAGTGGTTAAAACAAGCTTTGAAAACACAGTGTCTGTGTACTGGAGAAATGGCTTAGCAGTTAAGCATTTGCCTATGAAGCCTAAGGACCAGGTTCAATTCCCCAGTGCCCACATAAGCCAGATCATCAAGGTGGCACATGCATCTAGATTTAGTATACAGTAGCTAGATGCCCTGGCATATCCATTCTCTCCTTGCCCCCTCTCTCTTTCTTTCTCTCTCTCTTTGAAATAATAAATGGAATATTTAAAAAGAACAGTGTAACAAGTGTTGTCTGTGCTCTGTATCCTGATTCTATTTATTATAACATGATGGCATGCTTGTCTAATACTTTCAGATGTAAACTAGAAAGGATATAATTGAGTGTGAAAATGTATATATATATATATATATATATATATATATACATATATACATTTATGTATATGTATATATGTATATATTTAAAGTTGGGAAATTTCCCTTTTGTCATGTTACCCAATTTGGATCTTACAAGTGTCATCTCACACATAAAGCCTTAGTTGGTAGGAGTCTTTTCATTTTCATTTCAATCATTTTAAGTATGAGACTGACTTTGTAAAAAACAAAATTTTTCTGTATATGGAACATTAGGATGTGAGCACCAAGGACAAGACAAGCATTTCCACAAGTAAATCACTAATAATTTGAGTGCCTGTGATGGATTTGAAGTTATCCTGTGGGAAAAGAACATGTTCTACTTCTGATTGTCCTTATGTATGGCCCAACAAACATATAAAGTCAACTTGATACAAGCATTCTCATAAAAGCAAAGACATTTTCAAGTATATAAAGCAGAATTCATAGATTTGGCTATTGATCCTGTATTCCTAGGATACTGAACATCAAGTTTTTACATATCTGTTTATTTGCAAGCAGAGAGAAGAGAGATAGAGATTGGGCATGTCAGGGCCTCTAACCACTGTAAATGAACTCCAGCTGTACATGCTACTTTGTGTGCCTGGCCTTAGGTGGGTACTGGAGAATAGAACTCAGGCCATTAAGCCTTTTAGTCAAGCACCTTAACTGCTAAGCCATCTCTCCAGCCCTAGAATATGTTTAAAAGAGAAAATAAGCGCTATGCCTTGGAAATAATGAGGCCAGGTCATGCCACTCAGTACTCATTCCCTCTCTGAACCTTTCAAAGGATGTGTCTGCCTCCCACACTTACTTCTCATCCTATCACAGGTTAAAATTAGGATAGATTTCTGAGTCAGGGATGAGGAGACCTAAGATGCTACCCACTAGTACTATGTGATCTGCTATATCAATCTTTGGAAAAAAAAAACATGGTAATACATAACACAAAAACTTATCTAATTCAGCTTAAATATATGACACAACAGTATTATTATAAATTAATTGAATAGAAATTCTAAAACACATAACTTATTTCTTATGAAAATATTTTAGATAATATTAATGGCAAACTTGCAGACTCTGAAATAAGGTCTCAGTATTATTTTATTATTTTAAAGCCATATCCTTGTTGCACCTAAGGTAATTGTGAAAGAAAATATTTTATTTTAAAAATCTGAGATCTGTATTTTTAGCAATTAAATATTTTAAAGAACAAGTTGAATCTTTAAAAGTACCTAAAACTAAGTTTAGAATTGTTATATATTTTTGTAAGTCCTTTTCAAAATTGTATTATGATTGTTGTGATAAAAGTTTCAAATATGCTCATTGTATTTAAGTTTGGTTCAAATCAATTTTAAGTTTCCAGCTATACAAAGATGATCAGAAATTGGAATGAACTGTGGGAAATCACAGTTGCTCTATTTATAAAATGTGTATAGAAATCAAATGAATGAACTACAACATCAAGTTTGCTCATTAAGGACCAATTATTTTCTTAGTGTCCTTCCAATAAGTTATCATTTTATTATTTATAGCAACTTTAATAGTAGATATGATTCAAAGGAAAATATAACCACTATTCCTTAAAGGCATTTATGTCAGATAATCCTGTTTTCAGGTTTCCTTAGCTGGGTGAACATGTCAGTCAGTAAAATGGCCAAAAATAAAAGATACTTACCTGTGTGGCTTATGCTCCTGGCATCCAGGTGCTGCTCATTTTGGCCACTGGGCTCAACAGCATCAAAATCAAAAAGAGCCATGCTTTAACCATAGGTATAGACCTGGTCTTCAAATTAAAATGAGAGTCTTGCTATAACTGCAGATATAGATACAGTCTTCATGATTTACTGTTTCCCGGCAGAGCTATTGGGGCCACATTAAAAAAAAATTAAGAGAATAAAGAACACAAGATTGAATCCTGTAACCACCAACAAATATCAAGATTATAGGACTTACTGAAAGACATTTTGATGTGTAATCATTTCCAATAATTTTGTGAAGCTGTTGGATCTTCACAGAGCCAGGAAAGATGATGCGTCAGGTGATAGACTACTTTTCAATCATCGTTTGGAGAATGTGTATTTACATTCATAATAAAATGCCTTCAATTTTGAAGTGATATTTTTAGTTATTTTTATTACTAAGATTTTACTGGAAAAAATAAATTGCCTTTTTATGTGGTATATGGTGTGCAGACATATGTATATGTGTGTGATTATAAATATGACTATAAAATCCAAAATGTGGGCTAGAGAGATGGGTCAGAGGTTAAGGTGCTTACTTGCAAAGCTTATTGACCCAGGTTTGATTCTCCAGTAGCCACCATAGCCAGATGCACTAAGTGGCACATGAAATCTGGAGTTTGGTTGCAGTTGCAAGAAGCCCTGATAAGCCCATACACACACTCTCTCTCTCTCTCTCTCTGATGAATTATAAAGAAAATCCAAAAAAAAGGTTAAAAATCCAAAAATATTGTAACATCTTCAAGGTATTCCATTTCCCTGTCCTTGCATAGTCTATATATATATATATATATATGAACATATACATATATATGTGTGTGTATATTTAAATAGATTGAGTATCTATAGTACTCCACAACCCGTATGTTGAAATTCAAATCCACAATGTGGTGATAATCACTTGGAGTAGAGGTGCTTTGGAAGAAAATTAGGATTGGATCATCATTATGTGGGAATTTGCACTGTGATGAAATTAATTACATTAAGCCTAGCTTACTGGTACATACCTTTAACTCCTGCACTCGGGAGGCTGAAGTAGGAGGATCATAGTGAATTCTAGGTTAGTCTGTGCTACAGTTAAGACCCTTCTCTAAAAATCCAGGCCCAGGTGAAACACAGAGGATGTGGTGAGCAAAAGTGTTGCTTCCATATTCAACCAGTGACAGAGTGATGGAGACAGACACTGAGGATACACAAATGTATAAAAGCAGCAATCCAGAAGCTGCTGAAAGCACGATAACAAGTAGACTTAAGACATACCCACCATTGTTCAGGGAATTTTGGAGAACAGGGTAGAAAGATCATAAGACCCACAGGGTGGGAGAGAATATCCAGGGGCATTGCCCACCCCCATAATGATTGACTCCTGCTTTCACAACTCATAACCCACAACTACATAATGAATATCAGCAATACCACTGAGGAAAGACCTCAGTGGAATGGGTGCAGGGAGGAGGGAAATGATGCTAACAACACATGATGTGTCAATAAAGAGTTTCTACTTAGAAACACAACAACAGCAAGAACAAAAAAAGAGAAAGCAATATATATGAAACATTTGTTACCATGTGAAGAAACAATTAGAAGGCAGCCCTCTCGGCCTGGAAAGATGGCTTAGCAGTTAAGGTGTTTGCTTGCAAAGTCTAAGGACCCAGGTTTGATTCCC
Source organism: Dipus sagitta (assembly GCA_036346955.1). Classification (NCBI taxonomy): domain Eukaryota; kingdom Metazoa; phylum Chordata; class Mammalia; order Rodentia; family Dipodidae; genus Dipus; species Dipus sagitta. The sequence goes on along the minus strand of CM070779.1, from coordinate 114,163,404 downwards.
CAGTACCCATGTAAATCAGCTGCACAAGGTGGCACATGAATCTGGAGTATGTTTTCAGTGGCTACAGGCCCTAGTCTGACCATTTTCATTCTTTCTCTCTCTCTCTCTTCCTTTCATCTATCTATCATCTATCTATCTATCTATCTATCTATCTATCTATCTATCTATCTATCTATCTATCTATCTACCTATCTGTCATCTATATCTATCTATGTATTATCTATCTATCTATCTATCTATCTATCTATCTATCTATCTATCTATCTATCTATCATCTATCTATCTCTATCTGCCCCCTCTCTCAGATAAATAAAATAAATTTTTAATGAAAAAGGAGGCAGCTCTCTGGCAAACAGGAAGTGTTTCCTTTCCAAGAACCTGCCAATGTTGTTACACAGTTAACAATGTTACATTGTTAGCCTTCAATTCGTCTGAGTTATGTCAAGTAAATGTCTGCTGTTTACATCACCCAGCCCTGATACTTTTGTGAGAGCAGCCAGAATTAAAATATGCAGCTAGAGAAATCTTTAAATGGTCAGTTAAACAAAAATTTAAATGTATATCCAAAAGGCACAGTGCTTCCTATGGGTCAACACCCCAAATAATGTGATGGACTGGTTAACGCTATGGCGTCTTCATATCATTTCTACTAATCTCTTTTGTCTGCACTACACCAGCCTTACATGCATGTTACTTTATTTCCCACTTCTCAATCATTCTTTCATGTCAGGTCACTTGTGCACACTGTTACTTTGGGGGAGAAGAGAATTTTCCTAGGTATCTTTAAGGTCTCTCATGCTTCTTTGCTGTTTCTATACATCTATACCATCTAGTTTTTTTTTTTTTTTCCGGCATACATACTTTTCTTTGTAATAATACAAACTCCTGAAATGTAGATTATGTGTACTTTTTATATTATTGTGCTACTCTATAACAACAATGAGACTAGAAAAACTGCTTTAGTCCTGGTAAAAAAAAAATACTAAGTAGTTTAATGTGGGATTGAAATATCCTTTCATATTCTCAGACACTTGCAATTTTTGAAAATTAGTTTTGTATCTTTTGTCTTCTGATAAAACAAATTGGCAAAATGTAAGTCAGAAGACTACCAATGTGCTATGACAGAGAGAAATTACAGTCACAAGACTGACTCTATTCTGTGATACTCGTCTAGTGAAGAATTCTTTTAAATTCTGATGAAATTCAATTTTTCACACACTGACACTGATGGACGGTTGTTATTTTTAGTCTCCTCTGTAACAAGTCACCAGTGCTACAAGTGCCCTGGCTAACATGGTGGCAGTTACAGCTTTGATTGAGATTACTCCTGACATAGGTCAGTCAGAGCAGTATACTGGGTCATACCGTCCTGGCAGCTGACCTCCATTTTGCCCTTACTCCTTGAAGAAATATGAAACTATTCTGCCCATGCAGCACTGTGGTGGTGATCATTTCTATGGAGTGTGGTTACAAGATGCTCCAGTAATATATACATCATTCCTTCTTGGTGGTAATATATCTTCTTTCCATAGAGCAAACAGTGCTCTGCCTAACAAGAATGGCCACATTCATCTTGATCTGCTGGGTATTAAAGTTTACATTTCTGTTGTACTGATTTGCTAAACAAAACAAAACAAAACACAATGCCTAAAACATGTTTAAAATGTTGAAAAACAAAGTACTTCTACTTACACAAGGATTGAATAACATAGCTCTACTTTTTTTTTTCAGAAATGTCTGCTGTTCAAACAAGTAATGTTTCTGTGGTGCTTTGTTTTGTCTTCAGTTTTCTAAAGGTGGTTGAATAGTTATCCCTGTATTTTGGTGAAAATAAAATACAACAAAACTATAAAATACTCTACCTAAAATGTAAGAAATAAAAATATTAAAATATGTTCTTCAAGGTGTAAGAAATGTATTTCAGTTGGGCAAGGGGATTTCCTGGAGATATTGCTCACTTGTTTAGAGTGGTTACCTTGCTTGCATGAATCCCCAGATGTATCATCCATACAGGGGGTACAAAAAGGGTTTCAATTGGTTTCTCCTGTTCTATAGAAAAAAGAGGTAACAATATAGATGGTTAGTATAGTTGAATTGGTGACAGAGATGATGACTGCCTACTCAATTCAACTTTATTAACCTTCCTTTTTAACAAAACACTAATTTATATCATGTAGCAACAGCTCACAAAAACAAATCACAACAAACCAAGGCATATACATCTTGGTGCATTCTTTTACCACTAAGAGTGAAGGACATGGGCTACAGAGGTGGTTCAGAGGTTAAGGCACTTGTCTACAAAGCATAATGACCCAGGTTCCATTTCCCTGTACCCACATAAAGCTAGATGCAGAATGTGGCACATGAATCCAGAGTTCCTTTGTAGTGGCTGGAAGTCCTGTTGGGCCCATATTCATATTCTCTCTCTCTCTCTCCCCCCCGTCTCATGTTTGTCAGTAAGTAAGTAAATAAAATATTTTTAATAAAAGAATGAAGTATATGCAAATGAAATCCAGTGGTTCAGGTTCTGAAGGTGCTTCTGAATGTGTTTGTAATTTAGCTAGTAAATTCCATTATTTCCATACTTCCTCCTTAATTCTACTTGCTTGACACCAGAAACAGTGATTCAATCATAGTGTATTAGTCAAGATTCTCTAGAGTAACAGAACTGATGGAATGAATTGTATTAAAAGGGAATTTATTGGATTAACTTAAGGCAGTCAACAATAGCAGTTTGCTGGCCTGAGAGTCAAGAAACCCTGTACCTGTTCAGTCCAAGAGGCTGGATGCCTCAGCAGTCCCAGTCCAGCACTTAAGGTCCAGAAGTTTCCTGGAGAGCCACTGGTCTTCAGTCTAAGGTGGAATGCAGTCAACAGTGTGGGCAGCCAGCTAAGAGGAAGATTCTTTTTTTTTTTCAAGAGGCTCCTTAGATAAAGCATCCCCTCTGAGAGGGGCCACTCACTCTTGAGGAAGGGTTCACCCTAGGGGAAGGGCTTCTTCCTTCAGTTAATTTTTTCTGCAAGCAACCTCAGAGATCCACTGAAGAGGAATATCTGTGGATTCCTAAACAGATCAAGTTGATAATAAAACTTAACTCTCACAGTAAACATCTTGTAAGAATGAGGTGATAACAAATTCTTAATTCAGGTACTCAGGAGAGCTCAACAACAGGAAGCAGCTAGTTTAACTTCTTGAGTTCCTTCGTGCAAGAGAATATATATATATATATATATAATATTTCATGTTACTAACAATTATCTTACCAGCAGAATGATTTTATTCCTCCATAAGGTAAGTCCATAGACTGTGAATGGGAAATGTTTCTGTATTACATCTACTCTTGAAATATGGTAACATTGCCCCATGACAATGAGATTGACCCTAGAATTCTGCAGAATCAATGTATCTGGGAAGATTGTGTTGTAAGAAAGATGAGTGACTTTCATGTTCATTCCTCCAGTTAGAAGTCTCTCTGTACATTCTCCTAAGATATGGTTACATGACAGCCCTATATATGTTCTTTCAGTAATTCTGTATCTGTAGTTGAGTTGATATGATGTTATCAATTACACTGAAGAGCCAATGTTTCTGCACATGAAAATTTTGCATCCCGTTCTTTTTTTTTTCTGTGAACCAACATGTGTACTTTTTTGATGTAGAGAATATTCAAAAACCCAAGGACAACTATCAAAAAGGACAGCTAGAATATTTGGGTCCAACTCAGTTATCCTGATCCCTGCTGATTCTTTTTGTGTCTTCTGTCTTAAATAACAAGGGCTAGAGGGCAAGGATATGTATATATGTCATATTGCTTCTTTGACTAGATGTCTGTCTTTGAGATAACTTTACATTTGTGTATATTTGAAAATAGAAATTTTATATTAAGAACTATATGTATGCAAAAACTGTTAGCACAAGTGACAATTATGGCAGTTTCTGAATCAGTAAGTCATACCTCAAAATATAACATGAAAATAATGAAAAATGGAATTATAGTCAAATTATGCAGTAAAGGCAAATGGAAAAGTAATTCTATGAAACCTTCAAAATATATGGGCAAAGCCAAATCACTGACATCAATGGATAAGCAAAATGTTGATCATAATCACTTAGTCTGGGTCACTATACAAAGAAATGCATTTGTTACACGTGTCATTATACTGTTTTTAAACATACTCCCTTTGTCCACAGTCCTATTTGTTCTCCCTCTCTCTTCTTTAGAACTATTTTTTCTTTTCATAGTCCCTTTTATAATTTTGTATCCTGAGATAATATGCTGAATCTTGCCTTTCTAACTTGAGCTTACTTCTTTTAATAGTATTCTGCTATCACATTGATTTTCCTGTGATTATTATAATTTCATTTTGTTACAACTGAATAAAATCTTGTTGCAGATATGAAACATATTTTATTTATAAATTAATCTGCTATAATGCAGAAAACAACAATAATTGCTGGGAATGATGTATATAACAGTTTCTTCTTATGCATTCTTGCAAGCATACATTGTCATTATGTGTGGGATAGCCGTTCTGTCTGAGGTAAGGTGCAATTTCAAAGCCACCAAATCATAATATTAATGAAACATTTTCCAAATTTTTGAAGACTATAAAACTTACCTAATACATGGCAATAATTTTAAAAAATTAAACAATTGTGAAAAGATATAGCATTCATGCAGAAGTAGAAAACATCTGAGGCAAGAGAATTATGAGTTCAAGACCTGTCTAGTTTGCATAGTGAGTTTGAAAGACCAGTCTAGGCTACATAAAGAGACCCTGTCTCAAACAAAGAATCTAAATATTTGATAATTAAGCAAATATGAAAATGACCATTGATACCATGTCATGTGATGTAGGCTTCCAAAGATTCTCTCTATGTTCTTCTGGAGCAGAGATTTTGGTAGTATTGTTCAGGAAAACTAGTTTGAGAGTTAATATTAATTTTCCAAGAATAAATGAATTAAAATATAGCCCACTATAAGATAGGTTCAAGTTTCATTTTGTTTCTGGAAGACAGTGATTATCCTTTTAAAAATATTATTCTTGTTTAAAATTATGTAACTTATCTGTACAGATTCAAAGTGAAATCTTTCCAGGAAGATTTGTTTAAGGAAGTGAAGTTCTTACTTTGTTCTCCTCAGCTATCCCCTGAGATTTCCAACCTTAACGGTTTTCTACATATTTAATGTTTTGTGGTTAAGCCTTCATTGAAGCAAATCTGTGTATATGTATATGTACATATCAGTATACTATAAATATTCATGCCTAGGGCATTTGATATAAATTCATACAGGAAGGAATTCTTAAATATTACCTTAAAACAGAAATAGTCAACTACATGTTTAAAGTGAAAAATGCTAGAAATAAAATATAAATGCTAGACAAATAAACATACAAGTAAATAATCATCATCTTAAGAGGTTTCCAGTAATTATATTGTTTTGGTAGTATTGCATCTTTAAGACTTTTGCATGAATATGGTCATGAACCAAATGAATATTTAAATATCATGTGAAACAGATTTTTTGTGTGTGTTAGGAAAAGAAAATTCAATGTGTACTGGTTTCCTTACACTATTGTAGCTACTTATCATTATTTTGGCGCCCTAAAAATAACAGTTATTTCTGAGAGTCCTGCCTGGCAGAAGCCTGGCATCACTAGGCCAAAATAAAGGTATTTGTGAGATGAATCTGACTCATTTGTCATTTCATTTCATAGACTATCCAGCTGAAACCCTTGACATGCTCTCCCTTTCTTCCACTTCAAGGCCCATAGTGTAGCCTTTGACATAGTGGTAACAATGCCTCTGGTCATATTAACTTTTTTTCTATTTCAAGTCTCTGTAGGCATGATTTGTAATTATACTTGTGATTATATTTATAGTCTATCCAGATTAACCATAATAACACATACACTTCAAGCTTCTTAAAATAATCATATGTACAAAGCTCTGTTTCTACATATAGCCTTCTCATTGACTGGGTCTGGTGCTAGAATATGTGCCAGGCCCTGGATTCAATTCTCAGTACCACAAGAGAGCAAAAACAAACAAACAAACAAACAAACAAAAAAAAAAACTTCTCATAGGAACTTTGCAGCTTCCCTAGAATAAGACCTGGGTTTGACATTTAGCTTATTTATGTACTATGATCAACCTTCTGGCCACAAAGATATGTACACAAACCACAGGGGAATTGTCGGAACATTTGCACTATACAAAGCTATTACTGAATGGGACATGGTGGGGCACACCTTTAATCCCAGAACTTGGGAGGCAGGGTAGGAGGATTGCCAAGAGTTTCAGGCCACCCTGAGAATACAGAGTGAATTTCAGGCCAGCCAGAGCTAAAATGAGACCCTCCCTCAAAACAAAACAATCTATTACTGGCATACCCATTCTCTCTCTCTTTTTCTCCTTACAAATAAATAACATGTAAAAATTTATAAAGGAAAGAGATATAATGCTATTACTTCTAATTAACATCCAAAATATCATCACTGCAACAGTTACAACTATTTCACATCAATTATTTGAATCTCACATGGGTGAGCTTTTTCCATACGATCCAACTTTGGGTAAAATTTCCACCAATATATGAAATAATTAAGGCAAAGATCAAATAATTCATAATCAAAATATAATAGAGTAAGTAATAGAACTCTAGTTATAGGGATTCATCAAGACCTTCTTATAGCACTGCAAGGCATCTCTTACTACAAGGCTTAAAACCTGCCCACATTTCTCTCACAAGTCAGATGTAAAATACCAAAAGCCACATGGTCAGATTTCTAGCAATAATGACGCCACACCCCTGGTATCTATTTTCTGTCATCATTACCTTCTCATTGCTAGCACAAAACACCTGAATAAAAACAAAAGAAGGAAATAAAATATCTCTCTTGTGCTTAAAATTTTGAGGGGAAGCTCAGTGAAGGCAAAGAGAGCATTGCAAGAGCAGAGGTTGGACATCACCTCTGCCACAGTTGGTAGAAAAGAGCAACAAGGGAGTGAGCAAAGCTCTGGCAAGGGAGGACTCCAACAAGACCCCACATCAAAGTGACACCATCTGGGGACCAAACATTTAGACCAGATGGGCTTATGAGTAACATCTGATTCAAACCACTAGAAAATTAAAGATATTTTTGTCTTAAGACTTTCAACTGACTGAGAGGTGTGTTGATACTGTGGAAGATAATTTGTTTTAATAAAGCTCAATTGTGGATTTAGATGTCTCATCAGCTATCTTGGTATGATTGCTAGGCAAGGTGACATACAAAATGAGCTCTTCCAATATCCCCAGACAACTTGGAAATCCACTGGGGAAACTCCTGGGAGTAATCTTATGCAGCTTAAGATCCACTCTCTACCTCTGTTTTCCTATTGTCTGTGTGTATGATGGTAACTTTTAAGATATTTTATTTTCCTCTGAGGGGCATCAAGTAATTATTACATTGTTATTCTTCTATTACCTTTTCTAGAAAGTTTTGGGAGATTCCCACCTTCTTCATTGTTTTCATTCGAACCATGCCCCAGGATTTCTACTGATGAGGCACTCTCAGGGCATTATATGTCCCATAATATCCTGATGCTTTCCACTATTAGACATGTGTTTCCTTGGCAGAACTTTCTGAGAAAATTACATAGCTAATTCTCACTCTTGCTGAGATGACTAAAGGGACAATTGACTTGCTTTATGAATGTTTTCAACACTGGTGAACATGTTTGGCTCCATCCTTACCTTCCTCCCTCAGCCAAGCTTTAGTAACAGTCTTCGTCCTAATTTTTGTGATTTTTGTATTCAGAACATTTTGGGATTTTTTCCAAGTCACCATGTTTGGTAGATTTTTACCTGATAGATATTTCCTTGATATTTTTTCTCTTTCCTGTCACATTTTACTAAAAAGCATTGAGAGTAAACCGGATTGTAATATAAACACTTGTTTTGGAAGCTCATCTAGTGTATAAATTTATTGTTGAAATATTTCCCTTCCACACAACTGTGGGAAGAAATTACATCCAGCTTTTTGTCACTAATTTTAACATACTTAACTTTTACATTGTTATCCACAGAATGTTCAGTAATAGAGATACCTTCTAAGATGACATCATCTTTACATTGTTCTGTACTTCATCCTAGACTGTCACTGGCAGTCTTCAATGTCCATCTTTCTACTGTTCAAAACAGCTAGATTTATTTTATTATCTTTCAGATTTTCATCAGTGCCTGTCTGCTACCCAATTCAAAAGCTCTCTGAAATTTGGTATTGCCAGGAGTAAAGTACATAGTATCCAAAATTATATTAGCTTCCAATGGCTAATATAGCAACTTGCTTAAAAACAGCGCACTGTTATTCTTCTATCTGTCTGGAGGTCAAAGGACTAAAATTACAATTACTGAGCCAAGATCATGATGTTAGAAGAGATGTTTCCTACTAATATCTGTGGGAGAAATTGTTCCCTGGATTTTCCAACTCCACCTCTCTTTTGTTATACTTGTGACTAAATATATTCCTAATATGTTAAAGTGTAAACCAAAAAGTCATAAAACTAAGGTACTCATGATTACTTCTAGCCAATAGATTGAGATTTTTGTAAATATCAACTATTCCTAAAAGAAAAAAAAATGTCCTTTAAGAAAAATGGATTATTTTAGATATGTTGTACAAAATGAGCTTACAATATGTTTTCACACACACAAAAATTAAGGAAGCTATTATATTCTGATCCTAGGCTTTTATCAAATGAACCCCAGAGACAACTCATAAGGATAAGTCTACCATCCACTGACAACTTCTATTCAACTAAAACATGAACGATGCTTAAATCATCAGTCAATGATCCAAAAGAAAAGACTTCATGATTAATTCATCAACTGAGGAGGCAGCTAATTATTTTGAGTGTTGCTTAATATAAGAAACATTTTTGAGGCCAGAGAGATGGCTTAGCAGTTAAGGCATTTGCTTGCAAAGCCAAAAGATCCTAGTTCAACTCTCCAGGACCCACATAAGCCAAATGCCCAAGGCGGTAAATGCATCTGGAGTTCGTTTGCAGTGGTTGGAGGCTCTGCACACACCCATTCTCTCTCACTCTCTCTCTTTCTCTCTCTCTTTCTCCTTCTTTCTCTTTCTCAAATATATAAAATATATTTTAAAAAAAGAAACAACATTTTATTTCCTCCCTTTTAGAAAATAAACCAAAACAAATATTAATAGTTACTATTTACAAAAATATGTCAGTTAACATATGGTGAGATACAAAATTCAAGTATTACCACTGCAAACCTTAATGAAAAGAAATTGAGACAATATTCACCAGTGGGTATCAGCAGCACCATAGTACAGCTATTTTTCATTTTATTCATCCTAGTAAAATTGCAAGATTTTGAGGAGTTAATGTAACCAAAATAAAATAAATTTTCTGACCTGGGCATGGAGGCACATGTCTTTAATCCTAGCACTCAGGAGGCCAAGGTAGGATTATCACCTTCAGTTTGAGGCTATTGAGACTGCAAAGTAAATTCTAGGTTATCTTGGATGAAAGCAAGACCCTACCTTAAAAAAAGTAATTAAATAAATAAATAAAGTTTTTGTATCTAATCAACAAATTTCAAGGTGACAGAGCATAAATGCAAGTGATAACAACAGCAAAATTTAGATATCATTCTAATTATAATCATGTTTTGCTTATTTTTCATTGTTGTTTTGGTTATGAGTATGTGTGGGGGGGGGTGTGATGGGTTTTCACAGCAAGCCCTTTATCCACTTAGCTTGAGCTTGAGTCCCAGTTTGAGTTTGCACTTTGAACAAATAAAATATGAGTAAGGGAATCTGAACAGCGAATAAAACTCAAGTATCTTTAAATTGATAAGTGCAGGACAGTAGTTTAATCTAGATACAAATGAAGAAAATGTTAATAAAATTACACTAATTGATAAGGTCATTAGGCAAATTTTAACACTGGATATCTGAGGATATTAAAGTAAATTCTAACATTAATGAGATATGAATAAAGTAAAGGATAGGATCAGTTGGAAATTTATTTGGAAGAGGCAAAAATTGCATAGCACAGAGATAAATCTTACTTTCTATTTCTATTCTTTCTTTTTAAATGTTCTTTTGAAATGATTTACTACTTTCTTAAGCAGAGAAGAATGCTACTCAGTCACTGTTCCTTTGCAAAATCATTCCATAAATATTTGTTTCCTAGTTTTTAATGGAAAGCTTCTTCAAATGCTCACATATCTGTGACTCTTGGGTCTTCAGAGCTTGCTTTACTATTCATTACTGTGTCACAATGGAAAGATACCAAACTTCCCTGTGTGTCCTGTTTCCGCCTACGTGAGAGTTACCAACATAACAAACTGAGAATATGTATAATGCATACAAAACAAGATGAAACAAGTTTAGGTAAATAGAAGTAGAAGACACATCCTAAGAAAGCTTCAAAAGTACAAGTGATTCTATGATAATCACACTAAAATAATTATTGTCTGGTAAATTTTTGTCCCATTTTAAAATTTTAGTACCTACCCTCTTTAGAACAACCTTTCTTGATATAGAGAATTTCCTGCTTTAAGATGATTTCCCATAATAGACATAAGACTAACTTTCTCAGTGTTCGCTGGAGAGAGGACTTCATCATATGATCAAACCCCCACCCCAGAGAGTACATCACAGTGACATTAGGTCAGAATCAAAAGTCCCACAGATTCATCTTTTATTTGGCTTTCAAAGATGGCCTTCACAGACATTCTAGTGTCTGGTGCACATAAACGGTGTCTGTTGATCTACCAGCAGCTGCTCTCATGGTTGTTTCCTTGGAGAACTCTGAACTTTGCCTCTGTAGGTTTCTATTAATACACATAGCTGGTTCCCGTTGTTTGAGGTTGTTTCTTATAATGACAAATGCTGACATAAGGAATGTTGAACATTGCTCCCCTAGTGAAATGCTCAGTTAGGCTCCTGTGAGCTGTCAGTCACATTTTCATTAGCAAATCAATACCTCAACATGTACCCAAGAATTCACAAAAATAGCTAAGTTGGATCTGGAAAGATGGATTAGCAGTTAAGGTACTTGCCTACAAAGCAATAGGACCCAGGTTCAATTACCCAGTACCCACATAAGCCAGATACACAAAGTGTTGCATACATCCGGAGTTCATTTGTGATGGCTAGAGTCCCTGGTATGCCCATTATCTCTTTCTTTCTCCCTCTCTCTATATATTTCTCTCTCTCCCTCTCTCTCTTAGGTAAATAAATGAGTAAAATATTTAAAAGACTAAATTACATTAAACATATTGTAAAAACACTTAAGGAATGGTCACCACATTGGACCTAAACAGCTTACTTGTGTGTCACTGGATTCCAGGATTTTCTGCTCTGCATAACTCAGTAATGACTGTGAGAGGGCTGAAGGGTTAGTTTTCAGGGACCAAGTTGATATTAGTAAGCAGACACATTCGCACATGTGAGATCTATGCAAATAAGGATGGACTTCTAGGTCCTGCGATGATTCTGTCAGGGACTTCATAGGAACTAGTTGATTACTATATTTTCTTCTGATATTTACTAAGAAAAAGAGAGAGGAAGAGAAAAATACACCACTCTTGGTCCAGTCCTTATGCCTTCATGTGGTGCTTATAATTGTTCTATCTAAGGCTCCAATACTATGCCTTCCACAGCATATTTTTATACTTTCATTTCATTATACGCTGGAATGTATCAGACTCAAAACGTTTTGGAATTCAAACTTATTTTTTTTAACTTTTTCACAGAGAGCTTTAGAAGATAAATTCCACATCTTTTTGACTTGTGGCTTTGGCTTCAAACAGAACTCTTTCTTGTCTTATAATACTGCCACTGCATTATTTGTGGAAGGACAAAACAGAGAAACATATTTCAGGGTAAAAATATCTGTGAACATAATCATTTATTTGGTTATTATGTGTGTCGGTTTGATTCAGATGTGTCCCATAAATTCATGTGCTTTTAATGTTGGTCCTTAGCTGATAGCAACTGGGGAGGTGGAGCTTTGCTGGGGAAGGTGTGTCACTGTGGGCGGACCCTGAGGTTTATTAGCCCTGACTTGCTAGTGTTATTTTGGCTCATTTTCCTGCTGTTGTTTTTCACCTGCTTTGGCAGAGCTAATATCCAGCTTTCTCCTGCCATCATGGAGATTCCCCTTGAGAGGTAAGCCAAAATAAAATCTTTCCTCCCATCAGCTGCTTTTGCTAGGGTGTTTTGTGTCAGTGAAAAAAAAAAAGTGATTGGAACAGAATGCTTATGTTTTCCTAGAATATGATGAAACTTGGCATTAGCAATAACTCACAGTAACACAGGAAGCCCAGGCATTAATATATGTTCATACTGCATATATGAATTGTCTTCCTTCTATATATAGACCATAGTTATGTGTGGTAGACTTAAAGTAATATCAAAAGAGTTCATTTTCATTGAGAAGATCATGGCATTGCTCTTTCAGTTATACAATGTGTATTCACAGTTTATTTTTAATTGATAAATTGCATGTATTTATTGGGCATAAAATATCATTTCAGAATATACGTGCAATATTGAATGGCAAAAATGTGCCCATGAAAGATACACAGGTAGATGGAAATAAATTAAATATAGTATAAGTTGAATGATAGAGTGTGAAAAAAAAAGAAGCAAGTAAGCCAGATATGTTTCAGCTTTCATTGTTCCCTTCTGGAGTCATGATCCAACTTCTCATTCTTTCTGCCATGTACTTGCACTGGAAAATAAGTTTAAAGCTGGATAGAGTTTATCTGGAAGAAATTATTATATTCATATCAAAAATTAGATCCAGAGAGTTTTAGAGAATGTTTTTTTTAAATCAAAAGAATGAATTCATAGTTAATTTAAAAGTTAAGAGGCAGTCCTTTGAACATCTTGTAGAGTCTCACATGTGAAGAAATTTATATTTAAATATGTTTAACAGTCCAGCCACACAGACAAAAAGAAAAATAAAAGTTTCCATGATTTCAGTTTTGCTGCTTGTTAGTATGATGAATTTAAAAAAATCACTCCAGTATTCAAAAGTGGAAAAGAGTAGCCTGGCTTCTATGGACATTGCAGACAAAAAAAAAAAAAAAAGAAAAAAAAAGAGAGAGAGAGAGAGAGGTTATTTGTGAAGTCATAAATATCTCTGCATAATAGTGAACTTTTACAGGCACTTCTTCTCTTGCTTATTAATTTATCTATTTTGTGACAAAGTTTTGCCATTATGTCCAAGCGGCCCTGCAACTATGTATCCCAGGTGCAAACTCATCATCCTGCCTTAGTCTCAAACTGGTTGGGATTACAGGGATGTTTCTCTTGGCCAGCATATATTTTTGTGAACTTTTTTTTTTTTTTCAGGTGGAAATTTTAGAAGAATTTTTCCTTATAAAATGTGTGTGTGTGTGTGTGTGTGTGTATAGTGCTGTGTATGATGTTAGTCAGTATGTGATGGGTGTATATTGTGTGTGCATGTGTATGAATGTGAGTATGTGACAGCATGAAGACTCAATCCCCAACTTCTAACTTGTTTTGAGACAGACTCTCTCTTTTTCACCATTTCATTTGGCAAATTAGTTGTCCCGTGACTTCAGGATTTTCCCTGCCACAGTCTCTTTTATCTCCATAAACAGACACGTAGGCTATGTGTATGGTTTTACATGGGTTCTGGGATTAGAATTCAAGTCAGTAGGTTTAAGGAGCAAGAACTTTGTCCATTAAACCATTTTCTAAGCCCTTGATATAATTTTACAAAAACCCCTTTTAGATATTTATTTGACTTTGTCATATTTTCTCACATTTAAAAAAATGTTAATCAATATTACTTTGGAATTCTCAAAATAGTGGAAACATGAATTCATCAAGAGTCCACTGTGCTGGAGGGTCAATTAGATGCTTCTCTCTATGAAACTTTGAGGATAATTTCCATGTCTCGAGCTATGTTAAGGCATGCCCCCCCTTCATGCTATCTATTTTCAAATAATATTTTACTAACAGAATAAAAACAGAGAGTTTCACTATGAACTTTGCATTCATGTGTACCATTACACATTACACATTCACTCCTCATTACACTCTCTTACCCAAACATCTCTGGAGTTTCTTTCTCCCCATAAATAGTCACTCTTCTATTTTCACAGCCTATACTTGTATTTACATCTAGATCATTGCATATGAGAGGAAAACCTGTGAATTTATAATTCTACGTCAGGGTTATTCCATGCAACATGATAATCTCCAACTCCATCCATTTTTTTTTCTGAAAATGATATGATTTTGTTATTCTTGTTTTTCATTTTGTTTTTTTCAAGGTAGGATCTCTTTCTAGCCCAGGTCGACCTGGAATTCACTATGCACTTTCAGGCTGTTCCCGAACTTATGAAGATCCTCCTACCTCTGTCTCCTGAATGCTGGGATTAAAGGATGTGCCTCAATGCCCAGCAGTTCTATTGTTCTTTATGGCAGAAGAACACTCCAATGTGTAGATTTGTCACAGTATCCTTATGCATTCGCTGATGGACCTCTGGGCTGGTTCCCCATCTTGGCTATGATGACTAGAGCTACAGTGAACGGAAGTGCACATATTACATGAACACTTTTTACAAAGGAACTCAGCAAAAATAAGTATAAATTTGCATACATAGACCTTCATATCACAGAAATGTGACTGTATATACATACATACTTTAACCATTTTTTTTCTCCTTAATAAGTCTATATGTGAGTTTTAACTTTTTTCATATTGTCATACATGTATATTCACTTTGGTCCTATGCACCCCACACTATCCTCCCTTCTCCCCTGAATCGCCCATACCCAGCAGCCTGATGCTATTAGCTCTTTAGTAAAGGGAGTGGGCTCCTAAGCATCTCCTGTGTCCATAGCAGGTTATTCACCTCCCTCATCATGTATAGGTATTCTGCCAGTAACCATAGCCACTATGGGTTCATGACTGCAATTTCCTTGTCATGTTTTGATGACAGAGTTCCACAGCACTCCTTGCCAGCCTCCAGCCCTTTTCTACAATGTCGCCCGAGCCCCGCAGGGATGATATAAATATTCTGTGTAGAGCCAAGCACTTCTCAGTCACTTGTTTTCAGCATTTTGACTAGTTATGAGCCTTTGCATTAATGACCTCCCACTGGAAAAAACAAACTTTTCTGACCAGCACTGAAAGCAGAAGAAGTCTCAGGTGTAAAGATTATATTTAGGGCACTGGAAAGATGGCTTAGCAGTTCAGGTGCTTGCTTATGAAGCCTAAGGACCCAGGTTCAAGTCCCCAGTATACACGTAAGCCAGATGCACAAGGTGTGCATGCATCTGCAGTTTGTTTGCAGTGGCTAGAGGCCCTGGAATGCCCTCTCTCTCTCTCTCTTTCTGTCAGATAAATAAATAAATAAATAACAATTAAAAAACATTTTAAAACGATCATATTTAGAAAGCAGTTTGACTATATATATGTTTAGCAAAACAACAATTGGTTTTCTCCTAACAGCTGTTTTCCCTAGCCATGATTTCTTGACTTTCTTTTCAGTACCAGACATGAATTTCTTCTTATGGAACAGGCCTCAAATCCAAGCATACAATGGTAGGCTATGCATATAATATTCATACTATCATTGCACCAGGGGACATATGTTATCTGGTATATATGTATCATAGAATACAGGATCAGTCACTGGATGGTATGTTGATAACTTTAACCATTAGCCTGCATACCTTCTTTCAGCACCCTGCAAACTAGTCAGCAGGGAGAAACTCCCAGTTCAGTTATAGCTTCATTTAACTATTCCTAAGCAACGTGTCTTACTGATACTCAGTTTGTGGGGAGTCCAGGAAAGTCACTGAACCCCAAACTCTTAGCACCTGCCTACTATCAATCAAAGAATTGGATAAAATAAGACTGAGAAGGGCAATTATGAGATCACTATATTTAAATAGGAAAGTACAAAGCCAAAGGAAAGAAAATGAATACAGCCCATGTGGTCTGAGTCCCCCATGTGGGCCTAAAAGGAAGGTGAAAGGAGCTTTAGAGAGGGAAATAAAAAAAAAAAAAAAGAAAGTGCAGAGAACTCCTTCCATGTGGAGACAAGGAAGGGGTAGAGAGCCCACTGTGGGGACAAGGGGGAGTCTCCCCTCTTCTAGGGCCCACCTCCCTCATCACTGCTTAATCCTTTCGAATCCCAGTATTCTCCTCCCACACACTATTTTCATAACACTTACCAGCTACTTTTAAGGCATCCCTCACCTTGGGTCTTTCTTTCCTTCCCAGCCAGGTGAGACAAGGGAGGATTATTAGGACCTCAAAGTTTGGGAGGCTGCCAAAAGACTTGCCCTGCTCTGGTTATAAACATATTTATAACGGTATGATGGTGAGCCCTAAACTTCCTGCTCAGGTGAGCTAGAGTGACAGCTATTTGTTCTGGGGTAGAGGACGCTCAGGAAAAGGCTTGCCATGAAGCCAAGTTCTGGGGGCTGAACTTGATCAGCCACAATATCAGGATTAGATTTTAATTCTGAGAAAGGGGACCTCCCTCACAGGAAGGTCCCAGATTATTTGGGGAAAAACAGATCTAGGAAACTCCTTTAGGGGAGTGATAAGGAGAAGCCAACTTCCTCTCTGATCTCTAGCAAAGCCCAAAAACATTCCTGCTTTCTATTTTCAGGGGCCCAGTCACCCTAACTGCCTAAGAAAGCTACCTTAGTCAGTCTCATTACCATTCAGATCTAGTGGGAATCCTAAAACATTGTTAATGGTCTGCATTATTTAGAGGCAACAAGAGGGTTCTGGGCCGTCTCTGACCAACAGCTCAAAGACAGTATCCCAAGCCTGATACTGATATTATTACTGTAACCCATAAATACTAGGAGAGGCATTATTCATTTGTGTATGGTAACTCTGTTCATTCTATTATTATTTTAAGTTGTATATTCATTAAAGTTTACAAGGAAAGGGTTTATTATGTCACTTTGAGGTAGCTTAATTTTGGGTTAATCACTATCTCCATTCCCTTTATGCCTCATCCCACCTCCCTCATCCTTCCTTAATCCTTTGTAATCCCAGTATTCTCTCCAACACACTATTTTCATAACACTTATTAGCTACTATGCCCTTCTTTTAAGCATCACCCACTTTAGGTCTTTTTATTTTTCCTTCTTGATCTCCATAGACACCCCAAATTGAACTCACTGGTGTGAAAATTTGAAATTAGGGTTAACAGTTAAACCAGGCATTAAATAAATCTTTAAAAATCACTGATATGGAAGCAACAATAAAAAAAGCAAAGTCCAGATGGATTCATTGTAGAATTCTATCAGATCTTTAAGGATGAATTAAAAGCAATGCTTCTTAAACTACTATGTAAAGGAGAAAAGAAAGCCATGCTTCCAAATACTTTTTATGAAGCCAGCATTACACTGATAGCATATTTCAGAAAGAGGCACAGCAAAAAAAGAAAATTACCAAGCAATTTCCCTGATGAATATAGAAGCAAAAATCCCCCACAAAATTGCAAACCTGAATTCAAGGACACATCAAAAAGTTCACTAACCATGATCAAGTTAGCTTCATTCCATCCATGTGGGGATGGTTCAATATACACCAGTTAATAAATGAAATATATCACACCAGTAGACTTAAGGACAGAAGTCACATGATCATCTCAATGCATGCAGAAAAGGCTTTTGACAGAATCCATCATCGTTTCCTGATAAAAGCAGTGGAGAGATTAGGGATAGGAAGAAGATATCTCAACGCAATAAAGGCTGAAAGATCTATAGCCAACAACAAATTGAAGGAAAATGGAAACATTTCTAACAAAATCAGGAAATAGATGAGGGTGCCCCCTTGCTGCACTCCATATAGGCCTTGAAGCCCTAACTGGAGCGATGGACTGGAGAGAAAATAAAGCGTTATAATTAGAAAAGGAAGAAGTCAAAGCATCCTTACTTACAAAGCTGACCTGGTCTACATATAAGAGACCATAAAGGCTTCACCATAAAGCTCTGAGAGTTGATGAACACACTGAACAATGTGTCAGGTACAAAGCCAATAGACAAAAATTTGTAACCTTCCTATATCCCAATGACAAACGTACCAAACCCTATGGTGAATACCAGCAATCCCACTGAGAAGGACACTCAGTGGAATGGGGACAGGTATGTGTGGGGGATGATAGTACCAACACATGATGTATCCAAATTTTTTGAACAATAATAATAATAATAATAATGAGAAGAAGAAGAAGGAGGAGGAGGAAGAGGAGGAGGAGGAGGAGGAGGAGGAGAAGAAATACTTTGAAAACAAGAAGGGAAATCAACCCACTTACAGTAATCAGCAAAAATGTCTTGGGGAGAGGGGGCTAAGCTGTTAAGGCACTTGCCTGTGAGGACTAAGGATGCAAGTTTGATTCCCCAGGACCCACACAAACCAGATGCACAAGGTGGCACATGCATCTGGTGTTAATTTGCAGTGGCTGGAGATCCTGGTGTGCCTAATCTCTCTTTCTTTCACTATCTCTCACTGCTTGAAAATAAATAAATAAAACATATTTAAAAATCATTGTTTTAAAGTCCTGGAATAAATGTAATAATGTTAGCCAAGGGCTGATACAACAAACACTTGACAGCACCAGAGAAATAAATGAAAGAAGACATAAGATGGAAACATCTCCCATGCTCATTGTTTGGAAGAATTAATGTTGAGAAAATGACCAGCTTACCAATAGCAGTCTAGAGATTCAATGCAATCCCAGTCATGATTCCAGTAGCATTCTTCACAAACAGAGAAAAATGTCTTAAAAATCATACTGAAGCGCAATCTATATTTGTCTTAAAAAGCATTATCTTCCCACTTAAGGAAAGTCTTTTGGAATTGCTTTCTTCTTTAAAGAGAGAGAGATAGGAAGATATATAGAAAGAATGGTCAGTCTTGGGCCTTCAGCCGCTACAAACTCCAGATGCATGTGTCACCTTGTGCATCTGGTTTACATGGGTCCCGGAGAATTGAACCTGGGTCCTTTGGCTTTGCAGGCAAGTGCCTTAACTCCTGCGCTATCTATTCAGCCCTGTTTTCCTTTTTCTCCCTCTGTAGATTTTGACACCAAGGAGATTTTTGCTTGTTTGTTTGTTTTTCTTGACATTTCCCAGATCAAGCTCCAACACTGACATCCACAGTAGATTAATTTGCTATTTAATAAAAGTTGGTGATGTATAAACTTGTGTGCATCTTTCTTCTGTATTCTGTATTTAAAACATATAATTAGTAGCCGGGTGTGGTGGCGCACGCCTTTAATCCCAGCACTCGGGAGGCAGAGGCAGGAGGATCTCCGAGAGTTCTAGGCCACCCTGAGACTCCATAGTGAATTCCATGTCAGCCTGGGCTAGAGCGAGACCCTACCTCGAAAAACCAAAAAAAAAAAAAAACAAAAAAAAAAACAACAAAAAAACACGTATAATTAGGTTTGTTTCTGCCTCCCATCCTGGTTCTCTGCCCCCTTTGCTGTTTACCTCCCTCCCCAGGTATTTCCCCTTTAACTTCTATAGCATGTACAATCTTTTTCCTTCCATAATTTCTCCCCTTTCTGGTTTCCTGGCATCTACACATTCTTATTCCTACAATAACACACATTTATAAAGGATCTAAACTAAGATTGACTTATATGCAGTGTTTGTCTTTCTGTATCTGGGTTATCTCAATAATATGTTCCAGTTACATTCATTGGCCAACCAATTTCATTTTTATTTGTAATTGAGTATAATTACATTAAATACATGTACCAAGGCTGTATTATTCACTCCTCAGTTGATAGACATTTAGGTTTATTCTCTCTCTTTGCTATTGTAAAGATCACAGTGAGAAGCATTGTTGAATATGTATCTCTTTGCAGAGTCTATAGGTCATATGCCCAGGAGTGGTATAGCTAGATCATTTTGCAGTTCTATCTACAGATTTCTAAGAAACCACCACATTCACTTTCTAAAGTGGCTGCAACAGTTTACCATTTTACCATGAGTGTATAATTCTACCAACAGTGAATAATGTTTTTTATTTATACCCTTGTCCACAATTGCTATTATCTGTTTTCTCGAGGACAGCCATGCTAACAGGGGTAAGATATGATCTTCAAGTTGTCTCAGTTTGCATTTACCTAATGGCTAAGGGTGTTTAACCTTTTTGAAAAAGTGTATTGTCCATTTGTATATTTTTTTCCTGTTACAAAGTCATATCTTTAATAGTGGACTTCAAAAGGACATTCAAAATCCAAAGTATGTACCCCTTAATAAATTTATTAATGTATGGATTAGATTAATCCATTCCTAAGGGAAAAGCCTTCTTTTATTTTTTTTCATATCATTTAATTTTTTTCTTTTTTTTATTAATTAGTTTTGTATTCATCAAATACAGTCAGTTTGGTACCATTATTAGGCTCATCCATGACCTACCCCCGCCCCTTAGCCCCTCCTTGTTGAGGTATATGGGTCATGCATTGTGAAGTTAGCCCACAGTTATGGGTAAGATAAATGTCTCTGCATATCATGACCCAACATGTGGCTCTAACATTCTTTCTGCCCCCTCTTCCGCAAAATTTCCCTGAGCCATGTTGGGTTCATTTTTGGTATGTTTCAGTGATGAGTATTAAAAAAAAAAAGTTTGATAATGTACCTTTTAGTCCTGTTCTATGGAAGAGTTTGAGGTACATTAGCATTAGGTCTTCTTTGCAGTAGAATTCAGTAGTGTATCAATCCAGCTGGTCCTGGATGAGTGGTGTTTGTGACTCTTATTTTTACTTCAATCTCACTGCTTGTTATATGTGTGCTTTCATTACTTACCTCTAATCATCTCTAATTAAATTGGTTTAATTTATTGAGATTGCATGCATCTATAAATTAATTCAATTATTTCTTATTTACTAATTTAGTGGATTACATTTTTTTAAGTTATGTCCCTATGATTTTCTGAATTTCATTAGCATCTGTTGTAATGGCCTGCCTTTTCTCCCTAATTTTATTAATTTTTGGATCCTTTTTCTCATTATTTTGGTGAGATTGGCCAAGGGCATCTCAATCATTTTAACTGTTTCTAAAACTAACTCTTTGTTTCACTGATTCTTTGTATTATGTTTTTCCTTCCATTTCATTAATTATTTTTGCCCTCATCTTAATTATTTCTTTCCATCTATATAAAGTAAGTTTGGCTTATTCTTGTTTTCCTAAGGCCCTAAAATAAATCAAGTTATTAATTTGAGATCTCTCATATTTCTTAATGTAGGTGTTTAGAACTAAGAACTTTTATCTCATGACTGATTTCATTATATCCCACAAATTTTGGGGTATGGTATTTTCATTTGAATCATTTCATTTCTAGAAATGTCTTCATTTTATTTTTGATTTCACCAATGACCTTGTCAACATCCAACAGTGCATTTTAAAATAAATTTCAATATTTTTGAGAGAAAGAAGCAGGCATATAGAGAGATAGACAGAGAGAGGGGGAGAAGGAGAAAATGACCATACTAGGGCCTCTACCCACTCCAGATAGGTACAATACCATGTGCATATGGATAATGGGGAATCAAACCTGGGTCCTTAGGCTTTGAAGACAAATTCCTTAACTGCTAAGAATCTCTCCATTCCAATAATGTGTTTTAAAATCTTCCTTCAGATTATAAATGTTCTATAGCTTTTCTTAGTGTTGGGTTATAAATTTTTTGCTTTATCGACAGGTATTATTTCAAGTTTACCATATATTTTAGTGCTTGCTTTGTATCCTAAAATCTGATTGATTTTAGGAATGCTCCCTGGTATATTGAAAAGAAAGGAATGAATATTCTATACTGCTTATGTGAAATGTTCTGTAGATGACTGTTTTCTCTATTTGATCTACGACGTCATTCAATTAATGTTTTTTTTTTTTTTTTTTGGCTTGGATAACCTGTCAACTGTGGAAAGTAGGGTACTAAATGGTTACTTAGCAGAAAGAAATGACACTGTAACTCCCCAGCAACATAGTCCTTCCTCATCAGTGCAAGCCCTTACTCTGAAAGAATATGAGTGAATAAAATTTCTCATAATGCAAGTTCATCGGTGATTTATTTTCTTTGCTTTTATTTGGTTCAGAATCACTTATTTTATATTTGTTTATTAATACTGTTTCAAAGGCCACATAAATCTAGATTAGCGTTTTACTTTTTTTGTTTGTTTGTTTTTGGTTTTTCAAGGTGGGGTGCCACTCTTAGCCCAGGCTGACCTGGAACTCACTATGGAGTCTCAGGGTGACCTCGAACTCAAGGCGATCCTCCTACCTCTGCCTCCCAAGTGCTGGGATTAAAGGCGTTCACCACCACGCCCAGCGCAGTTTACTTTTTTATTTTATCTTTTTTTAATGAGAGAGAGAGAAAGATAGAGAGACAATTAGCACACTAGGGCCTCCAGCCACTGCAATCTAACTCCAGGCACATGTGCCACCTTGTGCACATGTGTGATCTTGTATGCTTATATCACATTGTGCATCTGACTTACATGGGACCTGGAGAGTCTATCATGGTTTCTTAGGTTTTGCAGGCAAGCACCTTAACTGCTAAGCCATCTCTCTAGTGTCCCTTTCACTTTTAAAAAAAAAAATATTTCATTTTTATTTATTTATTGAGAGAGAGAAAGAGACAGAGAGATGGAAAGAATGGGTGTAACAGAGCCTCTAGCAACATCAAATGAACTCCAGACACATGTAACACCTTGTGCATCTGGCTATACATGGGTACTGGAGAATTGAACCTGGGTCCTTTGGCTTTGGAGGAAAGTGCCTTAACCACTAAGATAGATTAGCTAAACCTAGATTAGCATTTTGAAAGAAGCCAGTAGATTTAAGATATAGGTGTATTGTTTTATAGGTCATACAATTGTGAATATTGTACTGTAATTTTTATTTTTGTTCCTATAAATCCTATCAGTATGATAGTGCTTTAATTATTGGCTCATTCATCTGATGTTTATAGTTATTAGTAATTTTCAGAAATAGAAAGATTAGGGTATGCTATGGACACTATTATTATTATTCAGCACTGTGTGATGCGTGCCTTTCTTTGTACTCTTGTCTATGCATATATATTCAATATGAACAAGCACCAAATATAATTCATATAACCTACTTTGTCCTCTGCCCTTTCATAACTTATTATGTGCATATGCTTACATGTTTTATGTCCTAATATTGCTCTTTTTTGGATTGGTGTTACTATGATTGATTTAAGTGTGCTAAACATCTTTTATGCTAACACAAATCCCATCCAATTCATTTTTCATTACACATATCAAGTTCTTTATTCATTTACTTATTTTGAAGTGTTTCAGACTGCATATAGAGTCTCTCACATGCCAAGCAAGTATTCTAGCTCTTACACACATCACCAAGCATGACCTATTTCACTTCTGAAGAGTATATCATTGTATATTTATATTTCCATTTATATTTTGTCTTCAGAAAAATATAAAACCTTCATATTGTTATTGATTTTGCTTTTATAAAGTAAAAATACTTTAATTAGGAATTATTGCTTCTAACTACTTTCTATGTCTTATTATTTGCTACTGGGCATTATATATTGTATGTTGTTGCTGCATAATGGATTTTTCATTTGGTGTTATTTTAATCAATTAGTGTTTCTAGTGCTTTGAATGTGATGCCATCCACAGGTTTATGTGTTTGAATACTTAATTATAAGTTGTTGAAAGTGTTTTTGGGGAGGTTGAGGAAACTTTAGGAAGCAGAGCCTTGGTAGAAGAAGGGGTTACTGAGGACAAAGTCCAGATCTGCTTCCTACACCATTCTGGCCGCCAATATGATATAATGTCCTTCCTCAGGTACCTACTGCCACAGCCACAGCCACTCCCACTGTCATGCCTTTCCTGTCAAACCCTCATCGAAGTTGTCCAGATTACATACAATCAACTTGACAGAGTTTGGGAATTATTTTAGCACTGCATTAGTGACTTGGAATGCAGTTTATCTTTTCAGAATCACTGTAAAATATTTTAATTTTTCCCCACGATGCCATTTTGTCATGAATCTTTGTGCCATCTATGATGAAGAAATAAGGAGCCAGGAGACTACTTGTTGAAACCTCTGTGACCATCTTGCTTTTCTCTTTTAAATTATTTCTCTCAATTGTTTTGTCATAGCTATGAAACTAACATAGTTTTCAAATACCTTCTCTTCTTACATAAGCATACAGTGTGAAATCAGAATTCAGTTTCATTCTTTGGTATGTGAGTATCCAGTTTTTCAACCTGTTCTAGTAAAGAGAATTCCCTTCCTATTGTCTATCTCCTTGGCACCCTTGCTTAATATCAATTGGTTTGTATGCTTAGATTTATTTATGGAATCTGATTCAGTGATTTGTGACAATTTTTATGCCAGATCCTGTTGTTTGAGTACTGTATCTTTTAACATAGTTTAGAATCAGAAAGGTCCGGAAGTGTCATGATTCCAAATTTGTTCTGTAAGATTGCCTTAGAGATTCAGGCTCTCTTATGGCACCATGTAAATTATAGAATTTTTTTTTGGTTCAGTAAAAAATGGAATTTGGGTTTTGATTGTGATTGCCTTATATTATAGACTTATTTTCATTGCATGAGAGTTTAAACTATATTAATTATAGTTAAAATTATAGTACAGCTTAGCTGGAGGAAGATGCCACTTAGGTCATAAGCTTGGAGAACAGATCTTGCCCTGGGCCCTCTTAGTCTCCCTTCATGCTGCCTGATAGGAGTAAGCAGCTTGGCTACAGATTTCCCTTCCACTACGAGGTTAAGCTTCACAACAGAACCAGAAACACTGGAGCAAGCCAACAATCAGCTCTACTTCTGATATGATGCGCCTCCATAAATCCTTAATCCTTAAATTGATTTCTAAGGTATATATTCATCATGAAATTTTAACTAGTAAATATTCTTAGCATTTGTTATTTATATCCAGATTTCTCTAAGTATCACTTCTAATGCTATTTCAAAATTAAGTAATAAAATTGGGCTTCATAACTTCATACCAGTTCCTACATTTGGAATGTTTTAAGTTTTCTCCTATAGATTACTGTGTAAAGTGTGTTATCCTAATACATGATTCTTACTATTTTATTTATTTTTGCAAAAGTTAGCGATTTTATTATGTATCAAATAAAATATATATATGGGATAGTTGGAGCTTGACAATGGAAAGCAGAATCATTATCTGGATATGATTCTGACTTGTTTCCCAGTTCCAGATATGGTTTTCTTTAAACTGAGCAGATCTGTTAGCCAATCCCAGAGTAGTTGGTTACCAACCATGGCTGTGTGTCACTATTGTACTTGTGTGAGCATCATGTCAGGTGGTTTGCTTTCTGAGTTACATAGACTTTGAGTTGCTTAGACAGATGTTGGCCACTATCCCCCAGTAGCTCATGTAGCACCTTCCAGCACTTAGATGAGCTAATTGAGACTGGATCTCCTCTCAATTTTGGAGAAGGTTACATGGGGTGCTGAGAATAATGTGTATTCTGTAGTGTCGGGGTGGAAAGTTTTGTAGATACCCATAAGGTCTAGTTGATCTATGATGTTGTTGAGCTATATTAGTTCCATGTTGATTTTCTGCTTGCATGATCTGTCTATTTATGATAGTGTAGTATTAAAGTCTTTGACTATGATGGTGTTGATGTTTATTTCTGTTTTATTATCAAGGAGATTTTGTTTTATAAACTGTGGTGCACATGTGTCTGGCATATATATATATGATTGTGATATGCTCATGTTAGATCATTCCCTGGATGAGTAAGAAGTGGCCTTCTTTGTCCTTTTTGATTAATTTTGTTTTGAAGTCTATTTTATCAGATATTAATATAGCAACACCTGCTTATTTTTTATTTCCATTTGCTTGGAATATCATTTTCCAACCTTTCACCATGAGGATGTGTCTTTAGTTGTGAGGTAAGTTTCCTGAAGACAGCAGATAGAGGGTTCTAGTTCTTTGATCCATCCTGATAACCTGTATCTTTTGATGGGTCAATTAAGACCAGTAATATTTTATGTTGAATTAATCCTTTGCCATTATAAAGTACTTTATGTGGTTTAGTGCTTTCTTTTGTTTCTACTATTTTGAGCCTGGTCTATTTTGGTTATTGTGAACTTCTTTTTTGGCTCTTGAGACTGTTTTGTTGACTGTTCTGTGTGGAGTATTCCTCAAATATTCTCTGTAGGTTTGGCTCTGTGTTCATATAATCATAGCGTTCACTTTTTTCATGGAGCATTTTTCCTTTCACCAACTATTATGAAGGATAATTTTGCTGGGTAGAGTAGCTTGAGTTGGAAGCCATAGTTTTTCAGACTTTGAAGTGTTCCATTCCAGGCCCTTCTGGCTTTCAGATTTCCACTGAGAAATCTGATGTAAAATTCTGATGATATTGCCTTTGCATGTTGTGAATTGTTTCCTCCCTTGCTGCTCTTAGCACTCCACTTTGTTTTCATTGTTAAGAGTTTTAACAATGACGCGTCTTGGAGAGTTTCTTCTTTGGTCCTGTCTGTTTGGTGTCTGCGGGCTTCTTGTATCTGGATGGGCCTCTCTTTTGAGAGATTCTGAAAATTTTCTTCAATAATTTCATTGAATATGGTCTCTATGCCTCTGGCCTGGATTTCCTCTCCTTGTGGTATATCCATGCTATGGATGTTTGATAATTTTAGGGGTCTTTTTAGGGTTTAGGGTATTCTGTTCAGTTGATTATTTGAACTTAGCAAAGGTTTTGGCCTCCTGATCAGTTTCTTCTGTCTTATATTCCAGGTCAGATGTTCTGTCTTCCACATGAGTAATTCTGTTGGTGAGGAATTCTAGAGAGGCTTTAATTATTTCTATTTGATTTTTGTCTTATGTTGTATTATTTTGCATCATGTCCATCTCTTTTTTGAGGTAAAATTTCAATATGAGTTCTGACTTTCTTGATACTTCCTAGAGTTTATTCCTGCATTTGATCAATTCTTCATTTTGCTTAATCAACCAGTTGTTGAGATCTTCCATGTATTGACTTACCTTCAATTTATTCATATCTATTTGGAGGGTTCTAATATTTTCTTCAATGTAGTTAAGTACACTGTTGAAAGCTGAATGCTCTAGAAGACTGTTCTGTTCAATTTCATTTATACAATTGTTGAAGCTTTGATGGTTTGCTTCCAGTTCAGTTTTTTTTTCTTTTTTTCCAATCAGAGTCTCATTGGTTGTAGTGTTTTCATTTTGGTAATGAATTTCTGTTGATTTCTCAATGATTTCATCGGAGGCTTCCATTGTAAGACTAGGCATTCTTTGTGGAGATACCTGTTTTCTGACTTTCATTGGCTTTTTTACATTGTTTTCTACTCATTTTAGGAAGCCTATTTTATTGAGGAGGAAGCAAGTTTTGTCCTTTGGTCCATGTACCCTCTGAGTCAGATGAAAAGGGATGTTGGTGCCCAGTGGCCAGTCAGGATACCAGAACAAACAAACTGCCTGATTCCACAGCCCTCACAAGGACCAGGCCTTCCCAAGCAAGACACAATGGGATCTACAAGGACCAGGGGACTGGAAGAAGAAAGGGAAAGGGGAAATGGCCTAGTTACTCCATGTTGGCCCTCCAGCACAGAGACTGGTGCAGGGAGACCAGACCAGTGTAATGGGAGGAAGCCAGAAACAGGAGTCTCGCCTACTCACTCCACATCCATGCCCATTTATTTATTTATTTATTTATTTATTTATTTATCTTATAATTTTTATTGACTAGAGAGAGAGTGACAGATAGGGAGAGAGAGCAAAGGAACATGGGTGCACTGCCAATGAATTCCAGATGTATGCCCCAACTTGTGCATTTGGCTTACAAGGATCCTGGGTAATCAGACCTGAATCCTCTGGCTTTCCAAGGAAGTGCCTTAACTGCTAGGATATCTCAACAGCCCTTACCATTTTTTTAAATTAGTTTATTTATTAGAAAGAGAGACAGAAGAGTCAGATAGATAGCGAGAATGGGCACACTAGGGTCTCCTGCCACTGAAAATTAACTACAGATGATTGCACTACTTTGTGCATCTGGCTTCTATGGGTACTGGGGAATATGATCTGGGTCCCTAGGCTTCAAAGTCAAGTGCCTTAAATACTAAGCCATCTCTCCAGCCCTGATGGTTCTTACTGTTTAAAATAAGTTTCTTTTATACTTATTTTATTGAGAGCTGAATTATGAATAGATGTTAAAATTTTCAAGTACTTTTTTATGTCCATATACATGATCTTGATTCTGTCTAATTGTATCACTATGATGTATCATATTGACTGAGTTGGTTAAATCAGATCATTCCTGTCTCTCAGGGACAAATGTTATATAATGGTATTGTATAACTTTACTGTTCAATATATTTTGTTAATATTGTGGGAATACTTTCATTACATTCATCAAAATTGTTAGGCTGACATTTTAGCATCTTTATATAGTCTAGGTATTAAAGTGATGATGGCCTTATAAAGTTAATTTGGAAGTTGTCATACAGTGCTTCTTAGATCTGTGATCCCTGAGAAAGTTGTAAATGTAAGAGTGGAAATTAACAGACTCCAAGTTAGCTGATACTGCTGAAGTATTTCTCCTGCTGCCTTCAGACCATCAGTCAAGTAAGAACTAGATTCAGAAAGGAACCACTTGGTAACAATCATCAACAGTCCTTTTCCCTTTTATTTTCCCTCTCTTTTCATTTTCATAATATGAAAAGCTAGCCAGGCACAGTTGAATATGCTTGTAATACCAACACTTGGAAGGAAGAAACAGGAGGATTATTTCAAGAAAAACTTCACTTATAAATCAGGTTTGAGGTCAGCCTGGGCTATATGAAACCCTACTTCATGAAAGAAAAAAAAATGCAAAACTAATTATAGAGATACAACTCACCCTGCTGCTCCAAACAATGGCCTCAATTTAAAGCTTCTGCTATATCTTTCCGTGCCTACCAACCTGGAATGGTCTATGTCTCTAGACTGAAAAGGCATGGACTTCTCCATCGTCAGTATTAACATTAATGCTGGAGTCCTCAGTACTATTACTTGTTTGATAGAGAGAGGTAATGGACCAGACCAGTCAGGGCCTCTAGCCACTGCAAATGAACTCGACACATGTGCTTCCTTGGCTTATGTGTATAGTGGGGACTCAAAACTGGATCTTTAGGCTTTGCAGGGAAGTGCCTTAAATAATAAGTCACCTCTCCATCCCTGCAATGCAAGTTTTGGGTGTCCACAATGAGTGTTGTAGGCATGGACTCCTGCTCTCCAGTTTCTCGAGTAAAAATGATATTCACATTTTACTAGATTGAGTGATAGACTGCCACAAAGAGAGCATGCTTCCCATACTTTTGTGAAAATCTAACCTCATTTTTGTATTTAATCAGTTTGATGGAGTTCCTTCATTTTATTTAGAAGTCTTCCAGGCATGTGCAGGCTTCCGCCCCACACACCCCCATTTGGTAAGAACATGAGCAAAGAGAATTTATAGTTTCTCAATTTTCTGATAGCACTCCTCTTTATGGGAGCTTTTAATGAAATCTGAGCCTGGGCCCTAAGAGCAGGAAACGCCGAGTGTTACTCCAGATATTATATTTTGTGTGTATGGAAGTGGGAGAGTAGATTATGTGTCGTGTGGGATGTCATGTTTAGTATACTATGTGTGGTATATACCCCTGTGTGTGCAGATGTGCATGCTGTGTGCATGGGAGCAAAAGCCAGAAAAGAACTACATGTGGCTTATTATATCACTTACCCTCTTGTTTCCTTCAGACAGGGTTTCACCCCCAACACAGAACTGCAGTTTGTTCAGTGAGCCCCACTGATAAAGATGTGCATGCCCATGCCTTGATTTTTACATGAGTTCTAAGGAGTGAAACTCATTAGATTTCGGGCCTTTATATTTAAGCAGTAAGCTGCTGTGGTGGTATGATTCAGGTGTCCCCCATAAACGTAGGTGTTCTGAATGCTAGGGTTCCATCTGATGGAGATTTGGGAATTAACGCCTCCTGGAGGCAATGTATTGTTGGGGGTGGGCTTATGGGTGTTATAGCCAGTGTCCCCCTGCCAGTGTTTGCCATACTCTCCTTTGCTTTTCCACCTTATGTTGGCCAGTTGGTGATGTCCATCCTCTGCTCATGCCATCGTTTCCCCTGCCATCGTGGAACTTCCCCCTCAAGCCTCTAAGGCAATACAAACCTCTTTTTCCCAGAAGCTACTCTTGGTTGGGTGATTTCTACCAGCAATGTGGACCTGAGTGCAACAGCTGCTTTAACCACTCAGCATCCTCTATCCCTAGACAGTATAAATTTAAGCTCCTTTGTATGCATACAATTTAATGAAAAACCCAAGAATCATGGTAATAAGAGAAAGATTAGTGAATCTATAAGGAGATCAATGTCCTTTTGTTCAGCAACAATTATAGCTGGTGATCTTTAAAGCAAATGTAAACCAGTAGGCAAGGAGGAAATTTTTATGCAATGGTTTCTCAAAGTTCATATGGAATGTTTGTTTGAAAAACACATAGTTCAATTCTGGTATATAAGCCAAGTCATCATAGATGGATAGATAGATAGATAGGTAGATGATAGATAGATAGAGTTTGTGAAAATATATTCAAAAACATTTTGCAATTTTCTGAATCCAAAAGCATAAGTTCAAAGAAAAAAAAATAAGTGATTAAGAGATACTGAAAAAGGTTGTGGCTTATATGTCAAATTAGGAAAATCAAAGTGAAATTCTACTATGTAATGCAAAATTCTCTGCCATTTCCTGAGTAGTATATTATATGTCATGTCAAAATTTGTATGCTGAAATCTGTTCTTCAGTGTGTTGGTGTGATGAGAGAAAGCCTCTACAAGGTGACTACATATATTTAGTTAAATCCTCATTACTGTGAACAAAGACCTTACCTGGAGCAACTTAAAGAATGTAAGGATTTAATTTGGCCTACAGTTTTGTGGGGAACATTTATGGCATGGAAGGCCTGGTGCTAGGAGCAGAGCTGGTCATATTCTGTTTACAGTCAGGAAGCAGAGAGCAAACGAGAACTGAGGACAGGATATAAAATCTCAAGGCCCATACCCCAGTCACCAAATCCTTAAGTAATGTTTCACTTGCTGGTATTTCCACAACTTTTCCACACAGTGACACTAACTGGGGAACAAATGTTCGAACATATGTTCTGAGAGACAATTTTTATTTAAGCCATTGCATTCTGCACCTGATCCCCATAGTCTTATGGTCATCTCTTGACCCGCAATGCCTTTATTCCAATTTTGAAAGTCTCTATAGTCTTTAAAATCCCAACATTGCTCAAAAGTCCAAAGTCTCTTTTGACACTCCAGATAGTCTCTTAACTGTCACTTCTATAAAATCAAAACAAAAATTATATACTTCCAACACATAAATAATTGAATACAGAGTAAATATTTCCACTCAAATGGAGAAGAATGGTGAAATAGCAAGGCAAGATTGGACCATGGCTAGACATAAACACAGCAGGGGGTGTATCAAGATCTGTAGAGCCATGTCCAGTATTTCAGACTTTTGATGAAATTGTCTGGATTCCAAAAACCTTGAATAGCTTCACAGCTATAGCTCTGCCGTCTCTCTTACACATAGCCTTGCCTTGGGCCTGGCTCAAGTCTTAGCCTACAGGCTGCCTTGGTGGATGTCTCAAAATCCTAGCATCGACCTGCTCTTTAACTTCTGAGGGTCTCTATTGCAATTTTAGGCTTCACTTCATTACCATCAGAAATCTCTTGGTTCAGGTCTCTTCCACTATCTATGTTTTTCTCTCTTGGCCTTCTAGCATTAAGCTCTGCTTATAGCATTCTAGGGCATTTCTAGCCCCAAATTCTCAACTTTGTTTCCTATTATTTCACAAACCAGTTCCCAAAGCCTGTTATCCACATGGTTAGTTTAATGCAGCAGTGACACCATATCTCAGTGCCACTTTTCTGTACTAGTTACTTCCTCATTTCTGTGAACAGAAACCAACTTCAGTAAGGAAAGGGTTGGAAGATGCGTTCTAGTTTTGGAGGAAAGTTTCCTGATGTGAAGATCACCATAACAAGAGCAGGAGCAGAGCTGATTTCATTGTATTTGTGATCAGGAAACAGTGAATAGAGAGTTGGGCTGAGCTATATAAAACCTTATGGTCCACTATCAGTGACCTCAAGCAAAAATCCACTCCCTAAGGGTTTCACCACCTTCCTCAGAAGTGCCAATAACTAAGGACTACATGATCAAATACACAAGCCTATAAGGGACACTTTATATTCAAACCACAACATTGAGTCATGTAAGTGGAGACCTTATATATGACAGAATACTTCCATGTTTTGTCTCTCTCTCTTCCTCTCTCTCTCAAGGAATTGGGAAAATTTATTTTGCTCAGTGACAAAGAGAGAGAGATGTGGTAGAAAGAGAAAAAAGTATACTTCTCTACATAAGAATATTTTTATATTTAATAAATGTGTAAATGACAAAGTTATTATTATTTCAGTTTTAATAAAGTCACTATATGGATTTTTAGACTTTTCTTTTTTTATTTGTATATTTTAGAGAAATAGGCAGAGAGAGGGAGAGCAAGAGATAGAAAATGGGTATGTCAGCACATTCAGCCACTGCAAATGAATTCCAGATGCATGTACCACCTTGTGCTTCTGGCTTACGTGGGTCCTGGGGAATCGAACCTGGGTCCTTTGGCTTTGCTGGCAAGCACCTTAACCACTAAGCAATCTTTTCAGCCCATTATTTGGGCTTTTAAAGTTATTTTTTCACTTTACTTGTCTGGGTGTGTATTTATGGGCACATGGGCCATCGTGCCTATGTAGAAATGAAAGAACAACTTCAGGGCTGGAGAGATGGCTTAGCGGTTCAGCGCTTGTCTATGATGCCTGAGGACCCCGGTTCGAGGCTCGATTCTCCAGGACCCACGTTAGCCAGATGCACAAGGGGGCGCACACATCTGGAGTTCATTTGCAGTGGCTGGAAGCCCTGGCGTGCCCACTCTCCTCTCTCTCTCTCTCTCTGCATCTTTCTCTCTCTGTCTGTCACTCTCAAAGAAATAAATAAATAAAAAGAAAGAACAACTTCAATGTATCTATGCTCCACCTTCTTTGCAATAGGCTGTCTTCTTGCTCCAAACAATCTGCCAGACAGCAAGAGAACAGCTAATTAGGTGGCCTGTGATTTTCAGATTCTCACTGCCTTGCCTTCATAAGCCCATGGGAATCACAGAGGCATGCACCACTTTATATCTGGCTTTATGTGTGTGCTTGGGATTTGAACCCTGGCCACCGGGCTTTGCAAACCAGTGCCTTTAGCTGCTGAGTCATTTCCCCAGGCCATAGATTACTTTTTGACAAATTATTTTTATTTAATCTGTGAGATTTGCTTAATAATAATTATTTATTCTGAGCAAAATGTTAAAAAGCTTGAGCCTCCACTCTTATTACTTTAGGCACATTAATATCTTATTTCCAGAAAGATTAACAATGTCAGGAATTATTTTTGATAGCATTAATCCTCTTATGGAACACAGTACTGCAAAGGGAAACTATTATTGATTTTAGTAAGCTATTTCCAAAATTTTAGATCAAATCACCTGCTCTATAGTACAAAGCTATATTTATTCATCAGGAGTCTCTGACATACCTTCCTACCTATGGTGTTAAGTTTAAATGTCTCCAGGGCATTCTTCTATCAAGATTGTCTTAGCCAATATGTAACTGCCTCATTTCTTCAGAGGCAACAGTTGTTATTTTATGTTTCACTTTTTTGTGTGGGATGAGGCCTGTCTGGTAAGATTTTTCTTGTGAACAGATGTACTTGGAATTATTTCAATTAAGTAGAAATTACTTCCTTCATCATAAAATGCTTAATCAACCATGCAAACAGAATAAATCAAGGATGAAGTAACGAGGAGTCTAGTCTACCTTCTTAGTAACATAAATAATAGTGTACTTAGTTTACCCATAGATGCGTACTTAAAATTGATGGAACTTTGATGGAAAATTATATATGCAACATTATTACGCATCAAGACTACTTAAGTAAGACTTTAGAATGATTCTTCAGTCTTTTAAAAAAACTTTGGGCTGGAATATGGCTTATCAGTTAAGGCACTTGGCTGTAAAGCCTAAGGACCCAGTTTCAATTCCCCAGGACCCATGTAAGCCAGATGCACAAGGTGACACAAGCCTCTGGAGTTCCTTTGCACAGGCCCTGGTGTGCTGATTCTCTCTCCTTCACACACACACACACACACACACACACACACACACTCTCTCTCTCTCTCTCTCCTCTCCAATAAATAAATAAATAATATAAATTTCAAAATCATCTTTGTTAAAATATATGTGTTTTCTTGAGTTACATGAAATTTATCTATATCTGTCTACATAGTGCTATTACATTTCCAAAGTATAAAATTGGCTAAAATACAATGAAACTATGGAAAGTGAGTAGGCAGAAGTTCAGTGAATTTAAAATAGTGAAAACTTTAATTTTTTTTAATTACGTAGAGAAAAAGAAATAATGAGAACCTTATAGACAAAGTTAAAAGGGTTAAAGAAACACAGACTGTACATTTACTGTGCATCTTCACATTCACTACCTTGGAAAATAGCTATATGGGCCCTTCATTACTCAACATCCTCCAATTACATGAGTATTCTTTTAGTGAGAAACTGACCTGAACTTCACTTTCCTGTATACAAAGGTTCTAACACAAAAATAGAAAAAAAAAACCTTTTTATTTTCCTTTTTAAATGATTGGAAAAAAAGAAAAATAATACTAATGTGGTGCTATAATTCAGTGAAAGATAACTTGCCTAGAATGGGAAAGAGCCTAGATTTGATCCCAAGCACTGAAAAATTGAAAAATACACAAATGAAAATGAAAATATGAACTGATAGAGTACAAAGAATTCATCATAATTAAAACCGCAATTATTTTATGTATATAAAAATCTTATGGTAATATAGCCATGCTTCCACTTACATGTTGTTAGAATTCAGGATTGACTAGAGTGATGTCAGAAAAACAAGAGAAAAGGAAAATCAACACAAATTCATAGATTATTCTTTTTTGTTTGTTTGTTTGCTTTTTATTCCTGAGATAGAGAGAGAGAAAATGGGCATGCCAGGGCTTCTAGCCACTGTAAATGAACTCTAGACATATGCATCACCGTATGCATCTGGCTTACTTGGGTTCAGGGAAATTGAACCCGGGACCTTAGGCTTCACAGGCAAGCTCCTTAATCACTAAGCCATCTATCTAGCCCCAGGCTATTCTGTATTGGTTGGACAGCAGCTTTCCCTGGAGTGAAGCTGCCACTACTACATTTGAATGTGGAAGAGAGTACAGATATATATTACGAAGAATGAGGGGGGGCATCTTTGGAAGAGAAAAACGGGGGAAATTAAAGCCTTTTTTTTCTTGTTTACTAATTGCCTGTCCACGTGGCCTGATAGCTGTTGAGGCCAGAACTTTGAGTTATGAGCTTGCTTTCTAACAGATGTCCCTAATTATGCTGTGGTCCCAGACAGTTTTATGGCCCACCCAGGTCAGTGGTCTGAGGCCAGTGGCTCATTAACACTTCACATGTTTTCCATACTGACTTTAAAATTATAAAAGTTGATGGAGTATTTGCATCAGAGCCAATCCAGCCCTCATAGCCTTAGTAGGTATGACTGAACCATCCCCAGAAAAAGTTTGATAATCTTATTCTGAGCTGGTTAGCGTTTCTGAATAAGTAGGCCAAATGCCTTACCAGGAGACCAGAGCTTTGACATTTGAATATAGCCAATTCCATATTCTGTAGGTTCTGTTATCAATTTCTCCTTGGTTCATATTAAATTTTCTTTCCATATGTATTTCCTTCCCATAGATACTATAATAAAAATTTGGAGGATAAGATCCATGACAATAAATATATTTTTCTCCAATATTATTATGGCTTTTATATTTCAGAGGTCTAAAAATAGATTGAGTATGATGGTTAATTTTAATAACTAATTTGAATGGATTAAGGAATACCTATGGTGTTAGTGTATTGCTCGGGTATATCAATATATGTGTTCAGGCATTTCCTCGAAGCATTAACTGAGGAATCAAGATCATCTGTGGGCAGCAGCATCACATAGGTTGGAGTCATGGACTGAAAACAAATTTTAAAAAAGGAGAAATCCAGACGAATGTTGGCTATCCTCTTTCCCTGTTCTCTGTTCCGCTGAGATGTGTAAGGGCCATCACAGTCTCCTTCCTCTGCTGTGGAGCTGCCAGCCTCCATGCCTTCGTTTTCTTTCTTTTTTTTTTTTTTTTGCTTTTTCAAGGTAGGGTCTCACTCTAGCTCAGGCTGACCTGGAAATCACTCTGTAATCTCAGGGTGGCCTCGAACTCACGGCGATCCTCCTACCTCTGCCTCCCGAGTGCTGGGATTAAAGGCATGCGCCACCACGCCCGGCTTATGCCTTCGTTTTCTTAATGAACTGTGTTACCTCAAAATATGAGCCATGGTAAATATTTCATCCTATATGTTGCTTTAGGAAGGCATTTGGTCACAGAGATAGGAAAAAGTAACTAATACAGAATATTTTACTAACAAATAGGGTTGATACTACGAGAAAAGTGACCATATGGTTCTTAGACATTTGGAACTGGTTAGTGGTAGGAATGTAAAAGACTTGGCAAATAAGGTCTATATAAGCCCTAAAACACTACAAGTAGAGCTTCATAGGTGATTCTGATATAAGTTCCGAATTTTAGTACAAACGTTAACACTGGTTAATTTTGCTTCGAATAGGAACAACATATCTATGGGAAGTTAAGGGAGAAGGCACTTGTACTATATTTTAGCAAAGAATATGGCTACCTGAAAGGAAATTTTGGTGGGTAATTTTGATAGTAAATTTGATTGGTTTAAGAAATGCCTAGGGCATAAATGTAATGATTTAGTGTGACTGTGACAGCATTGTCAGAGAGTATTAATTTATAGGACAATACTCACTCTGAATAGAGGCAGCACAATCCAATGGAATCCTTAACTGTGTAAAAAGGAATAAGAGGAGAAAGTTTGTAGAGTCATAATAATCCTCCTTTTCTCCTTTCTGGTCTGTTCAGAGGTGAGCATGCAGCGGCTGACACAAAGCCATCAACTGCCCAGAAAAAAGCTTCCCCTCAAACCATGAGTCAAAAGAAACATTTTTTGTCTTAAATTATTTTAGTGCAATATTTAGCCAAAGAAAAATAACATAAGGGCATCTGAACATAATATTTGAAGGTAATAGTTGCACATATATTAAGGATAAACTTTTATCTTATACTTTCATTGTTGAATTTAGGAATATATTTTGTTATTGTTTTGTTTTCTTAAAGCATGAAGTTGAATAAAAGATGAATGAACTTAAAAATTTATCTTAAACAATTTTTGGACATTTGCCTTTCTTTTGGACTTGTTGTTCACAAGAACAAGCAAGCTTCTCCTTGTATTTTGTTATCTTTCAATATTTATTTCCTGAGGTGTGAGAAATAGTTTAACAAAGTAATTTAACAGTATATGTTGCAGGAAGACTTACTACCATCTTCCACAGCCTCTCCTTCTGCTCTAAAGCTAATGAAGGACAAGGGAGCTGGGAGAGTTCAGCACAATATTGATTCTGTAGAAAAATTGTGTAAGATATGATGAAAAACAGTACTTCCAGTTTCTGTACATTCCAGAGCATATTTCGGTAGTCCTCCATTGATTTCCAACATTAAGTGTGGACAGTGTGGCAAAACTCAATTTTTTAAGCCATTAGTATCTTTGCAAAAGGCATCACTGGAAGAAAAGACAGTACTTTTCCAAATAAAATACTAAAACATAACATATAAGAACATGAATAGTGCATATGATATGAAAATCATGGATAGGAATGATATTTAGAAAATTTTTATAATTTCTGAAGGTACAATTAAATAAAATCTATCTTTACATATATAGTTTTTCACAGACCAAAGTTTGGAATAAAATGAGTAACAAAATGCAGAAAATTATTATTTTTATCAGCATTAAAATTTGGAGGCAGGTGAAAAAAATCGAATCTAACCAATAATACCAAGTGGAACTTGTGGACATTTTTCTCCATAAGTTTCTACATTTTATAGCTGTCTTTTTAAGACTAAGACAATATATGATAGTAGCTAATGCGTTTCTTTAAATACTACCAAAAGGTTAAGGGTAATGTAAAAATGGTGCTTGAAAAGTGTGGTGGTGTAAAAAATAAATAAATAAAAAAGAAAGAAAGATAAAAAGAAAAGAAAAGAAAGAGAGAGAAAGAGGAAAGAGCAAAAAAGGAAAAGGAAATAACATTTGTAATCCTAGACTCAGGAGGGAAAGGCAGGAGGCTTAGTAGTAGAAGACCAGTTTGGGCCATGTAATAAGGTCTTGTCTCAAAGAAATGATTATAAATTCATAATTTCACTTCTCCCTCCATGGCTAATATCTTGATTTGGATTGTTATTTTGAAGAGGTAAAAATAGAATTTTATAGCAAAATACAAATTATCTACATAAAAGTGGGAAAATGGCTTCTCCAATTTGCTAGCTGATTTTAATCTTAGATCTGTACTTTAAGACACTTGACATGAAAGAAATGAGAGGTTGTTCTAGAAGGAAATAAAGGCAATGATTGGCACATCTCGTAATGCTCCAATACTTTTTTATAATCAATGAAGACCAGATTAATAATCTAGTGAACTATGTTCCTATGATCATAGTTCTTACAGAGTATTTGGATTGAGTACAAAAAAAGTACAGGGAATATTTTGTCACAGATGTGAGTCAAGGGCTATGGGCTATGATCAATGTATACACTTCAAATGAATAGTAAATACACCAGTTTCTTCATTAATTCATCTATTTATGGACTCTTAGGTTGGTTCAGTATGTTGGCAATTTCCACTGGTGTTTCATTAATCATGTTGTACACATCTATGTTTTATTTACTGACATCATTTTCTTTAAACATATAAACCCAGCAATGGATTTTTGGATCAAATGGAAGTTCAACTTTTAATTTTTGAGATAGTTGCATTCTGCTTTTAATAATTACTGCCCTTGTTTTCATATTGACAAGTATTCCTGTCAGCTATGATATATGATATATCTCATTTTAAGCAGTAAATATTCACATTCTTTGCCTCTGTTTTTTAATTGCATTCTTGGTTTAAAAAATAAAGAAGTCAAATTCAAACTTACTAATTTTAAAATGAAAAGATCAAGTTTGGTGTGATAACAGGTGTGGTTCTCAAGAGCAGTGGGTAGTGCAGGACTAGCTGAGCACACGTGACTCTATAAGCTGCTTATATTTGCATTCCTAACAAGATATTTCTTTGATCCACTGAACCTCATTATTCTTATTTGGGTAACGTTTAAGATAGTCAGTGCCTTTAAGTCAAGTAATGCAATTTTATGTGGTGTTTATTTAATAAATATGTGTTTGAAAAGATAGTTTTGACTGTCTAGTGAACCTGTTGTGTTCTTATTACAGAAATAGCAAATTCTGGCTCTCTGGGTGACTTGCTACAAAGATACCATTATAAACCATAGAAACCATAGAAAAAGCTATCCAACTCTTTGGAATTAAATTGATTCCTATGCCTCTCAAACACACAATCCTGAAAAAAAATCAGAAACATTGCGGGATGAGCTTAAATTCTAAGTGAAAAGATTCAAAGAATGTAATCTTAACTACAAACCTCTCACATTCTCTCAGGAGTTTTAATTAAGGATAATGCTGTTCTATTCAGGAAATAGACACTTTAAAACTTTATGGGTGAAAAAAGGCGGTAGATCTTAAATCCATGTAAGGACTCAGAGAGAAATATTACATAGTAATCCTGCGGCTACAATTGAAGCTATTTTGAAGATTTAATTCTCAATCCTCCTTTTTTTTTTGCCAAAGGCTAATGGTTTTGCATGCCAATGATAAGGTTCAATACCTACAGAAGCTCAGAGATGTTTTCCTTGGGGCCTTTGGAAGCGGTGCTACAGATAAAGCTAGACTTGCCTCTATTATAAGGGAAGGAATTATGTATGTAATATAAAGTGTTTTCTCCTTTTAATTATCTGCTTACTTTTAATTCAAAAGCCTTTGAGATTCTCCCAAAGAGGTAGTATTTTACCCTAGATAGCTCTGTCCATCCTCACATACTATGATTCATTGCTGTACTGCTGGATAAAAAAGCACTCACAATAAGAAAACAGTAGAATAGACCTCACTTATAGTGTATAATTAACCTAGAGCTAGTTTGAAATGTGGTGTTAATAAATATGTTGGTAAATTTTTTATAAAGTAAATTATTTTTTCTTTATTAGTTAGGCATATACTCAGTGTGTAAACAACACGTATTGGTACCGTCGTTAGCCTCCTCCCTATCCTCACCACTCCCATGTTTAACATGGAGGAATCCAATTTTAAAATTCGAAATGTCTAGTGACTCCGTAAAATTACACCTTCCAACACTGGAGAGGCATTAATGGATGTCTCCTATGCCAGTGGGTCCTACATTTTGCTGACTTGTGTTGTCCTCAGCCCATCGTACATGCTGATCTTTCATATTAACCCAAACTTCTCAAATTTGTTCTACATGATTTTGATCTCTCTACATCTGTAATTATTTGGCATTTAGTTCATGTGTTAAGCATAATTTTGGTATCTGCAAGAAAATACTCAAATTGTGATATATAAAATATTATGACACTGGACTGAGAACCAAATTTCAGTTCTGACAGCTGATAATATTCTATCTATGAAGCATATCATGAAATTAGGGTGGATGTAGCCCGTTTTCTTCATTCAAGTGAATGTTTTATTTTTCAGCACATTATTGTAGGTAAAATAATATAATAAAATAAATAAATAATATGCCAAAATAATGTTTTTCACTTTAAAAAATAACATCAGGGACAAATCCAAATTTAATTCTGACCCTAGATGATGAGAAACAATGAACACATATAGAAAGAATTGCATTTGATTTTGAAATTCAATCTTCACCCATGTGCTATATTCATGATATGGTAAAATCGCCATGGACATTTTATGAAAATGAATGTTAAAAGCTGTTTATTACTTATGTCTAATGAAACTTACAGCCAAAACAAAATGATTCATCATGTGAAAGCAAGAAACTTAAGTGAAAAGTTAATTATATTTTACTTGACATTTTAGTATAATAAACAATGTGCATATTGTTCATGAAGAAATGTAATAATAGACAATATAAATACTCCATAGATTATGGTGAGATAAGGGTTTTGTTTCAGTTACAATTTAACTAGAAATTTTAAGATGCATTTTCTTTACATAGCCTATTTATGTGTACCACAAATATCAATTCATGCTGCTAGATGCCAGAGTTTATCTCTGCTCTGATGATTGTTACAGTCTAGTTGAGGGTGAGACAGACATTAAATAGTTAATCATGCTAATAGATACAATTCCTGAAAAAAAAAAAAAAAACAAGAAATAGAGGATGGTGGTAAGTTTTGGATTTCTTTGGAGGATGATTAAAAGATCATGGAATTAGGTAGGTTTTGTCATTGCCAAATTCTATATATATTAGAAAAATTCAAATGTGTACATTCTAAAATGGTAAATATTGTGCCAATTGTATCTTTTTCATTTTTATTTATTTGAAAGCAGAGATTCGAGCAAGAGCATCGGCACTCCAGGGCCTCTACCCATTACAAACTCCAGATGCAGGCATCACTTTGTGCATCTGGCTTTACATGGGTACTGGGAATTGAGGTCAGGCCATCATGCTTTGCAAGTAGGTACCTAACCACTGTGCAATTTTACCAGCTCCAATTATATTTTCAGAGAATGGTTATTTAAGAAGAATGAAAAAGCATGAGAGCCCATATCTATAATGAATCCTAGATATGAAAATGAGGCATGAGGCTTACGAGTTTGAAGACAGCCTAAACTGTGCAACAAAGTGATAGATGTCACACCACACACATACACACACACACACACACACACACACACACACACATCATTGTGTCTCTCTATGTCTGTGGCTCAAAATTCTTGCTCTAATATATGTTGTGGAGCACAGAAGAATATTTTAAACCATCTGCCTTGTCTTTGAGGACCCACCTGCCAAAAGCTTCTGATAACTCAACTGCTGGTTTTCTGTCCCATACTACATATAAATATTCCTACATAGGTATAAATTGTATGATTCTTTAACAACCAAAGTTCTTGCTTCAATAATACCCTCATTGCTATATATTTCTTCCTGGGAATTCAATGTGATAGTTTGGAAATTAAAAGTCACCCAAATTGTTACTGGAGTTAGAGTTAGAGCCTGTGCCCTACCAGCCCTAACAAATAGTCAATCAAAAGGGCCAAGCTAATAGTGAAAAGCAAAAAAAAAAAAAAAAAGGAAATTTATTCTATGTGGTCACACTGGGAAGAAGGACAGACAGATCCAGTGACCTCTGTCCCCAAGTACATCTTACTTAAATTGACTAATCAAAGACATGTGGCTATACCGTGTATATTAGGTCTGTTAGGACATGAACTCTGACCCCAACTCTGGTAGCAAAACACCCATCTGTAAGAGGCTTGATTAAAAAAAATATTTCTATTAGGAAGTAGTGGAACCATTGAGAGGTATTTCTCAGTGGAAGTAGGAAGTCTTTAGGTCCTTTGGATG
Source organism: Dipus sagitta (assembly GCA_036346955.1). NCBI lineage: Eukaryota > Metazoa > Chordata > Mammalia > Rodentia > Dipodidae > Dipus > Dipus sagitta. Next base: position 114,120,636 of record CM070779.1, on the reverse strand, counting down.
TACCTATTAACTGATGGTGAGATATCATCTCACTTTGTTGTTTCTTTGTACCTTGGTCATAAAGTGGGCCTATAGTTTTGAATTTTTTTATTTTTTTTAATGCATTTGTGTATGTAGGTATGTATGTATGTGTACATATGTACATGTGTGTATTATGCTTGTATGCGAATGTGGGCATATGTTTGACACTGCAGCATATGTGGAGGTCATAGAACAACTATGGAAATTCATTCTTGCCATCCATCTCATTTGAACCAGAGTTTTTGTCTTTCCTTATTGTTCTTTACTTTTATTGCACTTCCAAGAGCTTGTAGGGTATTCTCTTCACATCTCACCATCAAGAAAGCACAAATGTATATATATATATATATATATATATATATATATATATATATATATGTAAATATGTATATATATATATATTATTTTATTTACTTGTATATATTGCATTTTAATTTTATTTCTCCCATTACCCTCTTTTATCACTCTCCTCCTCCTTCATAGCAGATAATCCTCACCCTACTTTCATGTCTTGACCCACTGAGTTAAATTAGACTTGCTTAAATTATCACTGCTGGATGGTTATTTACTGGGGTATGAACCACTTACAAGAGGCTACACCACAGTGAGGGTTTGGGGATTAAACTTGGTTGCTCTGACTTGAGCAGCAAGCACTTTAGCAGCTGAGCCATCTCCCAATCCCTGAGGTATGCACTTTTGTCCTCCCATATACTCCAGTCATAATGTTCTTCCTTATTACTCTCTAATAGAGTGAAATCTCCAAAACTGAAAGAATATATTTTTCTTTGTATAAACAGTTTATCTTTGGTCATATTTTGTTACAGTAATGGAAAGCTTACGAACATACTACTAACCTGTATTATTTTATAGTTTATATTCTCTCTTTCCCACTTCCTCTCCCCCTCAACCCCCCCCCCCCACCCATGACTCTGAGACAGGTCTCATGTAGCTTAGGATTTCCTTAACTCATTATGTAGTCAAGGCTATTTTTCAATTATGATTGTTTATCCTTGTTTGAGTTTGAATGTAACATGTTCTACATAGCTTCATGTGTTTGTGATGGGATTTGTCCTCAAAACCATGAGCTTGACATAAATCTCTTCCTTCCATAAGCTGCTGCTCTTCAGGTGTTTTGTACCCTAGTATTTAGCTTACAAGTATGAACCACAAGGCCCAGCCAAGTACTGTCCTTTTTGTACTTGAAATTTGTATTTGGATGCAAAAGATGTAGTGATTCCTCTCTTGAACCTAGTAAATAATATTACTCTTCCTTCACCTTCTATGACCCATATATGGTTCATACTTTATTTGTATACTCCTAAGGACTTCATAATATTTCATATAAAATTATTTGTAATTATTGTATTTTCAGTTTTCCTCTTAGAATAAAACAAAGCCTACTTTTTTCTATAATAATTTATTTTGTCTCGTTTGACAGAAACTTTCTATATTTCACAGGTTTCGTCCTCCCTTAATCTTGCCAGGGTCTGGAACTATGGTACCCACCATCATGCCTGGCTCACAACTGTTTTAGTTACTTGTATATTTTCAGTATTTTTGGATGAATTATAAGGAAAATAAAAGTATAAAATAAATATGCTGAGTATATTAACCATACTACTTAAGACCTAAGTTTTAGTTTTCTCATCTAATAAATATGAATGGCAGTATTCTATGTGTTATAACATTTTGTGGTTGAAAATAATATACGCCATGTTCTCTGTTTAACAGTCTTAAAAGACAGGACTAAAGCTAGTTTTTTAAAATTCATTAGACTTTTACGGATGTAATCAGAAAAGCACTAATAATTTCACTATATCTTGACAATATCTATGCTTAAATTCCAAGAAATTAAAGGACAATAAAAAGAAAGAAAAGTGTGGTAAGAAGGAGGGCATTTAAGATTTAATTATAAGATACTTTGAGATATTTAAGGTGGATGCTATAAGTGATTGTTTGAATTACCACATTTAATGTCACAAAAAACCCCTGGGGCGATTAGAACCTTCTCCCACAGTACTAAAGACAAAAAAAAAAAAAAAAAAAAAAAAAAAAAAAAGAAAAAAGAAAGAAAGAAAGAAAGAAAGAAAGAAAATATTCAGGCCTGCTGATTCATCCATAGACATAATCTTCAGAGGCAGACTTGAGTGCTGAATTCATTTTAGGCTGTCAAAACCATAAAATGCGTATTGTCCAAAGTAGACCATAAACACTTTAAGGATCTGAAACTCGTGCAAGTGTTCTTGCTTTATTCCTATAACCATATTGAAGTTATGTATATTTCATCAGAAAAACAAAATTAAAAATACTTATAAAAAAAACCTCTGAATAAGAGAACATAAAGTCAGAGAGCACAAACAGGTGCTCAGGAGAAGCAGAACTGCCCAGCATTGAGCTAGAGAAGGATCAGGCTGTGAATGCCTAAAGTTCTCTTGGATTTTTACCATGGAGAACATAGTGAAGGACAAAATAGATCTTATGTCTTCATGGATACTATGGTGTGATGGTTAATATATGCTTTAAACAAAGGTGAGCTAAAAATGACATTTATGATTAGTTACTAAGCCACTTGTGTGGTAGAGCCTCATGTGGTCTATGATCCTGTTCCATTTCATAAGTTTAATCCAAGTCTTCCATCTGGTCCATGAACCAGCAAACCTGCATCTTTCTCATAGATCTAAACACTGCTAGTTTCTAATAACAATGATGAAAGTCCAACTGACAGGAAGATGCAACTCAATAGTAGAGTACACATCTAACATGTACAAGGTCTGAGGTTTCTTCCACAGCACTGAAAAATTAAAAGTAATGAAATATTTTTATTTCTCTTAAATTACATCATTTTCATACTGTACTCTGTAATGTATGTGTTTCTTATGCATGATATCACATTTTAAAATATTTTATTTATTTGGGAGAGAGATAGAGAGAATGTGCACTCCATGGCCTCCAGCCACCACAAATGAACTCCAGACACATGTGCCCCCTTGAACATCTGATTACATGAGTCCTGGGGAATTGAACTGGGGTCCTTTGGCTTTGTAAGCAAATGCCTTAACCACTTAGCCATCTCTCTAGCCCATCTCACATTATTTTTAAGAGACAGTGTAGATATCATTTCCCTGATTGTACAATGGAGACTTGGGATTAGAGTGATCATGTAATAGAACCTCCACTTTAATCAACATTCATCTTGCTCACAGTCCATTTGGTCCTGGTGGTCAAACTGAAGTTGGTAAAGTCGTCATCTATAATGCTTTTTATTTTAAAAATAAATGTACATTATGAAATTTCCATCTCAGTTTTTCAGATGCTGTAGGAATGACATTAGTATGAAGGTTCTGGATTTATAGTATGTGTGGTGGTTTGAACAGATGGCCCCCAATATATTTCAGTTGTTTATTTGTTTGTGGTTTGCATCTGCAGACACCTGGCTGGAGGCAATGTCACTGGGTGGATCTTAAGGTGTGGTGGTGGGTTTCAGATTTCAATCTAAAGATATGCAAAGTGTGACTAGCAGGAGTTCCTGAAGTGTGCTGTGCTGTGTGGCTTTTAGGCTTGTACTTCTCTCTCTCTGTTTGGTCCTGTGAAGGCAGGCCAGCTTTTTCTGCCATTTATGGAATTTCTCCTGGATCTGTAAGCTTCAATGAATATCCCTTCCTCTATAACTGTGTCTGGTCTGGAAGTTCATCTCAGTGAACCTGAAGCTGTCTGCGACAGTATGGATTCCAAAAGAATCCAATGAGTTTCACAATACTAACAAGTCTAAGAATTTTCTTTGAGTTTATGAGTATGTGAGGTAAAAGTCTATTATCCTACAATGCTGTAATACATTGAATTTGACCTGGCAAGTAGCAAGTCACCTAGTTCACACCTGTTTAGAATAATAATGAAGTGATTGACCTCTGAATTGGAGTATTTTTTTGTTTTTGTTTTTGTTTTTGTTTTTGTTTTTGTTTTTGTTTTTGTTTTGTTTTTGTTTTTGTTTTTGTTTTGTTTTGTTAGCCTTTTCAAGGTAGCTCTTGCTCACTCTAGCTCAGGCTAATCTAGAACTCACTCTGTGGTACCAGGCTGGCCTTGAATTCACAGGGATCCTCCTACCCTGCCTCCCGTTCTTAGAATTTTCTTAATACTCTAATGTGCGAAAGTCTGTCAGTGTGACCAAGCATGTGGAGGCAAGCACTGCTGTAAAATATGCAGGATTCTGCTTTACTGCCATTGATCTTCTTAGGAGGTATTTTATTGGCTAAGGCCAAGGTAATTTTAAAGCAATGGAAAGAAGACAAGTGGGATCCCAGAACTGCGTTATAAAGAGTATCTTTCAAATAATCAATGAGTACATGAAATATATATGGAATATAAATTGCCCCTTGTAATACTGTTGTCAGCGCATGTTTCTGCTTCAAATCTCAGCCTCATTCTTACACCCAGAGCCTCTCTCTCTTTCTTGTGCAGTCATAATGCGTGCTCATATCGACAGCTTCTCAACCTCATGAAACTTTTCATTTATTGTTGTTAGTGTAGTAAATGAGGCATAATGTGACTTTGCTCTAGAAATTGTAATCAGTAACATTTCACAATATTGTGTTGGCTGGCATGATGGTGCACACCATCAATCCCAGCACTCGATAGGCAGAGGTAGGAGGATCACTGTCAGCTTGAGGCTACCCTGAGACTACATAATCAACTCCAGGTTAGCCTGGACTAGAGTGAGATCCTACCCCCAAAAATAAAATAAAAAATAAAGTGGTGTTTTCAGATAGCAAACCCATCTTTAGCTTGTGCTATTCCATCTTCTTAAATTTATGTCCTCCACTCATTATATTAACCACTAATACCTATTTCTTTATCTGTATTAGAAGCTAAAGGGCATCTTGGCTTTTAAAAAGGTAAGGAATGTTTACAATTCTACTTTGATTACTTTGAACTTTTCATATAATCATTCTACTTAATATCACATTTAATTACTAATATAAAAATACTACTAGCCTTACAAACATAATTATTCAAGTTGCAGTAGTTATTATTTGTTACATCATTAGAACCATTCATTATCCTATTAAAACTAGCATAGAATTGACATTCAGTTATTCATAAACAAAAATATTTTAATGTGAATGCCAACATTCTTTATACTTCAATAAATATTTGAAAAAAGAAAATATAATTGGACTTCTATGCTACTGGGATGTAGGCAGTATTCTATTAGGAAGATTGAATGCATTTGAACTTGTCACTGAGGACTAGAGTGTAAGTTTCATAAGGCAGTCACTAGAGTTTTAGAACACAGAGAATGAAGCAAAAAATTTATCTCATTGTATCTGGCACAATTTATTTAATTTTTCAAACTTTAGTTTTCTAGTCTCTAATAACTGAGGGAAAAAATATCTGTTGATTTTAGTACAAAAAGTCATGTTAAGTAATGAAAATAAATTCCTTAGTATGATACAGGGAGTAAGAAATTTGGGGACTCCAGTGAATATAGATAAATTTAGAACTGGATCCTGTTTACTACATTTGAGACAACTGGAAGGCTATAAAATCACCAGAACCTTGTTTTCTTCCTCTATGAAATGTGGCTAATCATAATACCAATGACACAATGGCTTTGAGGAGTCTCTCCATGGAGCAGACCTCATTAAATGTTCTCTGTTACATCTACTCTCGTGGTCAAACACATTTTTCTTCTTTGTTTTATTTATTTATTTATTGTTTTTTTGAGGTAGGGTCTTATTCTAGCCCAAGCTGACCTGGAATATAGTATGTATATATGTAGTCTATATGTAGTCTCAGGGTTGCCACAAATTTATGGCCAAACTCTTATTTGTGCCTCTTGAGTGCTAGGATTAAAGGTGTGTGCCACCATGCCCAGATCTTTGTTTTATTTTTAAGAAGACAAATTTATGGTTACTTTTCCAATTTTTTTTGTGAATATTTTCTGTCTTTTTATCTTGCTGAAGGAATATTTTTGTCTTAGTTTAGTCCCCATTGGGAAGTAATTATAACTAAGACATAATCACTTTTCACAAACTGCGCATTCTCTTATGAACTTGAAAGAAAAATATTTAGGCCACATTAGTAAGAGCAAAATGATGGTATGCATTCCAAAATTCAATGTTAATAAATGTTATAATGTCCCATTGTTTCTTCTTTTTTATATTTAATGAAAATTATTAATAAATTAGTTCCCATAAGAGATGCATTTCAAGATCTTCAGTGGGTGCAAAAAACCCCGAATCATACTGAATCTTGTTGTACTATGTTTGCTATGCATATATACCTATGATAAAGTGTAATTTATAAATTGGCATAGGTAGAAGTTGTTAATGATGACTAATAAAATCAAACAGTTAGAAAAATGCATTGTAATAAAAGTTAGGTGAATGTCATCTCTCTGTCTCTCAAAATGTCCTATTGTACTACATTTGATGTTGGGTAATGAAAATTGCTTTATTTATACTCATAAATATTTTGGACTACTGTGAAGCTGGTTTACAATTATCAGTGCTGCCCTATCACATTCATTCATCAACATTGGCAATGGGATTTCAAGCCATAATGTCTGTAAATGACAGGTAGATATTTCAAGATAGCCTCTTTTTCATGCAACTATTACCTGGAAGAAATAGTTATCACTGGGTAGGGGGAGGTCTCAAAGGATAGTTTAGAATATTATCACTTTTACTATGTGAAGCAAACACAATTCTGCTAAAAATTTTTATGAAGAAGGGAAAAGCATTGTAAAATCATTAGGATGGTTGTTCTCACACATAAAGAACCAGATAAAACCAAGGTTGAAGCTATGGACAATGTTGTATATCACAACAACTCAAATCACATAGTGATAATAGTCTGAGACTCACTATAAATATTTCTGGTGCTTGAAATATGCATTTTCAGACACCAACCTTTGACAGATACTGAATGACATTTTATATAAAAGGCAATCTACAAAATAAGCATTTTTTGAGCTATGTATACAACTTGTCAGAATTTCAAGCTAGAAATGTCTCTGGCTGCTGAGACAGCTCACTCTTACTACAGTTAGGAAAAAAAATGCAAAATATCTCAACCAGTTTTCATTTTAAGAAGGCTAGACTTGTAAAAACACTGTTATTATGAGAAAAGGTCACTGGTTTTCTAAACACATAGACTTAGCACCACCATAAAAGAGAATACATTTTATTAAATGAATGATGAGCTAGGAAGGTCACAGGAGCTGAGAAAGAACAATTGCGGGTCATGAGCTTATAAATCTTGGAAGAACTTTCATTTAAGAGAGCTGCATTCTTATACAGCTATCTAAAGTGCAAGAAGCAATAGGAGGTTATTCTTACTGATACAAAGTGCCAATTAAAACTTTGAAAATACTCACCATGAAATTTTATCGTTTGTACCTGGTAATGTGCATAAAAGGGACAAAGTGAGTACTTTACATTGCTCTGAAAAAGATAATACAGGCAGCAGTGATTAATGAATGCATCATAATTCAGAAATGTTTCCCCCACCAATTGTTTGGAAACAATGGTTTACTTGGTGGTTTCTCTTATTGTTACATATTTGAGTGTTCTCCTCCCAAATTATAATTTAAACGAATCAAACTTCAGTAGAACCAAAGACAATAATTATGAATGTTTAATTGATATTTCCTATAAATAACCAATTCTAACACCTAAGCAAGAAATCTTGATTTCAAAACATTTTTGTGATATTTCTTGACAGATTTTGGGGAGAATGGGCAATATACATGTCACAGATGTAAAATCATTGTTCTTTAATAATTTGTCAAAATGTACCACTATCAAATATAAAATAAAATTGTCATAGGGAAGAAATTTGACATTGCTTTGGTCCATATGCCTATAGAATTAAACATTTTTAAACATAGTATCAACAACAAGAGCATTTATAAATGTGTCAACAGAAATCAACTTTGTTAGCTTTTTTAATCACATGAATGCTTCTCTTATGCAATGGGTCAGTCTCTATTATCTAGTCATCTGAAACAATAGCATTTCCAGCTACTCAGGGCCCCTGTGAGGTGGTAGGAAAGCTTCTATCTGTATGCTATGTCTGGTCAGGGAGGGAGACAGTGAAATTTTGGGGTTATGGTAGGTAAGTTTTTCTAAAATCTGTAGTCAGGAGTGTGTAAGTTGTTTTGGTAGAGGTAGAAGGGTAGCAGTTAAGCATGGGACAGAAGTCTAATGTAATGTTTGGGTGGTCTAGAAAAGTAATATGAACAGTTGAAGTTTGGATGGGTGTAGTGTTGACATGCAGGAATCAGATAGGAGATCTTTGAGTCTATGAAGTGATAGAACTGTGAGATTTTGGCCAAAGGTAAATTTTTGCACTTCCTTGGCCAGGAGTGCTTCTGAGGCTGTCACATAGGTGAGGTTTCCAGCCCCAGACAGAAGTTTCTGATAGTTTGAAGAGGTAGGCCACTGGGGCCAAAGAGGGGTCTTTCATGTGTCCCAGAATTCCCAATGCCATCCCTCCCTTTTCAGTGCTATAGAGAAGAAATGCCTATTGGAGACTGGGAAGAGCTAAGGCTGGTACTGTCAGGAGAGCATTGCACAAGTGAGAAAAAGCAGTATCTATCTCAGTCTTGGGATCGAACTGTTCACATAGGTACTCCTCAGCTTTGTCATACAGGGGTTTTTCCATGAGGGAAAAATTGAGAATCCATATTCTGAGAAACTCAGTGAAACCAAGAAAAGATAGGATTTCTTCTTTAGAGGTAGTAGGGGAGAGGGAGCAAAGATGATTTTTGTGGTCTAGGGTTAGTTGTCATGAGGTGGGAGTAAGGAGGAAAACAAGGTACTCAACTTAGGTTAGAGAGAATTGAACCTTAATGAGGGAAACTTTGTAACCCTTGGAGCATAGAAAGTTGAGAAGTTTGTTCATGTGTCATCTGGAGTCTGGAAGAGAGGGTGAGCAGAGAAGAAGTCATCAACCTACTGTAACAGTGTGTTAGGTGACAGGTTGAGGGACAGGAGACCAGTAGACAGAGCTTGGCCAAACAGATGAGGGCTGTCTCTAAACCCTTGGGGGAGGACAGTACAGGATAGTTGAGTTGCACCGTGGGTGTCAACATCTTCCTTGGTGAAAACAAAGAGACCATAGTAGTCAGGGTGGAGAAGTAGAGTGAAGAAAGCATCCTTGAGTTCAAGCACTGAGAAATGAGTGGTAGAAGAAGGAATGTGGGAGAGAAGGGTGTGTGGATTAGGCATGGTTGCATGGTATGAATGAGCAAAACAGCAGCATTGACATCATGTCAGGAAAGATTGTACTCAGGACCAGAAGAAAAGGATCCTAGGCACACTTCAATTTGAGTCTGGTCAGGCATAGAAGACAGGACATGGATGAGTACACTTCCCTCCGTCCCTACCACCTCACATAGAGGAAAACTTTGTCTATGTGTGAGTGATTTCATAGAACACGAGGGGAGAGGGAAGGTAAATGAGAGGGTGGAGGGTGTTTCAGTCGGGTTTGCATTGCTGGTAGAAATCAACTGACAAAGAGCAGCTTGTGGAAAAAAGAGGTTTATTTTGGCTTACAGGCTTGAGGGGAAGCTCCATGATGGCAAGGGAAAATGATGGCATTAGCAGAGGGTGGACATCACCCCCTGGCCAACATAAGGTGGACCATAGCAACAGGGAAATGTGCCAAACACTGGCATGAGAAAACTGGCTATAACACCCATAAGCCCTCCCCCAACAGTACCCCACCTCCAGTAGGCTTTAATTCCCAAATCTCCATTAGCTGGGAAACTAGCATTCAGAACACCTAAGTTTATGGGGGACACCTGAATCAAACCACCACAGAGGGGGTGATGCTGGGTCAGATGGAGGTGGATTGGGGTTCTGAAAAGGACCCACAGGAGCATTAGAGTTTAGGTCATCAATGGTATCAGATAAAGAGCTGAAGTGGGAGAGATTAAGGCGGAGTGTGGAATTTGGTTTTGTCCCTGAGGCCTTCATCAGAAGAGTCTTGCTAGTATGGCAGGCAAAGCGGATAGAAGGATGTGCACATACAGCAGAAAATGTTTAAATATAAGGCATCTTGGACAATTTGCCTGAGCCATGGCAGAGGTTGTCGAAATCAGTAAGAATCTGGAAATCAGAAGTAGCATTTTCAGGCCCTATATATCCATTGTCCAATTTATAGTGTGGCTAAACTATATTGCAGTAAAAAATTGGGCAGTGAGGTTTGATATTGTCCTGTAGTCTTAGTGGTTTTTTTTTTTTTTTTTTTGTATTTTTACTTTTATTTATTTATTGGACAGAGAAAGAGGAAGAGAGAGATGGAGAGAGAATGGGCACATCAGGGCCTCCAGGACTGCAAATGAACTCCAGACGCATGGGCCCCCTTGTGCATCTGGCTAATGTGGGTCCTGGGGAATCAAACCTGGGTCCTTTTGCTTTGCAGGCAAATGCCTTAACTACTAAGCCATCCCTCCAGTCCCTAGTCTCAGTGTTTTTGACTTCTTAATGAGACAAGCTAGGGCAATGGGGACTGATTTAGAGACCTTATTTCCCATCTCAGGTGAGAGGGAGAGGGTGCAGACATTGATAGGTGACAAGAAAGGATAAAAGTGGAGATGGAAGGAAAGAAACACATAAGGAAAGGGGAAAATGTCCCAAAATTGGCAAACCAAACCAAAAGGTACCCTTTAGGTTTTGGCAATCCAGAGAGAGAGAGAAGTGTTGAGAGTGTTTCTTTCTCAAGACCTGAGGTTCTCAGAAGTGGGTCTAGGGTGTAGCCTGGCAAGTGGGCATGATGAGGTGAGAAGGGGATGTCCTGAGAACAGGCCGACCTGTGAGGGACACTTACTGAGAAGGAGGGAGGAGATGAAGAAAGGAAGAAGAGTGGAGCCGAATTGTGATGGGTGGGAGGGTCAGCACCAGACCTTCAGAGGGGCAGTGGCAGCTCAGTGGTCTGGTAGGGGAAAGGATGTCCGGCCACCTGAGAGGGAAAGTGGGAGCTTCCTGTCTGAGTCACAGCACCAGATGTAAGGTTCAAGAATGGCCAAAACCACACAAGACCACTCTGAAGCAAAGTAAAGTTTTATTTTGTAAAGACACAAGCTGCTGGGCTGTCTTGTGAGATAAGAGCACAGCACCCCCCCCCACCCCCCATGGGTTTGCAAAGGTTAGGTTTTATAAGGCCTTTCTGCTGGGAGGGGATTTTCTTCTGTTAGTCACAAGATTGTGGTCAGGCAATTAGAGTATGTCATTAAAAGAGAGGTCAGGTGGCTCTTGAGATAAGGTAACCAGGAAACTGTGGCCTAGAGGCAAGGGGAAACAATGGGTCAGCTGGTTTCTGAAAAATGTATTCAGCTTGGTTTTTTTTTTATCTTCCTGTAATGCTCCTTCTCATTGCCATTTTGTCTTCCATAGTGACTCTATTGTGGGACCTGGTCCAAACTAACACTAATAACTTATATTTTCTTAAATTTGGCAAAAGATATAAATCTACATATGAAAGAACATTATCAAGCTCTCAATGAGATAACCACCCCTGCCAAATGCCAAGTCATCACAGTCAACCTCATGGTTTTTAAAAGGAAATAAAAAATATATATATCAGGGACAAAATATGGCAACTTATTTCATGAGAATACAATTGGAGGACATTTCTTCTGATGAATGATTGGTATTAGAAATTATGTAATTGGGGCTGGGGAGATGGATCAGTGGATGTATATACCACACAAGTTTGAGTTTGAGAGACCAAATGTAACCATTTTAAGTAAAAAGGCCCAGGCCTGACTTAGATAGAGAACTAGCCAGCTAATATGCTGACCTTTTGCTTCTGTAAACTTTGCTTGCTTGCTCAATTGCTGCCTTTCCCCCTAAAGAAACTGAGGAATCTCCACTTCAAAGACAATGGAGATTACTTCATCTGCCTGGAGTGCCCCTAGCTCCTGCCCCCAACTTTGCCCGCTGAAACCCCAAGCCAATCAGAACTGTTTAAATCAACCAATCATGTATCTATCCCCTACTTCTTTGTTCAAATTCCTTTTTTTTTCATCCCTTCCCCAAAAGAAAGGGGCTCCCTCCCTCACTACCGCTGTGCAGGACTGTGTGGATGGAGCCCAGGCCTAGGCTTGCAATAAAGAAACCTGTTGCTTTTACATTCGAGTGTCTCAGCTTCTGTGGTGGTTCTCTGGGTGACTGGGGGTCTTGACTCCTGGTCAGGGGTCTTGGCACAACATCTATATGAGATATTTATAAATATTAGATATTTAAAATATAAGATGTGTCTAGTTTCTATACCTCATATATAAGGCTTATGATGCCATAGTACAACTAAAATTTTAAAGATAAGACAAAATGATTTTATAAGCCCTTGTGCCATTCTTTAAGTCTATTTCAGTAATCAAATGTGCTCTATATGTACATACATCCAGGCTGGTGTAACTTCCTTTCTAAGTGTGTTAATTACCTACATAGAAGCCAAAAGCCAATTGGAATCATCAGAGCAAGAGGTGTCAATATTTTGGCCTGTGCTCCCAGGTCATGAGGCCACTGGAGATAATGGGACACTTCTACACTGGCCCCCTGGTAAGTCATCTGTCTTCCTGAGCAGGGAGGATATGGAGACCCAAACAAAATTGGTGTACAGTCTGAAACAGGGGAGTCACAATTGAGGAGCAATCAGTCCTCCTGACTTCCCAAAGAAGGGAAAACTACTTGGCCAGCATGGCCCAGACTCATCCTAACAGACAGAAGACACCAGTAAGCTATGGGGCTGCTCCTGGGTCCCTAAAGTCTCTTTGGAGAGCCATTAATGACTTCCAAAATTAATCCTTAATTAAATTTGCCTATCTGCATGGTCTTAAACACTCAGAGAGAAATATATAGCCAAAGATAAAAAATAACTTACATATATGAATGGCCTACTAAGTAACACAAAAACTTTCCAAGAGGGGAAACAAACATTAAGACATCTTTTCCCCATAGTTTTAATTCTATAATTAAAAAAAAAAAAAACATGTTCAAAGGGTTATTTTCAAACCTAAAATATGTAAATAATCCAGGAGACTGGGTGTTGCCATTGCCGGGAGACACTGGAACCCCGCTGGAAGGGACCCTACTCTGGAAGGGACCCTAAGTCTTTGTCCTGACCACACCTACTGCTGTGAAGATGGATGGAATTGCCACTTGGATTCATCACACCCACCTAGGCAGAAAGGTAGGAGGACGGTCATGAGTTCATGAGTTCGAGGCCACCCTGAGACTACATAGTGAATTCCAGGTTAGCCTGGACTAGACTGAGACCTTACCTCAAAACAAAACAAAACAAAACAAAAAGGACACAAAATTTAATACATACTTATAATTAAATTTTTGTTGTTGTTGTTGAGGTAGGGTATCACTCTAGCCCAGGCTGATCTGGAATTCACTATATAGTCTCAGGCTAGCCTTGATATATGTGGCCTTAGGAAAGAATGTTGTTTTTATATCAACCAATCAGGTATAAGTAGAGACTCAATGACGAAGGTACGAGAAAATTTGGAAAAATGAGAAGAAAAAAAAAAAAAAAAGCTGATAGAGGATGGTTTGAGTCATGGTTCAGTCATTCCCCACAGTTAACAACTCTGCTGTCTGCTTTAGCAGGGCCATTACTTTTATTTTTGTTGCTAATCACAAAGGACCTTGCATTATTAATAGATTAGTTGCTTCTGTTAGGGAACGCATTAATACAGTACAGCTTATGGTTTTAAGATCACAGTATATACCATTAGACTCCACTCACTAACTCAACTGGGATCCAAGATTGGCTCCTTATGGTACATAGAGAGGGGGAAATGAGAGACCAAATATAACCATTTTAAGTAAAAAGGCCCAGGCCTGATTTAGAGAACTAGCCAGCTAATGTGCTGCTCTTTGCTTCTGTAAACTTTGCTTGCTTGCTGAATTGCTGCCTTTCTCCCTTAAGTTTCTGGGGAATCTCCATTTCAAGGACATTCCAGACTCCACTGTGGGGCCTCAGGCCTCTGACCATCTGCTTAGATAAGAAACTGAGGAATCTCCACTTCAAGGGCCTTCCAGAAACACCCCATTGTGGGGCCTTAGGACTCCAACTACCTGCATAGATAAACCTATCATTTCAAAAGTCGTAAAATACCACTGTTTGCTTAGCCCATCACAATGGAGATTACCTCATCTGCCTGGAGTGCCCCTAGGTCCTGCCCCCAACTTTGGCCACCGAAAACCCAAACCAATCAGAACTGTTTAAATCAACCAATCATGTATCTATCCCCTACTTCTTTGTTCAAATTCCTATATGAACCCCTTCCCCCAAAAGAAAGGCACTGTCTCCCTCACTACCGCTGTGCTGGACTGTGTGGACAGAGCCCAGGCCTAGGCTTGCAATAAAGAAACCTGTTGCTTTTACATTCGAGTGTCTCGGCTTCTGTGGCAGTTCTCTGGGTGACTCCTGGGTGACCAGGAGTCTTGGCTCCTGGTCAGGGGTCTTGGCACAACACCAGCATGTAGAAAGCTACTGCAGGAATGCACAGCCTCTCTCTCTCTCTCTCTCTCTCTCTCTCTCTCTCTCTCTCTCTATATATATATATATATATATATATATATATATATATTCATCCTATCAGTTGGTTTTGTTTCTCTAGAGAACCCTGGCTAACATACCCTACCTGGGTCAAGAGATAAAAAAGGGTGTCAACCTGTACAGACAATATGACAAGGATAAGTGGTGGTGGGGTGGTGGGTATGATTATTTAAGGGTAACAAGATTTTTATTTTACTTTTCACAAACTGTCAAAGCATTGACACCAGTAATCTTTTATACATGTTATTTAGAGAAACCACTAAATTATCTGTATGAGGAAATTATATATTCAAACAAAACTATCAAAAAAAAAAAAAAACGAAATAGAATTCTAAAATCTACTTGGATAAGCCACACATATGTTAACAAAAATTCAGAAATGGGAGGGAATTACAGAAACAAGCACAAAATTAGAATGTGTAAAACTTTAATTATAAAGAAAATAAAAATACACATTTAAAGACATATAGTAATTATTGTCCTTTTACATATGTGACAGTGATTGACATAGCACAGTTATAAATTTAGATATTCTTTAAAAAGTTGCCAGTATTAATTTACTCCACTAATAAAATATTCTGTCTTATTGTCAGGCTTTATGTGTCATAGTTTTTCTTTTTCTGGTTCTATATTCCATAAACACAGGAAAAAAAAAAAAAACCTGTTGCTTCTCTACTCAAAGCCCCATTTAGACTAGTGGAGGACATCAGGATTTGAACAGGTGTATTTTAGTTTATTTTCTGGGGAATAGTTAGAACTAGGGATGTTATCTATAAAATCAGGTAATAAAAGAAATAAATGGAATGGCTATACTTGTGAGGCATTATTTTATGCATAGTGTTCATTATTCAAAAAATATAAACCAACAGGAAGGGTATTAAGGGAAAAATGTGAAGAGAAAGTGAAAAAGGCAAAGAGAACAAAGAAGAAAGAGAGAGAGATTGAGGACTGAATTTCAGAAGGCTGATTCTGTTGCATCATTTTGTGTAACAACTGAGTCCTTGGCAATCAGTCTGCTTCCTATAGTGCTTTGGGAAGTGAACAAGTATTTCCTACTCTTAGGTAGAGCAAGAGCCCCAAGATGGAGTCAAAATGAAGGAAGAGAATGATGGCTGCCTGACTGATACAAATATAGATGTCCGGATTGCTTATCCCTTGCTTCCCTGATTTAACAATGCCCTTGTCATAGTTTCATGCTGATCTTATCTTAGAGACAACTTGGCTTCTCTTTTGAGGGCACGTTCTTCTTCTCCATTTGATCTCTCTTTCTCTGACTAATTAGCTTCTGTGTTTGGTCCCTGTTGTCCCCTGCATTCCCCAGTCCATTGTCTTCTGTATCCCCCTCCCAGTTGTGCTGCATGGTCTTTGATCATTCACAAACATTACACCCACCAAGAAGAATGTGACACTGCATTTCTCATATAACAACTGAATTGCAAACAATAAATATCTGTAAGTTTAGAAACACCATATTTAGAAACAGATGTATAATTGCAGCTATTCTGGAGGCTGAGGCAGGAAGATCAGAAATTGAAGACCGGTTGTCTAGGTGATGGACTGGCCTTGGCAATTCAATGAGACACTGTTTCAGAATGAAAGGGAAAAGGTTCTGAAGATATAACTATAACTTAATGGCAGAATGCTCATCTAGAACACATGAACTAAAAAACCATAGCTTAAAACCCCAGTGAAACACACACACACACACACACACACACACACACACACAAATGAACACTTTGATAAATTATATACTTGAAAATATTGCTAAAAGACTTCAATATTCTACATGCAAAATATGCCCATCATGAAAATATGCAAACCATTATAATAACAAAATGTTCCCTAGAGGAGAGTAATATTTAAAATTATCTTTTATGAGGGATGCCCAAGGAGTCTTAGTAAGATCTACATTTATTATAATATTTATGTGAACTGAGCCAATCGCTTTCCCTCCGTGGAAGGTGTGAACTTAAGTTCCCAGAGAAACACTGAATCTGCTACACCTACTTCCAAGTACGGGTGGATGGACTGAGAAAGCTCCTGTGATCACAGAGAGAGGGAATGTTCCAAGTCACAGCCAAATTACTTTGGACTACCATTTGCCTGTTAATAACTATTTATTGCCCACCTCTGTGTCTGAACTGACATCCTGGTGACTATCAGTTGATCAGGTATAGTTCTTTCTGGAAAGCAAGAACAGACCTCAGCTTTCACCAAACCAATGGCTAAGAATATCATTAGCTAGTATCTGAAACCTATGATGGATATCCCCCTGCTTTGCTGTAACCCACCTACCTGATAGTCAGCCAATGTATCTGAACAGAGCCTTGATTTATGACTTTCTTTTGTTCTGCAACTATAAAACAATCATGAAATTGTTAACTTGTTAGAACATGGAATTTGGGGTAATCTAAACCAGTGTTCCACAGACCATGGTCACTCATATTTGGCTCCACAATAAACTATCTCTTATTCCCTTTGAGGTGAGAGCTATGTCTTTGTGCATCAACAAATGGTAAGGTTTTTTTTTTTTTTTTTTTTTTTAGCTCCTTAGTTTTGTACTCAGTGAATACAGTCAAGTTGGAACCATTGTTAGCCTCCTCCCTTCTCTACCCCTTCCACAGGGACCCTCCTGTTTGGTGAATATGGGTCATGCATTGTGGGGTTAGCCTCCAGTTATGAGTAGGAGGCAATATGTCTGTGTATCATGACCCAATGTGTGCCTCTGACATTCTTTCCACCCCCTCTTCTGCAAATTTCCCTGAGCCATGTTGGGTTCATTTTAGGTCTGCTTCAGTAATGAGGTCTTGGGAGCCTCTGTGTCTCTGGATATCTGGTTTGGTAGGAGTTGAGTGTTCTCTGTGTCTTATTTCCTTCACCCTTGTGCTGGTACCAGGTTCACCAAGAAAGCAGCACTCTTGATCATTTCCCCAATTCCTCTTGATTTCATCTGGGGCCCTTTTGAGGTGTGATATGGTGGTTCTCTCCTTAGGATCTTCAGCTATCTGAAAAAGAGAGGCAAATTTTCCAACAGAGATTAAAGTTAGCACCAGATAAATGGGATAAGGATTTTTTTTTTAATTTTTAGAGATAATTTTATAGGTGTAGGCCTTCTTGTAGCCCACAATTGGTGGGATCTTGATAATGGAGAGGGGGCTCATTTTTGCTTATGACTCTGACTTGTTTCCCAGCTCCAGGTGTGGGTAATGGTAAGTTTTGATAGATATATAAAACAGAGTGTGCCCAAAAACAAAGGGAAAACATTTAAGTTTATCTAATATTATTAAGTAATTTAAATTCACTTCCAGATCATCCTACTGATAGAGATTAGAAGCATGATGGCTTTATTGTGCATGTATTCACTGAGGAACACAGGCTCCAAAGAACACAGATACTGACCTGCCCTGGGAAAACTAGAAGGGGACTCCAGGCTGACTCAACATGGAGTTCAAGTACTGCTTCCTGGTTCTTAATCTGAGAAAGATTGTGGGTTTTTTTTTTCCAAACCTGAGCTCTTTTTACTCACCCCCAACACCAACTAATCATGTTCCTTCATATATATGCAAATTTGACAATGAGGCTCATCCCAACTACATGGTTAATTTATATCTCCCATGATATAAGGAAACCGAATCCTAGCTGGTCCAGGACCACCTGCTCAAGATCCCTCTCAGCTTCTCAGATTGAGAGCTTTTCTGCTTTCCTTCTACTCTCTGTTAAAATAAATCTATTATAATTTACCCTTCTTTGAGTCCACATTTATCAATTCTTTACTAGTCATTAATTCAAGAACCATTGACAGGGGATTTTGACTGAAGGGTAAGCGTCCAGCACTTCTATACCAAAGCTAAGCCCGGCCATAGCCAAGAAAATGTCTGTGGGGCTGGAGAGATGGCTTAGCGGTTAAGCGCTTGCCTGTGAAGCATAAGGACCCCGGTTCGAGGCTCAATTCCCCAGGACCCACGTTAGCCAGATGCACAAGGGGGCGCACGCATCTAGAGTTCATTTGCAGAGGGTGGAAGCTCTGGCGCGCCCATTCTCTCTCTCTCTCTCTCTCTCTCTCTCTCTGCCTCCTTCTCTCTGTCACTATCAAATAAATAAATAAACAAAAAAATAAAAAAAAAGAAAATGTCTGTGGATCTCCATTCCATATAGTACGATAAAAGGTAAATAATGACTTAGAAAATTAAAATTTTAAAGTAGTTACACACTAAACTTCCGTGGTTGTTACTGTCCATAGAAATCTTAGATGTGGTTCTAAATTGGGTATAGTCTGTCATTTTAACTGTTGGGACTGAACAGTCTTATATGATTAATGATTGCTACTAAGTGAAGACAGAGAGAGATGGTATAGAATAGTACCATTTATAGCTCAAATGCAAAGATAGAAAAAAAAACTTGTCAATTTTGTAGCAACAGTGAAACTTAGAGAAATGTTTCATGTGGTAATGTGTAGAATAGCATATAATATTTAATGGAAAGGGAAGATAATTAGATCATTTAGTTTTCCTTTGGATTATTTTAGCTAGCACTGAGTGCTCTCTTGATGACAGTGTGATTCCAAATACTTACACATTCAGTTTCTTAAACATCCTCTTTCCATAGTTGCCATTAGTCATCCTACATTCACATCACAAAAAGAAGGAATGAAAAAGTAGAGTAAACATGGATATTAGATAGAGATGGGTAACCTGCCCAGAGTCCTGCTGCCCATCCTATGTGCAATCAAGGGTGAAATAAAATACACACCGTCGGTCTGTGCCTTTAAGCATTACACAGCTCCTCACAAGGAGTTATTTCCCAAAGCAAAGAAACAACTTTAAAATAGTAAATACTGGTTCTATGACAGAAGTCAGTTGTAGCCCCAGGATCACTGTGCTGTACTTAATGCACGAGGAAACATCAAATATTATGGCACACATGGTCTCTGATATACTCCACGTAAAGACTATAAGAACTGTAGCCAAGATAATTTCATGTTTTAAAGAAAGGAGCCTGATTTGCCCTTTAAAAAAAAAGTACAGAAATTTCCAAATCCATCCATCCATCCCAGTGACAAAGAAAACAATTATTTACCATTGTCTCCTTGTGATAAGATGAGATTCAAGCAGAAGTTAGTAGCTACAATTAATTAGACACCCTTTTCTTTGAAGAGCCACAACTATTAACAGGCTTATTTTTTCTCATATATTATTATATATTTAAAAAGAGATATTTTGGGCTGGAGAGATGGCTTAGCGGTTGAGACACTTGCCTGCAAAGCCAAAGGACCCAGGATTGGTTTCCCATGCTCACAAGGTGGCACATGCGCCTGGAGTTCATTTGCCCGTGTTGAAGGCCCTAGCGTGCTCATCCTCTCTCTCTCTGCTTTTATTTCTCTTTCTCTCTAAAATAAATAAATAAGTTTTAGAAAGTAAATATTTAAAAAGAGATCTTTATCAGTCAATGCTATCTAGTTGCTCGGGCAAACAGAAATAAAAACAGTGAACTAAATTGACCCCATCCATCCACAGTAAAGGGAAATAGATTTGTGATCTTAGTGATTGGTTTGAATTCTTTACTTAAAACTATTCTCTCATGAACTGTGAGAAGTTTCTCTACTTAAACACTAAAAATCTAAAGAGAAAATAATGTCCAAGAACACTTGGAAATTGACCTTGCTTTTGCCCCAAAAAGATGAGTATATGTTCATAGTTTAACTTAGAAGTAGAAGAAACCAATGTTCAAGTAAACATGACTTTAAACAAGTGTATGTGTTAGCCCAAGTTCCTTTTGAAATGCTAATTTAAACCCAAGAATGAAAATGTAACTTAGCAAGATTTTTTACTTTTTCTTTTATCTGACAGGCCTCTGCATCTGGGATGTTAATAGCAGTAAACACATTGCCCTTTACAAACCAAGGACTAGAGGCTGTTTTAAGATCTCTGACATTCCTTCTGGTATAGGAAGCCAATTTTCAGTATGTTCTATATTTTATATAAATTGACAATATAGTATATAGTCATACCAAATAAATTTGACTATTTGGATTACTGAAAATGTATACTTAATTCAATTTGGAAGAACAATTTGATTGATTGTGTATCTAAATATACATATATAAATTGAAACTGCATGCTTGCCGGAAGAACAATAAAGAAACTAGGTAAGCTGCTAAATTTACTGTGACCTAAAAGCATTCTAAAACTAAAAACTATCAAAAAACTAAACTGGGGCTGGAGAGATGGCTTAGTGATTAAGCGCTTGCCTGTGAAGCCTAAGGACCCCGGTTCGAGGCTTGACTCTCCAGGACCCACATTAGCCAGATGCACAAGGGGGTGCATGCATCTGGAGTTCATTTGCAGCGGCTGGAGGCCCTGGCATGTTCTCTCTCTCTCTCTCTCTCTCTGCCTCTTTCTATCTCTGTCTGTCACTCTCAAATAAATAAATAATAAAAAATAACTAAACTGAACAAAATAGTAAGAAAAAACAATTTTTAAATCTTAGGGATCAAAGATCCTAAACAAAGTTGGAAAACAAAAAGGTATACAGAAAAAAGACTGAGACACAGGACAGTATTAAAACCTAGCAAGGTGGGCTGGAGAGATGGCTTAGCAGTTAAGCGCTCGCCTACCAAGCCTAAGGACCCCAGTTTGAGGCTGGATTCCCCAGGACCCAAGTTAGGCAGATGGACAAGGGGGCGCACACGTCTGGAGTTCGTTTGCAGTGGCTGGAAGCCCTGGCGCGCCCATTCTCTCTCTCTCTTTCTCTCTCTCTCTCTCTCTCATTCTCTCTGTGTCGCTCTCAAATAAATAAGCAAAAAAAAAAAATTTTTTTTTAAATTAAAAAAATTTAAAACCTAGCAAGGAAATACTAATTAAGACAACCTGAGGAATTATTTTCAGAGAATATCACAGAAAAACAGTTAAAAATTGCTACTGCAAATGAACTACAGATATATGTGCCACCTTGTTCATGTGGCTTAAGTGGGTACTGGGGAATAAAACTTGGGTCTTCAGGCTTCACAGACAAGTACCTTAACTGCTAAGCTATCTCTCCAACCCTCTTGGGTTAAATTTTAATTAGTTGGGGTGCATTGTTTGAATAATATGGTAGCTTAAGGGATGGTCACGAACGTGTCTCTTTATAATGTCTCTTCTCACTTGATTGCTATCAGGTATATTTTGTGGGCGATTGGGGGTCAGAGAAGGAAGGTCTGAGGTGCCCCAACTGGAACAGCACTATAGCTTTAAGACAGGGGCAATGAAAGGAAGAGAGAGGATTCTAGTGTGCTCTGAGCTTTTTTTTTTTTTTTTTTTTTTTTTTTGACTTATGTAAAGAGGAGCTGTAGGAAGGATTCCTGACAAGAAGTTGGCTCAGGGACCCTTGGCACGATGAAAGAAAGAGCATACTGAGCAGGAGGGTTGTGAAGGCTGTGAACAGCTATGGATGCACATGCTGCATACAGTAGGCCATTGCAAAAGGGAGTGAGAGAGGGAAAGAGGGAGAAAGAGAGTATTAGGAGAGAGAAACGTGCGCACCTAAATGAAACTAGGAATCTGAGTCAGGCAATCAGGAACGTAAGGAAATATATGCACTTGGGTCAGCAGAAAGAAGTTTGGCAGAAAAGACTGAGACTAGTGATGGCAAGGCTCTTGTGACCCTTGGGGCATGGGAATGGCAAGGGGGAGGGGGCTTGTGGAGATAGGAGCCCAAGGAGCTAGGCTTTCTGGGTTCCTATGGAGAGTGCAGCCCTTTGTAGGAATATTCTAGTTACAATTTAGGAGGGAGAGGGATCTCCGAGAGCAAAAATTGCCATTGTGGACAGGGTTACAGTTTAAAAACATTTGTTTCAAGTGGGAGGGGCAACTTAGTTGTTAAAGGTGCTTGCCTGCAAAGCCTAAAGACTCATGTTCAACTCTCCATGTTCCATGTCAGCCAGATGCACAGTGACACAATCATGAAAGGTCGCACATGCATACAAGGGGGGACACACATCTAGAGTTCAATTGCATTGGCTGGAGACCCCAGCACATCAATTCTCTCTCTCTCTCTCTCTCTTGCATTAAAAAAAAAACTTCTTTTCTTTATTTTTAGACCCCCAACTTGACCTTCATATTGAAGAATATTGAAGAAGGATAGGAGAAAGAAAGCTTTCTCCCCTTTGGCAGTTTTAGTTAGGGATTGAAGCTCAAGAGAGTCATGAGATGCCACCGCACAGGCCACCTCACCCTGGAACAAGTACTGAACTCTTTGACTAAATGGAACTCAAGTCTGAATGAGACCTTTCTACAGTGCCCACTGCTGCCCACTGTCTCCCGTGCTACCTGGGTGGACTTATCCAAATGGGCTGACCCTTGGAGGTCATCCTCCAAATTTACTAGCCAGTCAGGTCTTCCTTTACATACCTAACCCCAGTTCTGTAAAGGCTGGGCTTCCCAGCCCAGTCCCTCTCTCATCCTCTCTTTTCTGATGATACCCCAGCTGAGTGTGGGTCTTTCTGGCTTTTACCCTGTGCTGTTCAGACACAGTGCGTCTGGTCTCTACCCCCACTTGGCCTGGCTGGGTGGGGGCGGGAAAGCACTGCATTGTTTATTCATCTAAACTTTTCTGCTTGTCTTGCTTTATAGATTGGGGTAACTTCTCACCTTAATTACATGTATGATTTTTCTCTTGCACCCTGTGTACTTACTCTAAATTTGGAGTAACCATAAGTTTAACCCTCTTCATCCCTCATTTCTCCTCTGAATTCCTTAATTTCTGCTTTGGTACTTTCCCTCTTCAGGAAAGCACATGGTGGAGGCCGGGCATGTTATTTGAGTCTCTCCACATACACATCTATGTTCTACTTTCTGTGTGTTTGCACTTCTTCCAGACTTTTCCTAAAGACATCAACTTCTCTTAAATAAACCTTATAAACTATACAGTGTTTCCACATGAGAACATGTTTCCTACTTCCCATGTGTTTAACCTCCCTTCTTAGACCACAATCCCCCTTAAATCAGTCTCACAATTTGTGATTTTCCCCTAAATATACATATCCTTCTTGAGTCCATTTTTACTAATTTTTATTAAAGGTAGGACAAATTCCCAAAATCTGGGGTTCATAAATTCTGGGAGACCTCTCCTGAACCCCAAAATTCTGCATCAATATTGATAGTGATTAGGAGCAAGATAGCCTTCCTTGTAGATAGATAATTAGGGACATGGCCCCAAAGGATATAAATAAGCTTCAACCTGTCCTAAGTAAATTGGAGGCAGCTCTATTTTGAACATAAACCAGACTGGTCAAGGGCAATAAGAGCAGCCCTGCTATCTTTACTTGCTGATTCTTCATGAAACTTTTTGGGCTTTTTCTTTCCTATTGGAGGGCTTTTACATATGCATGAGTCTATGGGAAAACTGTGAATGCAACTGAGGGGCCCAGGCCCAGGCTAATTTTTGGTGAGTCTCCAAAGGTCGCTTGACAGAACCCTGGTCCTGGCAGCTCCACTGTGTACTTATATAAGTCTCCTTTTCTGCCAAACCAACATATCCTCTTTAGGAGATAATGGATGATTTCCCCTACATAGTCCCCTGTGCTGTCATAAGTAATGACTGGAGCACACTTGGAGAGGTGCCTTGGGAAGTCTCCAGCAAGTTGAGGGAACTCTGAGCAGCTGTTTGGGAACTTCAGAAAACCTGGGGTGGAATAGAAAAAGAAAAGTGGAAGATGGTGGGGAAAAATGAATAGTATCTGAAGCAGAGAGAGAGGTAACGAGGGGAAAATAACTGGAGGGTGAGAGATAAAATAGAATAAAAGGAAGAAAAGGTATATGTAGAGAGAGACAGACAGACAGAGACAGTGAAGGGCAAGGACAGTTAGCCTGGCAGAGAAAGGCATGGGGCACATGTACCTGAGTGCAGGTGAGCAACTAAGGAAGAAAACAGAAAGTGGAGGGTGTTGCAGTTACTTTATCAATGCTAGTATAAAGCACCCATCCAAAAGCAACTGGATGGAGGGAAAGTTTTCATTTTGGCTTATAGTCTTGATGAGCAGCTTCATAATGGCAAGGCAGTATGGCATGAGCAGAGGATGGACACCACCTCTGCCACAACAGTGGGAGACTGACCCAGATTCTAGCAAAGGAAAGCTGGCTAGAACACTCCTAAGTCAGCCCCCAACAACACAACTCCTCCAGAAAGGCTCCATCTCCCATATTGCCATCAGATAGTAACCAAGCATTCAAAATCCATGAGAATATGGGGGTTACCCAATTCAAACCACCGCAGAGGGGCATGAGCGTGAGACCTTGTATGTGCTCCCTTTGGTTGAAGGAGAACTGTCCCACTAGGGAAATAAACTTGGAGATGGATGGAGTTTTGCGGTGGTGGTGTGGAAAAGAGCCAGGCTGCCTAGAACCTCAATTAAGTCCTATTGTGTAAGGGAGACCTTGAAGCCTCAATTACAGCCAGTTGAGAGGCAGAGAGGGGAATGAATTTAGGGCTTTGAGACCCTAAAATTCACAATATCTACTTGCCTATGAGGACCACATAGACTAATCTACTATAAACACATGCAGCTACTTGGAAGAAATGACAATTTCTTACTGTTAATGGTTCTATTAAATATAAAGAAACAGAGAGGATGTTTTCCTCAGTTTATTATTATTTTTATTTGAGAGAAAGAGAGAGAGAGAGAGAAAAAAAAAAAAACATGGATATACCAGGGCCTCCAGCCACTCCAGACATATACACCACTTTGTGCATCTGGTTTATGTAAGTTTTGGGGAATTGAACCTGGGTCCTTAAGCTTTGCAGGAAAGTGTCTTAACCACTAAGTAATATCTCCAGCTCAACTTTTTTTTTTTAAAATTCCAGTGTTAGCAGTCATCCATATTAAGGGTCATCAGAAAGGAAGTCATAAACTTGCAGATGTGCTAGCAGATGTGGCTGCTTGATGAACCATAACTAAAAATCACTAAAGCTCCCTTGGTATGGCAAAATCCTCTTAAGGAAACCAGACTTCAGTATTCTCCAGAGGAGAAAGCCTGGACTGTCTTCTGGGGAGATGCCCTTGTTTCTTCAGGAGCTTACTGTAGTAAGATGAGGGTAAAATTACATTTACCTTTTCAGACTATTGTAAAATTCTTAAGTTTACCCCTCAGACTTTTATTTAGGCAGAAAGCATACCTACCAAGTAGCTCACATATACTTTACTGAAAAGCATCTTTTAAAAACCATTAAGCAAGTGCTAGATGCTTATCAGGTTTGTCACAAAAATAATCTTTTAGGTAGTAAAACATACACACCAGGAATAGAGATAAGGAAGAAATGCTGGGAACCAGAGACAAACAAACTCCACACATCTCCCAAAACCTAAAGTAATCCAGTGCTTCATTTTGCATGTTGTCACTTCCACAAACTGGATGGAGGACTTTCCATGTATGACAGGATAGCTGTCTAAAACAGTAAGGATTATACATCCAGAAAATGATTCCTTAGTTATTTGGCTTTCATAAGAGTTTATATAGTGATTACAGCCCTTCCTTCAAAATGGTAGTTACTCTGCATAGTGCTGAATCAAAGAAAGGCTTCAGGAATATAACACATGGAACATAACATTTATTGTGTATGGCAGCCACAATCCTCAGGCAAGAGAGAGAGAAAAAAAATGTTATTCTTAAGAGACATCTTAGTAAGCTTTCTCAAGAGACCCATCTACCATGGATGACTCTCCTTTACACTGCCTTGATAAAAATTGAAAATACCCATCATAAAGCAGGGTTAAGTCCTTTTGCAATGTTATATGGAAGACCTTTTCTCACAAATGACTTTTTATTAGTCTTCAGACTCCAGCCCTTATAAAGCACAAAACATCATTGGCAGAGTTCCAAAATGCTATGAAAACCCTTCATAGAGCTCAACATTGGAAACTGAGGATGCTCGTGTTTGTACCTAGGGGTTAGTATTTGTAATGCCATCCTCTTCTCTTCCTCCTTATTGAAGCTCACCTTGGAAAATCCATACCCAGTAATACTTTCTACCTCTACTGCTGTGGTTATATCAGGATACAAATCATGAATTCCTATCTTTGGGACAAGAAGTGCTCACCAAACCTGGATGGTACCCTATCAGCAGATTCAGCCTTCCAACAAGATGCTTCTTAGGGGGTGGATCTCACAGAAGACCTATAATTTATTTTCAAACACGTAAGTTTTGTAATGGGCATTGGTTCTAATTTTTTTTAATAAATTTATGACTGCTCCCAATGGAATGGGATCATTTCCTAGGGTGTTGATAATCATGAGTATAATGATTTTATAGTTTATTTTTTACAAATGCTACCTAAAGATAAAAAGAAAAGACCAAAGTGGAACAAAAGGACCTACACATAGATGGTGATAAGACATCAAAGACATCAGATTGGTTCAAAAGGAAAAAAATAGAAAATCCTTTTATAACATAGGTTTCTATATAGATTACCTCCAGGGAAATCTTAACTAACATACCTTGCATTCTGATTCAGCTAAGGGTAGTTAGTGTTGCTTTGGGAAGGGCCAATGATAAACCTTATGAGCTAGGTAGCATTAATTTGTAGTCATCCAGTTATGAACACAGGCTCAAAATATGTAAATAGTAACCTGCTCTCAAGAAACTGGAAGAAAACTCCAATATGAACATAAATCTGACTCACTATCACTGTTCTGTTCTCTTTACTTCCTGGCTCCTCCTCCTTGGAAATTTTTGATGTACTTTTCTTCTCAGCTTTTGTGCTCTTTCTGAGTCTTCCCTCTTCTTCCTGACTCACCAGGCAATCAAAATCCCTAATACTTTTAAAGCGAATCAAAAAAATAATCATCCCAACTTAATATCTAATTTACCTACTTCTTCTCAGTACATAAAATCTTCCAAAATGCTGACCAGTCACCTATTTTTCTCAGATGACATTCCATCATTCCATGGTGGAGAACTTTGCTTTACTTTTACTTTCAAGAAAACTTGGCTTGCTTGCCTTTCAACTGCTTTTGTTCATCATTCATTGTAATCAGGATACAAATGAACTTGACCCTGAAAACCAGTAATAATATGAAAATTGCTGAAATATATCTGTGCCTGAAAGAAATGTCACAAGCTTAATGTAAGTAGGAGCCAATGTCCGACGATATTCAATTAGTGTCAGGTAGCCATATATTTCTCCATTATCTCTTCAGTTTAGTTACTTTTGGCATGAGTGAGTCCATTTTCCTCTTGGTTTGGAAGTGGTTCATACTATTATTAGGTATCTAGTCAAACATTAGGAGGTTTGGAGGCAATTGAAAATGTACTTCTCTGTCATGATCACTTTTTTCTCTCCTTAAAACACCACATGAAAGGGAAGAAAGTAGAAGTAGCAAGACTTTGTTGAGGCCTATTAAGAAACATTCTTCCAATCAAAAGAAGAAAATCTCTCTTCTCCCTTTCATCCTAGATGGAGGCTTAGCATTGTAAGCTACACAAATGTAAGATTATGAAGACATACTCTAATCCTATTCCTTAGAATTAACCCAGCTGAGGGGCTAGAGATATAGCTCAGTAGATAAAGGTACTTGTCTGCAAAGCCTGATGGTCCAAGGTCTATTCTCTAGTACCCATATATAAAGCCAGATGCAAAATGGTGGCACATGCATCTGGAGTTAGTTTTCAGTGGTCAGATGCCCTGCTGTGCTTATTTTCCCCCATCCTTCCTCTCCTCTTTATCCCTGCTTGTAAATGAATGAATGAATGAATGAATGAATGAATGAATAAATAAATAAATAAATAAATAAATAATGTAACCCAAGTGAGCCTGTTAGTCACCTAGCTAGGAAACTACCCTTCAGGAAAATGTTTTAAGTTGGAATACAAGAGATATGGGAGTAGGGCTAGAGAGATGGCTTAGTGGTTAAGTGCTTGCCTGTGAAGCCTAACGACCCTGTTTCAAGGCTCGATTCCCCAGGATCCACAGTAGCCAGATGCACAAGGGGGTGCACACATCTGGAGTTCTTTTGCAGTGGCTGGAGTCCCTGGCTCCCCCATTCTCTCTCTCTCTCTCTCTTTCTCTTTCTGTCTTTCTGTTTAAAAATAAACACAAAAATATTTTTTAAAGATATGGGAGTAATTATCCTTTGATATAGTTTACATATCCTAATAAGCCCTCCTTCAATGCAGTTTCTTACAGATAACAATTCTTAAACCTGTTCACTCTTCTGAACTACAACTCAAAATATATAACCATTCCTTTACCCATTCTTCCCCCTTCCTGAGACCAGTCAAATTCCTGAAATCCTAAGTATGTTTTCCATGATATTTTGGGCTTTTATACTATTCGTCAATAAATATCTCTTTTATTTTATTGTCATCTGTGTCATCTGTGTGTAGAATTATACTTGGTTGTGAGACCCAGGACTCAAAGAAAAAAATCCGCATCAATAATTGAAATCCCACTTAGATTCTAGAGAGTGTAAGTAAAATGGATTCTCTCCTGTTTCTTTTGTCAGACTCTCAATGTCCAACATTTCTCTCTGTGACACAAGCATCAGGTCAGACAGTTAAAATAAATAGTGGAGGTGTAAGTCTCACTACTTGTGGGGTCCCTGGTTCCTCAGGAGGCCACTGTGCACCGGCTCCCTGGAGGCATCCAGGCAACTGTGGAGCAGGGTCTTGAGCCTCTGAGTGAGAGGGGCAGAAACACCCAGGAGACAGCTTCAGAGAGCACCTCCTTTGTTTGTCTGGGGACTGAGTTTTTATAAGCAGTTGAGAGAGAGAGAGTGAAGAAGGTCCTAAGGGGATTGGTGGGTTCAAAGGTTGCTTTCCAATGCCTAGTTGGCATATAGGGACGTTCATTCCAGCACTTAGGGAGTCAGGTGATCTGTGTAGTGGCCAGAAGAGGTATGGGGTATGCATTGTAGAGTGATTGGCTGTGTCAAGGCTGCTGGCTGATACACTATAAGGAGTTTCTTAGGCAATTGGCCAAAGGTCACAGGGCTATGAGGGAAAACATAAGTCTTATCAGGACGTCCAGGTGCCGGCCTGTGTCCGACAACTACTCATGCAAGTCTTGATGGAATTAACCTTCGCCTCTGGATCTGGGAATTTTGGCCATTTAATTACAGTATACTTTTGAAGAAATCAGTCCATTGTGAGAGACTGAGAGAGGAAACCCTAGAGCAATCAAAGATTTAGGCATGCAGCAACTCACCAGCATTAGCCAGAGTTGCCTATGAGCTTGCCAGATAAGGAGATCTGCTCTTTCCTGCTGATTTGACTTAGTGCTCTGCCTCTTTGGAAGAAATAAAGGGGTCTATTCTTTATTTTCTATGTTTAGGTTTGAATCAGACATCTCCCATAAATTTATGTGGTGTTCTGAATGCTTGGTTCTCAGGTGATGGAAATTTGGAAGTTTGAGCCATTCTGGAGGACAGGCTTTGGGCTGTTACAGCCAGATCCCACTTGCCAGACTTCAGCTCACTCTTCTGCTGCTGTTTTTGACATGTTGCAGCAGAAACTATGTTCAGCTTCTGTTCATTATTGTACTTATTATTATTATTATTATTATTATTATTATTGTATCTAGTATTGCCTTACTATACTGACATCAGTAAGGTTTCTCTCTAGACATTATACTAAAATGAAAACCTTTCCTCTGACCAGCTGCTTTTGGTCAAGTGTTTCATCCCAGAAATGTGAAGGTAACTGCAAGACTTTTCAAGGCTCCCCCCTTAGGGATAAGGATAGACATGAAATGGACATGTAGTACCTTTCATTCTAGGATCATTTTGTCATGTGCTTGTGACCAGTGGCCATGTGGTGGGATGCTAGTGGCACTAAGTTTCACTATTTTTCACCTTTATTTGTCCCTCACAACTGTCATTCCTTCAGAGCCAGAGATAGCTTGGTTAATATGTAGGAGATGAGAGAATAACACACAAAGTAGCCTAGCAAGGTTAGATGCCCAGGTCCCATACTAAAATGGAAGGCACTGCCACTCCCATGGACAAAGTAATCCATGATAGCTGCTTTGCTAATAGAACGTAAGCAGCACACAAGACCACGGGCCCTTAGAATCAGGATTTGATTTGGTTTCTGAAAGACTTGATTAACTGTCATAAGAATATGAGAAGTAAGGGTCTTCTTCCTTGGGAACACTAGACTGCTTTACATGCTCCAGGCTGCTCCACCTGAGGCCAGGGAAACAAGGAAGGATAGGACATCCTCACCTTTGCACTTCCCCAGCTACATTTTTGAATACTTGGGGGTTTCATGTTAATTTGTGTGCAGATAAACTAGATAGGAAGTTGAATTGGTTTTCATGAATTCTGTTGTGGTGTTTTCTTTGAAAATGTGTATGAGGTCAGGTGTCATGGATTTCACAGGGGCTATTTCACATTATTCTGAAATTAATAGTTCAGAGAATCTATATGTACAATGAGTTTACATGGGAGTCCAATCCAGTTATCACTGAAAATAGATAGTTTTTTTTTTTTTTTTTTTTTTTTTTTTTTTTGCAATGCTTACCACAGGGATTCTGTGAAGTTACCTTTCTCTGGGTAGGCTGGTGAGATGCATGTTCCACCAGTGTCTCCCAGGTGACTGGTTTATCTCAAACTTTCCTCTAATTGAAAAACAGGGTAATATTGGACCATGTAGCTCTTTTCTTCCCGTGTCCTGTCATACGAGAACCTCAACAGGCTACAAAATGATGGTCTAACATGGACATTTTCTTTCCTACTTAGCTCAATCTTTAGATGTGGTCCAATGGAGCTTTTATTTATGAAATTCCAATTGGAGTGCTTAACAGAAGGAGTACTGATTGCAGGAGTCTTGACTGCCAGGTAAATGGGGAATGTGGACCAAAGTGTGTAGAACAATCAGGTCAGGTGTAAAGGCATAGAAAATCCTAAGTGGCATGATTTATTTCTTCTTTGCTGCATTGAGATACATCTCATGTGGTTACTCTCAAGAAGTGGTAGCTCCTTTTCCTTTTGTGACACATCTTGACCTCATATAACCTGGGGGTCAAAAAATATAACATCCAAATGGTAATTTATGCTCCAACACCACCGTCAACTAGATCTAATTTTCATTTGAACAAATAGGGAGAAGTTCCCTATGTCCACACTTGTCTCTTGTTAGATGACAACCTAACACATATGTAAAGCTATAAATTGGATTACAAGTCAGATAATCGATTCCCGTGGATATGTCTCTTTAGTACCTATATAATTGTCATTATGTTAAAATTCTGTTGGGAATAAAATTAAATATATACTGGTCTTTTCATAACACAAACTATTAGACAATGAAAACATTAAAGTATCAAAACAAAGAGTTCCCCTGATGGCTTTTATGTTTCTAGAGGGTTTCTCTGAGGAAAGGAATGTTTATTATTCTGCCAAGGTGATCAGAATTTTCACTGCTTGAAAACTACTCTTAACTGTCAGAATTTTAAGTTTGTTTTTTATTTAAGTTTTATCTAAAGGTTACACAGAATTCAGGACGAAATGATGGATGAAATGGATCTTGTGGCTGTTCAACTACCAAATCTTGGAGTCCTATGCCAATAAGGACAAAAAGGAAAGCCAGTATTTTGATTTTTGCCTTATAAAGTCATTCAGGACCCAGAGATCAATAAGCTCCTCTGAAAAAGCTCTAGTCTGCTAAGTTACCCATCTTCTTTCTGGGCCATGGAAACCCCGGAGATTGCATTTTAATCAGTGTACATTCTGCAAAGGTGACGGTCATGGAGAGGGCAAGGTTCTCTATGCTGACAAGGGAAACAACATGGTTGGCAAGACCCTGACATATCCCAGCAGATCATAGAGGAAGATGAAAGCAGCAGCAAGATCCTCCCAAATCCCCAAGGTGATCTCTAAGGACTCTAACTTGACATTTAACAGTATCAAACAACAAGCTTTGGTTATCTACAGGGTTTGAAACACCCAGCAAGAAAGTATAGCCAAAGAGTAAAATGACTGATCATGATAAAAAATAAAACTACCTAGATCAGACTTTAAAGGGAAAAAATATTTAGTCTATAAGCTGAGAGTTTGTGCTACGGGCAAGCCTGGTAGGACAGTCACAGTCACTTCTCAGTCAGAGAAAGATCAAAGGTTCTCATGCTTTTGCCAACTGTAAAAGTAGTGTGCATCTCTGTTAATGTCTCTTCTTTTTTATAAGATCTGTGATTAAAGTCATGTCAGATAGCATCCTTTTCCATGAACAGAGGTAAAATCAGTCCCTGGTCTTCGTGGTAGAAATGAGTTGATTTCGGTGGTGATCTAATTAATCTTTAGGCATTGTATATTTAACTCTGGACTTAATTTTAATTTCTTGTGTTTACAGTCAATACATTCAGATTATCCTACTTCAGTCTAACTTCATCTATCTGGGACATCCAAGGCCTAAAGGTCAGCAAGAGTAGAGACACAAAAACCTGCTGAATTCTTTTTCAGCTAGAATTACCACTTGTTACAATGCAACTGTCCAGATAGAAATTGGCCTCAATATCCATGATCTCACAGTGCATAGCAATTACCTTCACAAGACCCTCATAATAGGAGAAAAGATGATGACATAAAAATAAATGAGAAACTAATGGAGAGAAGGGGGGCTATAATGGAAAGTGGAGTTGTGAAGGGGTAAGTGGGAGGGGGATGGAATTACCATGGTTTATTGTCTGTAAGTATAGAAGTTTTCGATGAAAAATATACATGAAAAATAAAAACAAATAAAATACCATATAAAAGGGAGGGGGAAGAGGTATCAGGGTTTTGCTGAAGCCCTATTAAGAGAAAGTTTCTCCTGGTCAAAAGAGTAGAATCTGAGCTCTACTTCTGGCACTGGGTAGATGCATAACATTCTAAGCTATTCAGGCTCACGGAACATTGAAGAAGAGGGGGCAGAAAAAAAATTGTAAGAGCCAGTGGATGAGAAGTATCTTGAGGCATTGACCCCCTCCACTCTCATCACAGAGATTAACTGATGCATTCATAACCCCATGTTAAATACTGACAGTCACACTTAAGAGGGCCCTCAGTAGAATGGAGGCAAAGAAGAGGGGGCATAAGAGAATAACATGAGGGGAATGGGACTAACACATGATTTGTTCATACAGTAAAGTCCATAATTAATTTAAAAAATTATAAAGACATAGTATGTTCCCTTCTCTTACAAGCAATCCAATTGAGCCTGCCAATCTCCTGATCAGGAGACCCCGCCCCTCAGGAAAGCTGATTCATTTAAAATCAAGTTAAGTGATGGAAGCAACAATTATCCCTTCAGTGAGATCATGTGCTTATATCCCCAGAAATCTCACCTTTGACTCAGTTTCTTGTAGATCTCTGCTCAGCCTGCTAATTTTTCTGATTTCTAACTCAAAAAGTATAACCTTTGATTTTCTCCCTTTCTAGCTATCTCTTATTGGATTCCAGCCAAAATTTGAAGCATGTTTTTCCTGGCACTCTGGACATTCTCACTGCTTTCTCAGTAGATCTGTTCTGCTTTACTCACTCCTGGTTGTTGGTAGGAATAATTTTTCATGGTTGCAAGACAAGGCTAAATGGTAAGAAAATATG
This sequence comes from Dipus sagitta, assembly GCA_036346955.1. Taxonomy (NCBI): domain Eukaryota; kingdom Metazoa; phylum Chordata; class Mammalia; order Rodentia; family Dipodidae; genus Dipus; species Dipus sagitta. Next base: position 114,086,482 of record CM070779.1, on the reverse strand, counting down.
TGACACTGTATAACTCAGGTGGCCTCAAATTTATTGTCCTCTTTCTTAATCCTCCAAGTAGTGGGATTACAGGCATGTACCACCGTGCCTGTTATGCTTTCATCTTGCCTTTGTATCTGGATTTTGTTCTCTGAAGATTCTTATTTACCGTCTGGTTCCTCATTTAGATTTCTCTCATTGTCAGGATGAGGATTTTCTTGGTTCATCTTCTTCCACATTTGGGTGGAGGGAAGAAGGTGATGAGGAGTTCAAAGGGCCTTTAGTCTTTGCCAAAGTTAAGTAATGGAGAGGTATAAAAGGGAAGATCTTAAGTCAGAGTTGACTCATAAGTTTTAAGAGTATTGAGTTTCAGGTGAATAAATTACTGTTATTTTGTGGTTCATGGGTGTTCCTTTTTCTATAGGTCTACTTATACCCTTTTGTTTTTATACTCCTTTTAGAGTGGAAGATTTTCCTAATCTTTTTCTCCTTGAAGGTCAGCTATAAATCCAGTTTTATAGTAATGTGAAGTTAATTAACTTCCTAATTTGTAGTTATGAGCTGCTTTTTCCTCTTATGCAAAAACTATATATTTTACATCAAAATAGTTTTAAAGTTTTATAAGGGAATTACCAAACAAATTAAAGATGGCTCACCAACTTACAGAGCAATCCCCTGTCACATTTTATAATGATAATAATTAAGATTGACAGCATCACTTCAGGACTATCAATCTGTCTTCAATTTTCATTAGAAATGCATTCACATTTGTTTCAGATGAAAGAATGACATAATTTGTCAATAATAGTCTACATTTATGTAGACATTTCCATTTATTTTGCCTCTTAAGATAAATGAAATTTTTTTCCAAATAAAATATATATATATGTATATATATATATATATATATATATATATATATATATATATATATATTACAGGTGTTCTCCTTATGTGCCAAAGTTTAACACTATGAATTATCATAGAGACACTACTTGGAGAGTACAGTCTTTGAGAAAACTTAACCATCTATAGTTAAAGATAACCTTCATACTTCACTGATGAACATAAGACTAGGAAAGGTTAAACACAGCATGGTGGCACACACCTTTAATCCCAGCATTTGGAGGCAGAGTTAGGAAGATTGCTGTGATTTCAAGGCCACCTGAGACTATATAGTGAAGTACATGTCAGTCTGAGTTAGAGTGAGGCTTTAGTATGAAAAACCAACAAAAATAAATATAAATAAAAGATTAGAATTGGTTATCACCATTAACAATTCTACTTTGGATGACACCTGCTTCATAAATTCTCCTATGCCTTGTATTTTACTTATATTTTAGAATGCATATAGACTTGGGGAACAAAAGGGCCCATAACAATTTCCGTTTGGTTTGGTATTTACAGTAGTGTTGTACAAGCTCACCAGGGCCTCCAGACACTATAAACAAACTAGATACACCACCATGTGTTTCTGGCTCATGTGATTACTGGGGAATAGAACCGAACCTGGGTCCTTAGGCTTCATAGGTAAGTGCCTTAACTGATAAACCATTTCTTCAGCCCTAGAAACAAATTAATAAAGTAAAATAAATTTACTTATAGTTTGAACACAAAAAATGAAAGAGAATTGGTCCCACCCCTCCTTATCTATGGGTGTCTCACAGTTTATAGATGGCCAAGATACTAAGGTGAAAACATATAAAGATTTAGCTGACAGGCTAATTAGTCCTTTCCTGTTGGGAAGGGACATAAGAACTAGGTTGTCTCCAGATATATTTTTTAAAAAAATTCTAGACAGAGATAAATGGGATCTGAATGATCCCCAAAATTTTAAGAGAAAAAAATGGTTTGGTACAATGTATGGTCCTCATGGTGTTCTTTTGATGAGCACAGGATTCTTTGATAGATATAGATTACAAGTTTGTATCTTTTCTTTGGAGATCAACTTCAAGATTCAGATTCCTGAATTCCTATTAAACATACCAATTTTTGGAGGTGAAAAGGGGTGACAGTCTGATCACTGCTTTTTGGCAAAAGCAACTCTAAATGCTTCTTTCCCTCTTTGGATTGGTGTTTTAAATTGCCTGACCTTGTGACAAACTAGAACATGAGAAGGGGATATATTTGGATGTCTGAAGCACATAAGTGAAAAGAGCCAAGTGTTTAATCCTGGAGGTAGAAGTACCACTTTAAAGCACAATGCAAAAAATATTCCAGAGTCTGAAGAACTCAAGTAAATTGCACAGCGAGTCATCTTCTCTGTTAAAAAGCTCCATGAATATGAACAATTAAAAATAAAGTCAAGTAGAAGGGATTTAATGTCAGATAACTATGCATAAGAAATACCTTTAGGGGCTGGAGAGATGGCTTAGCGGTTAAGCACTTGCCTGTGAAGCCTAAGGACCCCGGTTCGAGGCTAGAGTCCCCAGGACCCACGTTAGCCAGATGCACAAGGGGGCGCACGCGTCTGGAGTTCGTTTGCAGTGGTTGGAGGCCCTGGCGCGCCCATTCTCTCTCCCTCTCTCTATCTGCCTCTTTCTCTCTCTGTCTGTCGCTCTCAAATAAATAAATAAAATAACAAAAAAATTAAAAAAAAGAAATACCTTTACCCATAACCTCTTGCCTTAAATTATTTTTGAAAGTATTGACACAAGTGACTCAATTTTTATTGTTGACTTTGAGATAGGGTCTTGTAATGAAGCTGAGGCTGGCCTGAAACTGTTCCTACGTTAGCTGTCCAAGTGCTAGAAGGACACTCATGTGTCACCATGTCTAGTTTGACTTTATTTCAGTTATGGAAGATTTCCCTCTTGTCTTTGAAAAATTCTCTCTGAAGAGAAAATTAGCCACTAATTAACCACTTTGTGATTGGGTTTGATTTGACCCTCATCTCTAGGAAAATCTGCCTCTGTTATATGATTCCATCTGGATGGAGGATGGGGTGGGGAGTGACAGGTGTCCATGATTCAAGAAACTAAAATGTGGAGAAACAGTGGTCCTTAAGAATAGACTCCAGGTGGGATCTGCTTATGCTTAATTCTATCATTTCTGTGCATGAGGTCCTGGCTTCTCAAAATACTGTTCAGATTATTTTATTAGAAGTTGCACTTCTGAAGAATGTCAACAGAAAAGCAATATTTTTTACAAAGAGAATGTAAAACCCACAAAGAGGGGCAAATATTTAAAGAAAAACTAGGTTGAAAAATTCTCGTTGAATTTATTGTAACATTTTTTAAGAAAATGAACAAAACTTCAGGTAACAATTACAGAATACCCATGATGGATAGCCTTCTGTAGAGGTTAGAAATTGTCAAATCCCTCTTGGTTTATTTCCATTGCGTATAGCCTTTCAGGATAATCATAGAATAATTATTATTGATAGCATCATGTTAGAATCATGGTACTGTTACAATATTTTTCTCAGAAAAATATTTAATTCATTCCTTTAGTTTAAGTAATAGCATAATTTCCCAATAATAGGCTGTGTTTATACATAAACCTCCATTAAATTTGTCTTTCAAGGATAAAACAAAGATTTTTATATATAAAGTAATATGTACATGTTTATATATGTACTTATTCCTAAACTTATCCATGTTAGTACTTTTAATAGAGAAACACGGGCTGGAGAGATGGTTTAGTGATTAAGTGCTTGCCTGTGAAACCTAAGGACCCTGGTTCGAGGCGTGATTCCCCAGAACCCATGTTAGCCAGATGCACAAGGGGGTGCACACATCTGGAGTTTCATTTGCAGTGGCTGGAGGCCCTGGACACGCCCATCCTCTCTCTCTCTCTCTCTCTCTCTCTCTCTCTCTCTCCCTCCTCCTCTCTCTGTCTGTCGCTCTCAAGTAAATAAATAAAAATAAACAACAAAAATTGAAAAAAAAATAGAGAAACACTACTTAGAATTCACTGTGGTACAACATAGTTATGTTTGTTGGAAGATAATGCAAGTAAAACCTCATGAGAACAAGCCCAAAAAGGTTTGCACCAGTACCAGTTATAGTTTTAAGGACACCAGGGTAGTAAAATGTTTCTCTAAGCTTTGCATTTAGAAGGGTTACATACTTCAGGAATATAAATATACTAAACTCACAGTGAGGCTTATTACAACTAGCATTATAGCTACATAGCAGTCCTTTATACAGATTATTTTAGCTTCTAGATTTGAAACAGAATTTAGAGTCTTTGCCTTGTATACATACCAGTTGCTTTCTCCTTCCTCTGAAAAATACCTGAGCAGAAGCAAAACTTACTGTGTTGAAGCAAAGGGATAGCATGGCAGGATGAAACATTAATCTAGCTTAACAAGGAGAAAGAGAGAAAACAGGACTGAAGACCATGCTGTAACTCTTCAAAGCCCACCATTATTGGCCCCTTCCTCCAGCAAGTCTCCAACTGCTAAAGGTTTCACAACATTCTCAAATAGCATCACTATCTGGAATAAATTATTGAGCAACTGTGGAAATATTTCATATGGACATAACAAATAACTTTTCTATAAAGTGATACTGCTGTGAGATGTACTTTTTTTCAGCTGAGTTCCTGTCTTCCTATAACCATATGTAGAGTGATGTAAACATATTTCTTCTGCCTGAGTTTACGTTTGGCCTGAACAGCACAGATGACCAATATTGATAGGAAATGTTAAGAAATGCTGAATGAAATTAAGCTATGCACTTTGCCCTACTTCCTCAGTGACTGGTTGTACTTTTAACCTGGAACAATGTGGAAGTGCTTGAGGTGTGCTAACCATTCATTGAAGGCAACTGATGCTAGAAGTAACAAGTTGTCTACAGTAGTAATGTTGAAAGCAACAGGTGGGCTTAAAATGATGCATTTGGGAGTAGTGATTGAATGTGTGTGTGTGTGTGTTCTGGCCTAGCAGAGTCCAACGGGTCATGCTCCTAAATCCCCTAACTCCTTTCTTTCTTTTTTTTTTTTTTTTCAAGGTAGGATCTCACTTTAGCCCAGGCTGACCTGGAATTCACTATGTAGTCTCAGGGTGGCCTCGAACCCATGATGATCCTCCTACCTCTGCTTCCTGAGTGCAGGGATTAAAGGCATGCACTACCACACCTGGCTAAATCCCCTTTCTTTAAACAGTTAGTTAGTTTAGTTTAGTTAACTTTTGGAGTCAAAAATGTCTTGCACCTTGCTCATATGTTGTCGATGCTTCACCCGTGTAGTGCTCAGCTGGATCATGCATTGCTATTTTTGTTATAAATAGAATCACCAATGAGTTCTCATCACCAGAGTCAATTGCTCAAGAAAATTACAAGAGTGGCAACAGCTGTAGCAGCAGGTTCACTCTTGGTTTGAACAACTCCAAGGATCAGTTTTCCTTCTTTCAGGCTCTGCTCTAAGAAGCAGCTAGCCCACTGTTGGGTAAATGAATCCAAAAGTCACTTTCCATAATGCCAGGTAAGTGCCTCAACTGGGTAATGAAAATAATTTTATATTCAACACACCAGAGCTTAGTAGGGTGTGAAGTTTTCAACACTGGCCAAAAAAAAAAAAATCTTAAACCTCTTCCAAATTTAAGATAGCATTAATGACTAAAATAGGCTAATTTTGGTGATTTTTGTCTATTATATGCATATATATATACATATTTATAATATATATGTATATATACATTTCACAAAATTTGTATTTAATTATTTAAAATATATGTAGATTAAGTGGAAAATAACAGGACTGCCTATAACTGATTGAAAATATCACAAATAACAGATGTTGTTTTGTATAAACAAGAGCACTAAATTTCTACCATATATATATATATATATATATATATATGCACAATATATATTACTAATTAAACTTACATGTATTTAGTTTAAAACCTTTTGCATTGTTGATGTGTAAATAGGGCTCTTACTGCAAAGGGAATAACAGACGGTATATTCTGGAGCCAAATATGAGTGTTCATGGCCTCGATACACAGATTAAGGTTTCCCCAAATACTATGTTCCAACAAAACAACAGTTTTGTTAATTATTTTATAGTAACAAAACAAAAGGTCAGAAATCAAGATATTTTCAAGTTATCTTGGAGGAAACATCAGGCAGGTGTGTTAAAGCAAAGGCATAGGACATTCTGAGCTTTCAAGTCAGTGGAAGTTACTGGTCTGGGCTTAGTGCATTCTGTAAGGGTTAACCTACTAGTCCCAGGTATAGATGTTAGGTCAAACACAGAGGTATTGTAACACTTCCTTTCTCATTGGTGGGAAACAAAACAACAGCAACACACCTAACCAAACACAACTTATGGAAGGATAGGGTTTATTTCTGGCTTACTGTTTGAGGAGAGGTTTCATCATGGAGAAGAATGTATGGGAAAAGCAGGCATCCAGGCATTATATATCCACAGTAGCAAGGAGGGAGGAGAGTGTGCTATGAACACCCAGTGAGGATAGAATAATAAGACTCAAGGCTCTCTCCCAGTGGACACATGTCCTTTAACAAGGCTCTACTTCCCACAGGTTACACAAGTTAAGATCATTTGCACGTAATGGCTTTAGTCTGTGACATCAAACAAATCTCAGATACTTAGAAATTATGTTATCATACATAGTATTTTGTTTTTCCATGTATTGCCAGCTGATGGGCTTTTGGGAAGTAAATGGATCAGGAGGACTCTGATTTAATGAAGGGGAAGCAGATCACTGGGAGAACATTTATAGCTTTGGAAAAAAATATGTATATATCTTGATTGCTTTTCTCTAGGTTCCTTCTCATACTTCTTGGCTGTCATGAATTAGACAGCCTATTTGGCCACACATACCTACTGTAACTGTTTCTGGCACGACTTAAGTTATACTAAAGAAATACTTGTTCCTTCCTTTTGGCTACTAGATTTTGGGAACATGGACCCAATGAATTGGAATTTCTCTAGGTATCACATGCTGAAAGAAAGAAAAAAATTACTGCATTATACAAGCCCCATCAGGAACTTGTATCCTGTAAAGAGGTTTCACACAGTTCTGACAACTTGTCAACAATCTTTCAGAAGATACTAGGGCTTGGAAGGGACTTCATCTTGACTGGGACTTGGCTGTGCATACCTGTGGTCCTCTCTTACATCCCAACCCCATATCAAGACCCCAAAGTTAGACTGTGGGAGTCCTTATCTTAATGTAAATACATTGAATAAACCTCTCGTTTTGGCTTTTCACTATTTTTTTTTTTTTTGGAAAATACTTGAATCTATTCATTCTAATGAAATTCATTAAAAATCTCTACACTTTCCATTTTTTAAATTAATTAATTTTTATGATTAGATTTGGACATATTTTGTATGTAAACATCACATGTTGATACCATCCATTCCTTCCTCCCTGCCCCTTTTCTGAAGAAGCCTTCCTTTTTGGGCATGCAGGTCAACCCAATGGAGATTGTGGGTCATGCATTATGGGGGCAGCAGTCAGTAATGGGAGAGAGGCAATGTTTCTGTGCAAAATGTCCCAACTTGTGGCTCTAACAATCTTTCTACCCATTCTTCCACAAAATTCCCTGAGGCAGGCTGGGAGAATTTTAATTCTACTTCAGTGACAGGCACTTAGGAGCATATGGATGTCTGATTTGGTAGGTGTTGAGTGTCCTCAGTATCTTTCTCCATCACCCTTGTGCTGATATCAGCTTAACAAAGAAAGCAGCACTCTTGCTCATTTCACCAGTTTCTCCATGGTTTCAGCTGGGGCCAGGGTGGAGTACAGTGGGTTGTTTATCTCCTCAGTTCCAGTTCCCATCTGAAAAAGAGAAGCAGATTCTCTAACAGAGAGTGAAGTCAGCACCTATTAAATGGGATTACCATTATTACTTTAGAGAGAATTAAAAGGGTTCAGACACTCTTATAGTCTAAGGTTAGTGGGAGCTTGACAGTGGAAAGCAGAACAATTATCTGGATATGATTCTTACTCATTCCCAGTGCCAGATATGGTTTTCTTTACACTGAGGGGATCTGTTAGCTGAGTGGATTGGCTAATCCAAGTGCAATTGGTTACCCACCATGGCTGTGTGCCACTGTTGCACTTGTGTGAGCATCATGTCAAGTTGTTTGCTTCTGAGTCATTTATACTTTGAGTTACTTGGACAGATGTTAGAAACTTTCCCCTGTTAGCTCTTTTAGTACCTTCCAGAACTAGATGAGTTAATTGTCTGGGGACTGGCTCTCCTCCAGGTTTCAACCAAGTCTCTCCATGGTCCATGCCAATGGTGTTTGGTGTCTTCAGCAGTAGAGTCTTTCCATTAACCTCTGGTGGGTAATCAAGTGTTCTGACAGAAGTTTGTCTTGTTTTTGTTGGGAGATCTAGTAGGTCTCTTTGATCAACACCTCATTGTGGATGTAGACCACATTCTGGTATAGGGAATTACAGTTTAGCACTGAGGGAAAAGAAACAAAGAAAAAGACAGAGAAGATGGAGAAACAGGGGAAATTTGAGCTTAGGTTTCCTCTTGCTTTCTCCAGGACACTGCAATTCAGGTGCTCCCTCTAAGGTCTTCTTGAGAGTTTCACCTTTTAGTCTGACTTTCAGGATATAGGATTCTATGGTACCAGTTCAATTTGGGTTCAGTTTTGTGCCCCCCTACCCTTTCCCTTCCTTTCCCCCTAGCCATACCCTCCCTATTGTCCAGCCCTGTAGATGCTATTCAGTTATATTAGCAACTTGGGCTGATCCAGGTTAGGAACTGCAAATGAGGAAGACCATGTTTTACAGTCAGGTTCACATTGCTGGTAGAAATAACCCAACCAAGAGCAGCTTGTGGGAAAAAGAGGCTTATTTTGGCTTACAGGATCAACGGGAAGCTCCATAATGGCAGGGGAAAACAATGTATGAGCAGAGGGTGGACATCACCCCCAGGCCAACATAAGGTGGATCATGGCAACAGGAGAGTATACCAAACACTGGCAAGGGGAAACTGGCTATAACACCCTTAAGACTGCCCCCAATAATACACTCCCTCCAGGAGGCATTAATTCCCTGATCTCCATCAACTGGAAACCTAGCATTCAGAACATCAAAATTTATTGGGGGGGGGGCCCAAATCAAACTACCACACCATGTGATGGTTGTCTTTGTGTGATTGTGTGAGTTCACTTAGAATGATCTCTTCCAAATTTAACCATTTTTCTGCAAATTTCAAATTGTCTTTATTTTTTTTTTGTACTGCTGAGTCGAATTCTATCATGTATATATACCACATCTTGAATATCCATTCATCCAATGATGGGCACCTCAGTGGATTCCAGTTTTTAACTATTATGAATTGAGCAGCTATAAACATGGTTGAGCAAATATTTCTGAACTGAGATGTGTAGCTTTTAGGGTAAATATGCAGTACAGGAATAATGGGGTCTGTTGGTAACTATGTATTCATCCTTTTCAGGAGTCTCCAAATTGATTTTCACAGTAATTGTACCACCTTACATTCCCACCAACAGTGAATGAGTATCCCTATTTCTCCACAGCATTGCCAACATTTGTTTTTATTTGGTTTTTTAATGTTTGCTACCCTTACTCGGGGTAGGAGGAGGTAAGTGTGGAATCTCATAGTTGTTTTAATTTGCATTTCTCTAATGGTTAGGGATGTTGCACCTTTTCTTAAATAAGTGTTAGCCATTTGTAATTCTTTCTCAGAGAGCTCACTATTTAGTTCTTTGCCCCACTTTTGAGTGAGTTTTTGATTTTTTTATTGTTCATTTTTTTTGAGTTCTTTGTAGATTCTAGATATTAGGCTTCTGTCAGTGGTATAGCTAGCAAAGATTTTTTTCCATTCAGTTGGTAATCTATTGGCTCTGCTTATGGTAAGTTTGTCTGTGCAAAAGCTTGAAGTTCAGTGATTCTTTTTTTTTTTTTTAAATCAGGGTCTCATTGGTTGTTGTGTTTTCATTTTGGGAATGAATTTCTGTTGATTTCCCTATGATTTCATTGGAAGCTTTTGTAGTAGGACTAGGAATCCTTGGTGGAGATCTCTTAGTTTTCTGACTTTCGTTGGCTTTTTTGCACTGATGTCTATCCATTTTGGAAGACTCTTTATTTTATTAAGGAGCAAGCAAGTTTTTGGCCTTTGGCCATATCATCCTCTGACTCAGTTGAACAGGGATGTTGGAACCTAGTGACCAGTCAAGATACCAGAGCAAAAGGCCTGATTCCACAGCTCACACAAAGGCCAGGGCTCCCTGAGCAGTGTACAATGGGACCTACCAGAACCAGGGGACTAGAAGGAGCAAAGAAACAAGGATCTGGTCTACTTAGTGCTGTGCCCTCCAGGATACAGACCAGTACAGGCCACCCAGACTGTGGGGGTGGGAGAAGTCTAGAAATGTGTCCAGCCTACTCACTCTAGACTGCTACGCCTGCCCACACAGTGACTGTCCAAGGAACTCAGACCAGGGAGGTGGGGTTTTCACTATTAATTTTGTCTTTGATTAGTTTGTTGAGGATGAATAATCAAGCCTGGCTGGCTAATGCTACCAGAGCAAGGGCTCTTACCCTAATAATTCTGGTAATATCAGAACCATTATATTCTGCTTCAGGATTAACCCATGATGATGGAGCCAATCAATCATGGACTGAAACTTCTGAAAGTATGATCAAGATAATTTCTTTTTACTTTCTTTTTAATTTAAGGGTTTTTAATTTTTTTTGTTTATTTTTATTTATTTATTTAAGAGCAACAGACAGAGAGAAAAAGGCAGATAGAGAGAGAGAATGGGAACGCCAGGGCCTCCAGCCACTGAAAACAAACTCCAGATGCATGTGCCCCCTTGTGCATCTGGCTAATGTGGGTCCTGGGGAATTGAGCCTCAAACTGGGGTCCTTAGGCTTCACAGGCAAGCCCTTAACTGCTAAGCCATCTCTACATCCCAGTTTAAGGGTTTTTTTTTTAATCTTATATTTATAATAGAATACAAAGGATAACCAAATAAGAAACTGATACCAGATAAGTGGTCTCAATTATTCATAATAATCTTATCCTTAAGCCTTTGGAACAGGTTTGCAGAAGGAATTTGGAAAAGTTTGGAAATACAGTCTAAGATGCTATAAGACTTTCACTAGTGATTCTGGTAGGAGGATGACCCGGGTGATGATAGGAATGAACATAGAAAGAATGTGCTCTTGAGATTTCATTTAGGAACCTGGCCTCTGTCAGGAATTAGACTAGAGACCATTCATACTGTGGGAAATAACTTGTCTATATTCTATTCATGGCCTCAGACTACATGTAGAATTGAGTTTCAAAATGAGGAAGTGGTGAATTTTTCAATGAAGACCAGGATCCATGCTCTAGTATGGTTATTGGAGGCTAAATTTCACCAAGTTTAAAATGAAAATAATTTTTTAAAAGCCTCTAAAATTTAAGTTTGCACAGAAAAGAAAGGATCATAAATTTGCAGCCAAGGAAACTATAGCTGCTGAGGACAATGGGGCCACTGAGAACAATCCAAGTACTTTACATTAGGGCAATAAGAAAGGTTCCTTGGAGGACTCTCAGGAGTTGGTCATATTCCAGGCTCAGGCATATAAAGGTTTTAACTTACTTGTTAGAATTTGCTTTGAAAAGAGAGCTCCTGTGCTTTCTCATGGTAGGAGAATAATGATGGGAATGTTTCTCTTTTTTAAAATTAATTACAAACTTTCCTGTATGAATATGTAACATATTGGTCATATTCCCACTGGGTTACATTCATGTATCTTCTCTACCTGCCCCCATTTCAGACATCCAAACACTCAGAGGCCACAGCAGGTATGGTCCAAGAAGGCCTTTCCTCACTGGAGCTGGCAGCAGATATTAAATACTAACCACACAATACCGGTTTTGCAGGCATATCTAATTCATTGCCATGTCATGGAAGTTTTTATCTAGACCTCAAAGAAATGGCTAGGAGAATAGTCAATGCACATTTGTTTTGAAGCCTCTACAGGTCTGAGAAGGTGACGTGTGGAGCTGTGTGAGTGAACCTTCAGCTTCACTGGCCACCTAAGGAAGCTGGAGATACCTAGAACACGAAACATCTCCTGTGAAAAGTTGCAGTCAGAAAGCAGAGAAAGCCCAAGCAATAAGCGATTTAAGATGTTAACAAAGCCACAGGAACAGGGATGTCCACCCACTCATGCTGCTTGGATGCAGGACCTGTTGCATGAGGGCTGAATATTTGGCCTGCTGGCTTTTTGTATTGCTTGATTTGGATTCATTCTTTCTATACTCCACTGATATCTTTTAGCTTGGGGATGTTTACTCTGTGAAACTGTATGTTGAAAATGTGTAACTCTTTTTTTAATTCTAGAGAGACCCCAACAAAAATTCAAGTAACAGAAGAGATTTTGGACTGAGATTTTTAAAACTATTTTATTAATTTATTTGAGAGAGAAAGAGAGAGAAATAAACAAAATAAAAAAAGAAAGAAGAAAGAAACAAAGGAGAAGATGCAGATAAAGAAAAAGAGAATGGGCATGCCAGGGCCTCTAGCCACTGGGAACAAACTCCAGATGCATGCACCACCCTGTGTATCTGGCTTTACATGGGTACTGGGGAATCAAACCTAGGCCTTTTGGCTTTGCCAAACTGCAAAGCCAAAGCTCTGCAGAGAGATTTTTGAGAAATGTTTTAACTCTTGAGATGTTTAGGACTTTTGGAAGTAGACTGAATATATTTATAAATTATAAGGTGGATGTTGCAGTCAGGTTCGCATTGCTGACAGAAATAGCCAGACCAAGAGCACTTTTTGGGGAAAATAAAAGTGTTTATTTTGGCTTACAGACTCAAGGGGAAGCTCCATGATGGCAGGGAAAAACAAAGGCATGAACAGAAAGTGGACATCACCCCCTGGCCAACATAAGGTAGACAAAAGCAACAGGAGAGTATGCCAAATACTGGCAAGGGGAAACTGGCTGTAATACCCAACAATAAACTGCCTCCAGGATATATCCTCATAATCTCATGTGCTTGAACACTTGCTCCCCAGCTGGTGGCGCTGTTTGGGAAGGTTGTGGAAACACTAGGACATGCAGCACTGCCAGAATCAGGGGCTCACTAAGGGCAGATCTTGAGGTTTTATGGCCCAGTCCGATTTCCTATTAGACCTCTACTTCCTGGCGGCCATGAACTGTGAATTGCTGGCCTCCTGTCGCCAATCCGTGCCTTTCCTGGCATGTTTGAGTGTGTTCCCACAGCCCTGCAAACCAAAATAAAGTGTTTTCTTTCTCAAACTGCTGTTGGGGACTAGTTTATGGATATTATAGCCAGTTGCCCCTTGCCAGTGTTTGGCACACTGTCAAGTATTTGGTCATAGCAGTGGTGAAAGTAATTAATACTTTGGTCCTAGCGAAGCAGGTTCTTTGAGGCTGAAGTGAGAGCATCAAAAATTCCAGGTCTGCCTTGGCTAAAGAGTGATTTCAAGAACAGTTTGAACTACTCAGTGAAACCTGGCCTCAAAAAAAAAAAAAAAAAAAAAAAAGTTAAAAGAGGGCCAGGGGATGTAGTAGCTACCTTGCATGTGTGGGGTTTTAGGTTCAATTCCCAATATATAAAGAAAAAGAGAAAATAAAAAATTCTAACAGCCAGCATTTATTTTGAGGTATGGTCAGATTTGTGTGATGTGTATAGAATCCCTGAGCTCCTACAGCCACCAAGCAGAAATACTATAGAGGCCTTCAGCTGAGCCAGCAGCCAATCCATTTGACCTCCTGTGGTCATGAGAGGGTTGACTGAGCTGCATTATGGATAAAAGAAGAGGCTCTTAGTGACAAGAGGCTTAAGAAACTGTAGTGGCAGAGAGAGCTCTTGTAAAGCCCAATCAGTCGGGGGACTCTGATAGGTCTTCTCAAGCACAGAGAGAGAGAGAGAGAGAGATTCTGTCCTGAATTACACTTGCTGTGACCTCCTGTTTCATCGGGCAACAAGCCCACCAAGAGATGGCTGGCAGCAGTTTTCCTAAGTCAAGGCTTACCCAAGGATCCCAGAACCTTCTCCCTCACCATGAAAAAACAAACAAACAAACAATAACTACAAAAGAAACCAATAATTTACACTTTGTCATAGTTCTAGCTTCCCTACTTCGGATAATAGGAATGAGGATCTGAGAAATCCTGCATTTTAGCCATAAAAAAATAAATAAATACCTTATTCAAGCAGGGCATGGGACTGGCTTTACTACATGTGCACAACCCACAGACATAGTGCAGCATACAGAGCCCAAAACAGCAGCAACTGAGACAACTGAAGGCGAATAAATGTTTCTCACATTTCATTAACGAGTGGAGGCTCAAAAGACAGATCAGCAGGGGTTTAAGTACAGTAACTATTTTCTCAGAAATACAACCTAAGTATAATGGTGGTGCTTTTAGTCTTATGAGATACGTTCAATGTGAGTAGTTATGATAGTAATTCAAATTTAATGATATTTAGACAGCATACCAAACCTCCCATCACACTACAAAAGGAAAGGGTATTCTTTTCAAGTATTGGTGGCGAAAGAAAATAAAAAACCTCTTTAGGGAGCAGAAATTGCTTCAAACTTTCTGAAAAGTAACCATGTAAAAATCCAATAAAATGTGCACTATCTCTTAGAATATAATTTGATCTATAAATTCTAATTTTGAGAATTTCTAAAAGCACCTATTAAAAGCTCTGAAAACACTTATTAACAATGAAATTGTAAGGTAACTTCTTGCAAACCAATTCGGTAGAAGTCATTTAAATATGTACAGAGAAGTACATGGACACTCCTAAGGACAGCCACATTATGTTTCAGCATGCCACAAAGAAACTGTAGGTTAGAAAATAGTTTCAAAACAGTTCATGTAGCTTAACATAAATTTAAAATAGAATAAAACTAGTTAACTGCAATAGAAGCAACAAATTGGATATGTTTAAATACCAAGAACACTTTCAAGAAAGTAAAATAAAACTAGATGGATGGCTAGAATGAGAAAACAAGTGCCCAGAATTATGGTAGTATTGCATAAAATTAGGATTTTTAGTTTTGATTTTAATTTTGAAAGTTCTTATTTAAAATTAAGACTTGGAGTAGAATTATTGGTTGCCTATTCAAATCCAAAACACTGTGTACAGTCCCCAGTGCCACATAAACCTGCTGTCACATGCCTGTAGTACCAGCACTGGGAAGGTAGAAAAAGGAGGATCATAAGTTCAAGGTTTCTCTCAGCTCTATAATATGTTTGAGGCCAAATTGGACAAAAAAAAAAAAAAAAAAGAAAGAAAGAAAGCAACAGCAATAGCAACAGCAACAGCAACAACAACAGCAACAATAAGAAAATAAAACAATAAAAACCAAAGTTAAAGTTTATAATATTTTTAGGTGATCTTTGTAGACATGTTTTCTGTTTAGTGTTTTTATCTTTGTTTGAAGTATATGTTTACATTTAAGTTTTCAGAAGCAATAGTCCTAATTACACAAGAATTTATGACAGAAGCCTAGGGCATAGCAAAAATCACAGCATTCAGAAAGGTGAGAAAGGAAGGTTTGCCAGTCTAGGCCAGCCTGAACTATATATGAAGACAATTTCTCAAACAAAACAAACAAAACAGAAAGAAATAACATAGAAAACAATTCCATTCAGAACTCATATTAACCAGTTTACAGAAGACTCCATGATGATGAGGGCAAGGATAAAAATCCCTTTTTCTATACCAGTTCCCATCAAATATGTTATCGACACATCTCTATCTCAGCCAGGAGTGGTGGCACATGCCTTTCATCCCAGCACTAGGAGGCTGAAGTAGGAGGATTGCTGTGAGTTGGGCGACAGCATGTAGTGTACTACAAAATGAGTTCCAGATCAGCATACAATAATACACTACTCCAAAAAAATAAACATTTTAACCTATCCTTAATATCTCTATCTCCATCTCTGTACTTAAATTATTTAAGAGTATGCTATGAAAGATACAATTCAATCCAATTTTCATCATATTTATTTTAAATATGAAGTACTAATACTTCAGTTTATAGTTGTTTTTCCATACAAAAGCACAATGTAGATCACCACTGCTCTAATAGTATAATTATCATTTTCATTATGCATGTAGGGCTGACCAAAAGTGAGAGTGGCATTAATATATTGTATGAACATTAAGAGAAGTGCTTACTGGGAAGTTTGTTGAGCATAGTATATACGTTTAGCCAGACACGAGCAGACATTATACCCCTAGGGCTTATGACTACCCCTGTTGTAGGTTTTCAGTATCAGGGATGTATTCCCTCCCATGGAGCAGGCCTCCAGTCAAATTAGAGTGTGGTTGGTTTGCCTCATAACAGACATGCCACTATTGCACTCACTGGCCCATTTGGCCTGGCTGGCCAAATATAAGGCTTGCAGTGTCCACTGTTGAGTATTTTCCCTGGTGATTTCTATCTCCCATTGAACTGCAAGCAGTGTGGCTTTTTCCAGCTTTCTGTAAGCTGGTCTACATGGAGGTTTTCAGCTCAGCTACAGCAGGATTTCTCAGTGACCTTACAACCCAATTATGTGGAGTCTTCAGCAATAGTGTCTTACCATCTATTCCTGGTGGGAAACCAAGGGCTTCAACAATGGCCTGTAATGTTTTGGGGGCATCAGGGACCTCACTGGCCAATAACTCACTTGAAGGTGTCCCAACACTGCCACTGAAAATTTTCTAGTAACAATTTGTGGCTCCTGAGTGCTCCATTGTCCACAACATAGGTTTTCATATGACTTATTTATATCTTCTTAGATTTTTATTAGCCTTCCCTCCACCTTTCCTTTACTCAGTCTCTTCCCCTGACCTCACTTAGGCCTTTTCACCACCATTAATCTGTTCTTCTACACACACACACACACACACACACACACACACATATATGTATATACAATATCATCCTATTAAGTCCCCCCTCCCTCCCTTACTATTCCCTTTATATCTCCTTTCTAGCTTACTGTGCTCTACTACTGAGTTTTCTCCATACTCACAGAGAAGTCCAATCATTTGTAGCTAGGATCCACATATGAGAGAGAACACGTGACGTTTGGCTTTCTGGGCCTGGGATACCTCACTTAATATAATCCTTTCCAGATCCATCCATTTTCCTGCAAATTTCATAATTTTATTTTTCTTTACTGCTGAGTAGAACTCCATTGTATAAATGTGCCACATCTTCATTATCCACTCATCAGTTGAGGAACATCTAGGTTTGTTCAATTTCCAAGTTATTGTGAATTGAGTGGCAATAAACATGGTTGAGCAAGTATCTCTAAGGTAGTAAGATGAGTCCTTAGGATATATGTCTAGGAGTGGTATTGCTGGGTCATATGGTGGAACTATTTTTAGATATCTCATGAACTTCCACATTGATTTCTACAATGGTTGGACCAGATTGCATTCCCACCAACAGTGTAGAAGGGGTCCTCTTTTTCCACATCCTCATGAGCATTTATGGTCATTTGTTTTCATGATGGTAGCCAAACGGACAAGAGTGAGATGGAATCTCAACGTAGTTTTAATCTGCATTTCCCTGATGACTAGAGATGTAGAACTATTTTTAGATGTTTTTATGCCATCTGTATTTCTTTTGAGAACTCAGAACTCTCTGTTTATTTCTATAGCCCATTTTTAATTGGGTTGATTTCTCATTATTTAAATTTTTGAGTTCTTTGTATATCCTAGATATGAATCCTCTACCAGATTTACAGCTGACAAAGATTTTCTCCCATTCCATAGGTTGCCTCTTTGCTCTATTTACGGTGTCTTTTGCCATAAAAGACCTTAATATCAGACCTGAATCTCTGAAACTGCTAGAGGAAAAAGTAGGGGAAACCTTTCAACATATTGGTCTTGGCAAAAACTTTCTGAATATAACCCCATTTTCTCAGGCAATGAAACCACAGATTAACTGATGGAACCTCATCAAATTACAAAGCTTTTGTATACATGTAGACCTAATATTTTAAAACCTTTTAATTATAATATTTTTTTCAGTGAAAAAGTCTTTTATTCTTTTTTTTTTACTTCAATATGTAAATTCTTTTTTTTTCTTTATTAGTTAGTTTTGTATTCATCAAATACAGTCAGTTTGGTACCATTGTTAGGCTCATCCATGACCTACCCCTCCCCTTGGCCCCTCCTTGTTGAGGTATACGGGTCATGCATTGTGGAGTTAGCCCACAGTTATGGGTAAGCTAAATGTCTCTGCATATCATGACCCAACATGTGGCTCTGACATTCTTTCCGCCCCCTCTCCCGCAAAATTTCTCTGAGCCATGTTGGGTTCATTTTTGGTCTGCTTCAGTGATGAGGTATTGGGGGCCTCTGAGGCTCTGGCTCTCTGGTTTGGTAGGAGTTGATTTTTCTCTGTGCTGATCTCCTTCCCCCTTGTGCTGGTATCCGGTTCATCAGGAAAACAGTGCCCTTGCTTGTTTCTCCAATTTTTCTTAGTTTCAGCCAGGGCCCTTTTGAGGTATGATGGAGTGGCTCTCTCCTTAGGATCTACATCTATCTGAAAAAGAGAAGCAGATTCTCCAACGGAGAGTAAGTTAGCACCAGGACAAAAGAGATAACCCTTACTTTTTTTTAAATAGAGAATTTAATAGGTGTAGGCCCTCTTGTAGCCCACAATTGATGGTAGCTTGATATTGGAGAGTGGGCTTATGTTTGGATATGGTTCTGACTTGTTTCCCAGCTCCAGCTATGGGTCCCATACCAGTGAGGGGATCAGTTAGCCAAATTGAGAGCAGTTGGTTCCCCACCATGGCTGCGTGCCACCACTGCACTTGTGTGGGCATCACAACAAGTTATTTGCTGCTAAGTAGGTTAGACCATGCGTTGCTTCGACAGATATTGGTCATTTTCCCCCAGTCGCCCATGTAGCACCTTCTGGCACTAGATGTGCTGACTGTCTGGGGACTGACTCTCTTCCAACTTCCAGCCATGCCATTCTACTTTGCATGTCAATCACATAAGGTATCTTCAGCAGTAGGGTCTTACCACTAGCCTTTGGTGGGTCATCAAGTACTCTGACAGAAATCTGTCTGTCTTTTAGGAAACCTTTTAATGATAATATTTTACCACATTTAAGAGAATAAAGAAAAATTTATAATGATAACTTTTATAAATCATTTAGGTAAGGGTTTTTACACAGTAGGACATGTTAATATTTGAGAAAATGTGTTATCCAAATTTTAAAATAGGAGCGTTGACTTCCATAGAGTTTAATATGACTTCCTGAAAGATAGTGATCAAATTTGATAAACTTGGAAATAAAAGATAAGCTATCATATTTATGCCAGAATTCTTGCCTTTTGAATAATATTCTGCTTTTAGTCATTGGCGAGTTCATTCTCTGTATAAAGTAAAATTTTATGAAATATTCCTTTCCATTTGAAACCAACTCTAAAATCATATTTTAAGAAACATGTAATATTTAATTCCTATTTTGGCCTTTGTGAAATGAACGGTCCATATCTGGTAGCAAAAACAAACCAAAACAAAGCAAAAACACCACCACCATTACCACCACCACCACAACAAAAAAAAAAAAACCTTTAAAAGCATTCAAAAGATCAAAGACTAACCTGTTGGTATTTAAACTAACTGATGAATATATTTAATTTTGTAATTCAAGGTGGGTATAATTGTGCATTATTCTATACTTTAAAATTAATTAGCATAATAAGCCAGAAAAGCTTTAATGGGCATTATATTAAGTCCATAGTCAAGCCTAATTTCATAAAGCTTCAAGCCCAACACATGATAAAGTCTGCACCACTTACACTGAACGTACATGGCACTGGAATATTTATACATACCATGAAATTGTTTCACAGGATGATGGTGCATTATCATCTTACGATAAGCTGACACAGCACTGAACACTAGGTATAGTTAACTATTTGTATGTTCTTTAACTATAAGTTGTCTATTTTTATATGTGTATTATATTTATACAACTCCACAGATTTGTGCTTTTTTGTAAATCAATCATGTTTTGGAACTGGAGAGATGGCTTAGGGTTAAGACACTTGTCTGTAAAGCCAAAGGACCCAGGGTTGATTACCCAATACCTATGCAAGTCAGATACACAAGGTGGCACATGCATCTGTAGTTTGTTTGCAGTGGCTAGAGGCCCTGGTGCACTCATTTGACTTGATAAACACAATTTTCTGGAGTCTACTCATGAACTTTTCTTCCCAAGGCTATGTCATGAATCCTTCAGGTTCATTCTCTCTCAGAGCATTTATTAATTGTATTCAGAATACCTTCCACTGTTCTAAGGGCTTTGTGGATTCATTAGTGACAATATCAGAGAAATATTTCTGCCCACAGGGAAGTTGTTTAAGATCTTGTTATTTAATTTATGAGATGCTACCAAATGGTTCTTTTGGTTTGAGTTTATTTTTATTTGTTTATGAGAGAGAGAGAGAGAGAGAGAGAGAGAGAGAGAGAGAGAGAGAGAGAATGGGTTTGCCAGGGCCTTCAGCCTCTGCAAATGAACTCCAGACACATGTACCAACTTCTGCATCTGGCTCATGTGGGTACTGGGTAATTAAACCTGGGTCCTTTGGCTTTGCACACAATTACCTTAACTGCAAAGCCATCTCTCCACCTGGTTTTCTTGGTTTGTACATAACTCCCTTTAAATTCCAAAACTACAGTTGGGAGAGATGGCTTAGCAGTTGGAACCACTTGATTGCAGAGCCTGACAGCCCGGGTTTGATTCCTCAGTACTCAGGTGGAGCCAGATAGAGTAGCACATCTAGAGGCCTTTTTGACAGTGGCAGGAGCCCTTGCCGGCCCATTCTCTCTCTTCCCTGTTTTCCCACTCTCCCACTCTATATTCTCTCTTCTTTGAAAATAATTGAATAAAAATATTTAAAACAAAAAGGAATTCACAAATTATAGTATTTTTTTTTTCATTTGGTCAAGAATGAAGGTCAACCATCTAGAAGAAAAAAAATCCTCTTTTAACATGGTAATGACACAAATAAAAATGTATATTTGTTTTGAAATTTTATGTTTTTGTTCTCAGATATGTTTGCATATTTTATTTCAAAGGATAATTTTAGGTAGGTTTTTTTTGAAAGTGGAAAATTCAAAGAGACTTGTTCCTGTCCTCTTTTTCCTATCTGTGTCTATTCTTATATGATTAAAGAGACTAGAAATCTATTGTATTAAGAAAACTTTAAAATAAAACAAAATTATAAAATAAATGTTCCCATAGCAACTAGAGTTTTCAAGCCATGTGTAGAAGTGTGTATAAAGCTATATCTAACGTTAAGAAATCATGCATTCATTGAGGATTCATCTAAACTCCTGTTTTAAATTTCTACTGGTTACTACCAGACACTGTCATAATGAATTTACCCTGAAACACACCATCAACCTCGTGTACATCACAAGTTAACAGAGACAGACAAGCATCAGTGAGGCAAATCTTGTTGTTATTGGACTGGCAGTTTGGAGAGATCGACATCATAATGAAAGCACACAGCCTAGAGCTGTCAAGCCACAGCCTAATTTCATTCCGTGCATCACAGGAGAATCCAGAAAGTGTCCACAGGAGAGTGTTTCATTCATCTGTTCTCTGTCTAGGAATTAAAAAGTGACTGCTAAGACAGATATTTCAGATATATAGTTTTTCATTTTCATTTATACACCATTTACATCTAGTTATCACTGGCCTGCACTATTTCAGTGCAAAATGGATACAATCATTCGGTGTGAGAAGCTAAAATGTGAAAACGTAAATTGTAATATTCTGAAACTACCAATACTAATATTGTGGGGAACCACCCCTCTAAGTCTGCTTAACAATCATGATAATTAGCCAAAATATTTACTTCATAATATTTAGCTCCTAAAGCCAGGCATGGTGGCACATATCTTTAATATCTTTAATCCCAGCACTCAGGAGGCAGAGGTAGGAGGATCAATGTGAGTTCAAGTCCACCTGAGACTACATAGTGAATTCCAGGAGGTCAGCTTGGGCTAGAATGAGAACCTCCTACAATTGAGTTTATAGAGAAAAAAATCAGAAATGATTGCATTTGAATTTAGAAAATATATATAACATCTTTACATGAGCAAAAGCTGTGGTTTTGATTTATTATATAGAATGAAACCAAATATATTCTGCAGTTTTGTTTGTAAAAATTGACAACAGATTTTGACCTTATGTTTGCATATTCCTAAAGACTAATCTTTTCATTTATATTCAACTTACATTCACTTTCTCACAAAGCTCTATGACTAAAAGACTAGGCAGAGTTATTAAAATTCCTATAGAATTTTGTGCACTAACTTTACTTAATAGAGCCTTTTAAACTATACCAGGTAATCTTGGAAAAATTATTTTACATTTTTGCTAATATGTTTCACATATAAGTAAAACAACACTTTAAGAAATATCACAAATCATTTTAAAAGAATGGCGAAGAGTTTGGGAAGATTGCTCAGTAATTAAAGCATTTGCTTTCAAGCCTGCCAGCCAACATTAAATTCCCAAGCCACACACATAAGCTAGATATAAAATGAATGCTGAACCTGTAGAAAATAAATATGTTTTTTTTTTCAAAAAATAGTATTTTAATAAATTTTCTTGGCAATTATCTCTTCAGTTTATTCATTATAATATGTTTATGAAAGCAACAAGTCAATCAATGATACAACTTCTCCTTTTAAATTTTATTTATTTATTTATTTATTTCTGATAATGAGAGAGAGAGAGAGAGAGAGAGAGAATGGGCGTGCCAGGGCCTCCAGCCACTGCAAATGAACTCCAGACACATGTGCTACCTTGTGCATAGGGCTTACTTGGGTCCTAGGGAATCAAACAGCGGTCCTTTGCCTTTGCAGACAAACACCTTAAACAATAAGCCATCTCTCCAGCCTGATACAACTTCTTTTTATAAACAAAAGTTTGTTTTTTTGTTTCTTTAAGCTGGAAGTAGTGGCACATGCTTGTATTCCTAGCACTAGCAAATGCGAGGCAGGAGGACTGCAAGTTCTAGGCTACCTACTTGATAAACTAAGGTCAGCGTTAGCACCACAAAGCCTTTTGAAAATAGATAACTCAAGCGGACGACTTTTTTAAGCATGTGCTATAATTTTATGAAGATTCAAATCAGAAACACAAATTATTACATTATTTAAAATAAATAGATTTGCTTTCTAAGAAAGATTCTATGTCTACCTACGTGAATGCAAATGTTGTGGTGACCTCATTACTGCACAAACACCTAGCGAGAAGCAGCTTATGAGAGAAAAGGTTTTATTTCAGTCTCAACATCTTGAGAAGAAGCTTCGCAATGGGCATGAGCACAGGCTGGACATCACCTCCTTGCTAACAGCAGGTAGTAACTGCAGCATGAAAGGCAAGGGGGAGCTGGCTACAGCACCTCTAAGCCTGAGCCCGACAACACACCTTCTCAAGCAAAGCTCCGCCTCCCCAATTTCCACCACTAGGGACCAAGCATTCAGAACGCATGTCTTTATTGGTGGTGGTAGAGGGAACATCTGATTCAAATCACCTCAGGGCGTATTGAATAGTTCATTCAATAAAATTAGTACTGTACACACACTAGTCATGGAAAACTACAACAATACAAAAATATAATGACATTATCTGTTTATCACAGTACTGCATGACACAAAACAGATATGGAACTGTTCTAATGCTAACATTCATGCATGTTGGGTATTTTTAATTCTTTTTTTTTTAAGTTAATAAAATGTGTCCTAACATGCAGCTTACTAATTCAAAAGAACACTTAAGTGAACAATTGAATACTTATAACCATAAACCTAAGCCAGGCAACTGTACCCAGTGTCCAAGACCCACTTATTTTCCTTTGGATCACATGAGGCCTTAGAGAGGCCATTATTGTGAAATGTTTCAAAGCAGAGGTCTGTGTACGTGTCTTTGAATCCAGACATGCCAGAATTAGAACCCAGAGTTGAATTCAGACTTTGACAAGTTTTGTGATGTTAGGCAAGTTGTATATCCTTCCTGTCTTCATGGAGGTACCTAAATTTCATATAAATCGTAACAATTTTATTAGATAAAGTGACTGTTTAAAAATTAAATGAGCCAGACATGGTGGTACATGCCTTTAATCCCAGCACCTGGGAGGCTGAGATAGAAGGACTGCTGTGAGTTCAAGGACAGCCTGAGACTTATTCCAGGTCAGACTTGGCTAGAGCAAGATTCTACCTCAAAACATTAATAAATAAATAAATTAATTAATTAATTAAATGAGCTGGCAAGATTGCTTTGTGCTTAAGGTGCTTGCCTAATAAGCCTAATGATCCATATCAATTCTCCAGTACCCATGCAAAGCCAGATGCACACTAGTACATGGGTCTGGAGTTCATTTGCAATGGCTGGAAGCCCTGGTACACCATTCTCTCTCTCTCTCTCTCTCTCTCTCTCTCTCTCTCTCTCTCTCTCTATATATATATATATATATATATATATGTATGTATGTATATTTTTTCTCTCTCTGTCTCTCTTTTAAAATATTAAAAAATTAAAATTATTTAAAATTTAAATTAAATAAAATTAAAATATCTAAAAAGTAAATGAAATGATATTGTTGTCAATTCCATGCTGCTGGGATGAATCTCCCTATCAGACAAAATTTATGGAAGAAATATTTATTTGAAGCTTACAGATCCAGGGGAAGTTTCAAAATTGTGAAGGAGGCTGGTGCCCTTTCACAGATCCAAGTAGAGACAGAAGAAACAGCATATAGGCAACCCCAGGCAGAGCTCAAGTACTCTGCATATCTTTAGGCTGGAATTCAGATCTGCCCCCCGTAACAACTTGGGGCTGTATCCCACGATCCACCCAGTTTCACCTCTTCCAGCCTGGTGGCTGGAAACCCAAGTTACGGCTTTCATAAAACATTTGATTCTCTTGGATGACATAAATTCAAGCTACCATAGATATATTGAGTGCCTAGAACATATTAAGCAATAAATGTATTATTAAAAGAAAAGGGGGTAAACATCATTCTCTTTCAACATGTACGTATATAGGAAAAATTTATAAAATGTTAAAAAAGTTTTATTGACAGTTTTCATGCATGTTGATCATAATACCCTCTTACTTTCTTTTGTTCCTCTTTCCAACCCCTTCAATTGATCCCCTTCTTTTAAACTAGCCTATCTTCTATTTTGATGTCATT
Organism: Dipus sagitta; assembly: GCA_036346955.1. Lineage (NCBI taxonomy): Eukaryota > Metazoa > Chordata > Mammalia > Rodentia > Dipodidae > Dipus > Dipus sagitta. Next base: position 114,061,329 of record CM070779.1, on the reverse strand, counting down.
ATTTTGCCATGACAACACATTGATGGGTTTAATGTTGTGAAGGTCTTAGTCCGCTAATGACAAACTCTTTGAGGTCATGAATGCCCACGCTCCCTCTTGTCCCAAAGATGGATTTCCAAAGGACACCCCCCCCCCCGCCACATACACACATTATTTGAAGATTGTGTCTAATCAAGAAAGAAGAAAGCCAGCTGAGGGATGATACAAAGGTGTGGGGAAAGGGAAATGGAAGATAAGAATAGTGGAGACAAATAAAAAAAAACAAACTTTGTTGCAAAACTACCATAAAGGAACTTAATTCTTTGCATGCTAATAAAAAATTTTCAGCAGATCCAGAATAAATGGAGTTCTAACTTTCTTGAAAATAAATATCAGTTTTTCAGATATTGTACTATTATGTATTTTTCTTAAAGATGAAGCTGCCTAAAATGTTATTTGCAATGCAATGTGATTGTTTACATTGAATATTTAAATTTTATTCCCTGAGCAGGAGCATCATGAAGTGAGTTACATTACACTTTGGTTTTAAAATAAAGACAAAATATAGTAGGAACAAGACATTGGAATGAAACTAATAGAAAACTTAATTTTTATACCTTAACTCTTGCAAAAAGTACAATTAATTATTCCAATTTGGTTATGTTCTCTTACTATATTTTTTAAGGAGATCTTGGGAGGTCTTATTACAATTTTACTCTGTTTTGTCTATATTATATGACTTTACTCATATAGACATATGCTTTCTGATGCATCTATTACTTAAATATTAAATAACATATGTGAATAGCATGTTTTTAATTTTGAGGAAAATATTAATAAATATGTTACATGTTAACATTTATACATATTGCATTGTGTCATAACTTGTCTTAAGCATCTGATAATATGAATTAATGATAAGGTGTGTGGATAGTGATAAAGTGTGATGCATATCTACTTAGTAGGTGTATTAACAATATTTCATAGATTATCACAGGCAAATGTGAATTTTTAAACACCATATGTGATATAGTAAGACAAAACTTAAATATTAAAATTGTACTATAGTATTATAAAGTAAATTATATTAGTTATCTCAATAAAACTATCAGAATACACAAAAGACAGAGTTAGTAACTCAACTGTGTGGATTTAATTTTATAAGTGTCATTAAATCTATTTAAAGGTAAAGATTCAGGTGGTATAATTCATAAACCATATTTTAATAATATGATTTTTGGAAGATGGAAAGATGGCTCAGCACTTAAAGGTGCCTGTTTGCAAAGCCTGTTGGTCAGGGTTCAAGTCCCTAGCAACCCAGTTAAAGCAAAATACAAAAATGGTACAAACATCTAGTGTTCAGTTCATAGTGGGAAGAGAACTTGATGTGTGCCCTACCCACAAGTCTCCCCCCCACAAACAAATAAATATTATGACTTATTTTTCTTGGTATATGTAAATTTTACATAGTGTTGGGTTTCATTCACATTTCTGGTAGAGATCACCCAACCAAGAGCAGCATGTTGGAAAAAAGAGGTTTATTTTGGCTTACAGGCTTGAGTAGGAAGCTCCATGATGGCAGGGAAAACAATGGCATGAGCAGAGGGTGGACATCAACCCCTGGCCAATATAAGGTGGACCATAGCAACAGGATAGTGTGCCAAGCTGGAAACCTAGCTTTCAGAACACGTAAATTTATGGGGGACACCTGAATCAAACCACCACATCATGTATTTTGACTATATTCGTCCTCCCCTTTCTCCTTGTTATACCTTCCTCTCTCCCCCCATTCTCTTTCCTTTAATTTCAAGTTTATAGAAATTGTTTTAGGTATGTGTAAAAAATACACGATCTTTGCAACATTTGTCTATTTGAGTCTGGATTATTTCACTTAGTATGATGATCTCTAGAAAACACACTTTTATTCTTTTTTATGGCTGAGTAAAACTCCATTGTGTATATAGAGCACATTTTCTTTATCCATTCATCTGTTGATGGGCATCAATGGTCATTTTATTTCTTTGGTATTGTGAATAATGCTGTACATATGGATGCGTCCCCATGGAATTTCAATTTCAATTTAGGTCCTTTTGGATAAATGTCAAGGTTAGGTATAACTGTATTATACTTTAGTTCTATTTTTAGTTTCTGGATTCATTTTGCAACTTTCATTTCATGTACTTTGGAAATCTTTTATCTCAAATTTAACTTGGATTTTCTAGATCAATCTATAGATATATTAATACAGTTGGTTTCCTTGTAATGTTTTTGGGGAAAAAAAACATACTACTGACCTCATCCTACTATAAGCAAACAAATATTTGCACACCTTTCCAAATATGATCATTGTTACTAGTCTTCTGTACAACTCTATATTGTGGTACAATTTCCTAATTGCAGTACAGGTTAATCCTATAAGTAAACCAAAGAAAAAAATTAACAAAATGTAGCTGCAATCTCATGCATACATTTAGAAGGCAGCCAAGCTCTCCACTAAACCACCAATACACCAATTAATATGAACATTTTGAAAAAGTAAAATCAATTTTTATTCTATTTTCATCATAAACTTCCCTGATTTAAGTTCCTATGTTCATAATTAATTTGTAATAGAAATATGATAATATAAAGAATGAAAATAGGGTCACTTGATATCTGTATATTTTTTTCATATATTCATAAGTGGCCATTATAAACTAGCCAAACTGATATATGATTAGTTTTTAATTCTTAATTAAAAATTTCATTAATTCTAGTAAAATCATGAAAATTCATAGTGATATACTGTTCCTGGACTTACACATGCAGATCCAATTTTTTTTTTTTTTGAGGTAGGGTCTCACTCTAGCCCCAAGCTAACCTGGAATTCACTATGTAGTCTCAGGGTAGCTTCGAACTCACGCTTTCTCTGCCTCCCAAGTGCTGGGGTTAAAGGCTTGTGCCACCACGCCCGGCCCCAATATTTTTATTTATTATTATTTACAACATATTTTGTATAGATACAACGTGTTGGTACCTTCTTTTCTCTCATCCTCACCCCATTCCGCTCTCACACCCTCCTCAGTGGGTTGCTGGTGTTCCCCATGGGATTGTGGGCTATGCTCGGTGGGAGCAGCAGTCAGTTTTGGGGGGAGAGGCAATCCCTCTGGGCATGATGGCTCAACCTGTGGATCATACAAATTTTCCATCTCCTCCTCCACAATATTTCCTGAGCCATGGTGTGTGAGTTTTAAGTCTAATTCAGTGATGAGCTGTTAGGAGTCTCTGGATCTTTGCTTTGGTAAGTGTTGAGTATCCTCAGGGTCTGTCTCTTTCACCCTGTCACTGATTTTCAGGTTTACTATGGAAGCTGCATTGTTGGTCATCTCCCCAATTCCTCTGTGGTTTCAGCTTGGCTAAAGTGCGAGTGGTGGTTCATCTCCTCAGGTCTCACTATCTTCTGAAAATATCCAAATTTATTATGGTTTTCCTAGCCATGGTATAGAAGAACCAGTAAGAACTTTGTTAATAATATGCATGTGTGTCTGTCTGTCTATATATATATATATATATATACACATATATATACATGTATATATATATGATATATATATACATATATATATATATATCATATATATATACACACACACATATATATGAGAGAATTTTACTCATACAATTCATGTATAACATTCAAAGTACATACAAAAATATCAAATATATCATGAGATAATTACATATTTCTAACAGACAGAGCAAGTTTTTTGTTAGGTATCAGTGTTTATATTATATTTGGAATATTCTATACCCTGAAGTGGAAATAAATTTCAGAAATATTATCTTCCCCTTTTACTGATGAAAATATGGAAATATAAGGAAGAACACAGAATAACTAAATTGGATCAAATGATATAGCCTTATTTTTATGTCATCTATCCACAAACTCAAACACTAAATCTAAGTGTAAAGATCTTGCTTGGAAGCAAAATACAAAGGAACATCTCACTTAGATGCTTTAGGTGCACACACACACACACACACACACACACACAATTTTTTTAGCTTTATACCTTGTATGATGGTGATTGATTGAGCTTCTTTTCTTCCTTGTATCTAATTTCAATATCTAAAATCTAGTTTTTGTCAAGTTTTTTTTGGGGGGGTAATCTATATTTCCTGAAAGACAGAAATGTAGAAAAAGCAGTAACACTGAAGTGGGTCATAAATTGTGGGAGGCTGGTTATGCATTATATTTCCTTAGCCTTTGGCCCTGGGCCTTTGTAAGGCTGTAAAGGAATACAAGGCTGAAGTGTGAGAGGAAGCAGCAGGGCTAGTCAGGAAGACGGCAGGTGGCAGGGTCAGCTGCCTTTGGATCCCTGGGATGGGATGTCACCGCCTTCTCTGTTGCTGCTCTTTCCTCTCAAAACCTGAGTGGCTTCAGGAACTTCCTACAGCTGTGCTCAGAGGTTGCAGAGCTGCTGCACTGGCGTCTTCTTCTGCTTCTCCTCCTTCTCCTTCTTCTATCATGATGTGAACCTACAGATTGCATACTGAAAAAAAAAATGTTGAGAGCTTTTTGGAATCTTTAAGTGTTTAAGTTCTTGGTTCCCTGGAAGTAAGCCCTTGAAAGGGATGTGATGCTCCAGGCCGGTTCCTTATTCTTTTTGCTTCCTGTCACATGAGGTATCCAGGTTGATCTACCACTTACTCCTGCCATGCTATGCTGCCTCATGGCAGGCTTAAAAGAATTTTTCCAGTTAAAACTCAACTTTGGGCTGAGGAGATGGTTCAGTGGTTAAGGTACTTGCCTGCAAAACCTAATGACCCAGGTACAATTCCCCAGTACCCACATAAAGCAGATTCACAATGTGATACACACATCTGGAGTCCATTTGCAATGTCTAGAGGACCTGGGTCTCTCTCTGTGTCTCTTTCTCTCTTTCCTTTCCCTGTCTCAGTCTCTTTCTATGTCTGTATTCCTCCACTTGCAAATAAATAAATAAATAAAACATTGTAAAAAAAAAAAAAACCTCACTTTTTAGTATATTAAGTATAAAATTGTACTGGGTGTTAAATGATTGAGACCGAGGAAGCATAACTCAAATTATTTTAAGTGCAGATAGGCAAAGTTCATTTCCTTCATATAGTAAAACAGTGTTGAGATGTTCGGTGTGCAACATTCTCAAGGTCATCTATAACTTATGGGTCATTCTATGCTGTACTCTGCAGTTCCCTTGATTATGTTTTTATTCACATGCATATGTCTGGCTCAATAGTTTCACATTCACAGTTTAAGTAAAATGTAGACAACTTCCCTGTGAAAGCATATGGCCCCAAATTCCCACACATTCCTTCAGAATATAACTTAATGTTTGGAAGTTAAGTCAAAGTTCATCTTAGTTGCAAAGAAAATGTTTTTGAGTTGGATGCCAGGTCTAAGGATGGAGGCGAGGAATCACGAATTTTAATTGTCTTTGGTATAACTCAGCTAACACTCCTAGAAACATTAAAATTATGGTGTCTAATTGAAGTACAGGGCTGAATTTCAGACTGTGAGGAAAATAAAGACATGAAAGAGGTATAAGGCAGTGATGCCAACAGTGAAACATACTGTCATTTCATCAATTCCCTAGCCTTTTTATTTGAGAAAGTTCTCATGTAGCCCAGACTGACCATCAAATCAAATCTCTATCAAAGGATCACCGTCAACTTCTGATCTTCCTGCCTCTACCTCTCAGGTGCTGTAATTATAAGCTTGTGCCAATATATCTGATGTTCTGTGGCAGTGGGCTGTACTTGCATGGGGGAAAGGCAGACGTCTAGCTCCTCACTCTTCCCACTATCCTTCTTTGAGCTGAGGTCTCTTACAGATATTGGAGCTTAAAGTTTTTTTTTTTTTTTTTCATGAATTCAGTCATTTCCTGTCTCTGCTTCCCTATGCAACTGGTGAGTGTGGCCATACCAAATTTTTTTTTTTTTTTTAAACCTGGGAACTGGAGAGTCTAATTCAGATGGTTTCAGGCCCACTTAGGTCCTCTTGTTTGCACAGGAAGCCTATTTAAGCCCAGAACAATCTCTACAAATTTCTTTCTTTCTTTCTTTCTTTCTTTCTTTCTTTCTTTCTTTCTTTCTTTCTTTCTTTCTTTCCTTCTTTCTTCTTTCTTCTTTCTTTCTTTCTTTCTTTCTTTCTTTCTTTCTTTCTTTCTTTCTTTCTTTCTTTCTTTCTTTCTCTTTTTCTTTTTTTTGAGAGAGAGACAGAATTGGCACACCAGGGCCCCAGCCACTGAAATCAAACTTGATACTTGTACCACCCAGTGGGCACATGCAACCTTGCACTTGCCTCACCTTTGTGCTTTTGGTTTACATGTGCCCTGAAGAGTCAAACATGGGTCCTTAGGCTTTCAAGGCAAGTGCCTTAACTGCTAAACCATCTCTCCATCCCCTCCCCTTTTTAGAGCTGCTTTTATCATATGATTTAATTAAAACTTTTGAAAGAGAAGTTGACTGGTTTTGAACATGTATGTACTTACTATAGGAATATTTCCTATGAACACCAAGTGTGGAGATATTTCAATAGGACTCTATAATCAGGGGAAACCAGTTTTAGTGTTCTTTTATCAACCTACCATGAACATAATTTACATTTTGTTCTTGGGTCATTCTTATTTCTTTATGGTTACCAGGAGAGTAAAGTAAATGGAAACACACACACATTACAGAACAAACCAACACAACAATAACAACCAAAAAGCAGTAGGCTTATTTTACCTAATGCAATCCATAACTAACTGGTTAGAACCTGTTTGAGAACAGTGAACTAAATTTGAGATGTTTATACACAAAATATATCATATTGAACTACATTTACCAAATGTATGATTTTCAAGCATGCAAATATCTAAACTTCTGTTTTACTTTATTTTTAAAAATAGATAAGTTCTATAAGTCCACATAGTATTAAACATTTGAAACAGAGGATGATTAGTGGATAGATTTTATGAACATGTAAAAGCAATAAATATGAGAAAAATTAACACTAAAGTCATATAATTTCTCCTTGAAATTTTTTATGCGAAATTTTCAAAAATATAAATTTAATCATATTAAGGTAACTTCATGTATTCTGAGTGTTGTACATGTTAAAAGAAACATTTTATATTTGTGTGTTTATATATTCTGCAGTTCAGAGCTCATTAATGTCAACAAATTGACTCATATGAAATTTTATTGCATACAAGATGAAATATTTTGCATTATGTTTCCAAGCTACTCAATATAGGTTAGGCATTGTATAGAGAAGAAATGTAAAAATGAAGAAAGTCATTAATATTGATGATTGATTTAGGTCAAATATCTTGTTAGAAAGAAATGTGTATTTTTAAAAAAATTATTTATTATTTGACAGAGAGAGAGGGAGAGAGTGAGAGAGAGAGAGCAAGCAAATGGCATATCAGGGCCTCTAGCCACTGCAAGTACCTTTGTTTTATTTATTTGTTCATTTATTTGTCAGGATTTGTGAGAGGTAGGTCCCAGTGAATTGCACATGGTAGCAAACATTCTAACATAATCCAGAGGAAAATCCATCAATGGCAGAAGAAAGTGCTTACTTCCATACATCCGAACAGACTAAACAGAGAGACACAACTTAGCAAGCAAATGCCAACACCAGAAAACACAAACTGTCGGAGCTCAAAATGGTCTGAATATGTCTAGCAAGGTTAGATTGAATTACCACCCTCAAACACACCTTAGGGTTGAATTCTAGCACTCCTGCCTCACCCCAGTGATACATGGCCTTGTAGCATGGATATTTCTGGTAGGGGCTCAAGTAAGAAATTTAATCAAAAATGACTGAGTCAGTCTTGGAAGATGGCTTAGTGGTTAAGGTGCTTGCCTGTGAAGCCTAAGGACCCAGGTTTCATTCCCCAGGGTCCACATAGACCAGATGCGCAAAGTAATGCATGTTTCTGGAATTCATTTCCAGTGGCTGAAGGCCATAGCGTGCCTATTCTCTCTCTCCCTTTCTTTCTTTCTCTCCCTTTCTCTCTCTGCCGCTGCTGCTGCTGCTGCTTCTTCTTCTTCTTCTTCTTCTTCTTCTTCTTCTTCTTCTTCTCTCTCTCTCTCTCTCTCTCTCTTGCTATAAAATAAAGAAATAAAAACTTACAAAAATGACATGGGTCTATGGGGGCCATAATTTTAAACTACGACACTACTATATACTAACTACTAACTTTACTTCTGTATATATAACAATTAAAGCTCCTATTCTAGTGGAATATACTTGTAATCATTGAAAAAAAAACACAAGTTATCAGTATTGTACAGTGAAAAGCAGACTGCTGTAATTATAATGAAAGGGGACAGCAAACCTCTTAGGCACAGGGATTGCCATTTTGTTAGACACCTGACTGAAATACAATAAAACAATGAACATAATATTTGGGATACATAAACCATTCAATGAGAAGTTACCAAAATAAATTCCCAGTAACATCATGGTCAAGGTTGTAAGGTTTCTTAACTTGCTACTCCAGGTAGTAAGAGAATTCAGCTTCAGGAGGAAAGGGCAAAGGTGGTATGAGCACAAGCATGAAGGGTAGTAGCACATCTGCCAAAGCCACAGAGAGACTACCAGCACTCAGAACCATTAGCTGTGTTCACTGTTACTTTTCTATTTTAAAAAATATTTTATGTTTTATTTATTTGACAGAGAAACAGGGAAAGAGAGAGAGAAAGAGAGAAAGAGAGAGAATGGGTGCGTCAGGGCTTCCAGCCACTGCAAACGAACACCAGACTTGGGTCCTGGGGAAAAGAACCTGGTCATTTGGCTTTGCAAGCAAATGCCTTAATTGCTAAACCATCCCTCCATCCCTTTTTTCAAAAAAATATATTTTATTTTTTATTTATTTGACAGAGAAAAAGGGAAAGAGAGAAATATTTGGGGGATAATATTAAATATACAATATTATAAGCTTGCTATAATCAAGGGTTTTTAAAGTGTAATTACTAATGACTACAAAATCAAGCCATGTCTGTACATATTCACTGCATTAGTTAACTTCTTCATTGCTAGAACAAAAGAACTAATAAAATCAGCTTAAGGGATGAAGGTTTTTTTTGAACTTTATCATTCGAGTCTACAGTTTTTCATGACAGGAAAGGCATGGGAGCAGGAGCTTGAGGCAGCTGGCCACATCCCATCTGCAATCAGGAAACAGAGTGTGATGAATGTTGGTGGTCAACCACTCCTCTCCTTTTTACAAGTCTAAAACCTCAGCCTATGGAATGTTTTCACCTATCATTAAAGTTGGTGTACTCATTTTATATTATCTATTAGAGATAATCCCTCACAGGCTTGTCCAGAAACTAGATTCCTAAAGCATTTTAGGCCTTGAAAAGTTGGTAGTAAAAAAAAAAATAGAATTAGAATTTATATCCAGCTATCCTTTGACTTAGTATTCAGAAACATTACATAGCATAGACAACAACTGGTTCACAGGATGTATAGCTCATACGATTCATAAGAATGTTCCTGTTTTACAGTTCTTAATTAGATCTTTTATTCTTTCTGTTATTTAGTACTAAATTAAATATTTTAATAAGCAAGAATAATACAAGTGAGGACAAATAAAACACAGCACATGCGTCACTTGAAATGTTAATCTTCATAAACTATAAATATTGAAGTTGCATATAACTGTCCTAGGAGTTATAGGATAGCCGGGCATGGTGGCACACACCTTTAATCCCAGCACTAGGGAGGCAGAGGTAGTTGGATTACCTTGAGTTTGAGGCCACCCTGAGACTACATAGTGAATTCCAGGTCAGCCTGGACTAGAGTGAAACGCTACCTCAAAAAAAAAAAAAAAAAAAAAAAAAAAAGAGAGAGAGAGAGAGAGAGAGAAATTGTAGGATATATTTGTCTTGTTTCTACATAGAAAATTTCAGCAAAATTGCAACTTGAAATTATAGTTTTAAAAGGAATATATAGAAGAAAACAAAAGCATCATTCTCATTGGACTAAATTTGTGTTGATTACAAGTCACCTAAGGTAAATTAGTGGCATGATCTGAAAGCATCCAGTACTTAGTCATGAAGGTTAATATGTACTTAATATAGAAATTATCTTGTTTTATTTGGATCAGAAAAATGGATATTGCTAGAAAACAGGACAGGAAACATTTTTTAAAGCACCTATTTAGGGTTTTGTTTATTATGGATGTAACTAATATACCAAACTCAAAATTATGTATCAACCACAATTTATTTTTCAATTTCATATATTGAAAAGTATTTTCACTAATGAAATAAAACATAAAGTAAAATTAAAACAAATGATAGGTTAAAAAGTATATAGAAGAAAGGCTAAGAAAAGCTGCTGTGATTTTAAAGATGTTATCTAAAACAAACTAATTAAGGAACTGCTTTTTTCCCTTGAAAGCAGGAAGATGATAGATTCATCAAGGAAAAAAGAATACATGTGGAGAATTTAGGTCATTGGCAGATTTCCATCTGTCCTGTTCTAAGTGATTTTAGCTAATTAGGCTCTTTCTTCTTCCTATTTTTCTTCTATTTTTTTCACCATTTTCTCATTTTGACCTTCAAAATACATTTCTGTTCTTTTACTAAAATTTTGAACAGTTTGTTGAGCTCAAAATACCCATAAAATAATCAATTAAGACTGATGTAAAGTCAGTATCACATTAAATCTATTAACCTCTACCTATCTGTTCTCTCTCATGAAATCAAAGCGATTTTGAAAGCCTCAATAGAAAGATATGTAAAATCTATGAGGTTATAAATAGTATTAACGTAATGTAACATGTTCCATGGTACCACATTAATATGTGAAACTTTTAGATTTTAGGTATCCATTAAAAATAAAATACAATTATTTCGGCAGTGTGAGGGTCACCAGGCCTGGTTTATAGAATTGAGGGATATCTAACAAAACAAGGTAACTTTATGGCTATGTTTTTATATATTTCACTTATTGCCAGTACCTACTCATGTTTTATTAAGGTAAAGTGCCAAAAAGCACAGAAGAGTCATAGATTTAAAGGAAACAATTGCAAATCTGAAAGTGAAAGGAATGTGATGAGAGGTATATTTGATGGTCTAAATATAAAATGAAGAGAATGGTGTAAAAAGAGTTTGAGAAATAGGCAAGATGGCGAAGGCAAGATTGAGTATAAAAGTGATAATTAGAGTTTTAAAATTCATGCAACTACTTGCGCGATGTGCCACCATTCAGTGGGTGACCCAAGATAGAAAATTTCTTAGTAAGGTATAGTTAAAGTGTCATTCTCTTTGAACTGCTGGGCAAATACCCGTGGCAATTTTTAAGTACTTAGGAAGTGAGAACTGTAAATGACCATTTTTTGCTATGAATCCAAGATGACAAATGAACTAATATTTTTTCCAGAGGAGAAATTTGTAGCCAGTAATAAAAAAAACTAGCAAAAATACTTAGAGAATGAAGAGAAGAGCATTATTGTAGAATTTTTCTTTGTTTCCTTATTTCAAAGGAGGTTTTAAAATTAGTAGCTAAAATTATATTTTAATTAGTCTATTATGTTTATATATTTTCTATTTTTAGAGTCAGTTTACTTCCTGCTTCTAAGAAAAGCTTAATTTTCTTGTATGTTTTTTTAGTGTGGTTAAAATGAGCAAGAAAACATGCCTATGACATGAAACTAATCAAGAAACTTATATTATTAAAACTCAAAGAAACATGCTAATTATGTTGCCATGACTATGCCATTTTCTTTCCTCTTCTTTTTCCTTTAAAGCTTTTACTCATTCCAAAATAAACCTAAGATCTTCCAAATGACCCCCATATCTTGCAAAACAGACAGTTTAATTCACTGCCTCATGTGCCCCCCAATATTATTCTTCATTGGAATGTTTCTGGAAGAGTGACATAATCATATCCTGACCTGCTTATGAGGAATATGTATTTTTATTTGTTTTATTTTTTATTAACAACTTCCATAATTACAAATAATAAACCATAGTGATTTCCTAACCCACTTTATTCCTCACAAATCCACACTCCATCAAAACCCCTCCCTCCCTACATTATTCTTTCTTTTATTTCAATGTCATCATCTTTTACTATTATGAGGGTCTTCTGAAGGTAGTTATAAACACAGCAAAGTCAAGGATATCAAGGCCAATTTCTGTCTGGAGAATTGCATTGTAAGCAGTCCTACCCTTCCTTTGGCTCTTATATTCTTTCTGCCACCTCTTCCTTAATGGACCCTGAGCATTGGAAAGAGTGATAGAGATGTTTCAGTTCTTAACCCTCCTCAGTCACTTCTTCTCAGCACTACAGTGCCTTTTGGGTCATCCCAGTTGTTACTGCCATCTGAAAAGAGAAGCTTTCCTTACCAAAAGTGAGAGAAGCATTAATATATGTGTATGAACATTGAGTAAAGTGCCTGTAGGGCAGTTTGGTGAGCATAACATATGTATTTAGCCAGACAAGAGCAGGCATTACACTCCTAAGGTTCATGACTTCCCCCACCATAGGCTTTTGATTAGGTTTTCAGTACCAGACATGTGTTCCTTCCCATAGAGCAGGCCTCCAGTCCAATTAGAGAGCAGTTGGTTTCCTCCATAACAGACATGCCACTATTGATCCAATTCCATCATATGGCCTGGCTGGAAAACTTGAGGCTAGCAGTGGTCCTGATGATTTCTTTCTGTCAGCTGGTCTATAGGGAAGACGTTTTCAGCTCAGCCCCATCTTGATTTCTCAGAGACCTTGCAGCCCAAGGATGTAGGGTCTTCAGAAGTAGGGCCTTACCATTTATTTATGTTGGAAAACCAAGAGCCTGGGCAATAATAGCCTGCATCAGGGATCTCCCTGGCCAACAACTCACTGGAAGGTATCCCATTGCTGGCAGTGAAATTTTTCTAGTAACAGTCTATGGCTTCTGGGTATGCCATTATCCAAAAAAAGCAGGTATTCATACGGCTTATTCACAATATCCTAAATTTTGATTAACCCTCCCCCTACCGTTCTTTGATTCAGTCCCTTTCCCTGACCTCGCTTAGGCCATTCCACCACCACTAAACTGTTTGTCTACTTACATATTTATAATACCATCCCCTTAAGTCCTCCACTCTTTTCTCTCCCTTATAGTCCTTTTCTAGCCTATTTGACTCTGCTACCAATTTTTTACTCCAACTCACACACAAGTCTAAACAATTGTTGTTGGGATCCATATATGAGAAAGAATATGCAACATTTGGCTTTCTTGGTCTGGATTACCTCGCTTAGTATAATCCTTCCCAGACTCATCCATTTCCCTGCAAATTTCATGAATTCAATTTTCTTTATCACTGAATACAGATCCGATGTATAAATATACCACATCTTCATTATATATGCACCTAGGCTGGTTACATTTCCTAGCTACTGTGAATAGACCAGCAATAATCATGGTTGTGCAAGTACCTCTAAGTTAGTGAGAAGAGCCCTTAGGATATATGCCTAAGAGATCTATAGCCAGGTAATATGGTAAATCAATTTTTAGCTGTCTCAGGAGCCTCCACACAGATTTCCACAGTGACTTACTAGATTACATTCCCACCAACAGTGTAGAAGTGTTCATCTTTGTCAACATCCTTGCCAACATTTACTGTCATTTATTCATTTTCTTTCTTTCTTCATTTCTTTCTCTCTCTCTCTCTCTCTCTCTTTTTTTTTTTTTTTTTTTTTTTTTGAGGTAGGGTCTCACTCTAGCTCAGGCTGACCTGGAATTCACTATGTAATCTCAGGGTGGCCTTGAACTCATGGTAATCCTCCTACCTCTGCCTCCCAAGTGCTGTGATTAAAGGTGTGCACCACCATGCCCAGCTCATTTATTTTCTTGATGATAGCCATTCTGACAGATGGAATCAATCCCAAAGTAGTTTTAATTTGCATTTCTCTGATAGCTAAGGATACAGAACACTTTTTTTAGATATTTATATGCCATCTGTATTTCTCCTTTAGAGACTGCTTTATTTAGCCCATTTTTAAATAGGGTGTTTCATTTCTTATTATTTAGTTTTCTGAGTTCTTTGTATATCCTAGATATGAATCCTCTGTCAGATGCATAGCTGGCAAAGATTTTCTCCCATCCTATAGGTTGCCATTTTGCTCTGTTCACAGTCTTTTGCTGTACAAACCATTTGTGATTTCATGATGTCCCAGTGGTTTTATTTCCTTAGCATCTGTGGTTATATCCAGAAAGCCACTGCCTATGCCAATATGTTGAAGAGTTTCACCTACTTTTGCTTCTAGCAGTTTCAGAGTTTCAGGTCTGATATTAAGGTATTTGGTCCATTTGGACTTTATTCTTGTGCATGGGGAGAGATAAGGATCTTCTTATATACATATAGATATCCAGTTTTCCAAGCACCACTTGGTAAAGAGGCTGTCTTTCTGCAATGAATATTTTTGGCATTTTTGCCAATAATCAGATGGTTGTAATTGCCTGGATGTACTTCTGGTTCCTGTATTCTAGTCCATTGATCTATGTGTCTATTTTTGTCCCAGTACCCTGATGTGCTTGTTACTATGGCTTTGTAATATAGCTTAAAATTGGCCATGGTGATACCACCAGCCTTATTTTTGTTCGTCAGAATTGTTTTGGCTATTTGAGGTTTTCTGTGCTTCCAAATAAAATTTAGGATTATTTTTTATCTTGCTATAAAGAATACCATTAGAATTTTAATGGGGTTTGCATTAAATATATAGATTGCTTTTGGTAAATTTGACATTTTCACAATAGTGGTTCTTCCAACAACAACCTGGCATGTCTTTGCATTTCCTAGTGTCTTCTGCAATTTATCACTTGAGTGTTTTAAAGTTTTCATTGTAGAGATCCTTTACTTCCTTGGTTAGGTTTATTCCAAGGAACTTTTTTTTTCTTGAAGAAATCTGTCTTTAATTCAATTTGCTATTCTTACAAGTAAATAATGTATTGAATATTGTTGTTACTCATGATTTTCAGCAAAGGAAACTAAGTCAAATGGTCTGTTAAGCATTTATTACCCACTTCTTTTTTTTAAATCAGCACTATTTTTCATCATCATTATCATCTTTATTATTATCAATATCAACATATTTTGTATGGATACATCATGTGTTGGTGCCCTCTTTTCACTTATCTCTGTCCCCATTGCATCGGGAACCCTCATCGTGGGGTTGCAGGTGTTTCCTGTGGGGTTGTGTTTTATATATTGTGGGAGCAGCCGTCAGCTATTCTGGGGGGGGGGCGGGGGAATGCTTCTAGGCATGTTATCTCAACCTGTTGCTCTTACAATCTTTCCAACCTCCCTTCCACAAAATTTCCTGAGCCATGGTGGGTGAGCTTTAAGACAACTTCAGTGATGTTCTCTTAGAAGCCTCTGGATCTCTGCATTGGTAGGTGTTGAGTATCCTCAGGGTCTGTCTTCTACACCTTGGCACTGATTATCAGGTTCAACATGGAAGAAGCACTCATGCTTTTCTCTCAGGTTCCTGTGTGGATTCAGCTGAGGCTTGACTGAAGTGTGAAGGGTAGTTTATCTCTTTGGGTCTCACTACTTTCTGAAAAAGAAGAACATATTCTCCAATGGATAGTGAAGTAAGCATAGTTTGGATGGGATAAACATTATTAATTTAGGGTGAATTTGATGTCTTTATTCCCACTTTTAGCCAAAGACTAATGAGAACTTGAAAATGGAGAGTATAATCTTCCTCTCCATAGGATTCTGATCTGGTTCCCAATTCCAGATATGGGTTTCTTTTACATGGAGTGGATCTCTTAGCCAATCAGAAAGCTATTGTTCACCCACCAAGGCTATGAGCCACTACTACACTGGCATGTACATCTTGTCAGGGTGTTTTGAGATAGTTGTTAATGGGCATGATTTCCTGAGTTCATCCTCTGCATGTTTATTCTTATTATATAGGAAAGCTGCTGATTTCTGTGTATTTATTTTGTACCTACTATATTGCTAAAAGTGTTTATCAGCTCTGACAGTTTCCTGGTAGAGTCTTTAAGGTCTTTTATGTATAGAATCATATCATCTACAAATAATGATGATTCGATCTCTTCCTTTCCAATTTGTATCCCTTTTATGAGTGTCCCTTGTATTATTGCTATAGCTAAAACTGCTATTGCTATGTTAAATAAAAGTGGGCACACTGGACATCATTGTCTTGTTCCTAATTTTAGTGGAAAAGCTTCAAGTTTTTCACCATTTAGTATTATGTGTAGGTTTATCATAAATAGCCTGTATTATTTTGATATATGCTCCTTCTATTCCAAGTTTTTGTAGGACTTTTACCATGAAGAGATATTGGCTTTTGTTGAATGCTTTTTATACATCTTTTGAGTTGATCATGTGATTTTTGTCCTTCAGTCAATTTATATAGTGTATTACATTTATCATGAGGGAGATTGGTCATTAATTTTCTTTTTTTTGTTGTTGTTCTGTTGTTGGTTTGAAGTCTATCCTGTCAGCTATTAGGATAGCAACACCTGCTTCTTTCTTAGACCCATTTGCTTAGAATACTGTTTTCCATCCTTTCATTCTAAGATAGTGTCTGTTTTCATGGAGAGGTGAGTTTCCTTGAGGCAACAAACAGAAGGATCTTGCTTTTTAACTACATCTACAAGCCCGTGTCTTTTGGTTGGGGCCTTGAGGCCATTGATATTAGGAGTTATTATTGAAAGTTATGTATTTACTCTCACCATTCTTCTAGTTTTGTAAGTGCTTCCTGTTTTCCCTTTACTCTCTTGAATTAACTGTTATTTGAGTGTGGGTTATTCTTTTCCTGTTTCCTCATGTGTGTGCTTTGCTTTCTCTTCAGTGGGAAGGATCCCTTCATGTATTTTTTTTTTTCTTTTAATTTCCTTCCAAGGTTACTTTGGTGTGGTTCCTACACAGCCATCTTATCCAGAAGTCTCTGTGAAGAACATTTTCTGTTGTGTCACCTTTGTGGTCAAATGTTATAAAAGGAAAGAAAATTGATTTTTCTTAGCAAACCTTGGCTTTCCTAGAAAGAATCACTGATGAGAAAAGGATCTATCTACCACATGGTGGAAACAAAAATGCTTGAGAGAGCTGGAGAGACGGCTTAGTGGTTAAGCCCTTGCCTGTGAAGCCTAAGGACCCCGGTTCAAGGCTCAATTCCCCAGGACCCACGTTAGCCAGATGCACAAGGAGGCGCATGCATCTGGAGTTCGTTTGCAGTGGCTGGAAGCCCTGGCATGCCCATTCTCTCTCCCTCTGCCTCTTTCTTTCTCTGTCTGCCGCTCTCAAATAAATAAATAAAAATACCAAAAAAAAAATTAAAAAAAAAAAAGCTTGAGAGCCAAATCATGATTGTTACTACCATTTTCCTTGTAGTGAATCATATCACCATGCTATACATCTGTGATAAAGTACATGTACTAGTTCTTTAATAGTTTGACACACACATATATATACATACATATAATATATATATATACATATATGTACAAATATATATATACATATATACATACATATAGATAAATAGATAGATATATAATATATAATTAGATATATGTATGTATGTGTGTGTGTGTGTGTGTGTGTGTATGTGTGTATCATAAAAAATATAGCATCTTTAATGGCAGAATAATTCTGTGGTCATTTGGGTAAGAAAATATTTACTCTTTCACTGGAAACAAAAAGACAGAAACTATGAAATTGGCAGATAATAATTATTTTTTCTTAACCTCTGTGAGTTTCTAAGATGTTCATTTTTCCATTTATCAACATTTTTCTACTTAGGTTGTGAATGTCAATCATAATGGTAAGTTCATTTATGTGAAAGAATCTGAAGAACACTAGAGAGACAATTATCATTAATTTATTTAATAAGGCACCTGGCTTAACTCAGAGGACTCAATAGAAATGCATATGTTCTTCCCATTGAAATTCCTAATTAAAAAGTGAAGCAAGCTATTTTAAGATGAAGTAAAGTTGGGCAAGCAGAATTATATTTTTGGTTGTATGAATCTGAGATAAATTTGTGATAAAAGAACTTGGTATAATAAATGCCACAGTATAAATGAAATTTCAATGCAGTTAAGTTGCTTTGTATTTTTGTACTATGGATTAAAACATATTTAATGTTTTCTTAGAACCTTAGAAACGTACTTATATTTTTATTTTATTATATGTATTTATTTATTTTTGTTAATCAGAACATCATGTTTGATTTTTTCCTCTGGGCTTTCTAATATTCCAACTCATCTCTGAAACACAGTCCCCAAGGAACTTTGATGTCATTCTGTTTTGAAGTAGTTCAGCAATTAATTTTGTACTTGTAGGTAATAAGATGATTTTCAGAGTTGTTTTCTCCAAAACGTTTTTCTGATTTATGGGAGAATGGAGACAGGTGATTCTGCTGTATTGCTCTGCCACTTTTTCACAAGATGTTGACCTTGTTTTATTTAAATTATCCAGACTTAACAATCATGTATTGGAGCTGCTTCCTTTACATTCCTGGTTGTTCAATTTGAGAATAATTAGCAACTGTTTTGATTACATTAAAACCATTCTAATATTCTGTTATTTGATCATTTCCCTGATGACATTACATAATAAAAATTTCAGGGTTCTTTCTATCTATAAAGTATATTCCCATTCAATGTATTTTAATATTTTCTCTACCACATGAAAATTTCAGCCATTAAATTGTCCATTTCATTTCTATAGTTGACAAGTGAAGAGTAAATACTAATAAAAACAGAAAAATGGTAAATATTTGTTAATTGATCTAGAAGTACTTTGACCTTTGGAAATTATGGTATCATTTGTGTTGTTTCATCCATTTTGATCCAGAATTTAGTATTGCAAATTCATGAAATAATGTAATCTCTTTATCCCCTTGTCTGTTACTCATATAATGTTTTTCAACATATTTCCAACAAATATGGATGGAGGATCTGCAGTGCGTCAGACATTCTGAAAGAAATGCAAACAAATCCAATAGCACCACTCTTGTCCTAAAGGAAATTATGATCTTGTTAAGTAGATATCAGTTAAAGAAACAGACATAATCCCTGAAACACATAAACAAACACACGCAGACAATATTTAACTAGGTCACATATAGATAAAAAGACATATGCAGTGAATTTGTGAATAATATAGCAGCATACCCACATATAAGTTGAGACAGTGAAGGAGATAGATGACCATTAATTCTTGAATGTGAAAAGGGTGTGTGCAAGTTGCTTAAATGCTAGTCAAGCACTCTATAATCTGAAAACTCAATTTAGGAGGAGTGGCTTATGTAATAATTTGGACTTTGATATAACATTGTTTCTGTTCTTATGCTACAAATGCAATAGTAAAATATCATTTATTCTGTAAAATCATTAAGTGAAAATAATGAGTTTATAGCACAAGTTAAATTAAAGAGATCCTCAATGCATATGAAATACATAAGCAAAGCAAAGGACTCACACTTGAACAAAATCACAGTAAAAATCCTGATATAATCATTGACATAGTTAAAATTCTCCTGACATTGGTACTTAAATTCTTGTCACCTTAAATATAGGTACTTATTACTGTACACTAAAGAAATAGTGAAGAAAGTTCCTTAGAATTAAGGTGATACTAGATATCTTTTCACATTGAAAAAAATTTATTTTTATTTATTTGAGAGAGAGAGATAGAGAGGTATATATATATGTGTGTGTGTGTGTGTGTGTGTGTGTGTGTGTGTGTGTATGTATGTATGTGGGTCTATAAATACACAAACACAGGAAAATAAATCTTTAGATTATCTTTTTTATATTTTATTTTTATTTATTTGACAGAGGGAGAAGGAGAAAGAGAGAGAGAGAGAGAGAGAGAGAGAGAGAGAGAGAGAGAGAATGGACATGCCAGGGCCTCCAGCCACTGCAAATGAACTCCAGACACATGCACCTCTTTTGCATCTGGCTAGCATGGGCCCTGGAGAATCAAACTTGGGTCCTTTAGCTTTGCAGGCAAACACCTTAACCGCTAAGCCATCCCTTAAGCCCTTTTAATTCATTTTGATTTCTTCTCACAGCTCTGCTGATAGTCATGGTCTGAAAAGTTTGGTAAAGCTTAAAACTAGTATTCCAGATATTAAGTTCCTATTTTGTAGAATTCTCAAATTCTCCTACATATCTTCATGTCTTATTAAGGCTATCATTTTGTTGTAAAACTCGTTACAGACTACTTGAAGATGTAGCATGTTGGGAAGCATCACAAATAAACCAATGTGACTTGTATATTAAAACTTGGATCTCTTCCCACATGACCAGCTTGTATGAGTCAATTTCTACTAAAGCATCACAGGTTGTACCAGCATATCTTAAATTGAACTTGACATTCCTTCCTGATGAGTGGCTATCCATATGGGTCTGGACTTCAGAGGCATTATCCCTTGAAAAATATGACTGGGCACTATGTGAGCATGGTTCATTACAGAAAGCTTGCTTTTAAAGGAAATGACACAAAGAGAAAACATAAAGTGAAATGAGTGACCCTGCAATGGAGTTGGGATTTCTCTATGTTCTTCAGACCCTGAACTTACCATGACATGTAAAAAATGCAACCAAGAATGTAAGAAGCATGACATTTCAAGACATTTAAGCAATGCACATGATCAGATGAGGATAACTAGCCTACTTATTATCACCTCAGGCTTTTAACATGTCTTTGTATTCAAAGCATTTAGGATCCTGGGAACTGAGGGGGTTAATAAATCTTAATTCCTGAGGCACATAAGACCTCCTTGGTAGTGCGCTGTGGTAAGTGATATTACAAGTGAAGGGACAAAGGGAGAAAGTGCAGGATAAACTCAAATTGACAAATGTTTAGTAGGTATCTACTACTATGTGCATGTAATTTTGTAGGGTGCCAGGGTCCTGGAACCTTTGGAGAATTTGAGTGGACACATAGATGTAGACAGAGGAAGTGGCATAGCAGGGGTCTTCACGTGCTTCATGTAAAATGGTGTTTAGTAATTGATTTACTCAGAGAGACATATTTTGGTGATTGGTGCACAAGCCATATGCTAAAACTTGCTTTATTTAGGGTCCTGCACTTCACCTAAATTTGGACAGACTTAAAGATAAAGAATGTAACAGGAAACTTAGAAAAATAATATTGCTTTAATTTCAGGCCTGTGTTGCCAATACAATTATCTTCTAGAAACTTATGTCTGTCACAGTCTTGCCTTCTCAGATGAGCACCAAGCTCCTGTGACAATAATGATTATATCTCTTTCTACTTAAAAAACCCCTCAGCTGTATTTGCTGAATACAAAACTAACTAATAAAGAAAAACAGAAAAGAAAAAAATAAATATAAAATAAAACATAAAAAATAAATAAAAATAAATAAATAAATAAAAAGACAGGTGAGGACTGAAAATAAAAAAAAATAAACCTCAGAATATAAAAATAAATGTACTAAGCTGGGCATGTTGGCACATGCCTTTAATCCCACACTTGGGAGGCAGAGGTAGGAGGATTGCTGAGTTCAAGGCCACCCTGAGAGTACCAAGTGAATTCATTCTGGGCTCTAGGGAGACCCTACCTTGAAAAACAAATAAATAAGTAAATAAAAATTAAAAAATGTAATATTCACAGATCTTTGCTAAATAAATGCATAAATAAATGAGTAGTGATTATCATAATATGTACCTTTAAACTTTGGCCAATAGTATAAATAAATGAAATTTTTATTTCTAGAAATAATGTAAGGAAAAATTGGAAAAATGGATAAGAACAGCTATCTGAATGGGCAAAGTACAATACAGATATTGTCAACAATCATCTTCCTTATTTGTTATCTAAACAACACTTTCAATAAATTAAAATAAAGTTAAAACAACATGATAAGGAAGACTGATATATTAGCAATTTCATAAAATGAATTTACATTTATATATGCAGGCATTTAATTGCACATGCTTACTTCATAAAAGGAGTTCATATTGATATATGGAGTATTTAACTACACATGCTTAATTCATAAAATGAATTTGTATTAATATAGTAAGTATTTAAAAATTATTTATTTATTTATTTATTTACTTAACAGAGAAAGAGGGAGAGAAAGAAAGAGAGAGACAGAGAGAATGGTTGCACCAGGGCCTCCAGCCACTGCAAATGCACTCCAGATATATGCACCCCCTTGTGCATCTGGTTAACATGGGTCCTGGTGAATCAAACCTGGGTCCTTTGGCTTTGTAGGCAAATGCCTTAATCACAAGCCATCCCTCCAGTCCATAGTAAGGTTTTAAACTACAGATGTTTAGTCCTTATATGTGTAGGCACACGCACCTTACCACGTGATTTTTGAGCATCCTATTTTGTATTTCTCATCACCTTCATCTCTACTAACAAAGTGAAGGATAAATGACTCATGTATAGGTCAGGTGCATAAGGCAGATGTGTTCATCTTGTGCCTCTGAAGAACTGAAGAGAGGAAGAACAGAACAGTATTATAAATACCCAAAACTTCAGTAGAGAAAAGGAAAATGGTATCTATACCTTGTTTATGCAAGAGGAACATACAGAAACTATGTTTAACAATGTTAACAATGTTTACCAATTCACTGACATGTGAGTCTGCTAAAAAGCTAGGAGTCACTACACTGGGAAATGGAATCCAAAAAGGCTGATAGTTAAGATAAATGATAAAGGAAGAAATAATGGTCTGAGCTGAAGAAGGGTCCTTTGGGTGACTTGTTACTTTCTGATAAAATAAAAGAACACATAGAGAATCAATACAAAAAAAAAATCATTGTTAACTTCCTTTTAACTTTATATAAAAAACACAGTGAAAAATGATACTAGAGGTAAAAGTAATCTTACAAATCAGGTTTAAAATAAGATTTCCAATCAATTCTGTAATGCCTGGTCATTGAAATCATGTCTAGTTTTACTAACCTATATTTTTAGAACTAAGACTATGCTAGGGCTGGAGAGATGGCTCAGCAGCAAGGACACTTACTACAAAGGCTAATGACCTGAGTTCAGTTCCCCAGTACCCTGGTATGCCATATGCACCGTGGCACAATTCATCTGGAGTTCATTTTCTGTGCCTGGAGGCCGTCTTGTGGCAAGTTTTTTTTTCTATCCCCTGTCTCTTCTTTCTCTTTCTCTCTCTCCTTGCAAATAAATAAGTAAAAATATTTTTGAAAGAACTAAGAGTATCCTAAATATCATGTGACTATAACCTGGTCAAATTTTCTACACTCTTTTTAATGTGATTTGCATGTGGTGCTCAACTCCACTTTTAATATGTATATAAGTCATGCCATGCTGATGAAGACTTGTCTACAAATATAGAGGAGTGGGATCCAAAGAGAATGATTACATACTTTTACTTCCACATGAGAAGGAAAGCCTTCTGCTTTAAAAACTATATCCATGCTATTAATAAGTATGTATTCTTATATCTTTATTCCATGATGTTATCAGGTACATGTTTTATGCTTCTGCACATATCAGTGTGAAAAACCCTGTTATGATTTTTGCTTGGAATTATTTGTGAAGTCTTATGAATTTAAATAACAGCATGCTATGTAAAGGATTGGCATAATGGGTTTGAGCCTCTTAGTACTTAAAGCATGATGAGCATGATGACTTTTCTCCTCATCCTGTCCTATCCAGGATCAAGTTACTGAATAGATTGGTCTTGACAAGCTTTAAAGCAGAAGATGGTTTTATTTATTTTCATGAATAGACTTTTCAAGATGCTGTCAGTTCATCTTATCCAATACTTGTGCACTGCGTTATTCTCAATGTCTCAAAACTTCTAGGCATTAAGAAACTTTTCCATATATATTATGGTATGCATAACATATATGTATAAGTAAAATTTCAAAAACTTTTCCTCTTCATTCAACTTTATACTTGCTTTCCTCCTCACTCAAGATCAGGCAGGCCTGACCAACACTTGACAGATGAGAGTGTGGGAAGTGGCATGATTATTAAGGAAAAATGGCTAAGTTTTATATAGCTGGTGAAAGCGATAGCTTACTCTAGCTACTGAAACTTCTTCCTGGCAGTGATTCATATGCTGCCTAGAAACCCACAGAATATTTTGGCTTTATATTACAGATGAAATATTTTCAGAATGACACTGTACCCTAGATGGATGATGGCTCATGCTTTCAAATTCCTTGTGGAGCACAAGTCTGCACGAAGTGGAACAGCCTGCAAAACCCTAGTTATCATCACCTCATCTGAACTGCAGAGATCTTGGCTATTTATTTTCAAGAAAGTTCCCTGACCTAAATGTGCTCTTTGTGTCTCTAGTGTATGTGTATGTATGTGTGTGTTTTCATTTTCTCTCTATTTTATCTTTAAATCATCAATCTTTTGAAAATATTTTATTATTTATTTGAGAGAGAGAGAAAGAGAGAAATAGTGAGAAAGGGACAGACAGAAAGAGTGAATATGGATGGGCCAGGGCCTGCTGCCACTGCATGTGAACTCCAGATGCATGTGACACTTGG
This sequence comes from Dipus sagitta, assembly GCA_036346955.1. Classification (NCBI taxonomy): domain Eukaryota; kingdom Metazoa; phylum Chordata; class Mammalia; order Rodentia; family Dipodidae; genus Dipus; species Dipus sagitta. Next base: position 114,036,837 of record CM070779.1, on the reverse strand, counting down.
TGCATGTGATTCTACGTGGGTACTAGGGAATTGAATCTGGGTCATCATCAATGTTAATATTGTTTGCAAATTACAATGTTGTGAAAATGCTTAAAAACATGTGTACCTCTTAGAACATCTTCTGCAGGCTGCTAAGCTCTATACTCTTCCAAAAATGTGAGCATATGACATATGACAATGAGAAAAGCTAGAGCAGATGCTCTACTTCTAGTATCTGTAATAGTCACATCTTATTGTTTTAGATGTTGCAAAACATCAGCTCATCATGCTGAAAAGGCCTTCAGGAGAAATCTAAATACTTTATGCTTTAGGTCTTGCATGATGATATCTTCAATACCCAGAAGTATCACCAGGTAATGCAAGCTTCATTGAACCTTCATGTATTTGTTACTCAGTTTAATATGAAAACAACACAAACTTTTATCAGAAAATATGTATATATCAAACAGAAAAAAATGAAAACATAGAGAATAACAGAAGTAGAATAAATCAAATGCAGTTTGATAATAATACAGACCTAGTAGGAAATATTCTATAAAAAAATCTAAGATCTCATTTTAATTTTCTTGATAATTATAGTGTCCTTATGTGTTTCTTAAAAAGTTATCAAATTTCATATTTAATTTTGCTTACTAACTTGATTTGATTAAGAACAATCTCAAGGACTACCTCTGTCTGTCTGCAAGATTGTTTACAGAAAAAAAAAATAGATCATGAGGTTGCTCATATATGAATGGATTAATCTCTTGGTGGATACATTCCAAGGTGTTATTATTAGGGAATAATGGAACATAGGTGCTGTTGACTAGTTGAAGGAAGTAGGTAACTGAGGTGTGTCCTTGGAACTATATCTCGCCCTGTACCTTACTGTGTGCCATTCTTCTATATGCTCTTCTGCATGGCATGAAATGAGCAGCTCTCCTCCAACACATGCTCCAGCCTTCATTATGTTCCACATGGGAAAAGGGAGCCAAAATAAATCCCCCATCCCTGTAGATGATCACCTTGAATGGTAACTACTACATCGTATCTAATATGGAAGAGTGATTAAATCTTTGGAAGTACATAAGAAGAAATACATAAACAGTTATAAAAAGAAACATTCCAGTTGAGGATAATCAAATATCAAAGAGATGATGGCTCATTTTTAAATTTTATTTCTTCATAGTAATAAATGACTTTACTAACATTTGATATATTCATAAATTATTGAAAAGCTTAGTCTTGATATGAAACCACTGTGGAAGAAAGAAATATGTTTTAATATATACTTAATAACATGGAACTTTGGGAAAGACTAATTATGGTAGTAAGTGGTTTTACATGTATTTTATGTGCATAAGACAATGCAATATTTTATGGATAATGGAGCACTCATTTGGCTTTATGGTATCAGAGTCATAATGTCTCCAATGTTCCAATTTTTGTTGTATAAGTATATGGCCTTATTCATGATAAGTTTTCTCACATTGTCGATATATTTTTAAAGGGAGGTGTTTGTAGCACAGGGTATTGTATTGATCATACTTAAATGAAATTTAACTTAATTGAAAATTCAGCTGTGTTTATTATTTTATATATCATAGATTATTTACTAATCTGGACAACAGTGTGGCTTTCTAACAATTATTCCCACTGCTAGTCAAAACACCAAATTAAGACATGCTCAACAATTTCATTCCAATCTAGGAACAAGGTATCTCTCCTTATTTTGATTCTAATGGACTTTCCAGAGTGTGGAAAAGTGAATGGTCTTTCAGATGAGTCTGCATTCTAAATAAAATATAAAATTACCTACCAGAAGCAATGTAGGAAAGAGTTTATTTTGGCTTAAGTTTCCAGAAGGTGGAGTTCATCATGACCGGACAAGCAAGGTAGGAGCAGAAAGCTATAGGTTACATCATTAACTTAATCAGGGAGGAAGTAGAGAGACAGAGGGAGAGAACAAGCCAGCTAGACTGCAATACATCAAGGTCCAGCCCAGTGCCAGTAACACATGTCCTCTATCTCCTCAAGATCTCACATTCTTTCCAAATAGCACCCCTTTGCTGGGGAGCAAATGTTTGAACCTATAAGCTTATGGAGTCATTTCACTCAAAACTGTCCTGGCAGTTTCTTTTTCCAACATACTCAGTCACATATGAGTTCAGATCTACCACTAGATGTAGAGTTGGATATTTGAAAGGCAGTGTGCTTGAAGGAGGAGAAAACACATGAGAGCGAAGTCAACACTACTGACCTCATTATCTACAGTGCCTTGGAAAGCAAGCCCTGGGGAAGGGCAGGGCTGATAAACCCAGAGAAAGGAAGATGCATACAGCACAGGTGTCATATCAGGCAGAGAAGTGAGTATGAAAGTCCCTGGAGGGATGAGATGCTGCAGGTGAAGGTGGTTCACAAGATCTGTGAAACCTTAAAGGTACAGGAATGTGCTTTCTCGGAGATCTGGGCTTTGCATCATCTTCTCAGTGGCCAAACATGAGCCCCCGAGCATTTAATTTTATCACAGATGGTGCTGGTGGAAATGACATATGTACTAATTTACCAAGCACAGATATGGAGCTTGATAAGAAAAAAAATATCTAGAAAACTTGCTTTATCAAAATTAAGTAGGAAATGAACATAAAAAAATAGGACAGGTAGATAAAAGAAAAATAAGGCAAAATTAGTGCATATTCTTTTGAGGACATCTCATTTGCTCTCTCTGTCATTTCTCTTCAAAATTATTACCACCTCTTTCTTGCTACCCATCTATTTCAAGGTGCACAGAAAGTGGGTTTGCTCCCAACTGGCTATTGAGTTCATTGTAACAATAGTGCAGATGTGCTGACTGAAGCCATATTATAGTTCTGACATGTCAGTGGAAATTCCTAGCAAGTTTAACATTCAAGTATAAAGCTGGGTTATTTTCCAAAGTGCAGAGAATAAACTCTGTTTTCGTTATTACTACCCATCTTGTTGAGATAGCTATTATGAATAATACTAGGATTGACCATAACATAGAAAAGAAGATAGGGTGAGTGCTAGAGAACATTCCTGAAAGTTCAGTAAACCATACTTTTAAGTAATGTTTTATACAACCTCAAGTAGAAGGCTTTAATGGATGTAAGTGCATACTTCAAATAATTTTTATTTGATTTACTGTATAAGTACAACATTAATGAAATATACAGAGTACAAAATTCATTTGAATATTTATAAAGCATAAGTAATTAGGAGTAAACTCCGAAGAAATTATTTGGGACGTAAGATGTGATCTATTCAAAATAGACTGGAATGGTCTCACAGACTACATGGTGACAAACTGGTCTAAATAAATGAGTATAAATGAAGAAAATAGACCAAGTCAAGTGAACCATGGCCTTTGCAGGTGATTCATTCAGGCTGTTTCCTGAAAGCCAGAAGAGTTCAAAAGGTAGAACAAATTAAAAGTGAGAGGCAAAGTTGAGGCATGAGGTTAGTTCTGAGCATCAAACAGGTTGATGCAGAGTGCATGAATATCCATGTCCACAGGGTCCATGAAGGAACAGGGAAGGAGAAGGACAGGTTGTTTCGGTCTGTGGTAAATTGGAGAGATTGCCAACTATGTAAACAAACATTTTTTTTCATCTGTTTGACTAGCTTTGGGTATAGTAAGAGGTAAGCAACCCCAAATAATTTAATTTTTAAGAGAGATTGAAATCAAATTGCTTAGGTGAAATTTCTAAAAGTGTAAATCTGGGCAAATAATTTTAAAAGTCATACTCAAATTGTCTGAAAAAAAAATGCTTGTTATCTGAATAGGCTAAGAGTTTTCTTTGTTTTCTGTTGTCTCAGGAATTTGAAGGCTCATTACTTCCCTGATGTCAACAGCCTGCTTAGTGCCACTACAGAGCACCACAGGATTCACAGAGCACAATAGGAGTGATTCCTGACCACTACATCTGACAGTGATTATAAAACCTAAATGAGATTGTGTAGAATGGGATCTGGAGAGCCCTAAGAGCTACTGAAAAATACCATTAACATTTATAAGTGTGATTTAAAAATCAAAAGAAAAGATCTATTACTGGTCAACGAATCACTCATTCCCATGTTATTACTTCTGTTTCAGCATAGATAATGACTAGTTTTCCTGTTGTCATAAGAAGTTATTATCACTGTAAAGTTGGCATAATATCATTGTGCAACTGCAATTTATCATTTATCCAAACTCATAGGAAGGTGGGTGACATATTAACTGGCATTATTTAGGATATTGAATTTGGAGTGCATGGTCCCTTAGGCCTAGACATAAGTTTGATACAGCTAGTGGCTTACTGATTCTTGTAACTAAGCTTAATTTTCCAAAATCCTTTTAATCATGGGTGTAATTTTGATCATGAAATATACCGAGCCCCTTCTTTTGCTTCCTCCATTCTTTTTGAACAAACCACTTATTTCTGGCTAGTTCCTCTCCTATTCCTTCACCCTAGTGCTGATTATCGGTTTCAACATAGAAGAAGCACTAATGCGCCTCTCCCCATTCCTCTGTGGTTTCAGCTGCAGCTTGGCTGAAGTGCGAGGGGTACTTTATCTCCGCAAGTCTCACTACCTTCTGAAAAAGAAGAAAAAATTCTCCAATGGATAGTGAATCAGCATAGTTTAAATACAATAAGATTATTAATTTAGGAGGAATTTGAAGTATGTAGCCCTTCTTTAAGCTAAAGACTAATGAGAGCTTGACCCAGGAGAGCAAAATCTTTGTCTCCATGGGATTCTGATCTGGCTCCCAATTCCTGATGTGGGTTCCTTTACACTGAGAAGGTCTCTTTGCCAATCTGAAAGCTATTGGTTCCCCACTGAGGCTGTGTGCCACTATTGCACTGGTGTGTACATAGTATCAGGGTGTTTGTTCCTGAGTAGCTTGGACCTCTGGTTGCTCAGATCATTGTTGACCACTTTTCCCCAGCACTATATGGGCTAACTGTCTAAGGACTGGCTCATTTCTGGATTCTAGCCAGTTCTCTCCATGCTGTACATCAGCAGCATATGATATCTTCAGTAATAGGGCCTTACCTCTTACCTCAGGTGGGTAATCAAGTGCTTTGACAGAAATCTGTCTTGATTTGGAGACCTTGCAAGTCTCTCCAATCAGCAGCTCATTGTGGGTAGCAACCAATTTCTGGTACTGGTAGTTATAGGCTAGAGACAAAAAAAAAAAAAAAAAAAAAAAAAGATAAGCTTAGGCTTCATCCTGTCTTCTCTAGGGCCCTTCTTTTCAGGTGCACCTCCTTACTCCTTTTGGTTTTGTTTACTTATGTGAGAGAGAGATGGAGAGAGAAAGAGGCAGAACAAGAGAGAAAACTCGTGCACCAGGGCCTCAAGCCATCGCAAATTAACTCCAGATTCCTTTATATTTTTATTTATATCATTTATTCATTGTACTATATGAACATATCATGTGTTGACCACATTCTTATTGGGCAGTATTCTTATATCCCCTCACCTCTACCCCATTTCCACTGAAGGCTGTCATCAGGCAGGTTATTGGTATTCACTGTGGTGTCATGAGTACATTAGTCAATCTCAGTGGGGATAGTTAAATTCCTCAGGATATTCCTTTCTACCCTGTGGCTATTACAATCTTTCCTCCCCCTATTCTTCAATGTTTACTTAGCCTTGACAGGTATGTTATAAGTTCACTTTAGTGTTTAGCACTTTGAAACCTCTGAATTTCTGCTTTGGGGCATTTTGTATCCTCCATGTCTATCATCATCTCCCTGAAGCTGGTTGTCAGACTAGCAGTGAGTGCAGCACTCATGTTTAAATTATCACATTGCTGTTTCCTTTATAATTTCTACTGGGATATGGAAGGTAAGATAGAGGTGGTTCATCTCATTCTAGGCAGTGAGTTAGTTTTCCTTATTGTAGCAATGAATTATGATTCTCCTTAGTTTTCATGGCCATCTGTAAAATATTTAAGAGACTTTATTCCTTTTTTAATAATGATGGACATACTAAGTATGTAAACAGCACATGTTGGTCCTTTTCCTCATCCCTGACCCTCCTCCAAAGGGACCCTCCTCACTGGGGATGCCAGTCATCCCCATGGGGATTGTGGGTCATGAATCATGGGGGCAGATGTCAGTTATGGGGAAGAGGCAATGTCTCTGTGCGTAATGTCCCAACTTTTGGCTCTAGCAATTTTTCCACCCCACTTCCACAACATTCCCTGGGCCATGCTAGGTTTGTTTTCAGTCCGCTTTGTTGGGCCCTGAAAGGCCCAGGCATGAGGCCTAGTGGAACTTCTTGAGCCTAGCTAAAGTTTGGTGACCTGTCTCTGGCCAGCTAGGACTCAGCAAGACGCCTAATGGCTTCTTGCCTGCTACTTCTGCATGGGAGTTAGAATTATCATTTCAATAGTCACAGTTTGCTATTGGCCCTTACCTGTCCCCCAATCCTAGAATCCCTGCCTTCATCCTCAACATCATATAGGCAACTGCTTGTAACAATAAAGTGAGTTCCTGCTTCGACAAGACTCCCAATTTAGTGTGGTTTTTCTCCGGTGGCCAGGAGAGGTCTGAGTCGTCGGACGCTCATCTCCTCCTCAACCCCTTGGGAGGAACCAGCAAGCCTGGTCCGTCCCTCAGCACTACCTGCCCCCGCCAGTGGAGCCCGGCATCACTTCAGTGATGGGCTCTTAGGAGCCTCTGTATCTCTGGTTTGGTAGGTGTATATCTCCTTTACCTTATTTATTTATTTGTTTGACACAGAGAAAGAATGAGAAAGAGAGAGAGAGAGAGAGAGAGAGAGAGAGAAGAGAGAGAGAAGGAGAGATAATGGGCTCATCAGGGCCTCTAGCCAGTGCAACAAACTCCAGACACATGTACCACTCTGTACATCTGGCTTTACATGAGTACTAGGGAACCAAAAGCAGGTCTTTAGGCTTTGCTGGCAAGCAACTCAACCACTGAGCCATCTCCCCAGCCCTTAAGAGATGTTTTTGATGGGTATAGTCATTCTTCTTAGTCAAAGACTTGTGAATCTTTTCTCTGGAATCTATGAGTTTTCTATCTGTAGTCTTCTGACTTGGTTCTCAGTGTCATATGTGGGTTTTCTGCCCCTGACTGGACCTCATATCCAATATCAGAATGGAGACTCAAAAGTCTGAAAATACATCTACCATTTGATCCAGATATACCATTCCTGGGCATGTATGTTTCTTTTATTTCTCAATCATCCTGCTTAAGCCTCTTCACCTATTCCCTACTGGCATGCACCACCACAACTGACTCTATTTTTTGAAAGTCCTACTTTGCAGTATTTTTACATGATCCATTATTGCAATAGAACAAATTTTTGTTCTATATTTTTAAGGCACTAGGAGGATTCTATTTTTTTTCTACATGTTGTAGAATAAGGAATGTGCTATATACTAGCTTATAAGTACTGTATGGATCATTTTTGCCAATGCATCCATTTTAGAGTTCTTATAATTTGGGTTTTCTGACCTTCCTTTTTTGATGTAGCTGAAGTGGTCAGAGTGTCATATGATCCATGAATCCTCACTCCCTAAGTCCCCTGATTTCATAGTAGCATCATGATAGTAGCCCTTTGGTAGGCTCTCTTTTTTTTTTTTTATCTTTTCTATTAGGGTTCCAATTCCATAGTTACCCTTATAGGGAAAGAGGAAAGGCAGTAACAGTATACAAACTAAGAAGGTAAGTCATAGGTAAATTCTTGTCTTCTAGGATAATATATAAAGGCAGTGTGATGAAAATCTGACAAAATTATTGTGTAAGTATCTCTGCTGTGCAAGATAAGCTGATGAATTTTATTGTACATAATAAAAAGAATTAGTTTAAGTTATGGTTAGTCTTTGTATCATGCATTTTTTTTTCCTGGTTGGGCCACTATTATATGAACAGGATGTACTGAAGCTATAGCTGGAATAGAGAGAGCCAAAACATGGAACAAGGATAATTATGCTTTGAAAAAATCATATTGCTAATACATAATTTAATTTTTTAAATATATTTTATTTTTATTTATTAGAGAGAGAGAGAGAGAAAGAGGGAAAGAGAGTAAGGGAGAGAATTGGTGCACAAACAAACTCCAAATACATGTACCACCATGTGCATCTGGCCTATGTGGGTCCCGGGGAATTGAGTCTGGGTCTCTTGGCTTTGCAGGACAGTGCCTGAACCATTAAGCCATCTATCCAGCCCCATAAGTTAATTTTTAATGATTTATCATAATTTGTGAGACAATATGTCCTTAATGTTCCTAGACTATCTGTAATGTCTTATAGAGAAAATAAGAACTTATAACAAAAGCAATGAGAAAAGCCAAAAGAGAGGCCAGGGTTAGTTCAATAATGACCATTGTCTTCAAATTTCTTTTTCATTTTGCCTTTTTATCTCTATTTCCTTGGTAGTAGTTTGTAAAGAAAAGAACAGATGGATACATTGTTGTCTCAGAAATTTGAGACTCTCCCAAGACTTGTGAGAGAGCTTTACCATGAAATTCATACAGTCCAGATTGTCATCATTTACTATCCAAGCATGCATGTTTGTATCATGTTTCTCCCTCCTCCTCCTACCCCTCCTCCTCCTGTCCTTCCTCTTCTTCTTCTTCTTCTTCTCTTCCTTCTACTTCTCCTTCTTCTCCTCCTCTTTCTCCTTTTCTTTATCCTTCTTCTCCTCTTCTTTTTCCTCTCCCTTATTTTCTTTCACCTCCTTCTTTTACTCTCCTCCTTCTCTTCCTCCTTCTACACTTCCTTCTTCTCTTTCTTCTTATTCTCCTTTTCCTCCTCTTCTACCCCTCATCCATCTCCTTCTCTTCCTCCTCCTTCTCCTACTCTTCCTTCTCCGCCTTTCTCTCTCTCTCTCTCTCTCTCTCCTGTCCTCTTTCCCTTCCTCCCTCTTTTTATACTATTTACTTATTTATATATTTGAGAGAGAGAAAGAAAGTGAGAGAGAGAGAGAGAGAGAGAGAACATGCCAGGGCCTCCAGCTACTGCAAACAAACTCCAGATGCATGTGCCCCTTGTGCATCTAACTTACGTGGGTCCTGGAGAATTGAACCAGGATCCTTTGGCTTTGCAGGAAAATGCCTTAACCACTAAGCCATCTCTCCAGGCTTCCTTCCGCTTTTAAGAACAACATAGTTGAGGTACAATTGACTCCATTCCAAATTTGGTGTTTTCCTAAAGAAGTATAATTCAACCCACATGTTTGTTTACCTATAAGTGAGTGGTGCCAATAATATAAACAAGAGGCATGCAAATTTCCATGTGAAAGTGAAAACATTTCCAAGGCATTGGAATCCAACCTCACAAATATTCTGTTGTTACTTATTATTCTGTCAAGCAGGCACTTAAATCCCTTTCTGAACAGGAATTCTCCATTCCTTTTTTGTTATTTATGTTGTTGTTTTTGTTTTTGTTCTTCAAGGTAGGGTTTGACTCTAGCCCACAATGACCTGAAATTCACTACAGAGTCTCAGGGTGTCCTCGAACTCATGGCAATCCTCCTACCTCTGCCCCCTGAGTTCTGGGATTAAAGTCCTAAACCACCACACCCAGCCAAATTTTCCATTCTTGATCCCTATCCTTGAATGCTTTCAGATTATTGTGGAACAGTTCTGATAGTTCAGTAAGAGACAGTGGCTTTTGACAGGGCTACAGAATTGGGAGCACATGAAAGACATGCAGGCAGCACTGTAGTGCTACAGTGAAGGTGACAGAGATGGTGGTGATCCTATTAATAGTGCTCTTGCTTCCGGGGAATCTGCTGTAGTGAGCAGAAGCTTGGGAGATGACAAGGAAAAGATACACTTCATTAGAATATGATGACATTTGTCACATCTCAATATAAGATCATATGCACGTTAACCAATGAAGTGAATTTGGGAACATATTCCTAACAAAAAAAGAATTAAATGTCAGATTTCCAGGCAAAAAGTTATTCTACCATTTTCCCATAACACTTTTTCAAAACAGCTGATGCTTACCTAAAAAAGGCCACATATTTCCTGAAAATACATTCAAATAATTTAAACTTATCAATGTCTTAATATATCTATGTTTTAAATCAAAATTAAAAGATAGTATGGTGTATAATACATTAATTTATGTCCTTTTATGAAGTAATTGCTTCTCAGGTTCTGAAATTTCATGATAAGTATTGCTTAAGTTTTTTATCTTCATTTCAGATAAAATAGGTCTATAACCCAGTTCTTACTGCAAACACAAACACCATGCACACCTTAAATGCCTTAGGATACTCATTATGCCCTGTTCTTGGTCTAGATTTATGTCCACATTTAGAAATAAATTGTTGTCCTTGAACTGGTAGCCTTTGGGATTTTCAGTTAATAGGAACTTTCTGTCATGTTCTAAAATCCCCAACTGGTAAAGTACTGAACTAGTCTTGTTAGAACTCATAAAATTTTGCCTTGGGACAACAATGAGAGCTCTTTTTTTTTATGCTGTGGTGTGAGGGAGGTTATTATTATCTTCTATAGCATTGCTTTTTTTGGTGAAATGTTATTTACTCAAGATCTGATCTAACCACACCTCCAAACATAAGTCTACTTGTATCCCTCATGGAACATAAATGCTAGTACAATGTTTAATGTGAATTTGTTTCCTTTTGTTTGAATTTTAAAGGATTATTATGATATTGGGAAAATGACAAAATATTCTTGAACTATCTCCCAATAAAATAAAATATTCAAAGTCAATATTATTTAGTTGAAAAGGATTTAGATCTGAAGAGAATAGGGAAGTATTATTTTTTTCTACCTATGTAAAAATTAACATTCAGTGATTCCTTACATACATTGTTTGGCTCCTCTATTATTGGAATGTAATATTGATGCAGGATTTTGGAGCTCAGGAGGGGTCCCTTAAATTTATGAACTCCAAGTTTGGCTTTTATCCTATCTTTAAGGCAGAAACAATAAAGATGAAAATGAAGGATAAGTTATGAATTATTATTAAGTTTATTCAGGGAAAATTATAAATTTGGGGTTTTATTTAGAGGATATTGCAATCTGGGATGAAGGCTAGAGCAGAGTCATAAACATGCTCTCACATAGAAAGCACTGCATAGTTCATCATTTAAGAAAAATTGAGGGTTTTAGACAAAGACTGGAGTAGAGCCACAAGCATGTAAAAGATAGAATTTAAGAGCTTGTGTAGGGAGATTTAGAATGAACACCCATAGCTTACACCCTCAGTTTCAATATGAATGAAAGTTAAAAGGCCAAATGGTGGTGATTTAAGGAAGAATAGAGGAAAGAAAAAATATCAAAGCAGAGACACAGAATTCAGATGAGCAATCTTAAGGAGGAAAGAGAGGTGAAGTCATAGTTATCTCGAATTTAGAGACACAGGCCTAGACTTAGTGAAAGCATTCATGTGGTAGATCTGGAGTAGAAGGGAAATACACATGTGGCAGATTCAGAGACTGTATGAAAATCATACATGTAATTAAAGTGGGAAGTTAGCCCCAAGGAATAAAACAGACACAAGCAGAGAACTATTCAAATTAGGAAACAATATTATGCTTTTCCCTCCCCACCCAGCCATATGGGAAGGGGGAGGCCAGACACATGTGTATCCAAGCCACACAGAGTAAGGCCAGTAGAACCACACAGAGAAAGAAAACAGAAGACAAGAAGAAGGTGAGAGTCTATATGCACAGGGAAGACCCAATTGGTTTGTAGATTTGGAGGGCAGACCCCAAGGCCAGCCCAGCTAGGAGCTGTATCTTGATGTCATGCTTGACTGTGACAGTAGGGAGATAGGTCTTGATCAGACATGAGGTCCATTTCTGGTAAGAGTTTTATTCTTGTGCCAGGGTGAGGTGGCATGTGGGTGGCATCTTCTGGTTCTCTCTGCGCCTCATTTTCTAACTTAAACTGCCTAGGAGAAGTTATATGTCTCCTATTCTCCTTCAATATGTACTAACTTAGGAATTTTAATATGAAAGATTTATCTCTATGGTTAAATGCTTGCCTAGCATGTCCAAGGTCCTGGTTTCTATCCCAAATCTATAGTAACTAAATAGGTAACTAAATAATAAATATATTTAAATGATGCAAAGGATTAAAGTTATGTGGAAAATATTAAACCTTGATGTGGGTTATATGGCCAAATATGAGCCAAGTATATAAAATAACTTAGATATTGAAACTGGCAGAATATGAGTTGAAGTTTGGATGTATCCATCTTTCTGGTGACAGAACACCAACTATCTAGTGTCTACCATGCCATGGTATAACATTATGTGCACACCTAAGTACTCCCAATAATGTCATTCATGGAGGAATCTGTGTTCTGCTTGTGGTGCATGTCGGCTCTCTTTGTAAAGGAAGCTTAGTAAATACAACTGAGTAATTAAGTAGAAAATTAGATTCTCTTCTTTTATTTGGTTCAAATTCATTAAACACACTGTTTAACAAGTCAAGTTCTTCACACTTATAGGAATGTTGAACAAAAGTGATTACAGAGACTTTTTTTTTTTGAAAATTTAGCTCCCATGAACATACACAGACACACACACACACAAACACACACATACATGTACAGAGGTTAATGATTAAGTTTAGGTTATACTGAGAAAATGATCACTGTATTCTGCCTTTCATTATAAATTTAAGGTAATGCTGTTGTTGGATATTTTTCAAGAGATAAGGGACATGATATATATAAAGTAGTTAGCATCATGCCCAACCCGTAGTCAGTACTCAACCTGATGACTATTTATCATTTTCTCTTCTTCCTTCTCATTTCCTTTGCAAGCTACCACTGCCAATTTTAACCAGTGTGTTGTATTCATAGAGTGAGATGCAAAAAGCAGCACCATGTCTGCTGTGGACATTTGATTGAGCATCACTGCCACTACGCACATTTTCTGAAATGTGTTTCCGATGACACCTTTGACACTATCCATTTGGTGAGGATGCACCTGGGACTATGAGGAAGAAAAAAGACTGAGGAGCTGCTACTTCTCATTCCTCACAACACAATCAAAATCTCTCTTATAAGCAGCGATTCTACTGTCAAAAGACACAGACACCTCACCTGATTCTATAGTCTGTTCTTAAATGGTTTCAAGTACCTGAATGCTACCAAATTTAAGGGGGCCACCACGGTTTATGTGAGATGAGGTGTGTGTGTGTGTACATGTGAGTACAGTTTTTCTCTGTTATGTGGCTTTTTTGGAGTGTGTACATTTTTGGTAGGGAAAAGGAATCCAAGGAACCAAATTTCCTTGGTGTAAATTCCTCTATCATGATTTTTTTAAAAATTTTGTACTCAGTAAATACAGTCAAATTGGTACCATTATTAGCCTCCTGCCTGTCCTCATCCCTTCACAGGGACCCTCCTTGTTGGGGTGTATGGGTAGTGTATTATCATGAAACAATGTATTATAAGATTACAGTAACTGGTGCCCATTTCTTATGTTCCACAAGTCAGGAATTGTAAAAACAAACACTGAGAAGAGAGCTGTAACATGTTCTCATGAACTGAGTCTCTATAATGGAAATCTAAGTGTAAGGGGTGAGAGTATTTTTTGACCTGGGAATGAGATGTTTAGAGGCAGAATTTCTTCTTCTTCAAGGGAAGTTAACCATTTTCTTTTAAAGCATTCAACTGATTGGATGAAGTGTTTTCTATTCATTGTATGCAGCCTGACTTGCTTTATTCAGTCTACCATTCTAAATGCTAATCATGTTTAGTCTGGGTACCTGCACAACCAAATTCAGACTGGTGTTGAAGGAAACACCTGGGCACTGTGGTATAGCCCAGTTACATATAAAATAAAGTGTTTCAATGACTACTATGGTCAGTTTATCACTTACTCATACCTCTTTAAGCCATGCTCAATCTTCAAAAACAACACAATCTTATTTCTATATACAATTACTAAAATATCCTGTAATCACATGAAGACACACATACACACACATTTCCCTAGAAATAAATGCAAAGAATATTTGTCTAAAGGAGGATGCAAAAAACCTAGGTGATGTCATTCTATTTGATAGCTTGTAATGTATATAGTAAACTCAAAAATTAATGGTTCTTTCTTATTTTTTATAAAATAGTTTATTTTTATTTATTTACTTCCACAAGGCAGATACAGACAGAATGGGCCCACCAAGGCCTTTAGCCACTGCAAACAAACTCCAGATACAAGTGTCACCTTGTGCATCTGACTTATGTGGGTCCTGGGGAATCACATCACAATTAACAAAATACATTTAAGTAGGAGGAATGAGTTCTGTCTGCAAGTTGAGAGATCAGCTATGGTTTGAGTCTATATATTGCATGTTTTATAAATAACTAAAGTAAGAAACTCATAGACTAAGCAGGACTATGTGATAAATGCTTAAAAGATTGAAATAAACAGACCCCTACCTGGATTGTTAAATTTGTTACATGTATAAATCATCACATTATATACCATAAACATATACAATAATTATTATAAATAAATTAACCAAAAGAAAAGTAAGAGTAGAAGCAAAGAGACAGGAAAAAGAAACAATCAATTAATGTGAACACATGGGACATAGCCAAAGTTGTTGCTTTAAAAATGTTAATGAAGTTAATTAACTCCTAGAAAGGCTTCAAAAAACAAATTATGAAGAAAATACATATCAAGAAAAGAAAAATGAATATCACAAATGATTCTGTAGACATCCAAAAGACAATTATCAAGTATTATACATCAAGTATTATACCTTATGCTAACATTTTAGAAAATTAGATGAAATAGTCAAGTTTTTGATAACTAGATGTTATTATTGATATATCTATAGAAAGTCTTCAAAGCATGCAATCAAAAATCTCAAGGACCAGTAGTTTTTATTGGCCAATTCCATAAATACTTAAGAAAAGTAATAAATCGCAATAATAAGAAATCTAGAAAATACTTTTCACTCATACCTATGCTGTCATCATCCCCTACTTTTATTAACTTTCCAAGGACATTTCAATGAAAGCACATACATAGAAAATTTAATGAAATATATATCATGTTAAAAATACATTGAAATATTAACAACTTAAGCCTTAGTATAAATTTATTCAGGTGCTATAAATTTATGCCAAATCAATATGTCATATATATATATATATATATATGGTATTATATTGAATGGAAAGTTCTGAGAGTATCACAAATCTTAGACAGGCAGAAAAAGTTCTTAATAAATTCACTACCTGTTCTTTATAAAAACAAAATGAAGCACTCATAGTAGCAATGACAGCAAGAAGAGCAAAAGCTTAGTAAACGGGAATGGAAAAGAGCTTATCAGTTGAAGTGAAGCATCAACAGTAATGGCCAATCCATTCACACTCACTGGAAAGAGAACACTTCCACACTGATGTCAGAGTAAATACTTGCATGTTCACTGTCACTGAGTGTCTGAAAATATAGCACACAAATAGAATCCAAAGTAAGAGAGAGGAATAAAGTGTCATTATTTTCAGAAGGAACTACTTGGGTATTTTCAATACAAATATAGCACTATTTGATATAATACACAGTTAGTGAGTATTCCGTAAGAAAGATAAGTGTATTTAAGGCAATTTTGTTTCTATGTTAACCATGTATTTGAAAACAGTGAAAATATAACAGTGACAAAAATAACATGTAACAAATAAAAATCATCTTAAGGAAAGGTAGCTCTATCACTGAAAATAACAAAATGTGGCTATAATATTCAGATATAAAGAAAACTCATAAATAAATTGTGAAATATATACTGTATTCCTATGTTGCTAGATTTACTCAAAGAGGTTGCTATGACAGAATACCTCCAACTAATGGCTTAAGCAATAAACATTATTACCTTAAAATTTTTGATATGTGTGTGTAAATAACTTATTGTACAATGCTGTGTGTGTGTGCTGTATTCACACATGTGCACAGATACATGCAATGCTGTGTACCCAGTATGCATGCATTGGGAGCACTGACATGCACAAAACAGCAGGTGTCCTTACCTTTTACTCATCTGACTGTTTTCCTGAAATGAAATGGCTTTTCCATTTAGTGAGCCCCAGTGTATCAGTTACTTTCTCTGTGCTGGAACAAAACACCTGACCAGAAGCAGCTAATGCAAGGAAACAGTTTAGTTTGACTAACTTTAAGAAGAAGTTTCATCATGGTGGAGAAAGCATAGCAGAGCAGACAACCGGCTCATTTTTATACATCAGGTAGCAGGATGGGACCTGTCTGAGTAAACTGGCTATGAATACCCATTTGGTTGGATGAGTAAACCTCAAAGCCCATCCCAAATGACTGATGTACCTTCTCTAGCAAGGTTCCACCTCCCAAAGGTTCCGCCAGCTATGGGCTAAGTAGGTGCCTTAGACATGGGTAATCTATGTTATAGGAGGCAATTTTACATTCAAACACTCATAGTCAGCCATTCTCCACTTTCTCCTTCCCACAGGACTGGGGTTATAGACAGGCATGGCCATACCCAGCTGCTTATCTTGGTGCTGGGATAAGAAACTCAGGTGGTCTTAGGCCTCCTCAGGCCCTCATGCTTGGATGGCAAGTGATCTTCACTACAGAGCCATCTCACCAACCCATATGCCTTAATTTTTGAAACTGGGAAGTCCAAGATCAAGTTCTTTACAAATTCAATGTCTAGAGAAGACATTTTGGTTAGTAAAAGAACTTCTGATTTATGAGACAGACAGAGAGAGAGAGATTTTCTTTTATTTTCTTCTTTCTTATAACACTATGCATTCTTCGAGGTTCTACCATCATGACCTTTTATAAATCTCATTATCTACTAAGGTTCTCTAAACATCATCAATTTGGGTTAAGATATGAAAATATAAATTTTATGAACATACAACCATAAAATTAAATATGCCAATTGTCCTCATATGGTCCTATGGGCACAGTATAATATTAATAAATTCTTAATAAATATTTTTATAGAAATTACTAAGATGGTAAGAAAATTCATATGGAAATATTAAGAACTGAGATTAACCAAAACAAAAATAAACTTGTAAGAGATGGTTCCTCTGGTCAGTGGCTGATGACCTGTCACTAAGATGCTGAAATGAATAAGGCCAACTGGTTCTCCAAAGCTCTGTAGGAACTGCTTTCATGAAACCTTTGCAGAACAGAAGAATAGTGCCCCTCTTGTTAAACAGTTCACTTCAAAAATCGCTGAGTTCATAGAAAGCACAGATGAATATTACAGAGAGCCATAGATTTTCATTGTACAGTATCACACAATGGACATTATTCATTAGAAAATTGCAATGTCATGTTTCTTGCTTAATATACAGATATTTTCTTATTTTGCAGGAATATATACGGTGCTGATATATTTACTTAAAATATTCTCATTTTCTTTAATTTTTCATTCTATCAGTAGTAACCCAAAAAGTAATTTATACTCACTTGCTCACTTTTCAATATTTAATATGATTTTGACCAGAATGACCCAGTCAAAACTAACCTGCCATGAAGCTGCATACAGAAAATTGTGTGTTCATACTTCTAATTCCATAAGAAAATGCCTATACTATGTTCACTTCTAATTGGCATTCTGTACATACCAATTTTATCTCTCAACCACTCAGATGTTTGGAGTATGCATTTTTATCTTAAATTAGACAGTAGCTTCAGATGGCATTTGGGTTAAAAATTATGAAAATTTAGTAACATTATATATGTGCTGGTTTATGTTTCATTTTTATTCCATCTAAATTCTTCTTTCTTACCTTAGAGTCAAGAAAATGTAATAATTCTTATTTATTCATGTGCAAAAGTCTATGTGATGACTAAACAAAATAATCTAAGCTTATTATCTGGGTGTTTCAAGTCTTTGAGTGGGAGGGATACCTATCTATAAGGCTCTTCACAAAGCTAAGTAGGAAACTTGTCAATCATATTTCTTAAGGTGTACATCCTCTTTACTAAGTATGCATTTCTACTTTAGCATGCTCCTTCTGAATACTAAAAATCAGCTAACTTTTTTTTATGATTTTAAAGTTCTAAGATGAATTATTCTGCTTGAATGGGCCAAGCTGTTCTAAATAGCCCACTGCTGGAAGTGCTTAACTAAAGTCAACAAAGAGAAGATAAGGCTTCCTGGGATTGTTTGCTGAAATATTAATACCAATTCCAGCTGTAAAAGTGATAAATACTTTAATAAAGATAGCTTGTTTCTCACCAAAGTTTGCAGTGCTCTTTACTCTATCCATGTAGGAATATTCCCGGCAGACAGATGTAATCTTGCAACAGATATGGGTTACTAAAATGTGGCAATGGTACAAATGTCCCTACAGCTTTTAAAATAAGTGGCCAAAGAATGCGAGCTACATTTCATATCCTCTAAAGCTCCACTTGTCCTTTCCTGGTTATTTTTTTCAAGGAGCACATGTAAGATACTTGTACAAATGTGTACACATTGCTTATCTGTACATCAGTAGTGTGTATTACCATTAGGTTTTTTTTGTGTAATTGCCGTTGGTTTCTCTTTGTTTGATTTCTTTGTGGGTTGTTATGATACTGTGATTCATTTTCATTTATGTACATTATATTCATTTCTGCTTCTTGGAGTCAGTTGACATCATACATTATGGATCACAGAGTTAAATGATTCAAGTAAACTTTGATGATAGAAACATTAGGGGCTAATTTGTTGGCAGGGACTCTCTGCACCATGTGCCACATATGCTCTGATTATAAAAACTTTACACCAGGCTAGTGCTACTTCAGTTTCATGAACTTTTAATCTAACATAGCACATTAAGTCTGTCAAGCACAGAGTCGTCTTGAAACAGAGTACCAGTTATGAATATAATTTTAGGGAAAGGAATATAGTATGTGTAGCTAAAGGTAAAAAGAATCTACACATAGAAAAACAAAAATAAATGTCTACATGCACATATCATTTATACATGCTTAATAATATATGCATAAGTGTTATGTATATAAATGTGTCCACTTTTTTGGTTTTTTTATTAACAACTTCCATGGTTATAGAAAATAACCCATGGTAAAACCCTCCCTCCCCCCACTTACCCCTTTGAAACTCCGTTCTCCATCATCCCCCTCCCCATCTCATCAGTCCCTCTTCTACTTTTCCTCCTCTTATGCTGGTCTTGTGCAGGTAGTGTCAGGCACTGTGAGGCCATGGATATCTAGGCCATTTTGTGTCTGGAGGGAGTATGTTGTATGGAGTCCTGCCCTTCCTTTGGCTCTTACATTCTTTCTGCCACCTCTTCCACATTAGACCCTGAGCCTTGGAAGGTGTGATAGAGATATTGTAGTACTGAGTACTGCGGTCATTTCTTTCCATCACCATGATACCTTCTGAGTCGTCCCTAGGTCACTGCCATCTGAAAAGAGAAGATTCTCTACCAAAAGTGAAAGTAGCATTAATATAAAGGTGTGAACATTAAGAGAAGTGCTTACTGGGCAGTTTGATAAGCATAGTATATACATTTAGCCAGACAACAGCAGACATTACACCTCTAGGGCTCATGACTGCCCCTGTTTTAAGTTTTCAATATCCAGGATGTATTCCCCTCATGGAGCAGGCCTCCAGTCTAATTATGGGGCAGTTCGTTTCCCCCATAACAGATGTGCCACTAGTGCAAATAGTATATATCAAATGCATTTTAGTTATACCTGAATACTTAAACATTATCTTATTTATAACTATTTACATAATCATTAAAACATTTGATATGTGAGGTTAAATGTCATGGTAACCTGGAAATGGAAGAAACAAAACTTATTGGAGAAGAAGTTAAAGATAAGCAGAGGTTGAGGGACTTGCCAACATGGATTATAGCAAAATCAGAATATGATCATCATAGGAGAATCAATAATTTAAGAAGCACCTATATGTTTTGATGAATGAAGTCTCTTTGCATTATGGAAAATGCTTTGGAATAATATATCAATTAAATCCTTTTGATATTTGCAGGTATATGAACACAGTGTTTTAGGAGTGTGTGTACAAGAACCAGTTACCCATCTCCAACCTGATACTTCCTTTGTTCTTATTTTGCACATTTTAGTAACCAAACTTATATGAATGTCTTATATTTCCCTTTGGTTGAAAGTTAAGTCAAGCAGAGGTGAGAGTGGACAATCCTGTCTTGTTCCTGATCTTAATGGGAATTCCTCCAGTCTCTCTCCATTAAGTATTATTTGGGCCTTCGGAGCTTTGAAATATCACATTGGTCATTGGTAACTCTGTATCTCTGAGTATGGCATACTTTCATACCATTGCCCATGACATGAATTGGAAAAGCATTAAGGACAAAGTAGGTTGTAAAAAGCCTAGGGAGAACTTCCTTTGTCTATACTTTTGTGTGTGGTATGCATAAATATGCATATGTGTCTATATTCATATGTATGTGGGTGCATACATGTGTATGCCATTTACACATGCATTTGTGTATACGTGTGTGTGTGTGTGTGTGTGTGTGTGTGTAGACCAGAGGCCAATGTTAGGTGCTTTCCTCAATAACTTTCCACATCATTTTAAAGCATTATTTACTCACATATTTGAGAAAGGTAGAGAGAGATTGAGACAGAGAGATAAAGAGAGAGAGAGAATTGCCATACCAGGGTCTCCAGTCTCTGGAAACCAACTGTAGACACATGCTCCACCGTGTGTATGTGGCTTATGTGGGTCCTGGAGAGTTGAACCTGGGTCCTTTGGCTTTGCAGGCAAGAACCTTGACTGTTAAGTCATTTCTCCATCTCCCTCCACCTCATTTTTTTGACAAGTTTTCTCCAGGAACCTACAGCTCATTTAAGGTAGCCAGATATCCAGAATGCCCTAGGGATCTCTCTGTCTCTGGCTGTCTTGGGCTGGGACGACAGGCATGCACCACCCCACCTGGCATTTATGTGGTTATGAAGGATTTGAACTCAGGTCCTCTTCCTTCTGTGGTAAGCAGTTTATGCATTGATCCATTTCTCCAGCCTTTCTTTTGCTATTTCACCCTGAAATTACAACATGATTATTAAAGTTTGTAATTAAACACAGAAGTTTGTAAAAGTTATAATTTATTCTCAGTTTTCTCAATGTATTTTCCAATGACTGAAATGAGTAAAATAATAGCACTTTTCCATAGAGACTGTAGAGATGATGCTCTTGGAAAAACAAATATAAGTATACATATATGTGTTTTATGTGGATATATAGGCATATGATACATATATATGTGTGTGTGTGTTTATTTAGATTGAAGAACGTTTACATTTACATATGGACATACAACTTATTTGTGAATGAAAATATAAGACACATTAATCACACTTATATTAATAAAGGAGTGTATAAATAAGCTGGGTGTGGTGGTACATGCCTTTAATCCCAGCAGTTGGGAAGCAGAGGTAGGAGGGTTGCCATGAGTTCCAGTCCATCCTGAGATTACATAGGAAATTCCAGGTTCTAGCTTGGTCTAGAATGAAACCCTACCTCTAAAAAAAGGTGTAAATATATAATAGTAAAATTTTACATTTAACATATAAATGTATATATATTTATGTTAACTCACATATGAGTGTATATTTGCAGAATAGTCAGACGTACAAACACAAACCTATAGATTTTTATATTTGTTGGGAAATGATAATCAATAATTTATATTCCAAATGAAACTATCATGAACTTCATCACCATATCTATAGCTATAATTCACTATTTTAAACATTCATATTTGTTCCATTTGTGGATGTCACATAATTTACTCAAAATCCCCTAGCAAAGAAATTGAGTTACTATTAATCTACTCTAATTCTGTACATTATATGTTTGCAAGTACTTATGCTTAGATATCCCCGATACATTTTCCAAAATAGTATTCACTTGTTTTGCTTTTGTCTAATGCAAAGGTGTGAGTTTGTGCATAGGAAACAGGATATTACTCATGCTGGTGATGAGAACTCTTGTCTGGCTTTCTTATTTTTGTTTTCAGAAATGAGTTGGTTTTGGTAGAGACTATCATGGTGAGGTGATGTTTTATTTGAGTCTTATATGATATGCTTGGGTTAGCCAAGTGGTGTTCTACATGGGAGATTCAGGAAGAAGCCACTCCATGTTCATGTGCAACTCACACTGAAGAATGAGGTGGATACATTTGTCTGAATAAAGAAAATGATGCGCTATGAGGCCTGAAAAGAAGACAGTAAGTACATCTCTTGACCTTATCTTAGTATGTGTCCTGACACTTTGTTTATCAAACCTGATGTATTTTTTTATTATTATGTAGAAACTTTTCATGGATACATCATATGCTAGTACCATCATTTCCCTCCTCCTGCCCCCATTCCACTGAGGGCCCTCCTCAGTGAGATTGCTGGTATTGCCCTCTGGAGTTTTGGGTTATGAGATGTGAGAGCAGCAGTCAGACAGTACAAAGGTGGGGTATGCTTCTAGACATTCTCTTCCACTCTGTGGCTGTTATAATCTTTCTGCCCCCTGTTCTCCTATTCTGTTTTGTTATGTGTTGAATATCCGCAGAGTATGTCTCCATCAGCCTGGTGTTGGTTGTCAGGCTCACCATTCAAATAGCACTCTTGCTTATCTCTCCAATTCCTCTGTGGCTGCACCTGGGCCCTGGCTGATGTGTTAGGGATGATTTATTTCCTCAGTTATCTCTGCCTCCAGTAAAAAGAAAAAAAAGATTATCCAACGGAGAATGAGGTCAGCATAGGTTAAATGGGATAAGCAGTGTTAATTATGAGAGACTTTGATGGGTGTGGCCTATCTTTTGACCAAAGACTAGTGGGAGCTTCTCTTTGGAGTCCATGATCTTGGTCTCCATAGGATTCTGACTTGTTTTCCAGTTGTAGCTATGGATTCCAGCTAAGGGTTCTTTTCCACTGACTGGATCTCCCATTCTATCAGACAGCCTTTGGTTAGCCCATCTATGCTTGGTGCCACCATTGTACAGGTATGCACATCTTGTCAGGCTGGTTGCTTTGTACAGCAGTACCTCCTGCTAGCACATGCTGTTTTTGGCCATTTTTGTCAAGCAGCTAATGTAGCACTTTCCAGTACTACATGGGCAGATCATCTGAAAACTGATTTACTACCAGATTCTAGCTAGATCTCTGGATGGTCTGTATCAGCAGTATGTGGTTTGTTCAGCAATAGAATCTTACCTTTTGCCTCCAGTGGGTAATCAAGTGCTTTGACAGTGCTTTGAGGACCTCATAGGTCTCTCTGATCAATAGCTCACTGTGAGTTAACTGATTTCTGATACTGGGAGTTAAAATTCAGAGCCACATATTTTAGTGTTAGGCTTCATCCCACCCTCTTAAGGGTTATATCTTTTAGTATGCAATCCAGGAGAAAGTTTTCTATTATACAAGTTCATTTTGGATTTAGTTTTGTATGTACTGTCCCTGACTTCCTATTCCCCTTCTACCAAACACTTCCATCCCTATTATCTGTCCCTCAAGTTGCCTGTAAGGTATGTATGAAACTCAAACTGTTCCACATTAGGAACCAGATATGAGGGAGAACATGAAGCATTTATCTTTCTGTGCTTGCATGAGATTGATTAATAGAATCTTCCAAGTCCATCCACTTTCCTACTGATTTCAATATATCATTTTTCCTAATGACTGAGTAGAATTCAATTGTTTATATGTACCACATCTTCATTATCCATTGATCAAATTATGGGCATCTGGCTTGATTTCAGTTCTTACCTATTGTGAATTGAACAGCTGTAAACGTTGTTGAGCAAATAGCTCTGCAGTGAAGCGTGAGGCCTGTAGGGTAGATGACCAATAGAGGAATAACTGGGTCTGATGTTAGTTCTATTTTCATCTCTTTCAAGAGTCTCTGTATTGATCAGCAGCTAATAAGAGTTCCTTTTTCCCCCACATCCTTACCAATATTTATTGTCATTTGATTTTTTAATGATTGCCATACTGACTGGAGTAAGGTGAACTCTCATAGTTGTTTTAATTTTCATTTCCCTGATGAAAAAATCCAACCCAAAGAGCTCCAGAAGGAAAGAAATAATTAAAATCAGAGCAGAAATCCATCAACTGGAAACAAAGGAAACAATTAAGACAATTGACAAAACAAAGAGCCGGTTCTTTGAAAAAATAAACAAGATTGACAAACCCCTGGCCAATCTGATCAAGCAACAAAAGGAGAAGCTTCAAATTAACAAAATTCAAATGAAAAAGGAGAGATCACAGCAGACATAAGTGAAATTGGGAGAATCATCAGGACTTATTTCAAAAACCTCTACTCCACAAAACTGGATAATGTGGAGGAGATGGATAAATTCCTGGACGCATACCACCTACCAAAGCTAAACACAGAGCAAATTAATCACCTCAATCAACCCATCACACTTAGGGAGATTGAAAAAGTAATTAAAAAAACCTCCCAAAAAAGAAGAGTCCAGGACCAGATGGCTTCTCAGCTGAATTCTATCAAACCTTCATGGAAGAACTCAAACCAATCTTCCTCAAACTGTGCCACAAAATTGGTGAACAGGGAAAGCTACCCAACTCCTTTTATGAAGCTAGCATCACCCTAGTTCCAAAACCAGGCAGAGATGCCACAAGAAAAGAAAACTACTGGCCTATTTCCCTGATGAATTTAGATGCAAAGATCCTAAACAAAATCCTCGCAAACCGAATCCAACAACACATCAAAAGCATTATCCACCTTGAACAATTGGGATTCATCCCAGGAACACAGGGGTGTTTCAACATATGGAAATCTGTCAATGTAATACACCACATAAACAAGGTTAAACATAAAAACCACATGATCATTTCGATAGATGCAGAAAAGGCCTTTGACAAGATTCAACATCACTTCATGTTCAAAACATTGGAGAGAATTGGCATGGTTGGTTCATATCTTAACCTAATAAAGGCAATATACAAAGCTCTGAAGGCCCAAATAATACTTAGTGCAAAGAGACTGGAGGAATTCCCATTAAGATCAGGAACAAGACAGGGTTGTCTACTCTCACCTCTGCTTTTCAATATAGTACTGGAAGTCCTAGCTCAAGCAATAAGACAGGAGAAGGAAATAAAATGGATACAATTTGGAAAGGAAGAAGTTAAGTTAACTTTATTCGCTGATGACATGATTGTATATGTAAGAGACCCGAGAGACTCCATCCCAAAACTCCTGAAGGTGATTTACTCCTATAGCAAAGTAGCAGGATACAAAATCAGTAGCCTTCCTATATGCAAATGACAAAGATACAAAGGATGTTGAACATTTTCTTAAGTGAGTACTAGCCATTCGTATTTCTTCCACTGAGCATTGCCTGTTCAGTTCTCTACCTCGTTTTTTCAGTAGATTGTTTGATTTTTTTTTTTATTGCTTAGATTTTTGAGTACTTTGTCAATGCTAGATATTAGGCCTCTGTCAGTGGTGTAGCTGGTGAAGATTTTCACCCATTCTGTGGGTAGTCTGTTGGCTCTGTTTATGGTATGCTTGTTTGTACAAAAGCTTTTTAGCTTCATGAGATCCCACTGGTTGTGTTTTTGTTTCATTTCCTGGGCTACTGGGGTCTTAAAATGATGATCTATATTGCTTGTGAAACACTTTAAGCATTTGTGTCCCTTTCTCCTTTTTGTCAGTGATTACATGAGGCATTTTAATGTAATGTTAATGTTTTGTACAACTAATCCATTTTCACGATATTTATAGCATAGCTTCCTATGATGGATAAAATGCTGCATGAGAGCGATGTGAATTATTCTTGTGACTCTATTGGTGGAATCAAACCATTATAATTTACAGCATTCCCATTTTCTTCAATATCTGCTGTCATGAAAGGTAATCATAAGAATCCCCCAACCAGGAGGATTGATATACACTAATAATATTCTATAATAAAAATATAGTGACAATGAGGGGGGCCTCCCAAATTTTACAGATGGGAGGAACAGATGATGTTAGCACACCATTGATTAAAATCCTGTGGAATGTGACTGGAGAGATTTCTTGGTGGTTAAGGGGCTTGCCTGCAAAGCCTAAGGACTGGAGTTTGATTCCCCAGTACCCATGTAAGCCAGATGCATTAAGTGGAATATGCACCTGGAGTTTATTTGCAGGGACAGAAAGACCTGGCATGCCAGTACACACACACACACACACACACACACACACACACACACCACTCTCTCTCTCTCTCTCACTCTCTCAAGTAAATAAATGGAATTTAAAATAAAAAAGAATCCTAGGGAATATAACCATCACTTGTTAGTTTATCTTTTTGCTCTAGTTTCAAAATAAAAGATGATATTAGGTACTGTGGGCCAGAAATATTGTGGCCCATAGTCCTGAAGTTACTTTATGAGCACATATATGCATTCTCTGATTCTCAGGTAGTGGTCCTTCAGAGATTTATAGGAAGATCAGACATCAAAGTTGTCAAAGTCTGTATAACTCAAAATATATTGGGTATGTAGAGATAAATTTAAGCCAATAACTGGCTTTCATAGGCTAATAAACGTATAATTCTCAGCTTTTTCTGACTAATTTATTGTGGAATGAAAGGCTTTATCAAGACATGCTCACATACTGTCTAAATTTGTGCCATTCTTTGTGATTTCCCTGCTACTCAGGTTTGTGTTAATACAATCTTTTCATCTTACATTACTTCTGCACTGAGTATAAATCTCTGTAATAGAATAGAATAGAATTCATTAATTTTAAAATGGATTAGAGTCATTTTAGTTACTATGGCCTGGAAATCATTCATAACTGTCAGACAATTGGGATAAAATGGATGATCACTTATCAAGATATGTTCTATGAGGAGCAATGCTTAAGATTCATATCACCCCAACCATGCCATTTAATACAGTGACATTAATTCCTTAATATATAGAACACTAAATTGATAAAATCATCCAAATTTTACAAAGTATTCACCAATATAGGTAGCTATAATTTAAAATATGCCTGCTTTGAGAAAAAAAAAAGATGTTGTATTTCATGGAAAGTAGAATTTGTCAAATTAGAGGAGGCATTATTTCAGCAAACCTATTTCCATCCTGTTCCTAGCTCTGTAACTTGGGAAGATTTATTATTTCAGTGATGATTAGGTAGAAATGGTAATATTACCACAGAAAATAGAAAGAAGTATATTAGCTTGTATAAGGTATGTGTTTGACAGCAAATTACAGATGGTTGAGAGGATGTCATTTCAAATTTTCCCATGGAGGAAAAGGTAAGTAGTATAATTATCAGGTGATATAGTATGTTTTCATATGACGATTTCTATGAAATATCTGTATTCTTTTCATAGTTACTTAAATGCTTAATAGCACATTTAATTTTAGATGTATAAAAAAGATCATGTTAGAGTAAGTGTCAAAAGTGGAAGCAGAATAGCATCATGACTTTCCCATTTAAAACTGTTTGAATGTAGAATGTAAACAAGTTTTATATACTGAAGGGTGTATTGATAGGATAAATCTCATCCTACTGAATTCAAAATCTTTTTTTTTCCTAGTAGGAAATAAGGCATAGCGTGGATATGTTTTCCCTATATAAATGCAATTAAATGACATGAGTAATATATAAACTAATAAGTACTTTATAATGTTCCCTAAAATGCAAAACTTAATAATTCTGAAAAACTAAAAGAAAGATTCATATAATTTTGTTTTATTCTTTTGTTCAATTTTAATTATTTATTTAAGAGTGACAGAAGAGAGAGAGAGAGAGAGAGAGAGAGAAGCAGATAGAGAGAGAGAATGGGCACGCCAGGGCATCCAGCCATTGCAAACAAGCTTCAGATGCATGGGCCCCCTTGTGCATCTGGCTAACATGGGTCCTAGAGAATCAAGCCTGGAACCGGAGTCCTTAGGCTTCACAGGCAAGTGCTTAACTGCTAAGCCATCTCTCCAGCCCAAGATTCATATAATTTTAAAGTTAACAAGTTACCATAATATTATGTTTCTTATGCTATTATAAAAATTTAAAATACCAATTCCTAATTAGATATACATGTAAATCATGAAATATACAAATCATGCAAAATTAAAATTAAAGAGAAATAACCAAAATAGAGCAAAATTTCAAAAATGTTGGGGAAATCAACATTCAGTAAACACAGGCAGCTATACTGTGGACCTTAAAATCTGTAATTTTTTACATGGAAAAATAATCTGCACGTTAATTTGCATTAGATGTCTCCAAAATGTCTACGTTTCCCTTGATTTATCCAAAAGATAGAATATAGGAAGCAGAGGGCAGAGTGGAACAAATATATACAATATATATAATATATATATCTATATCTATATCTATCTATCTATCTATATATATATATCACATATGTGTGTATAACACTGGAATAACATTACAATTATAAAATCATCATTTTGGTTTTTATAAAAAAAAATCAATGTTATCCTAAAATGCAAGTGAATTAGAATTTTCTTTGTGGATAATATTTTATTGGTATTTGTAACGATTATATAACCTAGGATTACAGTTAGAGTTAACAGTGTGATCAGAACAGCAAGAGAATCTTGTAAGACACATACACAAATGCTTCATGTGGCCCTATATCATTTGTTTTACTCACTGATCCTGAAAATTGATATCAACAATTTCAGTGATAATATGAAAATGTGATTTCACCAGAAATATATTTTGTGCAACTTCTTTATCTTCTTCTCTAAAAGTTCTTTACTTCTTTTTAATTAACAAAACCAATTGTGTCTTTCAACTGTGTTTGACTGATACTCAGAAACTTATATTGAACAAGCATTCAATGTTTTACATTCTCCTAAGTTTTTCAAATAAAACTGACATAAATCAAGAGAATGCTTCTAGTTTTAGGCAGCTTATTTTTCATGATAAAAAATTGTCAGTGAAGAAAAATGTTACAAAAGACATCCAAAAAATAACAGATGAAACCAACAGTTATCAAAGTGAAGCATTATCAAACCACTCTCTGATTGGATTTGAGGCCCGCTACATAGACAAGAATTCAGGCCTGGTACTGAAAACATAGTCAAAAACTCATGTGTAGGAAGATCATAGGCTCTAAGAGAAAAGATACTACTTTTTGGATAAATGGATATGCTATGTTCATTAAATTGCCTGCTCATTATTTAACATTTTGCCCATAGATTAGTACATTTCTCATTTTGAGTCAAAGAAGCATCTCTTTTTTTAGATGGGATGACTCCCTGTGGAGACTCAAAGCTCCTCCAAGTTTTCTAAAGAAGTGAGAGCTGAAGTCTCAGTTCTAAATGAAACATTTTTATCATGTCATGTGAATGCTCAGGGAATAAGGAAGAGGTGACAGAAAGAATGTAAGAGTAAGAAGAAGGGGAGGAATACTTTGAAATGCAGCCTTCCATACATAAAAGGGCTGTTACAGTCATGATCTCACAACAGCTGTCATTATCTGCAAAACACTGAGCTCATCAACATTTATTCTTGGAAGATACAGAATAATAAATCATCAAAATAGAGATGAGTTAGAAAGAAGGGACTCAGTTGAAGGAGAATCTGGGAGGGGACAACAAAAGAAGGTAACAGGAGGGGATTATAATCAAAATATATTATGTGCATGTCAGAGAACTGCCTATAATATTTAAAAAAATGGTCAGGCATGGTGGTACACACCTTTAATCCCAGTACTCAGGAGACAGAGGTAGGAAGATTGCTATGAGTTTGAGGCCACTCTGAGAGTACATAGTGAATGGACTATGGACTAGAGCAAGACCCTACTTCAAAAAACAAAAATAAAATAAATAAATTAATAAAATAATTTTTCAAAACAATGATTCATTATGATATGGTGGTGAGAAACTACAAACATATTTAGCTAGATGGTCATTAGATGAACATCTCTTTGTTATGATCAAATACATGGCCAGAAGCAACTTAATAAACCAAGAGTTTATTTTGGCTCAGAAATGTAAGAAGGTCTCACTCTTCAGTAACCTACTTCCTCTACCAAAGCTCTGCAGTCTTCAACATCCACAACCTTCCAAAATCACAACACCACCTGAGGATTAATGTGCCAGGACATGAGTCACTAATGAGGAACATTTCACACTCAAACCACATCAGAAGCCATTATGAGCAAATAAAATTGCGATGAATATACCAGTTTGAGTAGCTGAACCAGTTTCTCACACTTTTTTTTTAAAGTATGCCTCAAAGAGCTGAAATGGGAGAGTGAAAGGAAGCTGATAGTAATGTTGTCTCTGGAGAATTAAATGAATAACACATTTTCACATCCCCATGAAGCAGTGAGGTTATGCACAGGTTCGATCAGTTGTTGGCTTTGGGAAACACCATTCTGGAGGAGCTTATTTTCTTATAAGACATTTCTCCAATCATTAGGAGACAATGGAGGTTGGTTGGACTGTAAATATATTGCAGTGTACATTACTTGGGCATATATGTTCTATTTGGTATAAAGAATAATGGTGAGGTACTATGTGCTTGATTATGGAGGGAGGAATTAATAAGGAAATTGGGCCAACTCATACATGACTTGCCAGAGTAAATATATACTTTATTCCAGCAGCAATAGATGATTTGGAGTGTATTAAACAAGGCATGATTTGATTTATGTACTTTCAAAAGTCTTCTCTTTGAACAGCAAGTGGAAAATGAAATTGGTATAAGTGCATACATTCAAAGAATATAAAATCAAAAGTTACTGGTACTTGAAGAATTTGATATTGATGGAAAGGAAAAGAAAAATTAAAAAGGCACATAAATTTTCTTAAATAAGACATAGAGGCTGTATTTCATTGGTGAAAGAGGATACAGGACATAGGGATTTAAAAATATAATAAACAAGCTCAAAAACTGTAAAGTATTGACTCATGAAAAAATCCAAGAGAGTTAAGTAAACCAGTGTTTCCAGAGGAAATTATTTCGCACATGTTTCTTTGTTAAACCAATAGGCAAGAAAAATTCCAAGTATAAGCTGAAGGGTTGAAATCTTAGAAAAAAGGGCTTAGTTCTAACTGAGTAGAGTTATAAACTAATGAAAATTTCCTAATAGTTCCAGAAAAGGAGCTCTTATTTTTTTTTATCCACATCAAAAATACCTGTAAGTTCAATTAGTGAATGGGTGAATGGATGCAAGAAGGAAAAATCATATGTTGCAGTTACATATTCTTGCTAGAACAAACACATGGCTATAAGTAGCTTATGGGAGGAAAAGGGTTTATTTCAGGCTTATGGATTCCATGGGAAGCTTTGGCAGAGGAAGGTGGCTCACTTTGTTGTATATCCGCATCAAGAAAGGAAAACAGCCAGAACTTAAGTTGGCTCTGAACACATCTTAAGCCTGGGGTCAAGATCCACTCTCAATGACACACCTCCTCCTGCAGGACTCTGCCTGCCAGGGACTAACTAGAAAGCTTAATCAAAGCTATATGACAGGCTGGAGAGATGGCTTAACAGTTAAAGTGCTTGCTTGTGAATCCTAAGGACTCATGTTTGACTCTTCAGGTCCCACGTAAGCCAGAAACACAGTGATGTAAGTGCACAACATTGCACATGCACACAAGGGAGCACATGTGTCTGGAGTTCAATTGAATTGGTGGGAGGCCTTGTGCCAATTCTTGCTCTCTCTGCAATCTTTCTCTCTCTCTCTCTTTCTTTCTTTCTTTCTCTCTCTCTCTCTCATTAACAAAAGGCCAGTCTGTTAGGCTTGCATCAAAAAAATAAAAATAAAAATTACTTGAGGCTAGGGCTAGAGAGATGGCTTAGTGGTTAAGGCAATTGCCTGTAAAGACTAAGAACCCATGTTCTATTCTCCAGGTCCCATATAAGCCAGAAACACAGGGAGATGGAAACACGAAGGTCACACATGTGCACCAGGTGGCACAAGCTACTGGAGTTGGATTTCACTGGCTGAGGCCCTAGTATGCCAATTCTCTCTCTCTCTCTCTCTCTCTCTCTCCCTCTCTCTCATTAAAAAAAAAAAAATCTACCTGAGGCTATGGGGCCATTTGCTTCTAGACCACTGCACCATACATTTATGCTTTCAAAAAAAAAATTAAGGGCTGTAGGGATGGTTTAGTGGTTAAGGTGTTTCCCTGTAAACCCAAAGACCTAGGTTTGATTCCCCAGCACCCACATAAGCCAGACGCACAAGGTGGCACATGCATCTGGAGTTTCTTTTCAGTGACTGTATGCCCTGGTACACCCATTCCCTTTCTCTCTATCTTCCTCTTTCTCTCTCTCTCTGCCTCTTTCTCTCTGTCAAATAGATTAATAAATAATAAAATATTTAAAAAGAACATTTAAGTGCAGCATTTAAATCAACCATTTTTGTTAGTTTGAAGATGGGCTTCTCAAATAAAATTGTGAACTGGAAAAGGAGGCCTGTGATTTAGCTCAGTGGCATCATGAGAGGCCTTGGTTTTAAATGCCAGGACCACAAAAAAATAAGCACATGAAAGAAAAAATATTTTATTCATTTATTTGCAAGGCAAGAAAGAGAAAGGGCACACCAGGGCTTCTTACCACTCCAAATGAATTCCAGATGCATGTACCACTTTCTTCATCTGGCTTTACATGAGTACTGGGGAATCAAACTCAGGCTATCAGGCTTTGCAAGTGAACACCTTTAACCACTTTGCAATCTCCCCAGCCTTGGAAATATACTCCCTAATTACACTACAGAAGTTAGAACTGGAATTATGCATACTAGTAGGGTGCTGTTGAAGTATTTTTCAATATATTAAAAAAAAAAGATTTAGGCCTGGAGAGATTGCTTAGCAGTTAAGGTGCTTGCCTGCAAAGCCCAACGACTCCTTTTCAAATCTTCTAGATCACATGTAGCCAGACATAACAATGATGCAATCACGCAGTGTCACTCACAAGGGGGCACACATGTCTGGAGTAAGTTCTCAGCCATTGAAAGGCCAAGATGAGACTATTCTCTCTCTCTCTTTTCCTTTTTCTTTCTCTAAATATAATAAAATAAATAAAACAAAATAGATTTAATATATTAATATTCCATTAATATATTCAATATTAATAGTGTCTTAGATTTCTAACAGATACACAGGTATTGGTATTTAGTTGTGGGACCTCATAGTAAAGGTGAAAGTTCAGGTAGTAGCATGAACCCATAGTCAGCTATTTCCACCATAGCAGTTAGAGAATAATAAGAAACAAGAGAATGGGGAACAGAAGAAATAATCAGTCACTTGGTCATCAAAAGCTCTGTAAGCCACACTTTGAAGTTTAACTCTCCCAAATTCTAGGCTCAAAATATCTTGGGGACAAACAAAACAAAATAAACCAAAACAAACAAACAAAAAAAAAACCCCAAGAATTGACAATAGAGATGTATTTAATTGGCAAATGAGGAGCATTCTCTTTGCCTAATAGCTCCATAGTTTTGTCTATTCTAGTGAAGGCAACAGTGCACAAGAATTGATAAGTGGCTTCGTGACTCTGAGACATATACAAATATACAACAGGAGAGCAGCCGATTGGCAGTGACTTTTGACACTGAACATAAAAGGAAAGGCAGTGAATAACACACTGAAAGGCCCTTGTGGAACCAAATCTCCTGCATGCTGGTTCTTTTCATTACTTCAACTGCTTTCAATACTATATGTTTTTCTCTAAGGCAATTCTTTCAGCTATATATAATGACTTTCACCAATAAGGTAATGAGTCAGAAATAACAGAAATTTAGCAATTCCCTTTATAACATTGGTGACTGAGAATATACTATGAAACATTAAATAAAGTACATCATTAAAATAGTATCTAGTACTACTTCAGGATTTTACTTTAAAAAAAAGCAATTTATTTATTATCAAATGTATGATCGGTAGCCCCCATACCTGTTAAGGTCATTACAGGTAAGGAGCCACAGTACTATTCTATAAACAATGTTAAAATCCACCTGTTTCTAGATTTATTTGCTTAAACAAATTAATTTTAATTCCATATGCTAAAGAGGATTGACATTCGCAGCAGTAAGAGGAACCAATGCCTGTCTAATGAGTATAGCCAGCACAATTACTGGAAGAGAACACATTCGATTAGAATACTCATGTTACATGTGGTGATCGAGGTGGATGTACAGTCCTCAGTGATCTATTAAATCAAATGCTACAATAGATCAAGCAGAAACACAGTTGCCCAAGAAATTGCAGCACAAGTAAAAAGTCATTACAAACCTTAGTGAAAATCCCACTGGTGCAATGAGTAGGCCTAAACCCAGATTGAAAATTTAAAAATAATTGACTCTGAGGGAGACCAGTGATCAGCAGTGCAACAACATTCCATAAAGCTCTTGCTGAGGCAGGAGTATTTTATATGGGAACTTTGGAAGGGAATTCTTACAAACTCTTCTCATACCTCAAAGGGGGGTTGTGTCATTGGCATTGTGAACAAGTGAGACACTAACCTATGTTTCTGAAATTCCATAGTCCACATAACACTCTTCCAGAGTAAAATCGTGATGTCTGGCAGGTAACATCATAGGTCACACTCTCCTCTACTGTTTACTCCAGCAGAGTGTCTTCGGCATGGAGAGCTTAATTTAATGAGCATTTCATTCGTTCTAAGACAAAACTTCATAATGTACTCATGAATTCTGCTTCTCCATTTAAACAAAATAACCTCTCCTTTTTTGTCTTCCTCCACTCCCCATTCTTTTCCTCCCTCCTCCAATCTATCTTTATAGCATGACATTTAATTTTTCTTGTTTTTCTCATTGAAAGCCATGAGTTGATTTAATTTTTTTTTTGTTAATTTTGAGGTAGGGTCTCACTCTAGCCGAGGCTGACCTGGAATTCACTATGTAATCTCAGGGTGGCCTCGAACTCATGGCAATCCTCCTACCTCTGCCTCCCGAGTGCTGGAATTAAAGGTGTGTGGCACCACACCTGGCTTGATTTAATTTTTAACAACAAACAACAAACTAGTTATCAACAGGGCAGCCTTTTTTTCTTTTTTTTTTTTTTTTTTTTTTGAGGTAGGGTCTTACTGTACCCCAGGCTGAAATGGAACTCACTCTGTAGTCTCAGGCTGGCCTCAAACCCATAAATGGTCACTATAATGTCTTTCATAAAGACAGGCCTTTGGACTTAAGATGTGGAAAATCAAAGCAAAAACTATACTATTGCTGAGTCATGATGGCAAGCTAAAAGCCAAACCCAAAGTATTATATACCCAAAAGAAACATGGGAGGTGCTATCCATAAGAGATGTGAGGTAACTTTACAAATATATCAAAGGAGAATATTGTCAAGTCTTTAAGGTTATTGCCTAGCCTATGTATGGAAGAAAGGAAACTTATTGAATGCCTAAAAATATTTGGCAACACAATTCTGCATTTCCTTCCAGGGGAGGTGTGTGTAAGAGGATGCCATCTTGACTGGGAGTCTGCAGTTAGAAATGACACAGAAAAATATATCAGAGACTTCATTTTGGAATCATGTATCTGGCACCTACCTTATTTCATGGCATAGAACTGATTTTGGAATTATATAGCCATATACAGCCGTATAACTAACACCCACCCCATTTCCCTCCATAAAATGTTTTAAATGAATTATCTGTTGGGATTCTAGGCTAGATTGGTGACAGTTTGGTGTGGTATGGTTTATCATAAGGTGAAGAAGTACAGAATGTATAATTCTATTCTCCTTTTTCATGTAATAAAATGGTTTACATTAGTTGTGGGTTTCATTTGCCACTCTTTTGACATTGGTTACCCCACAGTACCTCTGACAGCTGTGTCTGCTCTTGGTCCTTTGTAACAGCCAAGCTGGAGAGCTAGTGATGCTAAAAAGTGGCAAACGGGTGATCTAAAAGTCTCCTGATGTCTAGATTGCTTCTCATGGTTAATTTGTCTGTTCAATGTAAGTTTTGGTGCTTTCATTATTAAAAAGAAAAAATAGAAAGAAAAATAACTGCATAATATTTGCTAAATATTCACTATCATATGTTAAGGACTTCCAATACATTTTTCCATATATTATAATCAATATTTTCATTGTTAAACTTACTATTACCATTTTATGAATGCAGGAAACAAGAATGGAGGGCTGAGGAAATTTCGTAGTGGTTAAGGCATTGGTCTATGAAGCCTAAGGACCGGGTTTGATTCCCCAGGACCCATATAAGCCAGATGCAAAAGGCGGTGTATGTGTCTGGGGTTCACTTGCAGTGGCTGGAGACCCTGGTATGCCCAGTCTCTCTGCCTCTTCCTCTCTCTCTCTCTTATAAATAAATAAATAAATGAATGAATAAATAAATAAATACATAAAGGCATGAGCCACCACTCGTGCCTTTTTTTAAAAAAGGAAACAAGGATAGAAGTAATCCTTTCTAGTCACTTATAATGTTAGGATTTTGATTACTTGAATTTTGAGTCTTCTTCTTGGACTGCAAAGTTCAAAAACACAAAAGCCAAGGTCAGTTTGATTAAAATCTGATAAACGCACACATTAAAGCAATATTTTACAAAATTCTATGCATTCATAATATATTTTATGATGAATGTATTGTTTAAAATTCTAATTTAAGTCTGCTAACTTAATACACAGCCTCTCTCTAGAAACCTTCATTTCCTCTTGAGTTCGTGCTACTGTTGTTTAATTAAAGCCTCTTTTCTTCTTCCCATGCTTAATATATAATAAAATAGTTTTCTTAAGAAATTCAAAGTTCGCTTCAGAAAGTAAAGTATCTATGACATAAAAACAGCACCCAATGGAATTCTTCAGAGTTTCAATGTGGCAAGAGACATTCTAATCTATGAGAATAGAATAGAGCATAAAGTCTTTTCAAACTTTCTTGGAAACAGTATATCAATTTTAAAGGTTATTTCATAAAGCAAGTATTCCATAATACAATTATTATAAAATTATGATTTTAAAAGAAGTATCCTGGGATATACAATGTAACATATTTAAATATACAGATATATTGATATATTTATCAATAATGATATGTTTTTCAATAACTTAAATATTTATCCCTGGTCATGAGAAATAAGAGAGTCAAAAAAGGTAAACATTTATAATTTATTTGGATGACTAATACTGAAGTAAATAGAAATAAGTAAAACAATACCATTAACATTATGTACTGTGACCTCTAGTCCTAAATTTCTCCTTCTCAGAATTTATACTGTGTCTATTTGAGTGTATCATTAGCTTCAGAAAAAAATGATCCAAATAACTTTTACCTTTTGTAGTAAAATGAATCTTTATAAAAAAATTTACATTTTTCTAACCATATTTCTATATAATATCTAATTTGGTCTTCAAAGGTTTATGAAGGATGTGAAAAAAAAGTTTTGTTGTAGAAGATATTCACTTATGGAAAGTTTGTCTGCAATGATTAACAGATGATAGACAGCTCAATAGAAAGATAAACAGGAGAGAGAGAGAGAAAGAGGGAGAGAGAGATGGAGAAAGAGAAGCTTTTATACAGTGTAAAATGCTCATGGAAAATGGCAGTTAATTTTAAAGTACTTCCAAAGTATTTTAAAAGAAGGGATAAAGTCATTAATAAAGTTTTTAGAATGCAGTTAGAAAGTGCAAGTTCTTCATGTGTAGGAGTAATCTACTCAAATTAACATAAAAATAACATAGCTAAAGATAATGTGCTTTAATGATTAAGATATTTGTAGAGTATAAGACCACAACTTTTTAAATTATGCAAAAGCATCGATGATATGAACATAAATGCAAATACCCTATTCAAACAACTTCCACCAACTTTGGGTACATCCTTTAGAGAATGGGCTACAAAGTGAGCAGCATGTTGAAATTTCTATACAGGTAGTTAGTTTTAGTTAGTGTTGATAAAAGCAGTAATTTCACCAAAAAAACTGACACAGAATTATGCTGCTGAAATTATTCCAAGGACTTTTTCAGTAGTTAGATGAGGTGTACTTCAGAGATCTTTGTACAAAGTCAGAAAAAGGAACCTCAATTTAAAACTAGTATTTAGGGCTGGAGAGATGGCTTAGCAGTTAAGCGCTTGCCTGTGAAGCCTAAGGACCCCGGTTCGAGGCTCAGTTCCCCAGGACCCACGTTAGCCAGATGCACAAGGGGGTGCATGCATCTGGAGTTCGTTTACAGAAGCTGGAAGCTCTGGCGCGCCCATTCTCTCTCTCTCTCTCTGCCTCCTTCTCTCTGTCGCTCTCAAATAAATAAATAAACAAAAAATTAAATAAAGAAATAAATAAATAATAAAAATAAAAAAACTAGTATTTAGTGGCAGGGTGTGGTTTTGAGAGATGGTTCCACAGTTAAGGTGCTTGCCTGGGAAGTCTAAGAAGTCATGTTTGAATCCCCAGGTCTCATGTAGCCAGACGCATGGTGATGCAAGTGCACAATGTCACATGCGTGCCACAAAGGGACATATGTGTCTGCAGCTGAAGGCCCTGGTTCACCCAACTTCTCTTTCTCCCTTCCATTTTCTTTCCCTCCCTCTCTCAAAAAAATAAATAAATAAATAAATAAATACCTTCCTACTGGAAAGTATCTGTTAAAAACTAACTAACTAACAAACAATATTTAGCAATTGCCATACCCACAAACCTGGCAATAAAAATCATTTACCCAATTATAAATGCTTTATTTTTGCTATAACCTTAGAGAAAATCATGAGAGTGATGTGATGATTATCACCACCAAATCCAACAAAAGAACATCCCACAGATGGAATATATGTTGATACATTACATCCATGTTATTATTAGTATTAGTAGTGGTAGTATTATTAGTATTATTAGCATTAGTATTTTATTAGTTATGTACACAGTGTGTATGCAGCCATGTTGGCACAATCGTTAGCCTCCTCCTTGTCTTCCCCCCTCCACAGGGATCCTCCTCTTTGGGGAATATGGATCCTGTATTGGGGAGTTAGCCGTCAGTTGTGGGAAAGAGGCAAGGTCTCTGTGATTAAAGTCCCAACCTGTGGCTCTAACAATCTTTCCACCCCCTCTTCTGCAAATTTCTCTGAGTCATGATGGGTTCCTTGTAGTTCTATTTCAGTGATGAAGTCATGGGAGCCTCTGTGTCTCTGGATATCTGGTTTGGTGGGAGTTGAGTGTTCTCTGTGTCTATCTCCTCCACCCTTGTGCTGGTACCAGGTTCACCAAGAAAGCAGCACTCTTTCTCATTTCCCCAGTTATTCTTGGTTTCAGTTGGGGCCCTGGTGAGGTGTGATGAGCTGATTCTCTCCTCAGGATCTGAATGCATCTGAAAACAAGAAGAAAATTCTCCTTTAATGGAGAGTGAACTCAGCACCAGGTAGGATAACCATTATTATTTTAGAGAGAATTTAATAGGTGTAGGCTGTCTTCTAGCCCACAATTGGTGGGAGCCTGATAATGGAGAGTGGTCTCATTTTTTAGATATGATTCTGACTTGTTTCCAATCTCCAGTTATGGGTTCCATTCCACTGAGCAGATCAGTTAGCCAAATCAAGAGCAGTTGGTTACCCACCATGGCTGTGTGCCACTACTCCACTTGCGTGAGCATTGCATCAGGTTGTTTACTGCTGAGTAGCTTAAACCATGAGTTGCTTGGACAGTCGCTCATGTAGCACCTTTGGCACTAGATGAGCTAAGTGTCTGAGGACTGACTCTCTTCCGTATTCCAGGCAGGTCATTCCATTTTCAGTACCAACAGCATATGGTGTCTTTGGCAGTGGAGTCTTACCATTAACCTTTGGTGGGTCATCAAGTACTCTGACAAAAATCTGTCTTCTTTTTAATCAGCACATTAAGTATTAAACATTTTCCCATCACACGTTTTCACATACAAATTGCCATCAAAAGATAAATGGGAGCCGGGCGTGGTGGCGCACGCCTTTAATCCCAGCACTCGGGAGGCAGAGGTAGGAGGATCGCCGTGAGTTCGAGGCCACCCTGAGACTCCATAGTGATTTCCAGGTCAGCCTGGGCTAGAGTGAAAAACAAAACAAACAAAAAAAACCAAAAAACAAAAAAAAAAAGATAAATGGTAATATGGAACTCTGGAAACAAATAATGCATGTATCACTCAGGATAATGCTATATGAACTGCATTCTAAGGTATGGAGTGTTGAGGTGTTGTCCAATTGCAGTTCAGGTAATACGTACATTCTATTCTTCTTTGGAATTCACCTGTCATAGCAGCTGCTCTACTTAACCATCTCTCAGGAAATGTAAGAGTGGAGTTTTCCTTCTGGTGAGATCCATGGCATGCATGCAAAATTCAGTGAATATTTTCATTACTGTCTTATGAAGAAAGTCAGTGATGCAGGTATATAAATCGATATTATTTGTAAAGGCATATTAGATAGCACTTCAAATCATCAGGTTTTGTGATAGGTTGACAATTTTGGTTTACTTTCCATAATGAAGCTAAAGGAAAGTGAATGATTATTTTTTACATTATGTATTAATATTAAACTTAATGCCTTTAGAATTGTTTTATTTCTTCTACAAATTTGCATATTACATCAATAAGTGATATAAGACAGTGATACGTTTGTGGTAATTTTCCTTAGACACAATTGTATTTCAGGCAATTTTAACATGATCAAGAAATCCTTTCCCTAAAATCTATGTGCCTAGGAGAGGATTCTTCTAATCTCTGTTCCCCTTGATAATATGCTACTGAGTAATCCTCAAATTTCCAACTCTAAATTTGAATCTCTTCTCTGTGCTGATATAACTTACTCTTTTTGAAAACCAAATAAGCTGAATACAATAGCAACTAACTGAGAACCAGTTTGGAGTAGAATACATTGCTAGCTGCTGGAAGCAGGAATATAATAAAAGTGATAATTTTGAAGGAAATGTCAAGAGAGTTGCCAATAGGGCAGATGAATAGAGTTTAAAAAAATGAATAGTTCCTTATATAAAACCAAAGATCACAAAAAGTAGTATAGAAAGCAGAGGGGTAGAACATTGTGTGAGTTCATGTCTGACGTTCTCTCTTTACCTCAACATTTTTTGCTGATATTTGTTGCTGAAAATGAAAGAATGAATGTACATTTTAAGAAAGTTTTAGTGGTATGAGTTATGGCTGTTTGTTATTAAAATAGTCCATTTTCACATTAAAATACTTTGTTCAAATGTATTCATTGTAATTTTTAAATCTTCTATAGATCAATACATGTTTAAATATGAATAATTTTTTGTTCATTTTAATTTACTTATGTGTGTGTATGTTATTGTGTAAGTGTGTGTGTGTGTGTGTGTGTGTGTGTGTGTGTCCCCATACCAGGCCTCTTACCTCTGCAAAGATTCCTAAATACTTGTGCAACTTTTGTATGGATGGCTTGGGAATTGAACCTGAGCCAGCAGACTGCAAGCAGGCACCATTAGTCATTTATCCATCACCCCAAGTCCTAGTTAATTACAAGTTATTGAGAATCCACTCATTTTAATTTTAACTTTAAAAGCTTTCTTCTTAGAGATGTATTTAATTTGCTCAACATTTCCTGATATCAAAAACACGAAATATATACATTAAACCTCTGTAGGCTATATAGCTGGTAAAGATTTTCTCCCATTTTGTATGTTGTCTACTGACTCTGTTGATGGCTTGTTTATCTGCACAATAGCCTTTTAATTCAAAAGATCCAAATTGTTGAGTTTGTTTAACTCCCTGGGCGATTGAGGTTTTATTCAGAAAATCTTTCCTTATGCCTGTAAAGTGTAGTGTCTTCCCTACTTTTTTCTTCTAGTTTTAAAGGCCATAGATCCATTTGGAATTGATTTTTCTTTTGTGCAGGGTGTGAGAAGAGAGTCCAAATTCACTGTACATTTGGCTATCCAGTTTCCGCAGCACTAGTTTTGAAGATGTTGTTTTTCTCTAGTGTTTTTTAGACCCCTTTTAAAGATCAGGCAGCTGTAATTACTGGAACTTGTACATGGATCTTCTATTTCATTGGTCTATGTGTCTGTTTTTGTGCCAGTACCATGCTGTTTTTATTACTATGGATTTATAGCATATATTGAGGTCTGGTATGTGACACTACCATAAGTATTTCTTCTGCTGAGGACATTTTTTGGCAATCTGAGGACTTTTGTGCTTCCATGTGAATATCAAGACTATTTCTAACTCTGTGAAGAGATGTTGCAAGGATTTGGATTGGAATTGCATTGAATCTGTTATGATTTTCAGTAGAATGGCCATTTTCATGATATTCATTCTTTGGATCCATGAGTATGGAAGGTCATTCCATCTTCTCATGTTCATGTCTTCCTTCAATTTTTTTAAGTGTTTTGATTTTTCTTGTATAGATCTTTAACTTCCTTATCTTGGGATATTTCATGATATTCTTTTTTGTGACTATTATAAATGGGACAGCTAACTTGATTTCTTTCTTCTCATGTTTGTCATTGGTATATATGAAGGATTCTGATTTTTGCGTGTGTTTTATATCCTTCCATTTTGCTGAAAGCATTTATTAATTTTAGGAGATTTTAGATGGAGTCTTTCAGGTCACTTATGCATAGAATCATGTCATCTGGCAAGTGATATCATCAGAATCAAAAAGACAAACATCACATGCTCTTTCTCATATGCCATTCCTTAGTTAGAATAACTTGAGTTGATTGTAAATTGTAGTAATCATCAGACATATTGACATGGAACTAGAATGAAGCTAGGAGAAAGGGGGAATAGGGAGAGAGGAAAGGAGGGATTTCTCAACAAGCAAGCTGAGGGATAGGATATAGGAGATTGCAGGGTCTAGGAGTAAATAAGGGAAAGAAGAATAAGTACAACACACAAAAGCATTGCCAGAATGATCAAGTATCATAGAAACCTTCCTTTCATATAGCAAACTGAAAGATATAAAAATTAATAAGAGATAGAGGAGCACTCGGGCAGAAGGGCTCTGTAGTGTGTACAGAGTAACTAACTAACTGCAAAACCATGCACAAAGGATGGTAAATCTCAGTGCCAAAACTGATTATCCATACAGTAATTTATTGTTTGGGGAGACCAATGAGGTCTCCAAAACAATGTAGGGTTATACCAAAGCACTCGGTGACCCACCATGGCTAAGTAGTAAGACATTAATACTGAAGAAAGTATAGACCTTTGACAGAGAACAAGAGATGATGGTGGAAACCTAGAAGCAACCCAGCTCCCTGCTCGTTAGTAATCAGATTATGGGGAAGTGCTAAGCAAGTTATTAGGAGATAATGGCCACCAACAGCCTGAACAAGCAGGGAATCCTGCTAGCTACAAAATCAATGCATATATATGTATGTATATATATACATATATGTATGTATATATACATATATATATATATATATATATATATATATATATACTTGTGCAGTAGTGGCATAGAGCCTATGTGGGTAATCAATGGCACTCTGATTGGCTATGAGGCTGTTCAATGGATAAGAACTCATACTTGGCCCTGAAAAAAAGTCATCATCCTACAGATATGAAGGTCAGAGACCCCAGAGAGAAGATTCTATTGGTCTTTAGTCAGGAAGCATGCCTATACTCACTCAAAATCTCTAAAATAAGTAGGTGTACTCCCTTTACATCTTGTTGATCACTTTTGGTTGAAGAAACTTGTTTTTTAATAGAAAGCAATGGAAACCGTGGAATACCAATTTACATCAATAAGACAAGAAACTATAGCAATCCACCTAGTATGAGACAATCTCTACCACATCTGCCAGGGTCTAGGAGACATTCCAGAAGACATGGTGTTATAAACATGAGTGCTGCTCTCTCTGCTTTCCTGAAAACCAGCTCCACAGGGATGGTAATAAAAGACACTGAGGATACTCAAAATATCTCAAAGCAAGAATTCAGAGATTACAGAGATCTTGCCACTAATTTGGGCTTAGGAAACACCATCCAAGGCTCAGAGAACATTGTGGAAGAGGAAATATTGTTAAGAGCTACAGGGTGGAAAGGAA
Organism: Dipus sagitta; assembly: GCA_036346955.1. Lineage (NCBI taxonomy): Eukaryota > Metazoa > Chordata > Mammalia > Rodentia > Dipodidae > Dipus > Dipus sagitta. The sequence goes on along the minus strand of CM070779.1, from coordinate 113,992,932 downwards.
TTCTCCCCAACAGAGACAGACTGATGCAGTTTTGACCCCACAGTGAGCACCCGTAACTCCATTAAGGAGGGCCCTCATTGGATTGGGGTTGGTGAGAGGCAATATATGAGTATAACCTGAATGTGTCCTTGTGTGTGCAGGTGTACATGCATTTGTTTGTGCATGCATGTAGAGGCCATTAGTCAATATTGAATCTCTTCCTCTATTTCTGTTTGCCTTATTTTTAAAATTATTTATTGATTTATTTATTCACTTATTTATTTTAAGAGGGAGAGAGAGAGAGAGTGAGCAGGCATGCCAGGGCCTCTAGCCACTGCAAACAAACTCCAGATGCATATACAACCTTGTGCATTTGGCTTTACATAGATATTGGGAATCTGACTTGGGCTCTTTGGCTTTGCTAGACAGTGCCTTAACTGCCAAGCCATCTCTCCAGTCGTTGCTTTATTTTTTTTGGAGACAGTTTCTCTCACTAAGCCTAGATGATTCAAGTATAGTAGGTAGTCAGCGAGCTGCAGGCATCCCCCATCTCAACTTTGACAGTGATGTGGTGACAATTGTGCACCGACACAGCTGGGAATCTGAATGCAATTCTTCATTCAAACACAGCAAGTGTTTTATTGACTGGCACACACATATCACCAGCTCTGATTCGCCAGGGTTAATAAACTGATGGATGCTATCACAAGTATAGAGGAGAAGGAATCATTGTCTTTATGTGTGAAAATTGCACTTTTCATTTATTGGAGCTGAGCTAACAAGACGTACTTCTAGAGGATTTCCTTCAACATTAATTCCTTGTTTGGCTACAGGAATGTGTGATCATATATGCTGTGTATGTTTTATGCTCAACTTAACGCCAGTACAGTGCAATGGTATGGATACCTAGAAAAAAAAAACAGCAGAGATAAGCATGACTCTTTGTGCAACCTTTTTTTCTGGTTGATATATTTGTTTCTGATTCCTGTTTTTACTCAGTGTGTAATAGTCATATTCAAAGTCTTATGTCATTATTTAAATTACAACAGTATTATTGTAGGGCCACATGTAGTAATCAGATACAATAATTCCGCATAGGTTAGTGTCTGGATACTACGAATAAGCATTACACATCTAGCTCTCGTTTCCCTCCTCACGGTTTGCATCGTTTTACTTTTTGGCACTCAGCTGTGTCTATGCTCATCACGTGCTAACACACTTGCAGCAACATCAACATTTTCAAAGAGCATAAGGTAACTTGATTCAAACCATAATACAATTTAAGGCTGGTAGCTCAAGACTGTAGTTACAGCTACTCAATAGGCTAAGGTGGGAGGATTGCAAGTTGAAAACCTCACTGGGCTTTTGAGTGGAATCAGGGCTATCCTTAGAAACCCAAGTGTGTTTCAAAGGAATAAAGTAGAACAGTGCTTTGGAAGTTGTTCAGTGGTAAGATATGTGCATAGCATTTGCAAGGCCCTAACTTCAATCTTTAAGAACTACCCTCCTAATCAAAACGGAAAACTATGTATGTGCATTTTAAATATATATTTCTTTATTTATTCATTTAGGAGAGAGAATGGGTGCTCCAGGGCCTCCAGCTGCTGCAAATGAACTCCAGACATATGTGCCATCTTATGCATCTGGCTTATGTGGGTCCTCAGGAATCAAACTGGGGTCTTTTGGCTTTGCAGGCAAACACCTTAACCACTAAGCCATCTCTTCAAGACCCTATGTATGTACATTCTAACAGCAGAGGAATCTGAACTCTTTCATTATTGGTCTTTGCAACATGCTCACACATACACTCTAAAAAAGTAAATATTAATATTTTTCTGACTCATTCACACCTATCCTTATGTGAATTAAAACACAAATACAATATTTTATTTCATAAGTTTTTCTGGCATTGCTCTTTTAAAATGTAATCATAGTGTAATTATATTCTACTTTATTTTATATACATATATATATACATATATGTATATATCTGTACATGTAATCTTAGACAACTGTTGAACACAATAGATATCAATCAAATTCAGTCATTTTTATTGTTGCATAACATCACATAATTATATCTATCAAAGTTACTCAGCTATTATTTCACTTGTGAACATTCAAGTTTAAGATTTTGCCTTTTGAAAGATTAAGTCTTTACTTTTTTTTCTTACAGAGCAATTTTAACACAATTTACAGGATCTTACAAAGATTTCCCATATATCCAATGCGTTCCACAGGTACTGCTTCCCGTTTTTGACATTCCCCAGTGGAGAGGTATACTTATTAAACATGATGAATTTACATCGTTGCTTTCTTGTCACCTAAATCTATAATAGTAATTTGTATCCATTGTTGGCATTGTATACTCTTTTGATTTAAGCACACATGTATCCATCATTATGGTTTCTTTTTTTTAGGACCCTAAAAGTATTCTTTCCCTAGCTTATTTGAGCTTAGCCTCAGCAACCACAGACATTTTTTTTTCCTGTCTCCATAGTTGCCTCATATTCAGAATGACATATATTTTAAAACACAATACATGTAGCATTTTCAGATTATCTTCATTTACTTATAATATGCATTTGAATTTTATCTGACTTTGATGATTTGATAATGTATTTTCTTTTAGTCATGAATAATACTCTATTACTTCAATGAATCATAGCTTAACTTTACACACATGGTCTTAAAAAATACCCGTGTAATTGTGGATAAATTATCTATAAGTCTGTACTTGTGTATAAATGTAACTAGAAACCCACACAAAGTTTTGAGTATTGTGATGATCGACCACCTTCACTGTCTACTTAACCTGGTACAGATTCACACCTCTGGGCTGATCTATTTTCTAGAGGTATAACAATGAAAGGAAGACCCATCTGGGTGCTGGTGGTCCATCCAGTGGACAGATGGCTCCTGCTGTATAAGAGGGAACAAGAAGAAAGTTTGCTGAGCACCAGCATTCATCTCTCTTTGCTTCCTGGTTGTGGAAGCAGTGAGAGTGCTGTCAAAGCTGTCATGTATCCCTGCATGGATTTTTTAATACTTAGGCCAAAAACAAGCCCTTTTTTTTTCTTTTAAGTTGCTTTTGCTGGGAATTTTGGCACAGCCACAAGGATCATAACTAAAGCATATGTGGATATGCTTTTGTGATTTCTTTGTGTAAATATTAGCCTGGTCCCTGGTCAGAATATGTTTAAGTTTGTGAGAAAATGCCAAACACTTCCAAAATTGCTATGACATGTTTTCTTCACTGGTATTTTTTTCTGGACATTCCAGCCAGCAATTTGTGTTGGTATCTCTGGATTTGGCCATTCTAATAGGTATTTAGAAATAGTGCACTTTTTTCTTGTTCATTTTCTCCGATGATTTGATGTGAGCATCTTTGCATAAGTTGATTGGCCATGTATACAAGTCCTTGGTGATGTAGCTCTTACAGTCATTAACCTATCATTTTATTGATACGGTTAATTTTTAAGAGTTCTCTGCATATTTTGTATATTTATCAGTTCTATCTTTTTCGTACGTTTTGTCTCTTCTTGTCTTAATGAATCCAGTTTATGTGACATTTCTTTGATTGAATATGTATCATCTAAAGCTGCCTGTCTTAGTTTCTGTTTGAAACAGGGTATCTTAATGCAGCCCATGCTGGTTTTGAAGTTCCTATCTTGCTGCCTCTGCCTCCAAGATCTGGGAGTACAGTTCCATGTCCAGTTTCCTCTGGGTTTTCTTAGACATCATCCTCTAGGAGTTTATAAAATTGTGTTTCATATTTTTGCCTATAATCCACTTTGATTTAGGTTTTGTGAAGGTTGCAATGTCTATGTCTACTTCCATCATGTCTCAAAATATATTATCATTCTTCATTACTTTACCCCTTGTTCCTCTATCAACACATTGAATTATCTTGGTTCTTTCCTGCAGATTCAGTTTTGTGTTGTTTTGCCCATGTGACATTGCTTTGGTTCTAGTAGCTTTATGGTGAGTCTGGAAGTTAGGTAATCCTCATCTTCTGAGTTTAAATTAATTCTTTTGCTTTTTTTTGTTGTTGTTGGAAGGGTTTCACTGTAGCTCAGGCTGACTTGGAATTCACTATGCAGTCTCAGGATAGTCTTGAACTCACGGTGATCTTCCTACCTCTGCCTCCCAAGTGCTGGGATTAAAGGCATGAGCCACCACGCCTGGCAAAAATTTAAATTTTAAAACTCTGTTGGCTTTCCTAAGCTTTTTGTTTTTATATAGAAAGTTGAGAATCAAGTTTTTTAAATATTTTATTTATTTATTTATTTATTTGAGAGAGAGGAAGAGGGAGGGAGGGGGAAGAGAAGGAAAGAGTGGGCATACCATGGCTTCCAGCCACTACAAATGAACTTCAGGTGCATGTGCCCCTTTGTGCATCTGGCTTATGCGGGTCCAGGAGAATAGAACAGGGATCCTTTGGCTTTGTAGGCAAATGCCTTAACTCTAGTCCCAAGAATCCAGTTTTTGATAGTGACAAAATAACCTACTGCAAGCTTATCGTGAATCAATGGATTGCACAGTCATTGGCAAGACAACTTCTTCCCCAACCCTGCTGCTAAGGATCAAACCCAAGAGCTTTTCTAATGGGTTGCACCCTTAGTTGTAGAATACCTATCTTCACAATCTTACAATCCAGGACAAGAAATAACACTCCAATTACTCATATATTCTTTTCTTTCTCATGGTATAATACATGGTTGAAAAATTCTAAAGGATTTCATATGCTATGGTGCTATCAGTATTAGTATGCTCTTAATTTTAAATTCACCTCATTGCTTATAAGATGATTAAGAATTCATTTATTAATATATCCTCTTTGTATCTGACAAACTTGCCATCATTGTTCATTAGTAAGAAGAGATTATTTTTCTTGAACCTTTTGGATTTTATTGCTTCTGATATAAATTATTCTATTATCGTTGTTGTTTCATCTTATTGCTTTATCCAGTACTCTTGTATAGTGCTGAAAAAGAGGTGATAAGGGGGATTTCTTGAACTTTTCATGTTCTTAATAGGAATACTTGAAGCTTCTTAGAAAAAGAAAATCATGATTGTAGGAGGATACTTTTGTAGTATATTTCATACTGATTAAATTTGCCTTTACTTTTAGCTTCCTCAAAGTTTTAATCATTATGTTGTATTTTGTCAATTTTCTTGTGATATCTATTGAAATGAAATGAGCATATGGTTTTTAACTTTTAGCTTTTCCCTCTTCTTATCCCGTGTGTGTGTGTGTCACTTTTAGCTTTTGGGCTTGCTGTATTACTTAATTTTTATTTAAACACAAATTGTATACCTGAAATATCTATTAGTCATGGTACATAATTATAAACATTATATGTTACAACTATTACTGAACTTCCTTTGGTCATACTTTGCTGAAGCTATTTCTTTCAGTATACATTAGCCATATAGATGTGTTTTTCTTTCCTTGTGTTGTGTTTCGCTTTAACTTCTATCATCTCAAAGATATCATAGAGAATTGTTATTAACTTGGCTCTTGAATAACATGATGTATATCTACATCTATAATAATTGTTTTGAGAACTGACACAGCTTAAAATCTCCATATATAGTTTGTGAGAATTGAAACAATTTTTAAAAACTCAGATAAATTGTATAGCATGGAACTATTGAAGACAACTGAGAAAAAAAGTAAGTCCTGAATGCACAAAATGTATATAAGGTGTTATTATAAGTTGATATAATGTTATACTATAAAAAGGTAAAATTTATCAATTATATGCATACCAACTCAGATCATACATGACAGTAGTAACAGTAAAAAGAAATGATTGTCTTTCTCTGTCTCTCTCAGAAAAATAAAATATTTAAACTAGAGGAATGAAAAAAAGTATAAAAATGCAATGTTAGATCATAACTGTGTCTCATAACTGAACTGTGGTAATAATATTGAGGCTGCCTCTACACTTATTTCATGTACTTAAGTATTGTGAATGTAAGCTTAAAACACTGTGTGGTGCTAATAATCCCTCCATGAACTCTATCCAGAAAATTGTACACAGCAGTAAAACGTTATCATTCATGGTTCTCACTGTGTTTAATATTTAACATGCAAAATATTATTCATCAGTTGTGAATATTGTTAATAAGCTTCACGTCTGTAGTGAGCTTCTAATATTTAAAGCTTGGAGGGGGTGAAAGACATGCATAGGTTTTTTTTCAACTGCAGAAGAGAAGAGAAAATCTAAACGCTATACTTCTATATAAATGCCTCATAGAACATGCTAGTGTATACATGTCAGGTGTTTTCTGTTTGAAATGATCATCAAATATTGACACCATATATTGACTAGATATAAGCCTGTTCAAATACCTCCTTATCCTTATGAGAGTTTTAACAAATTGTTTCTTTCCAGAAACCATCCCATTTTAACATACTTTATAAAATTTGTGGCCATAGTATATGTGGAGTACATTTGTTATGCTTTGTGACCACTGCATGTATAGTTATGGCTCACCTTTTTTCTGTCACTAGTAGTAAATTGTTAGTGCTTTATTTTTTTAACTTAGCTTTCTTGCTATGAACAATGATTAAAATTTTGACAAAGAATGTGTTGGATTATTTTCAAAAGAGGATACATACAGCATGTTATGTTTCCACTTATAATGTGTAAGTTTTATTTGCCCTGAAATTTAGTGGTTTAGATAGGACTTAAATGTTTGTCAATCAAATAAATTTAAAGCATAATACGTGTGTCATCTGTATCTTACATATATTTTTATCCTAAATGCTGAGAAACTTCTTAATATGTTAATTTGATATTTAAATTTCTGAAATGATTTGTCTATATTTATTATTTTTATCCATTTTGTTCCCTTCAATATTAAATTTGCATTGGGTGTTTGGTTTAGATAATTTTCTTTGTGAATGTAAATATTATCACTATGATTACCTACACATTAGATGTACTGTCTCAACATTGAATAAATATTTTATTTTATTTGGAATTATGATTCAATTTTTGAAAATAAATAACTAATGGTAATTATAAAAACTTCATAATATTAATGTTTTATTTTAGAAAATATGTTTTCTTTTGAATGTATATTAATTGTATTACTTCTCTATTCTTTTTTTTTTTTTTTTTTTTTTGAGGCAGGGTCTCGCTCTAGCTCAGGCTGACCTGGAATTCAGTATGTCTTCTCAGGGTGGCCTCAAATTCATGGCAACCCTCCTACCTCTGTCTCCCAAGTGCTGGGATTAAAGGTGTGTGCCAGCATGCCCAGCTACTTCTCTATTCTTATCTCTACTCATGTAAAAGTAAACATTAAAGAGAGGTGTTATGAACTATCAGTTATTGTGATAGACATATTGGCAGTATCAAAATATTAAGGATTCATTCAGAAATTTTATTTCCATCACATTTGCTTTTGAAAATAATTAATTATAGTAATATAAGTAATTCTATGAAAGATTTATTTAGGGCTGGAGAGATGGCTTAGCGGTTAAGCGCTTGCCTATGAAGCCTAAGGACCCCGGTTCGAGGCTCGACTCCCCAGGACCCACGTTAGCCAGATGCACAAGGGGGTGCACACGTCTGGAGTTCGTTTGCAGTGGCTGGAGGCCCTGGTGCGCCCATTCTCTCTCCCTCTCTCTATCTGCCTCTTTCTCTCTGTCTGTCACACTCAAATAAATTAATAAAAATAACAAAAAAATTTAAAAAAACTAAAAAGAAAGATTTATTTAGAATACTTTTACTTATTTGTGAGGTGAGAGTTAGGGAGAGAGAGAGAGGAAGAGAGAGAGAGAAATGTGTCCACCAGAGCCTCTTATGCTGTCTGTGAACATGCACCACTTTGTTCTGCATCTGGCTTTACATGAGTGATAGGGAATTGAACCCAGACCTGCAGGAGTTATGCTTTAACCACTAAGGCATCTCCTTAGCTCAATATTTATTATTTTGCTATTTTTATTTGCATGTGTGTTATATGCATAATATACATCTTTGTGTGTGTGTGTTAACACATGTGTGCAAGTATAAGTGTGCTTGTGTATGTATATAAGCCAGAGGATCATGCAGTGTCTCTTAGTCACTCTCTACCTTATTGTTTGGTACAGGGTCTCTCACTGAATGTGACACTGAACCTGAATCTCACTTATTTGTCTAGACCAGGTAGCTAGTGAGCTCATTGATTTTCTTGTCTCTGCTTTCCTGGCACTGGGATTACAGGCATGTGCTACTGGGCTTAAATTTTCCATGAATGCTGTAGATCAAACTCAGGTCCTCATACTTACATGGCAAGTACTTTACTAACTGTGCTCCCTCTCCAACCCATTTTTCTTTTATAGTGAAGAAAATGTATTAAGTCCTCCAGTAAATCTATTTTATTGGTCAGAATAGTTATAAATCAATACTTCTACCCCTTGTCAAGGTACAAGATTAGCTTAAACTAATCAAAAATCATCTCTGAGGGATTATTGGTAGATGACATACAAATACAAGTCTGGTCTGTTACTGCGGAGAAATGACTCATGAGTTTTCACAACGCTGAAAATTAAACAAAATTGTTTATCAACTACTGTATGATTTTGTGTTCTGACATTTTTGCTTTGTCCTGGTGACAGAGATTATAAGAGATAGTTTGGAAACCAAATTGGACATTTTTACTAACATACAGTTATTGAATATAGTTGCATGAAAACAATTTCTTTAAAATTTATCATGTTCTTCAGCCATATTCATATCACTGTTCTCCCTCTTCCTCATTTTTCTTATTCTCCTAACTTCACACCCCCACACACAATATTTGTCTTTTTGAGCCTAACCTGTTTTATTTAACATGGTAATATCCAGTTGTATCCATTTTCCTACAAGCAATATAATTTCCATCTTACAGTTGAACACAACTCTACTGTGTATGCAAATCACAGGTACATCCATTCATCTATTGAAGGAAACTCAGATTGATGACTTAGCTAATACGGGATTTTGAATGCAAGGTGCCACTCATAGCCTCATAAATTTGTGATTAAGTCTCATACTTATTCTCTAGTAGATAGAGCCTTTTAGGGGGTGAAGTTTTGCTAGAGGAGGTGTGTTACTGAGGATGGGCTTTGGGTTTTTATAGTCTATCTCTACTCATCAATGCTAGTAGATCCCACTCTCTACTTCCTCTCTGCTGCTGGTATGAGGAGGTGTGCCACCTGTCTGCTTTTTCTTACCTTTTTCACAATGATGAAAGTTCCCTTTGAATCTCTAAGCTGAAATAAAGCTGGTTCTGGTTAGGAATTTTTAGTTGTTGGGTTTCTTTTTGTAATATTGTATTTTTATTTATTTATGAGAGAAGGAGAGACAGAGACAATGAATATTCCAGGGCATTCAGCCACTGCAAACAAACTCGAGATACATGTGTCACCTTCAGTGTTTGGCTTATGTGGTTCCTGGGGAATTTAACCCAGGTCCTTTGGCTTTGCGGGCAAGCATCTTAATGGCTAAGCCATCTCTCCAGCCCTGTTAAGGAGTTTTGCTGCAGCAATGAGAAGGCATCTCCTTCAGCTACAATAAACACTTCTCCAATAAACATAACTGGGCCAGTATCTCTGTGTATGTGAATTTAGAGAGCCCTTCAGTATAAATGCAGGAGTGGTATAGGTGAGCCATAGTGTAGCTCTATTTTTATTTTTGAGGAACCTCCACACTGGTTTTCAAAGTGGCTAGACTGATTTACATTTCCACTAGTAGTGTATAAGTGTTTCTTTTTACTTGTCAACATTTATTGATATGCATATTTTAATAGCAGCCATTCTTATTGGCATAAGGTAAAATCTGATATTTTAATTTTCATTACCCTAATTGCTAAAACTGTTAATTTTTTTGCATTTTATTGGCCATATAAATTTGATCTTTTGATAACTGCTTATTCATTTTATTAACTCTTTTGTTGATATGATTCTTTGTTTTCTTGCCATTTCAATTCTTAATATATTCAAGATATTAGTCCTATGTGAGATTCATAACACCTAAATATTTTCTCCTAATCTATATCTGTCTTTTCACTTTGATTATTTTTGTCATATTTTTTATGCTTTTTAAACAATCTATTCTTTCCTACACAATAAGTTGTTTAAAAGGCTTGTTGAATCCAGTTTGTGAATTTTATTTAGAAAAAAACTTCTTATACATATTTATAAATCGTCATTCAAAATATTTGTGCCAATTTACACTGCCATTAGCAAATACATGAATGTCTCTTCTGAGTCACCGTATTGAGTTGCCAAACTAGATTGAACAACAAATGCAAATGTACCTATCGTCTATCAACAGGATGCTGAAATTTGAAGCAACAGAAAAGCTCAACAAGAAACAAATTAAGTTATAAATATGGACACAACATACTGTACCAGTAAGAAATATCTCGCCACTATTGATCTGTCAAAATTTTCATAAACATTTGAGCTATACAATGTTATAATACCACACTTAATTTTTGACTTGAATATGTATATTCTCATTTACATCTAAGTATTTATGCTTTTTATTATATTTTGTGGTACTGGCCATCTAAACCAGGAAATTTATTATTGACTTATACCTCAAACTGAATTCTGCAGTTCTAAACAGCATGTAAAGTGGTAAAATTGTAAGTAGCTTTTCTTTTAAAACATAAGGCCTAATCTATTTTTCACCTTTCCTTCAAGTCTGTGTATGATTTGGTTTGCATACAATAAAGGCGAAATAAATTGAATCATTTTTTACACTGACACAGTTGAAAATAATATAAACATATCATATAATCTATTGGTTATCCTCAATGAACTCTGTTCTAATTGCATTCTGATAGAATCTAAAATAACTGAATTTAGTCCCTTCATGTGTTTATAGCAAGGTGACCCCTCAGCAAAGGGCATCTTCTAACATGTGTGGGAATCCAGGGTGGGCCAAGACAAATGAGAGCATTATGGGATCTTGGAAAGATTTCCTGGAAGAAATTACTTGCTATTGGAAAGGAAGGGAGCCCTCATCTGTACTCAAGACACCCTTCCAACTACATGACAGACTCCACTTTTTTTTTTAATTCTGCAATGGTTTCATTGTTTTTTCCAAGCTATATTATACAACAAGCATTTACATTTATTTCATTTAACTATCCTAGTGGACCAGAAATTATTATAAAATATAAAGCCATTCTATGAATTCTACTAGGTAAAGGAAATGATGAAACTCAAGCATATTATTTAGCTGGTACAAAAAATGTGTTTATTCAAAATATACCTGAACTAAAAATAAATTTTCTCATACATTAGCTACATTTTTTAGCCCAGGCTGGCTTAAAGTCATGGCAAGTCTCTTAACTCAGCCTGTCAAGTGATGAGATTAAAGGTGTGTGTAAGCCACAAGTTGGGAACTGATATACTTCTGAGCAAGGCATCCTAGAGCACAGAAAGAGTATGATGGAAACCCCTGATCAGGCCCTTGCTTGTCCACATCTGTGAGTTGTTCTCACACATGGAAATGCCTTTATGATACTATGCTCAGGTATGAATTTTCTACTTTGTTTACACAGGCTTGCTTATGGAATGAAAGGTGTTAATCTCCACAGACAAAATTTAGGAGATTTTCATGTCTATTGATGATTATAATAGCATTTTACATTGTACTTATTTTTTCAAACTTAAAAAGTATTATTGATCAGGGTAATAGCATGGAAAAATCTACCTGGTTTTTGGTAGGAAGCTAGAAAAGATAGGGGCTGTAGTAAATCTAGTTTTATTAAATTAAATTTAATTATTTAATTAATTAATTTTTATTGACAACTTCCATGATTGTAAACAATATGCCATGGTAATTCCCCCCTCCCCCCCACTTTCCCCTTTGAAACTCCACTCTTCATCATATCCCCTCCCCCTCTGAATCAGTCTCTGCTTTATTTTGATGTCATCATCTTTTCTTCCTATTACGATGGTCTTGTGTAGGTAGTGTCAGGCACTGTGAGGTCATGGATATCCAGGCCATTTTGTGTCTGGAGGAGCACGTAGTAAGGAGTCCTACTGTTCCTTTGGCTCTTACATCCTTTCCTCCCCTTCTTCCACAATGGACCCTGAGCCTTGGAAGGTGTGATAGAGATATTTCAGTGCTGAACACTCCTCTGTCACTTCTTCTCAGCACCATGATGCCTTCTGAGTCATCTCAAGGTCACTTCCATCTGAAAAGAGAAGGTTCTCTAACTAAAAGTGAGAGTAGCATTAATATTTGGGTATGAGCATTAAGAGAAGTGCTTACTGGGCAGTTTGGTGAGCATAGTATATACATTTAGCCAGAAAACATCAGCCTTTGCACTCCTAAGGCTCATGATTACCCCTGTTGTATTCCTTCCCATGCAGTGGGCTCCAATGAAATTAGAGGTTGGTTGGTTTCCTACATAACAGATGTGCCACTATTGCAGACATTGGCTCATTTGGCCTGGCTGGACAAATATAAGGCTTGCAGTGTCCACTGTTGTGTATCTTCACTGGTGATTTCTCGCTCTCCCCTTGAACTGCATGGAGTGTGGCTTTTCCCAGCTTTCTGTCAGCTGGTCTACATGGAGGTAGTATTCAGCCCAGCACCAGCAGGAGTTTTCAGTGATCTTGAAGCCCAAGTATGTGGACTCTTCAGCAATAGGTTCTTACCATATATTCCTGGTGGGAAACCAAGGGCCTCAGCAATGGCCTGTAATGTTTTGTGGCCATCTTTGACCTAACTGGAAAAATACTCACTGGAATGTATCCCATGCCTGGCACTGAAAGTTGTCTATTAACAATCTATTACTCCTGAGTGTTCCATTGTCCAAAAATGTAGGTTTCAATATGAATTATTTATATCCTCTTAGATTTTGATTAGCCCTCCCTTCACCTTTCCTGTATTAAGTAAATTCCCATCTCTCTCTCTCTCTACACACACACTCATTTACACATGTACATGCTTGTAGTTACTGATTTAATGTATACATAGTTTAATGATATAAAGAAGGATAATCTAGGCTAAAGAGGTTGCAGAACTTCAGTGAATCCAATGTTCTTAAAGTGCAATGTTATTGTATATAAAGTGACACATTCTAAATCAGATCTTTTTTTTCTTCATTGACTCACTAATTATTAAAATACTCTGGTTAATCTGTTGAAAAAGAAAAAGTTGAGTCCCATCACAAGAGATTATGACAATGACTCTAATTCTCCAAATCCTTGCCAGCATTTGTTTTCATTTGACTTTTTTTGATGTCTTCTATCCTTACTAGGGTAAGGTGGAATCTCATAGTTGTTTTAATTTGCATTTCCCTGATGATTAGGGATGATGAACATTTTCTTAAATGTGTGTTTGCCATTTGTATTTCTTCCTCTGTGAGTTGCCTATCCAGCTCTTTGCCCCATTTTGTGAGCGGGGTGTTTGACTTTTTATTGTTTAGGTTTTTGAGTTCTTTTTAGATTCTAGAGATTAGGCCTTTGTCACTTGGATAACCTGCAAATCTTTTCTCCCATTCTATGGGTAATCTATTGGCTTTGCTTATTGTACGCTTGTCTGTAAAGAAACTCTTCAGCTTCATGTGATCCCATTGGTTGAGTGACTGTTTAAGATCGTGAGCTACTGGGGTTTTGTTCAGGAAGTCCTTTTCCATTCCTATATCATGGAAAGTTCTGCCTACATATATTTCCAGTAGTAGCTGAGTTTCTGGTCTTATATTCAGGTCTTTGATCCATTTGAACTTGAGTGTTGTGCATGGTGAGATGTGTGGATGAAGTTTTGATTTCCTGCATATGGTTATCCAGTTTGTCCAGCACCATTTGTTGAAGATGCTGTCCAGCGTATATTGTTAGGGCCTTTGTCAAATATCAATAGCTGTAGTTGCTTGACCAAAAGTCCGGGTCCTCAATTCTATTCCATTGGTTTATACTCCCATTTTTATGCCAGTACCATGCTGTTTTTATTACTATGGCTTTGTAATATAGCTTTAGATCAGGTATGGTGATGCTTCCATAGGTATTTCTTTTTCTGGAGAAATGCTTGGATATCCAAGGCCTTCTGCCTTTCCATATGAAATTTGAGATCATTTTTTCTATCTCTGTGAAGAACGATGTTGGGATTTTAATTGGAATTGCATTAAATCTGTATATTGCCTTTGGTAGTATTGCCATCTTCACAATGTTAATTCTGCCTATCCAGGAGCATTGGAGGTCTTTCCATTTTCTCAAGTCTGCCTCAATTTCTTTTTTGAGTGTTTTTATGTTTTTGTTGTATAGATCTTTCACTTCCTTGGTTAACATTATTCCAAGGTATGTTTCTTTTTCTTGTTGCTATTGAAAATGGGAAGACGTCCCTTATTTCTTTCTCTGTATCTTTGTAATTTGAATATAGAAAGAAAGGCTACTGATTTTTGTGCATTCATTTTGTAGCCTGATACTTTTCTATAGGAGTTAATCACCTTCAGTAGTTTTGGAATGTAGGCTCTCTGGTCTCTTACATATATAATCATTTCATCAGCGAATAGAGCTAACTTAACTTCTTCCTTTCCAAATTGTATCCCATTTACTTCTTTCTCCTGTCTTATTGCTTGAGCTAAGACTTCCAGTACTATATTGAAGACCAGAGGTGAGAGTTGACAACCCTGGCTTGTTCCTGATCTCAATGGGAATTCCTCCAGTCTCTCTCCATTAAGTATTATTTGGGCCTTCGGAGCTTTGTATATTGCCTATATTATGTTAAGATATGAACCAACCATGCCAATTTTCTTCAATGTTTTGATCATGAAATGATGATTCTACATTGAAGCTTCATAGTTACATTTCTAATAAACTTTCAAATTACGCTTACTCTCCCAAATAAATCATATGTTGAGAACTAATAGAAATTTTTATAATATTCTTGATATATATCCAGTCTTCCTACCAATGTGAATATGCCTATTAAGAAATGATATGTTTATAAATAACAATTTTTTTCTGAGATAAGCCCAACAGACTGGCCTTTTTTAATGTGAGAGAACATAGAGTGATAGAGTGAGATAGAGAGAGAGAAAGTGAGGTACAGGAGAGAATTGGCACAACAGAGCCTTCAGGCACTGCAATCACACTCCAGACATATGTGCCACCTTTTGCACATATGCAATCATGCATGCTTGTGTCATTTTTTGTGTCTGGCTTATGTGGGACTTGGGGGACTAAAAATGAGAACTTGGGCTTCACAGGCAAGCATCTTAACCTCTAAGTCATCTCTCCAGCCCTATATCACAAATCTTAATGCAGCATCAATAAAATATACTTCTTTTGTCATATCTGATGGTATTGCATTAAAAGAGAATCAACAATCAACATTTGATTGTGCTTGTTCAGTACAATGGCATTATAGTGTCGTTGAGGTAGTAGTGACAGCTGATTGCAGCTACAAAGCAACAGTTTCTGATGATGGAGTTAGTAGAAAAATATTTGGTTTTAATAAATAGGATTCCACTAAATATTGATAATAACACAATGTTCTTTAGAAGCCACTGGTTTGTTTTATATAATATTAATAAAAACAAATATATAGCAATGCAACTCAAAGAATACTAGAAAAGTAAAGAAGACACTACAGAAGAAGTGAAATATTCCTTGTTTTTGAAGTAATTGTCATTTGTCACTAACAGATGTTGGGTATTAGTAAAGTTTTGAAAAAAGAACTCAGGGTTAACTTTTAATGTTCTTTCAAAAGATAGAGTTAAAACGGATGGCCCTGAAAAGAAGGACATTAATTGAAGTGACCCAATGTCAGAAAGAAACAAAATCTCATATTCTCTTTGATATCCAGATCTCACCTTGTAATGTCTTAAGTCTACATGTGTATTGTGGAAAAATTTGGGTAAAACCTATAAAGATAGAATGGTAACGAAAAGTGGCAATAAAGAGACAGGCAGAAAGAGGGATGAGGAAGGGGAAAAAGGACAGCTGTGCCATGCAAACTGAAAAGGGGAGAAGAACAGTACGAGAGGGGGATTGAGGAGTGGGAGTATTGAGGAGGAAAAGGGGGATGAGAATCAGATAAAACTTATATTTGAAAATACCAGAATGAATGATACCTAAATCATTGTATATTAGGTTAAAGACGGATCAAAATAGGATTAGTTAATTCAATCCAGAATAGAATAAAATAAATAGTATTTTAGAAAAAGATAAAAGTCCACTGCAT
Source organism: Dipus sagitta (assembly GCA_036346955.1). NCBI lineage: Eukaryota > Metazoa > Chordata > Mammalia > Rodentia > Dipodidae > Dipus > Dipus sagitta. The sequence goes on along the minus strand of CM070779.1, from coordinate 113,976,769 downwards.
TTTTTTGTTTTTCTTCTAAGGAACCTAGTTATAGTTTTCTTTCATGATTTTCCTGTGCCACAAAGTATTATATTAAGTTGTAATTAATAAAAATGAAAGCCGGGCGTGGTGGTGCACGCCTTTAATCCCAGCACTCGGGAGGCAGAGGTAGGAGGATCGCCGTGAGTTCGAGGCCACCCTGAGACTCCATTGTGAATTCCAGGTCAGCCTGGGCTAGAGTGAGACCCTACCTCGAAAAACCAAAAAAATAAAAAAATAAAAAATAAAAATAAAAATGAAAATTTTTAAATCCATCAGCATAACAAACAGAACTTGTTTTATACATATGAAAGAAAATGTGCTTTCTGAAATTCATCCTAATAAAGAATTTGAATAAAAACAATGCCATAAAGTTTCCTATCTTAATAATTTCCTTAGCAAAGAAATGTAAAAACATATTTATTAAGTACTACCAGTTGGAAGGTCAACTATAATTGGGACAGTTTTGAAGAACTTAGACTGATGATTTGGAGATATGATGAAATTAGGATGAAACTAGCTAACCTGTATTTATCAGTACAGACTATTGGCAAGCCAGAGATAGTTTGAATGAGACTAAGTACACATCATCATGCAAGTTTGTCACCAGTGAGAGTATGCATTCAGCATCATTTGTTGAGTACACCCTATACATAATACTATCCAAACATTGTTTTCACAATGTGGATAGTACAGAGAGCAGCATAGGGCAGAAGAAAACGTCAAAACCCAGATGAACTAGAAATACAACAGTAATGAGCAAAAATGAAGTTCACATATAATAAGCAACTCACTTCTCTTCCCTAAAATGTAGGGAAAGGGGAGTTGAAAGTACTGACATCAGTACACAGGCTATAATACTCAAAAGCTGGTAAAGGTGATGGCTCAGGACTTTGCTGTGGTTGGGGTATGGAGCCGCATTTTCCTGAGGCAATGACTTGAGTATGTGTGGTTGTAACTCACACTGACTCCCACACAAAAATCATGGACTATCTTATCAGCTTGCTCAGAGGTAGTTAAACAAAAAAGATGGTGCTCAAATCTATTAACCTTTGGACACCAGTGGAACTTGACTATGTATTAAAAATAGTCTCAGATGTTTGAGGTAAATGAGGTGTGGAAGACTGTACTTCTTCCATATCAGTGAGACAAGAAATTCCCATTGTAAGTGACCCTAAAAGGGCAATTTTTAATGAACAATGGATTCCTGATTATGTATTTTTGATGATATAATTCATATTATGATGTTGTTCTAAGAAATAAATAATATGGCTAAAATGAAAATTATATTTTCCAGAAGACATATGAGCCTATGCATTGTGAATTGCCAAAAATGTCTGTGAATGAGGATATGAGCCCTGACACAGAACTCAAGTACATGAATACGCTCACTGATGGTAGTATGGAAAACGGTCCATACAACAGAAAACACTAGACAGAAAAGAAGACACTAATACTAATACCTGAGTCATTTTTTTTTTTTTTTTTGAGATACGGCCTTGCTGTAGCCCAGGCTGACCTGAAATTCACCCTGTAGTCTCAGGCTAGCCTAGAACTCACAGTGCTGGGGTTAAAGTTCTATGTTACTACACAGGTCCAAATTTGAGTTTTTGATAATGAGAAGCAAATAGGTTACATTCTGAAAAAAAGCTGATGGTGATGCTGAAACCCAATGATTTGGTGCATATCAGGAACATAGATTAACATTATACCTTTTTTTTTAAAAAAGAAAACCACTATGCAATAAACCTGTATATCAGGTCATGATAATGAATGGCAATATGTTCTCTGAAAATAGCCACCATTCACAAAATAATAAGGCCAAAATATCATGCCCTTAGGTTCAATGATGACTAAGTGGTATACTTTCTTCTCTGAGGAATTATACTCAGGAGCTGATTTTAATAGTTCTACATTTGAGGGATATATGGGCCTTGAGTCTAAAATGTTCCCAAGAAAGACAGAGAAATAAGAAATGATTGACAGTTTTTGCATTTGCTTTTTGGAAAATACTTTATCACCAGCAAATTTCATTTTATTTTTAAAATATTTTAGTTTTATTTATTTATGAGAGAGAGAGAATGGGTGTGCCAGGGCCTCTAGCCTCTCACTGCAAACAAACTCCAGAAGCATGCACTATCATGTGCATCTGACTTATGTGGGTTCTGGGAAATCAAACCTGGGTCCTTAGGCTACACAGACAAGTACCTTAACTGCTAATCCATCCCTCCAGCCCTTATTTTATTTCTTACTTGTTAATGCTCCCCATTGGGGTGGGGGTAGTCTGTATTCTACATCCTCAAATCAGATCTGCAAGCTCGGCTACGCTTCAGAATTTGTTTGTCTGGTGTGTAACACTAATTCAACAAATATAAACAGTACTATTTCTCAAGAAAATAAAATAGTTTTTAAACAAAGAACAATATCTCCTCACTTGTACAGAATTAGTCTCTGTGTGGTAATTAGGAATTAAGTAACACATTTCTCCTCGACCTTATTCATATGAACCTACAAACACAAATTGGAGATGTTATCACTTTGATGTATTACAAAAACTATTTATGATAAAAATATGTCTAAAAAGCTGATAATCAGAGGACAAGAAGGCAAGATCTGTCATGAATAAAATGAGTAATATGTAAATAAGAAGAGGCTATTTTAAGGAGGTTTATGAAAAATGTCACCATGAATCGTTCTGTTCTTTCTGTGTTTATGGATATGGTTACTAAATTTACAATTCAATTTAAAGTTTAACTAAATCCACTGTGTCTCAATTATTACTTGCTTTTCCAGCTGCTTTAATCCTACTATAATACATTTCTTTTTCATCTGCCTAAATATAAGAGGCACATATTGCTTACTCATTTCAATTCATGTGGTCAAGAAGTTTTTGTTTTTTTTTTTTAGAAAATGGATTACTTATAGTCCTTTTATGTAGTGTTATTTTAAATTTGTTTGGATCAGTAAATTGAAATGGGAAGTTCATCAATAATCTGGCTACTAAACTCAAATGAAACTCAAAATTGAAACAGATGTTTATTGTGCATCCATTATAAGCTAGACTTTGCTAGCTCTGAAAGTTCAAAGAAGAAAAACACTTTATTCAATTTGTTTGCTCAGAGCTGACAATGAGAAACAGATAAACCAGGCAATGAAATAAAACTCAGCATGATGCGAGCAGTCTGCCTGGTAGATACATGATGAAGTTTAGATGGTGAACTAAAGTTTTTGGGTTAGAAAGGTTAAGGAATTGCCTGTCTTCAAGGTAAGGAATCACATTCCAAGCAAATAACATCCTCAATGACTAAAGCAACAGACATGAGATAACACAGTTGGCTCATGAATACCAAATAATTTAGTATTGTTTTTATAATCAGACACCCTGCTCTATGCCTATCCCAGTGCAATTCATCCTTCGTAGCAAGATGTGTATTAGCTTAAGTTATCTTCTCCCATTCTCTGACAGGGTGATCCTTTCCACATTCACTATTTAGGTAAATTAATATGCAGGTAAAAATGTATATTAATTAGTTCATCTTTCCTCTGACTATATTGGACAACCACATTTCTTGGGGCCCTTTCAGGTAAATGATAGTACCTAGTAGCTATGAAAGACTGAGGACAGTCACCAGCAGACACACAACCATATTTCCTGCATAGCTTATCACAATTGACTCACAGGGAGATATGTACCTTGTGTCTGGGTGGGTCAATGCCTTGTAATGTAGAGCACCTCCTCCAAGTTCAACATAAGCTTTCCGTACCACACTTCACTTGTTAATTCTATCCTGTCACAGAGGATGGTGACCAGCATGTATATCTAAGCCATCACTTCCTGGTAGGATACCTGACCAAAAACGTCAAAATTGCCATATCTATTAGAAATGCTTTCTATCGTGCCACTGAGGTTATGTTTGTTTGTTTTTTTTTAATTCACTGTCAAATACTAGTTTAACTTTCCAGATGCATAATAGTCTCCATTTTAAATTCCATTAGGCAGTCAGCATAGAAAGTCAAACTTATAACCAGGGCAAGCAGTCAAATAATGAGTTAAATGAGGCACAACGTTTATCTTTAGCAGTCCCCTGGTTTGTTTTGTTTGATTGCTTTTAACTTTGCAACTCCTTCAGCCTAACGTCCAGCATTAATCATCTGTATAGATCTTACCCAACTAGTCACTTCCCCCATCTTTACATTGTAAACCATCTCATGGACCTTCATTTACTGCTTCTGGCACTTATGATCAATGGCTACTTTCTGTGTATGGAGACTCAGCCTAGATAGAAAATACCCATGGAATGGGAGAAATGCTTTAAAGTACATAAAGGCACTCTGAAAAAGTCACAAGAAGTCTGATGTCATCACCATCTTGAAAACCAACAGTCATACAAGCAAATCAAAAGAGAAAATGAGAGGAGGGAAGGAAGCAGATGCTTCCTCCTTATCATGTACAAACACACCCTCAGGTGTTCAGTGTACACAGTATCATTTATGTGTCTACTCTTATAATAAGAATAAAATACTACAATTAACTTTCTTCAAAGGAAGCACATATATCCCAGTGATATAAAATAATTTAATAATTCATAGTGTTTATCAGGAAAACTGTAAAGTAAATGAATCCATTTGGTAAAAAAGTAAATTGTTAAAATGCAAGCCTTAATTGAAGAAGGGAGCAACTTTCATATTTTCTTGCCTAGAAATAATCCCTTTCCATTGGCCCATTGGCAAACCACATCTACACCATGTATATATACATATATATATATATATATATATATATATATATATATATATACATATATATATATATATATATATATAATTTTATAGTCATTTTGAAGTTAGTTATGCATTCATGGAATAGATAAAAGAATTATGTTTTAGAAATTTCATGTCATGCAGACTGTAGGTGAGCCACCCAGCTCACGAAGTCAGTGCATTCTGAATGCACTCTCTAAAGCCCCTGTTTCATCTTGCTTTGATCATATCTTAGATTGATGTGTTTTTTAATGTGCACTAATATGTTTGGGTTATGATCTTGTCTCTCAGTTTTGATAAAAGTAACTCAAATTATCTGTACTACAAAGCTGTCATTTCTAACCTTCTTTTCCAACCTACATGCATCTTTGTGTCTAACTTAAACTCAGATAGGAGGGACTGATAATGTCTCCAGTCATTAGCCATTCCCTATATCTTTGGCACTTAAACTTCACTTTCCTAATCTAGGTTGAATATTCAGATGGCAGTTTTAGGCCAGGTCAATGAAGAGCTATTTTACTACCAGGTTTTGGGATGGAGTCTGCCAAGCTACAGTGCTTCTACAGTAAAAGCAACTTTGCTTGTTCTCAAAAACTCATCAAAGAAAAGACAGTGTGCATTGATTTATATTTGATAAGATTTGAAAACTATACAAGTCCTTTTCCAACATAGCTATGATATAACAACTTATGATATGCTTAGCAATGGACAGAAGTATCTGTCACTACTGTGATAATTTATCAGCCTCACTTTTTGGACAAGGATGAGGAAATAACATGGAATAGGAGGAAATCAGACTAGCCATTGCTTTGCACCTGGGGCTCAACCTGTTGCTGAATCTGTAAAGTATGCTTAGTAACAAATCTGAACTGATGAATTAAGTGATGCTTTACATTTCTTTTGTCAATAAGCAAAATAAAACATTTTGAGGGGCTGGAGAGATGGTTTAGTGGTTAAAGTGCTTGCCTATGAAATGTGAGGACTCAGGTTTTATTCCCTAGTACCCATGTAAGCCAGATATACAAAATGGTCCATGCATCTGGAGCACATTTTCAGTGGCTAGAGGCCCTGGTTTGCCCATTCTCTCACACTCTCTCTCTTTCTCTCTCTCAAATAAATAAATAAATAACAGAGCATGTTGAAGCTCCCGGTATTTAGTCAAGCAGTTTTCCACTGGTGCATAGATTTTTCTTTTCAAGTCTCTTCAACAAGCATTTATGGGGCAATAGCTCTGTGAAAGGCATGACGATATTTGGTAGAAATAAAATAATCAGTAACCCCTTACCTATTAAGCCTTTATTCTTATTGAAGAGAAGAAGGAAGACCCACTGAGTAACAGTCCAATGAGGAAAATGTTAATGGGCTCGTTAAAGATTTATAAGATGTTTTGTGGGAACATTAAAGAAAAATATATAACTTTGTCTAAATTAAGGTTATAGCTAATAATGGGATTGTAAGTATTATACCTAAACTGAGACAATAAGAAATGCAAACATGAGATAGAATTTAGTAATTTAGGACTTGCCACGTGAGTATGCTAATGGGAGAGAAACATCACTTGCTAGAGGAGTCTTGTTCCACCTGCCATGGATGTGTAGGGCAGATGAGCAGCTGTCTCAAAGGTTTTGCAAGGGTTATCTACTCATTCATTCATTTGTTGGCTTGTGACTTTACATTTGCTACAATAAGGCAGCATATCACAAGTACTAAGTTTTCCATAATCCTATTTGAAATTACCTTGTGTTGAATTTCCCTCATGCTAAAGAGAACCACGAGAAACAATAATGTGTAAAATGGGAGAGAGAATCGACAACCACAGTGAGAACACAGAAAACGCCAATAACTTCAGTTCCATTCCAAATGGAAATGAGGCTTCTTCCAAGACTGGATTAAACAACTGAGGAATGAGTTGGACAGATATCTCCATCACTGATCAGCACTAACCACTTTATACAATAAGTTCTTTCTCCACCAGGTCTGGTGCCTTTGCTGGAAGGACCCAGCTCAGCTTGTGGCTGGCTCATCCTGCAGCGAGCATATTTCTTCCACTCAAAATGAACTCAGCTGTGCTGTTGCAGATCAGAGCATCTAAACTGTTCTCTCTGCTAATGCTGATTCCAAGCTCTGCCTTAATGGAGTTTTAACTAAAAGCCTTTCATCTGAGAACCTTGAAGACTGAAAAAAAATATATTTTCAGTATACGTTAATGGTGTCATGGCATCTACCCTTTTAAGCTCTGTCCTGGAATACATCTTTACCAGTCGGAGTTCACTTTTGTTGTTGCTGTAGGAACTAACTGGAAAATGGCTATAAAATGCCAGTTAAATGGAAATAGGATAGGGGTTTCTAATAATTCTATAATTTCCAGCAACATTTGGATGATTTCTTGTAAAACAATGCAAGGTAGCAAAATCTGCTGAGGAGGCCTCCCCCCCCCCTTTTTTTTTTTTTTACCATTTTGCTGAGAATCATTTTGGCTGCACGTCTGATGTGCCTGGAGTAGGTTGATATGGGACTCTGCCTCTTTCAAATCAGAGCTCATTATCACTTAAAAAACTATCCATCACCAGCTGTACTTGCTGCTGAGGCTGTGCCTCCAAGGCAACAGTGTTGGTTTTATAACTCCTGGATGACTTCCTTGCAGCCTGCCTATGGATGAGCACATGTGTTAATCTTCCTGTAAGGACTTAGATTCCTTTGGTATCCACCTCCTCATGTTGTTTGTTAGGAAAACTGGAATAGAAGAAACTGAGAAAACACTTAGCTAGCACTGTTACATAGGCTAACACCAAACAACTTCCACCAATATTTCTACAAATAGGGCAGTGCTAAGGGATGTCGATTTGGAAGATGCAAAGAAATTGTGCTGCCTGACTGCAGCCATCACATTCTTTCACATGTGAGTGTAACTTGTAGGTAAATGTGTGAAACCTGTGCCCAACTCTGCTTTTAGGCTGTGGTTTCTTGTGGAAGCTACTACCTTCAAGAATATCTGACATTTTTTAAAAATCTCGCCTCAGCTTTTTAATCTTTTTCTTTCTTGTGTGTTAGTATATGTCTGTGGGAATGTGTGTTTGTGCATGTGCATATGTGTTCACATGTGTATGTATGTGTGTACCTATGTGTATAAGTGTATATACAAGTCAGATACCAACATCGAGTAGGCACCAATTTTGAGACAAAGTCACTCATTGCTCCACAACACACTGAGTTAGGCTAGAGTGGTGAGCCCACCAAATGCATGCTACTGATGCAGGATTTGGGGTCGAGGGAAAGATTAAGTTCTATAAAGGTACAACGAGATCCCAGGACTGCAGATACAACATTTGGATTATTTTGTGAATTAGAAAAGAATTGAAATAATGGGCTCTGAAAATGTAAATTGTAAATTATGGGGTTCATTTTAGGGAGAATTAGGATCAAGGGAGACAGCTAACAAAAAGACTGAAGCTGGAAGGTAGGGAATGAAATTGGATAAGCTCTGAGACAGTGACAGTGAGCCACCGAGGCCAATTGATCGGCCAAGCTATTTCCTTCAGACAAGAAACCTGGTAAATTTTGATGGCCTCAAAGATGTTGTATGAAGATAGGGTGGACTCTTTGTTTGAGTAGGGCATCATCCTGGATCATTAAGGGGGATATAGGGAATCAAGTCTAATGTGAGCTTCAATAAGATTGGGCAGTAGCTTTACCACATAAAGGCTGTCAGAAAATAAGTTGAATGGCTCCTGAATAGTATGTAGAGCCAGAACAACTGCAAAAATCTCTTTGTATTATGCTGATCCTTCTATTTCCTGAGAGACAGATTTGATGGGCTCAGGTTTGACCCCCAATTTAAAGGGGGGATACACAACCAGGGAAGCCCCCAGGTGTCCCCCATCTCTAAAGGAAATGAGGAAGTCAGGGTTGGGTTGAGGTAAGAAAAGCCTGGGGGGTCTACACTCCAACCTGGAAAAAGAGCTCATCCACTTATGAGGGCCATAATGGCAGTCAATGGTACCCAGGAACACTTCAAGTGCCATAGTGACCCTTACATTACTTCTTTGGAGCCAAATCAAGTGAAATCAGTTATCTTATATGGGGTAATAATGGAGTGAGGCTCAATACCAAAGAGTCTAATGGCAGTTTCCCTTCCTTTAATGATGCAATCAGCTACTTGGTTATTTAAAGAATAGACCCTAGGGGCCCCACCAATCGAGAGGTGAATCCACTGAATAGGTTCGCCCTTTTGAGACAACAGGGCAGTGGTCAGGGTCTCCCCAGGGAAAAGGTAGAGGGAAAGAGGGAGATCAGGGTCCAATCGTTTGAGATTAGAGTTCTCTATGGCCTCCTGGACTCTATGGAGGACTTGTTTCTGCCCAGGTGCTAGGGTTACTTGGGACAAAAGATCAAGGCCCCTTAGTAGGTCGAACAAGGGAGATAATACCTCAGTGGTTATAGGTTTCCAGGGCCTTATCCAGTTAATTTCTCCTAAGAGTTTCTGGATTTCAGGAAAGGTGTAAGAATCCTGAATATAAAGTTGTGGTTTAACAGGTGAAACCATATCTAGGGTAAGGATTGAGCCCAAGATCTTAAATGGAGGAACAGTTTGAACTTTCTCAGGAGATACTCTAAAGCTGTGAGTATGAAGGATAGTTAGACATTGGCAGGAAGGTTCTGGAGTGTGGAGGAATCTAGGAACCCAAGAATAATATCATCCATGTAAATATAAAACAGGGTATTGGGGAGATTGATAAGAGAAGAGAAAATAGATGACAGGTAATATTGAAAATGGATGAGCTATTAGCCATGCCCTGAAGTAAGACAGTCCACTCAAATCTCCTATCTGGGCCACAAAAATTAACAGCAGGTACAGAGAATGCAAATTTTTCCATGTGTCCTGGATGGAGAGGGATAGAGAAGAAGCAATCTTTAATGTCAATGATAGTAATATGGTATATATTGGGAATAGCTGGGATCCATGGGAGTCTGGGGAATTTTGAAGGGGATCATGCATTCATTGCTCTTTGTTAAATCACATAAAAATCTCCAGCACCCAATAGGGTTTTTTATGACAAAGACAGGAGAGTTCCAGGGACTAGTGGAGGGACGGATATGTCTGGTCTCCAACTGTTGATCGATAAGTATGTGGAGTTGGTGTAACTTAGAAGAAAGAAGAGGCCACTGCTCAACCCATACAGGATCCCCCGGTCTCCAATGGATTTTAAATGGGGGGGGGGCTGAGCAGTGGCCCTTAGAATTGGGGGTGTTCATTGGAGTACTTTTGTCTGAGTTGCTCAAAGTAAGGGTCTTCTCTATAATAGGGATGACATTCCCTCCCTTCCTCAAACTGTTGTTGATATTCTTTTTTATCTAACAAATCATTATAAAAGGCCTTATGGTCAGTAATGATGAAACCCTCGGCATCTCCAAGGATGTCTTGCCCCAGTAAGTTAGTAGTGAGCCCAGTCACCACGAGAGGGTGGGCTTCTCCCCTGTCCCCACCTCGGTCAGTCCAAGGGAGTCATGTGGCAGTGTCCCAGGAGGTGGACTGCCCGCCAACTCCCAATAGGGGAGGGCTGGGCACAAGCTGCCAGGAGGGGGGCAACTTTCTCCTTTCTCAGGACCGTTCTGTCTGCTCCAGTGTCGATAAGAAGTTTGAATCTTTTATTGCCAATATTTAAAATAATTTTGGGTCTAAGGCCAGGGACCAGAGGGACGGTCCAATGGGCTTTGATGGTCTCTTTCCCCTTGTTTAACAGGGCTGGGGGGAGCCCAAGGAGGAGTTTAAAGGATTTCCCTGTATGTCAAACTTTGATAGACACTCCCTAGCCCAATGAAACCCCTTTTTGCATTTAGGGCAGCGGGTGCGAGGGGCATTGGTCATACCCCCAAAGGGCGGGGGAGGCTTTGTCTTGTTGGGGCACTCCTTTTTAAAGTGGCCCTCATCCCCGCACTCGAAACATGTTGATTTTTTAGGATTTAACTGTAATGAGCAGATCATAGTGGCCAAATCTCTGTGTTTATTTTCCTGAAGGGTGGCAGTCATGGCCCTAGCCTGATGGGAGACAGTGCCAACGTCCTTGGTGGCAAAATCCATCTACTCATGGAGTTGTCCTTGAGACCCGCACAGGTGAGGTGGTGATTGGCTGTCATCCCTTCCCAGACCAACATTTTAGTGAACTGATCCCAGAATGGCCCTGGGGGAAATTTTCTTTGGAGACTTTTTTCCACCCTATCTAAAAATGTAGCCAAGTCCTCAGATGGTTTTTGAGTAATACCCATAAGGGGGGCTTCAGATGGTCCCTCATCAAGCCTTTTCCATGCCACCAAGCCCAGTGCCCTGACCTGGTCCCTATACAGATCAGGTATAGCTGCCTGTTAAGTGCCTGCAGTATATTGATCAAAGGTACCGGAGAGCATCCCAAAAGTTATTGGCACAGAGGGCTGTTTACTTTGGTTTTGTTCTGCCTGTGTATGGCACTCATCTTTAAAAAAGGCACACCACTTAATGTATAGGGAACCCAACAACACAGCCATGACTAGATTTTTCCAATCTTGGGTTGTACAAGGTTGATGGGCAAGTCCCTGTAACAGGGTCTCAGCCCAAGGAGAGTTAGGTCCATACTCTGAGACCACCTTTTTAAGCTACTTAAGGTCCTGAGCTTCCCATGGATACCAGGCAGCAGGGCAATTGCCCCCAGGATTTAGATTGATGGGAAATAAAAAAAGTAGCTTTATTTTCTGGCGGCTTGGTGGACGAATATGAAGGAGGGACCAAGGGGGTCCAGAAAGGGTTAGTCGATGGAGGAGGTGGAGGAGGTCCCCCAGAAGGCCAGGGGGCACTCTCAAAGGGATCAAGTGAGGGGTATAAAGATGTACACTTTTCTGGGGTTTTTAAAGCTGTATCTCCAGGAGTAGTAGCCTGATCAGGCTGTATACTATCTTTTTCCTCTGTCTTTTGTTTTTGTTTGGTTGGCCTTGGAGGGAAGAAGCCCTTGAGGGCCAAGATCATAGGGAGGACCCCGTAAGGGGGATATTTGACCCTTCTCCACATGTGCATGACAAACAAGGGCCTCTACCCTATCCCAAGTGTCCCAATCAAAGAGATTTCCTTCTGGCAGCCATGGCGCCAGCTTAAGAAGGCAATCCCAGGTCTGTCGAGCCTGATTATCCATCAGATCAAGCCCTCTACTCTTTAGGAGTGCCCTGAGAGATTCTAAGGCAGGATTGGATTTAGAGGTAGACTGTCCCTTATTATAAAGTCGAGAGAGAAATGTCCATAAAATTAGGGAAATAGCAACCCACAGACACACGAGTACAACACAAACACAAGGATCCAAAAGATAGGTAAACATGCTGTACAAAAGCCGCAGATGCAGCTTGCCAGTGAACTGAAAGTGAAAGGAAAGAGAAAGAGAACGAAGAGATGTTGACAAGCAAGTACAGGTTATAGAAGCAAAGTTTAGCACATTAAATATGAAGACTGCCTCATAACTTATGAGGGTACACTCAATCACACACGCCCACCGATTGACCTCCTCAACTAGAATGCCTCACATGGGACACCAGTCTGCCAGGGTTCCTGTAGCCCCACATTGGATGCCAGACTGCTGGGCTCCCCCAGCAGGTAGTGCTGAGGAAGGTCCAGGCCCGCTGGTTCCTCCCAAGTGGTTGAGGAGGAGGGTGAGTGTCGACGGCCAGGAACAAACCACCGAGCCGGGAGTCTTGTCAAAGGAGGAACTTGCTTTATTGTAACTGGCAGGTGTTTATATAATGTTGAGAACGAAGGCGGGGATTTTAGAATGGGGTGAGGTGTAAGGGCCAATAGCATACCGTGACTTTTGAGACGGTTGGTTCTAAGTACGCATGCGTGGGAATTCCAACTCCTATGCAGAAGTAACAGGCCAGAGGCCATTTGGTGCCCTGCTGAGTCATAGCTGGCTGGAGGCAGTTCTCCAAACTTTAGCTAGGCTCAGGAAGTTCCACTAGGCCTCACGTTCGGGCCTCTCAAGGCCCAACAGTGTATGACAGTTAACTTTTTTCCATATACTCATAGCATTTGTTTTACATTTTAGTGGGGTTTGGGGTTTTGTTTTTGGCGTGTGTGTGTGTGTGTGTTCATGTGTGTGTTCATGTGTGTGAGTATAAGGGTCCACATGCCACAGCAGGAGTATAGTAGTCAGAGGACGCCTTCAGGTATTGATCCTTACCTTCCACCTTATTCAAAGAAGTCTCCCTTTTTCACTGCTGTATTTGACAGGCTTGCTGGTCCCTGGGAGATTCTCCTCTCTTTGCTTCCCTGCCTGCTTCCCTGGGATTACGGACACTTGTGCTATAATGTCTACCTTTATGTGGATTGAGGGATCCAAACATAGGTGCTTATCTTGCATGGCAAGTGCTTTATCCACTGAGCCACCTCCTCAGCCTGTGTCTGTGGTAGGAGGTGTTGGTGATAAGCATTCTAACTGGGCTGGGAACTTACCTGTTTGTGACTTTGATGTGCAGTTCCCTGACTGATAATAAAGCTGGACAACTTTTCTTGAATTTGTTGTTATTTTAATTTCATCTTTTGAAAAGTATCAAACAAGAAAACTAAGTAAGCCCAGGCTGCCTAGCTCATGCCTGCAATCCTAAGATTCAGGAGGCTGTGGTAGAAGGATCACTATGAAATTAAGGTCAATCTGAGCTAGAAAGTGTCTGTGATTCGATATCACACCAAAACAAGACAAAATAAACAAAACAAAATCACAGAACTCATCCAACATCTTTCAGTTGTAATTTTTAAAAATCTTTATTATTATTATTATTAACATATTTCATATGGATACACCATGTGTTGGTATCTACTTCCCCTTATCACTGCCCCCATTCCACTGGGGACCCTCCTCAGTGGGGTTGCAGGTATTCCCCATGGGGTTGTGGTTTATGCATTGTGGGATCAGAAGTCAGTTACTTTTTGGGGGAGAAGGGAGGGAATGCCTCTCGACATGATCTCTCAACCTGTGGCTCTGATAATCTTCCCTCCTCCTTTCCGCAAAATTCTCTGAGCCTTGGAGGGTGAGTGACATCAACAAACCATTCAGCAATATATCATCCAGACCAAATAACAAAAGGAAAAAAAAAAAGGAAAAGAAACTACAAACTTAGATCATATCATAGGTTAAATGGACTTAGCAGACATCAATAGAATATTCTAATAGCTATAGGATATACTTTCTACTTAAAAGCCCCCTGCCCCAAATCATCAAAAATATGCCACATTCACAGCTAGTTAGGAAGGAAAATAAAACAAATATTCATAGAATAAAATAATAATAAAACTTACTATAGCCTTTAGAATAAAACAAAAGTAACTTTAAGAGAGAAATCACAGCTATGAGCATGTATTGTAAAGTTAGAGCAAAAGTTTATAATGTACCTCCAGATAGTAAAAACACAACAATTAAACAACATCACATTTAGTAGATGTAAAGAAATAAATGACTGAATAGAAAGTTAAATGGAGTCTGGATAGATGGCTCAGGGGTTGGCGTGTTGCTTGCGAAGCCTTAAGACCCAAGTCTGATTTCCCATTATCCAACTAAAGCCAGATGCACAAAGTGGCACATGTCTCTGGAGTTTGTTTCCAGTGGCTAGACACCCTTGGTCTCTCTTCTGTGGTTTTCTCTGCTTGCAAATAAATAATTATGTAAAGAAATGGGACTATAAAGGCATTATGAAGAAGAATCAATGAAGTGAAGAGCCCATTCTCAGAGAAGGTAAGTATAATTGACCAAATTTTAATTTATTTTTTTATATATTTTTGGTTTCTGCTAGTCTTTATTTGAGAAAAATTTACACAAAAATCTCCAATATGCCTGTGTTTGTTAGATAAACAGATAAAGGGCTTTCATAGGGGTTCATGACAATAGGTATACATAGTTTACTGAACTGTATTATTCTCTTTTAAATTATACAAATTATGAGCTGGAGAGATGGCTTAGCACTTAAGGCAATTGCCTGCAAAGCCAAATGATCCAGATTCAATTCCCCAGGACCCACATAAGCCAGACTCACAAGGTGACACATGCATCTAGAGCTCCTTTGCAGTGGCTGGAGGCCATGCTGCGTCCATTCTCACTCTCTCAACCTGCCTCTTTATCTCTCTCTCACTTTCAAATAAACAAATAAAATAGTAAAAAAAAAAAAAAAAAAAAAAAGCTAAATTACACAGATTAGTTTGAATAGTAGGCTACAAATGGAGGGAAGAAGATAATGTCCTTTGTTTTTTTAAAGCCGATTTGCTTTTTTACTAGCTTGTTGTCAAAGGCAAGTACTGTCTTGCATTTTAAATCACATTATAGTACCAATTAACTTCTAAACCAAAAACATGGGTTTCTGAATTTGATATTTTTGGCACGAGGCAAAGAAAGGGACTTGAATTTCAGTTCTACAAAGCATAAGTCTAGCATTCCACTTTGGAATAAAAATATCAACAAAATAAAATATTCTCTTTTATACTACCTTCTTTGACAATTTTCAGAATGGAGGAGCAGTTTTCATTATTCTTTTAAAGGGCAAGGCACAGTTCAGAAATTTGAACATCTCTTGTTAGGTTAACAGTATCAATTAGGATGTCTCATTTAAAAGTCTGGGGGTGGATCTTGGGCCGTTTTATCATGATTCAGTTTTTGCAAGCTAGGTGCATTCAGTACTGTATCTACTACCTGATCCAATTACTTCCAATAACATACGTGCATATATATCCTTTAGTGATCTTTATATGTATAGTATTTGCATAAGCTTTATTGACCTTTTGAGTTTTCATGGCATCCTTTACAATGTCTTCTTTCTCACATCAAAATTTATTTGGGTGATGTTTACATTTAGACTAAGTAAAAGTTTGAAAATGTATGTCTTATCTTTTCCAATTCAAACTTTGATTCTTTAACCTTTGTTATTCCCTACTTTCTGTTTCTTATTTTACTTTGATTTTGGGTAATTTATGATTTTTCATATCCTTGAGGTAATACATTAGGTTATTTAAAATCTTTCAATTTTAAGCAAGTACATATTGTAATAAATGTTCCTCTTAGCATGCTTTTTGGCTGAATCTCATATAGTTTTTGTAGGGTTTTAGTCCATTTTATTTGTTTAAAGGATGTTTTTAAATGTCACTTTTGATTTCATCAATGACTCATTATATATTCAGTAGTATGTTGCCTTCATGAATTTGTGTCGTCTTTGAAGTTTCTTTTGTTGTTTATTTCTAGCTTATTTGATTGTGGTCAGTAGAGATACATGACACGATTTTGATGATTTGAACTTGTTGAGACTTGATTTGCGGTCTAATAATAGCATTTGTAGAGGCTACCCCACACACTTTGAAAATAGATAAGTTCTGCAGCTATTGCACGGAATGTCTTGATAATGTATGTGAAGTCTAGTTGATATATACTATAGTTTAACTTTGATTCTTTTATTTAAACCTTGCTCATCTTTCCATATATTTTTCCCCAGTTAGCTTTCCATTGAGGAAAGTGAGGTACTGCAATCTGTCACTAACACTGTGTAAGGTCCTATTGCTCATGTTTAACTGAAACCTTGTTTGATATACTTGGACATTTTATTGTTGGGTATACATACATTTATGACTCCATATAACCTTGTTAAATTGATCCTTTGATCATAACAATGTTTTTTCTCTCTTTAAAAATTATTTTTATCTTTTAATCCATTTTTTCTGATATAAAACAGGCTTTCTTGATTTTTACTATATTTGCATGATATATTGTATTTCTTATATACCATTTTCAGTCAAAGTTTGCAGGACAGATGCTTAACAAGCATGTATTTTATCTGAGATTTGTATTATAAAAACATTTAACTACTAAAATTTAATAAGTAAATTGAAAGCTTTACTTGAAAGGGTTACCTGAATAATTTTATATAGGTGTTATATCTTCTTTCAAATGTTCACCTAATGCATTATGTAGAGATTTATTTGTATGTTTGCTATTAATGGTTGATGGGCATGAGAATACTTTCCATAACATGGAAGTGTAACTATTGCTTTGCAATAGTAAAACATATGCTAAAGAGAGTTTTTTAAACAGATTATTAGATAAACTTAAATGCTGGACTTTGAAATAATACAATTTTAATATTTTCTTTGAAAAATTCTGAGGTAATGGTAAAATGATTTATAAATAGCAAACCTGGTCATCTATTGAAAAGAAAACTGAAGCTTAGCTTTTATAATGGAAAAGTTACTGAGTCTAGGCAGCCTCGTTTCCAATATGTAAAGTATATGAAATATATGAGAGCGAGGACACATGAAGCTTCTCAATTTGCAGTGATAAAGATACCAAATGCTGCCATCTTCCCTAGTAATTTATATTAAAGTTAATAGAACTAAACATCTGAAAACCACTATTTTTCATTTTATACAATGCCTGCCAAATCTTCATTACATTTAATCTTCATGCTGTTTGGTTGTAGGATTTTTTCTTTCTTTCCAATTTACTAGTCAGATAAATGAGAGAGGATTACCTCTACTGGAAATTCAGCTGAGAATGATTTGGCTCTCTGACATTATTGAATAACAGCCTGCAAAGAAGTTAATGCTCTGCTGAAAACCATAGTAGAGAGAAATTATACCAATAACTTCTGTATAAAATAGTAAAAAAGAAATGAGTCTCTGATTACTAAGATGTATCTTTGTGCCACTTACTATTATGAGAAAAAACAAGGTTCATATCCATTTAAGAATAGTGGGTGGGCTGGAGAGATGGTATAGCAGTTAAGGCACTTGCCTAAAATGCCTAAAGACCCATGTTCCACTCTCCAGTCCCCTTGTAAACCAGACGCAAAAAGGTGTGGCAAGCACTAGGTTGCATGTGCCCACTTGGTGGCACAAGCACCTGGAGTTCAATTGCAGTGGCTGGGGCCCTGGCATGACAATTCTCTCACTCTTTCTCTGTCTCTCTCTCTCTCTCTCTAAAAAAGAAAAAAAAAAGAATAGTTGATGCTGTATTGTCACGTTTATTCATTATTTTTATTCTTGGGATATGAATTTGAAAGTTGAAATTAGAAATATGAAATATACATAGAAACATGGAACATACAATTCAGTATGAACTGGCCCAGCGTTATTATCCCTATGCGAAATGAACATATATTAGATTTTACCAAAAGTCCATTATCAAAATTGACTTGGTTTTACTTAAAAGCATTTTATCAAAGAACCATAATAATCAAATTCCTGCTTTCTTAGGGAGGAAATTCAGAAGTACTGACTGGACTTTGCACCTGTTTTCTAAAATAGATGAAATGTCACACCCTCATACTCCAGTAGGGAGAAGGCTGACTGTACACTGTTTTTTTCAAACATAAAATTGAGTCTTGGATAGACTTATAATATCTCAGATCTTTAAGCCCCCATTTCCTTTACAGAACAAGCCAAATGCCATTTACAATGCTGCCTGCACATAACCTCTCTGTGACATTGCATATAAAACCACTTTCAAAGTCCATTAAATTTTGACACACTTCAAAATATTTCCTACTGCTGAACTTTGTTTTAGTGTTTTGTGTTTTGAATGGGTTCCCATGATTACCCACATTATGAAATTTGCACATCATTTTGCAACTTAAAAATTTATTCATTTATTTATTTATTTGTGGAAGAGACAAAGAGATGAGAGAGAGGGAGAGAGAGAGATATCATGGGCTTGCCAGGGCCCCTTGCACCACTTTGTGCATCGGGCTTTATATGAGTACAGGGGAATTGAACTCAGATTCAGATTGTCAGGCTTTGTAAATAAGTGGCTTTAACTACTTTCCCTTTCCCTAACACCAATTTTTACACATGACTTTAATATGTTTAACATGATTTATGCATTAAACAACTGTATCATACCTCATAAAGTCCCACAAATTTTATATTATTGTATTTCATTTAATTTTCATAATATAAATTAAAAAATAATCCTTTTGCATCTGTAGCTTTTCTTTCTGTTTTGTCATCTCTATATTTTTATTTTTTTATTAAGTGTATACTTAATATAGACACATCATGTCATGGTACCATCATTTCCCTTCTTCCTTCCCCATTCCATTGAGTCCCCTCCTCAGTGGGATTGATGGCATTTACTATGGGTTTTTCGGTTAGGAGTTGTAAAAGTAGCAGTCAGTCATTGTTGGGAAGGGGCAATGCTACTGTACATTCCCTCCCAACCTATGGCTCGTACACTCTTTCTATCCGCTCTTCCCTGAGTCATGGTGAATGTGATTTAAGTCTACAATAGTGTTAAGCTCTCATCAGCGTCTGGACTTCTACTTTGGTATGTGTTGAGTATCCTTAGTGTCTTTCTCCATCATCGTGGCACAGGTTGCCAGGCTCATCATGGAAGCAACAGTCTTGCTCACCTCATCAATTCCTCTGTCATTTCACTGGCTGCTATGTGAGGGGCAGTTCATCTCTTGCTCTGCAGTCAGCTATCTTTTCTGTTTTGTTGACAAATTTTGAGTGTCCTCAGTTCTCCCTGCCTTATGAAAAAGACAAACAGATTCTCCAAAGTACAGCGAGAGCAGCATAGGTTAAAAGGGATAGGCGTTGTTAATTTAGAGAGATTTTAATGGATGCAGCCCCTATTTTAACCAAAAATCTATTGGGAGATTTCCATTGGAGACCAGAATCTTGGTCTTCATAGGACACTGACTTGGTTTCCACTTCCAGCTATGGGTTCCCATCCATGCAGTATATCTTTTAGCCAATGAGAAAGCCATTGGTTACCCAACAAGAGGAGTGCCGCCGCTGCACAGGGATGAATGTCTTGTTAGGATGGTTGCTTTTGTACAGCAGTATCCCCTGCTTACTCACAACATTGTTGGCCATTTTCCCCCAGCAGCAAGCATCTGAGAACAGGCTTCCTTTCATGTTAAAATCAAATTTCTGGATGTTCTGTGTTAACAGCATGTGGTGTCTTCAGCAAGAGGCTCTTAGCTTTTAGCCCAGGTGGATAACTAAGTGCTTTGACAGAAGCCTGTCTTATTTTGGGGATCTCATAGGTCTCTCTGATCAACAGCTCAATGTAGGTAGTAACCAAATTTTTGGTACTTGGAGTTACAGGCCAGAGGCAAGTGTTTTAAGGTTAGGCTTCATCCTACCATTTCCTGGGCCCTTCTTACCAGAAGATCTTACCATAGTCCTGTTGAGGGTTATATGTTTTAGTTTACCATCCAGGATAAAGTTTTCTATGGTATCCATTTATTTTGGAGATTGTTTCGTGTGTATCTCCCTCACCCTCTCATTCTCCTACCCCCAATCTCTTCTATCCCTATTGTCTGTCCCTTGAGTTGCCCATCAGGTGTGCTTGCAACTCAAGCTGTTCCAGGATAGGTAACACAGATAAGAGAGAACATATGACATTTGTCTTTCTGTGCTTGTTTGAGTTCACTTAGTATGATCTATTCTAATTCCATCCATACTCTTATGAATTTTCTTATGTCAGTTTTCCTTAGTGCTGAGAAGAATCCCATTGTATAAATGTACTACATCTTCATTATCCATTTGTCCAATGTTGAGCACCTGGGTTGAATCCAGTTCTTAACCATTGTGAATTAAGCAGCTGTGAACATGACTTGAATAAGTATCTCCGCAGTGAAGAAGGGAACCTTTAGAGTAAATTACCCATAGAGGAATAACTGGCTCATTTGGTAGCTCTACGTTCATTTCTCAGGAGTCATGATATTAACTTCCATGGTGCTTGTACAAGTGTGCACTCCCACCAGCAGTGAATGAGGGTCCATCTTTCCCCACATCCTCACCAACATTTATTTATTTATTTATTTATTTTAATGATTGCCATCTTTTTTGGAGTAAGTTGGAATCTCATAGTTGTTTTAATTTGTATTTCCCTGATTTTTAAGGATGTTGAACATTTTCTTAACAGATCCAATAGGCCACAGATGGGAAAATTGGACATCTTCCATATCATTTCATCAAGTCCATCCCTCACCCACGATCAGCAGCAGGCTTGTTACTCATAGATAGCACATGCAAATTAGCATAAGCCCCAGAGATATGCCATCAGAAGTGGTCCTACAGGATACAATTTAGCTTTCTTTATTCCCTTTCTACTTACCATACCTTCAGCTAAAATACCTTCAGTGTTGCTCTCCAGCTTTGGTATAATATGTAACCACATCCTGAAGAAAGAAGAAAAGGATAGCAACATTTATCTTTAAACAAACAAAGAAACAAACAAAAAAGAGGCTCACAACTTACCTTGCTGCACAAGTATTTGAACCTGAAGTCAGATTCCAGGTGTGGTGGTGTGTGCCTGTAATCTTGATGCTGGAGAGGTGATGACAGGGAGATCTTTATAGTTCCCACATCAGCCAAGGTAGCCTAACCTGTGAGCTCCAGCCAAATGAGAGAACTTGTCTCAAAAAGTGGTCAGCAGCACACTTGAGGATGAAAACCGAGGTTGTCAACTGGCCTTAATAAACATGTGCACACATGACCACACACATTTGAACATACAAAGAAGTTATAAGGACCATGCATTCAAAACCAACCTAGACTTCATAACATATATATATATATATATATATATATATATATATATATATATATATATACATGGAGAGAGAGAGAGAGAGATGATAGATAGATCAATAGATAGATAGATAGGTAGATAGAGTTTTTTAAAAGGCTGTTCTTGAGGAATATTCTCTCAAGGGACTCTCTAGCAGGCTATTAAGGTATCCACTGGCTTACAGCTCTTTAAAATTGAAACCATAATTACTAGACCTTTTACTCTTAAAATAATCATATAAAATTTACAAAATTAAGCACTTTTTAAAATTATGATAAAACAGGAAAGTGAAATTCTGTCTATGCCTTTCAGTCTGTACTCAGACTATCATGAATTAAAATGAAAATCTTTAGGGACAGAAATGCATGTTGTCTTACAATGCTTTCAACTTCCATGTGTATAATCAACAATCTACAAGTTGTGTGCTGGGTTGTATTTTCAGCCTTTAAATGCATGATCAATGTTAACTATATAAAAATGTGACAAAGAAATACAAACCAAAATAGTAAGCTACATAGTATATTTTATAACAATAGAAGGTATAGAGAAAAATTAATTCTTATGGAGAAACAGGGATTGAAAAATAGAGAAGGGATATAATTTTACATATTCTGATGAGTATAATTTGAGCAGATGTCATATAAGGAAAAGAGAACAGATTACCTCCTCATAGCATGTTGCAGAACTGAGGTAAAAGAAAGAGTAATCCACTTCTGGGCAAAGGAAATAATTATGAAAGGAGCTATTATTCTATGTTGCTGGCAAGCATGAAGGAAAACTGAGGATGAAATACAAATAAATAAATAAATAAATAACCCTTGTCTATCACACATAGTGTTGTAAATAGTGGGCAATAGAATCCAACTCATAGACAGTTTTTAAGTCTGAAATGCTGTGAGAGCTCTGAACATAGTAATATTACCAAGGAAATTAAGATCAAAGGCTTACTCGACTAACAAATTTCTGGTTGAAGTAGGCTGTTCATTTCCAGACAAAAGTGCTTCTTACCTCCGTCTATGATTCTCCTGAAATATTGATATCAATTTTCAAACAAATTGCCCACAGAAACAATGAAACACAAGAAGTCATTTGAAATAGACTCATATATCCTAATGTTGGAAGTACCAAAGAGAGATTTAAAATAAATATCTCCACATGATTAGCAAGGGTTTGGAAAAGTAGATAAAATGCAGGAACACTGAAGATTCCCTTAGAGTGATGATGCTATAAGAAAGAGTTAGGTGAATATGGTAAGGAAACCACAAATTACAATATAAGGTTAAAAAAAAAAATGTCTTCTGGGGCTCAACAGTAGATTACATAGTAGTAGAGAATTGAAACTTATATGTGACAAAATGGAAATTTCTTAAACAGAAAAATAAAACTATTTATTTATTTAGAGGAAATTGTCTCACTATAGCCAGGCTGAACTGGAACTCATTCTGTGGCCCCAGCTGATCTCAAACTCCTGGTGATTCTCCTAGCACTGCCTTCCCAGTGCTGGGATCAAATGTAGGTACCACGATGCCTGTCTTAAGAAAACATTTTTTTAAAGATTTTATTTTCATTAATTCATTTATTAAAGTCAGAGAGAGGGCGAGAGAGAGAATGGGCACACTAGGCCTCTAGCCACTGCAAACGAACCCTGGGTGCAAGTGCGACCATGTGCAAATGGCTTAAACGGGACCTGGAAATTGAACCTGGGTGCTTAGTTTTCACTGGCATGTGTCTTAACTGGTAGGCCATCTCTCCAGACCTTAGGAAAACATTTTTTAAAAAGAAAGCAAATACTTCTACAGGAAAAACAAAGACAGAACATTCAAAAAGATAGGAAAATTTCAGACACAGTAACTGTCATCAGAGTCCAAGAAGTAGAAAAGAAAGAAAATGGCCGAAGTTATCAGAACAGAGACTGCAGTGGTTTAATTCAGGTCTACCCCATAAAATTAGGTGTTCTGAATGCTAGACTCCCAGATGATGGAGATTTGGGAATTAAACCCTCCAGGAGGCAGTCCATTATTGGGGGTGGGCATATGGGTGTTGTAGCCAGTGTCCCCTTGCCAGTGTTTTCAAGACATGACCAGAACAGAGATCATCACGTGAACTTATTTTATCTCAGTTCCTGACAAAATTCTCTTTCCCTTCTGAAACCTCATAAGCTGAACCTCCACAACCCACTTTTCTTTCTGAACTTTAGTCTTTCAAACTCCCACATGAATGGTCAATGCAGCTCCACCAAACAGCTTTAAAGTATAAAGTACCAAATGTTTCCATATTCCTCCCACAAAACAGTTCCAAAAGTATAAAAACCACAGCTAGGGTTATCACAGCTACAACTCTCTTCCTGGTAGCAATTTTCTGGTGTAGATACATCCAATTTCTGGAAAAAAATACCTGACCTGAAGTTGTGTTCCAAAGGATAAGGCTTATTTTGGCTTTCAGTTTTAAGGGGGGGAAGTAGAATCACAACAAATAAAGTATGATAGGCCTGATAATGAAACCTGGATCATATCTTCACATCAGCAAGAAAGGAATAGTAGTGGTCATGTATCTGGATAATATAAACATATTGCCTCACCAAGTGACATATCTCTTCTAGCAAAGTTCTTTCTCCTAATGTTCCTAAACCTAAGCAAATTTCCTGTAGGTGGAGACCAGGTTTGAGGCTTACTCACAAGCACATAAGGCTATGGGTGACATTTTACATTCCAATCAGCACATTATTTTTATAATATCACTTTTATTAGTTAGAACCAGTCACATGCCTCTGTATCAACTTTTTATGTACAAGACAGCTGAGAAGTATAATAATCTACTTGTCCTGTGTTAGGAAAGCAGATAGACATGTATGAGTACCGATACTTTTATTTTTCATGGAGACCTACTATATGAAGTAGCAGTTAATAATTGCTCATTGTATTGGCCTATGTAATATGAAATTGATATATTTGCAGGAAACCATATGCATTACTTTATTTGATTTTCCTTTTATAAAATAATTTATTTAATGACAGTATTATAAATAAATGGAATACTATAAATATACATATCATAGTCCATTATGATAGCTAGGATTTCACGAATTTCAATGATAAATGCATAAAATATGAATATTAGTTCATATTATTAATAATGTATTTAGAAAAATAAAAGGACATTAATTTTAGTTTCTAAACTGATTATTCATGACATTATAACATCTTATAAGCAAGATTAATATTGGATTTATTTAAGACATGTTTTGCCTGTCTCTTCAAATTACTTAGTCAACAGAATTTTAGTCAGTCATAATAATTAGTGTGGTATATAGAGCATAAATCAAAATATTAGAATCCAATCTCTTTAAGTTATTCACCTTTGACAGTAAAAAATGAAACTAAAATTTCTTGATATCATTAAACTATGTTTGAATCAGTTAAGCTTTTACATCTTTTTTTGGAGAACATATTTTTAATAGTATATACACAGTGTGTTTACAACCACATTGGTGACATCGTTAGCCTCCTCCATGTCCTCCCCCTTCCACAGAGGCCCTCTATGTTGGGGACTGTGGGTCATGCCCTGTGGGGTTAGCCATCAGTCATGGGTAAGAGGCAGTGTCTCTGTGCATAATATTCCAACATGTGGCTCTAATAATCTTTCTGCCCCCTCTTCCACAAATTTTCCTGAGCCATGCTAGGTTTCTTTTAGGTCTACTTCAATGATTAGTAGCAAATAAATGGGAGGTTAAGGATGGTATAAATTAACTATGTGTGTCTCTCATGAGCATAGCCTAAAACATACAATCTAAGGCGCATGCAAATTCATAAGGACAAGCATAATAAGGTGTGCTTTATAGGTTCAAATAATAAATTAATAGAGCTTGAGAAATGGCCTAGCCATTAAGGAGATTGGCGGCAAAGCCTAATAACCCAGGTTAGATTTCCAAGTACCCATGTAAGCCAGATGAACAAGGTGGCACATGCATCTGGAGACTGTTTACAGTGGCAAGAGGTCCTGGAATGCCCATCCTTCAATTTTCTCTCTCTCTTTCTCTCTTTCTGTCCTTATTTCAAGTAAATAAACATATCATTAATAAATGAAATGAGTAACTACCATTATTGCTTTGATAGTAAAGACATGGGTTGAAGAGATGGTTCAGATAGTGAAACACTTGATGCACAAGTGTGAGGGACTGAGTACAGATCTCTAGATCCCATACAATTACCAGACATGGTGATGTATGCCTGTAATCCCAGTACTTAGGTGAGAGACAAGGAATCCACGAGACCTACTAGCTAAATAGTCTACTCAAATTGATGAGTTCCAAATTCAACACTAAGCCCTGCCTTAATAAAGTGGTGAGCAATAGAGGAAGACACCTGAAGTCAACCTCTGCCTGCTATATGCACACATGTGCACCTCTGCACACATGCATATTCTTGCACACAAATGAACATGCATGCACATATGAACACGTGCCCCCCCATACACACACAAAAGGAGAAAAGGCATAAGTGTTATACCTAGGATATTATGGATAATGCATGCAAAATATATCTCCCTGTGGAAACCGTGAATGGAAATTATCTGAATTTTTCTCATATTATTATGAAAAATTCCATTGCATTGGAAATTATTACTACTAATTTTGTGGAGAGGAAAACTGGAACTATTGGTTTATGAGTTCAATTACTTGCTTTTCACTTCAGTTAAAAAGTAAAACATCTATAATATTATTTATTTAATTCACATAGAAAATCAATATCAATTTTCTAATATTTATAGGTTCTATTTTTTTTTTTTTTGGAAGTAGGGTTTCACTCTGGCCCAGGCTGACCTGGAACTCACTCTAGTTCCAGGCTGGCCTTAAACTCATGGTGATCCTCCTACCTCTGCCTCCCCAGTACTGGGATTAAAGGCGTGTGCCACCACGCCCAGTTTATAGGCTCTTCTTATAAATACTCTCATTTATCTTTAGTACCCTAAAATGTATACATTCAACCTTGGCATTGTCTCTTGTACCATTTAGAATGATACTGTCACATGGCTGTGTTTAAACAAGTATTTGTTGAAAGGATTAGAAAATATGATGACTATAAATAAATATCATATTTTACATATTTTTATTTTACATCTCTCATTAGCAATATTGATGAAACCCAAGTGTGTAAAAGATCAGTGTTATCCTTTATGCCATTTTACAACTTCACAAGTGCTCCAATGTAACAAGCATACTAACAGTATTGTAATACAAAGATCAAGTCCCATGCAATTCTTATTTGCCACTATGTGGACATTTGGCAGAATATGTAATTTTTATCAAGTTGATAATAATGGAGTAAAAGTCTGAAATCATTTTAATGGCATAAATGTGTTCCCTCATCAGGGAAATTAGACTTTGTTAAGCATAACTTAATTTATAGTGATTTGATAATTTTGGTATATCTTTTGTGCAATAGATTTCTTTGATAATTGTATAGTTTTAAAAATTTCAGGAAAGCTTTTCAATCATACATTCAAATATTATTTCCTGATCCATGATTGTGGTGGTTTGATTCAGATGCCCCCCATAAACTTAGGTGTTCTAAGTGGTAGGAACCTAGCTGATAGAGATTTGGGAATTAATGCCTCCTGGAGGCAGTGTGTAGTTGGGGGTGGGCTTGTGGGTATTATAGCCATTTTTCCCTTGCCAATGTTTGGCTCTTTCCTGTTGCTGTTGTCCACCCAACATTTGAGAGGAGGTGATGTCCACCTTGTTCTCATTGTGCTCATGCCATTGTTTTCCCCTGCCATCATGGATCACGGAGCTTCCCTTCGAGTCTGTAAGCCAAAATAACCCCCGCCCCCACAAGCTGCTCTTGGTTGGGTGATTTCTGCTAGCAATGCTAACCTGACTGCAACAATGGTCAAGTTTTTGGGGAACGTATTTATTGTAAGCTTCTTTTCTTTGAGTGATATGTATGCACTTGCATGTGCACATGCGTGCATGTGGGCACACAATTGCAAAGGCTGTGTGTGAAGGCTAGAGATTGAACCGATTGTCTTCCTTTTACTTTATGCTTCTAACACTTTATTTACTGAGGCTGCATAATACTTTGAACATGGATCTCCATATTCAGCTCTTTTAATTAGTCAACTGGCTCCTGGGATCCCGTGCCCATTGCCTTGAAAGCAAGTGTCCAGGATGGCTGCCATACACATCCAGAATTTTCCTGAGTACTGGAGATACAAACTGCACTGCTCATACTGTCACATTGAGTGTTTTATTAGCTGAGCCATATCTGTAGCCCACAAGCTTCTTATCAATCTAATAACAGCAATTATTTAAATGGCTTTTACTGATTGTCACATGTTATGCTAGAAGAGTCATACTAACTCTCCTTATGAAGCCCTAATTAGATACTACTATGTCCATGAGCAATTACAGGGTTAAACATTACTGTCCATACTGTAATATGGCATGGAATAGCAAATCATATTGGATTTAGTGACAATCTATTGTTATAGGCAATGAACAGAAAATATAAGAAATAAGGTTCTTTCCTATGAAATTTTAATATTCCTTTTAATATTCCTTAAACTATTCCTTTATGTTCCTTATGGAATTACAGAGCTTTCTTGATTTTGTTTTTAAGAGAGAGAGAAAGGAAATAAAATGGATCAAAGGCATATGATTAGTAAATTACTAAGTTTCAAATAAACCAAAGATATTTTTGTCTTGATTGTCAATTAATTTATGTTGGACTAATATAACAAACTATGGGTAAAATATAGAACATAGGATATTTATTTAAAATTTATTTTTAAAATGACAGGGAAAATTTGAAATATTGATACAACTGAGTAGTGCGTGCAGCATAAGAAAAGAAATCATGGCTCTTATGAATTGACAACGTACCTAAACAGTCTGTCTGGTTGATTTTTGTTGATATATGACAACCCTAATTTGGTTGGGATACCTTAAAGACTGAACATCATGAAACTAACCACGGAAGACTAGGAAAAGTGGTATTGCAGACATCACCTCTCTATCTCTGATAGACACACAGCCACTTACAGTGAATAAAGAACCAGGGAAACAAACAAAAAAGCCAATGCAGATACCTACCAGCAAACAGTGATACACAAAATCAATGGGCCATTTTCATCTTATTGATTTCTACTTCCTCCAAATAATATCAGTCTGTACTTGTTATTCTTTCGCTCAGCATTAGGCAGCCTACACTCAGCTTGGGGGCCAGTTGATCTTTGTATGCTGAAAGAAGAGGTGAGTATTAGTCTCCAATTGCATGTGGTTTCCATGCCAACAGTGGAGGGAAAGGACCAGCTTCACGCGAAGGTTTTATGGACATAGTCATAGGCCTGGAGCTTGAAAGCAGAGTCATAGCACTCTGCAATTTGCTATATTACTTTAGAAAAGTTACATAGCTTTCTTCATTAAGACTTTTCATCCAGTCTATGTTATACCAGTGTTTTCAAAGTTTTATGAAAAGCAATGATGTCATGTACATAAATTTCCAGTTATGATTCAGGAAACCTAATATTTATTTGTTGATCATATTTAATTTTGATAGCATTATTTTACCAATTTCACCAACCCTATAAAAATTTAGTTTTAACAATGAGATTCCTATGGTAGGAGTATCAACTAAATTTAGTCTTTTAATACTAATATTATTGAAATTTATGGTTTACTATAAGAAAAATAAAACTCATGGGTTACATACCAGATACCTTAAATAGTTCTTAAGTAGGTATCTGTTGCCTGAAGTCCACTGTCATTTTCTTTGTAAGGAGACATCATTCTTACACATAATTAGCACAATTTTTTCACATGTTTTATTTCCACATGTTAATTTTAGCTCTCCTTTTTTCTTCCGCAATGTCCTTAGAAGAAATAGTTTGTTTCTGTAATGTGAAAATAGTATTCAATTCTTATCCATGAGTATTTTCATATGTTTCCATTACAAGGAGAAAAGTAGGTGTTAATAAAATCAAACCCATAATATGACTAATACAGCCACAAAATGAATTATAATCTACACTTCTGAATATATATTTCATTTTCATTAATCAATGTGATAGGTAGAATAACATGTGTGAATTTCATTTGGGATATTCAGTATTTTTTCCAATTTGTTGGAAATAATTTTAAAACAATTACTTTGAGATAAAAAGAAAGAAAATAGAACACATTAGTATAATATGGATTTAACTAAAGTAGAATGTTATCTGCTGCAAATCTGAATCCTCAGCATATCAATGTTATCTGCAAGAGGATCCAGCTCCTTTCCTCTAATACACCTCTCCTCTAACCCAACAAGTTCTTTTTCAGAAGAAATCCACATCAGGTGGAAGTCACTGTACTCAGACGACAGAGGTACTCTTCAGTATAACACAAATAAACCATCCTGTGCTGTTCACATATTTCAGTTTATGTGATTTGGTTGTATAACACATTCTCAAGCAACTTGGTTTCAGTTTGAAAGGACACTATGTATTAAATTTGAAGACCTGCATGGAGTTTAGAACTGGCTGTTAGCTCTCCAGCCTATACATTTCTATATCAATGCAAAAGGCACTTTATGATTGGTGACTAATGAAATCAAGTCTTTCAGTGATTGACTGATGCAGTTGGCAAAATTTGTCACTATTCTCCCTTTATCTTCGTTGACAAAGCCTCATGAAAATTTGCAAAAGCAGTTAACCAGAAGATAGAATTTCCCAAGCAAGATGAAAGTAAAGAAAATATAAAGTTAACATCCAGAAAGTGAATTTTGAAAAGAATGTAAATAAAATGGTAGGAGAAAATAGTGAATTTGGAAATGTTGGCATAATTTCCGTGCATCCAGAAAGAACTTAGCAAAGGTGGACATACTGTCATAAACATAGGAAGACAACAGAATAAACAGATGAAAAGTCTCAGTGGAACTGATGCTGGCAACAACTTCACATTAAAGGCACATTTGAGGATTTTTCAACATTGACAGCTCAAAGAAAAAAAAAAAAGTGCTGGAAAATAATCCAAAATAAAGGATCTTGACAATTTGCCATACCACAGGAAACTTGGTTGATCCATGTAAGTCATATGATGAAAAGAAGGCAAGTTGGATCAAAACAGTGCTAATACTGTGATAAAATATCAATACTTTTCAATGCACATTAATACCGTGGCTTTATTTGCAACATTCTAAGTTCAGTTTTATTGTATATTATTTTCATTTCAGAAATAAACTTATATCCACAGTATATGTTTAAAATACTTTTGCAAAATTTTTTAAAGGTCACGGGTTATTATTTTACACACTTGTTTCAGGATAAAAGTGTATTGCAAGGTTTGTTATACATTATCCCATACTACCACATATGGGTAAGGCCTAGTTAACAGTACATTGTAAGCTTTCTGGCATGTTTTATGCCATGTGGTTTATTAGGAAGAGTGGCTGGAGACAATCACTCAACTCTTATGATATGTTTCACTAGAGCATCAACAAAAAAAAAAAATTCAGTCTTCATAAAATTGCATATTTTGTAAGAAATACTATAGTAAACATGCAATTCCATTTAGCCAAATGAAGGCAGAGCTTAAGAGTCTAATAATACTGAAGGAAAGTGTAGCAGTTTAAATGTAGAATGTACCCTGTGGCCTCAAGTGTTTGTGATTATGCTTGCTGCTTTTACCCCAGTGGAGCCCTTGAGTACTGGAGCCTTGTGAAGGGGCTGTGCTGCTGGTAGCTGACCTTGAGGTGGGTTAATCCAGCCCACTGTGCGTTCACTCAGCTAGCTCCGACTGCTTTCTAGCGCTGCTGTGGATGTACGAGAAATGGAATGATCCAGCTCCACCATGATGAATCTTATCTTTGGAAATGGCAAGCCTGAAATAAATCCTTTTCTCCCATAAAATTTTGTGTGCTGTGTTTTGTTCCATCAGTGGGAAGGTAACTGCTACAGGAAGAATGCTGGGATAGAGAAATAGGCTTAGAGGTCAAGATATTTGCTTATGAAGCATGTGGATGCAGATTCTATTCCCCAGTACCCACATAATCCAGATGCACAAGGTGGTGCATGCCTCTGGAGTTCCTTTACAATAGCTAGAGGCCTATGGCACACCCACTCTCTCTATATGAAAAAACATAACATTTAAAAAAAGTAGAGGCCAAACTTTCCTATTTCAGCTACCCCTCCTCTTACTAACTAGTTCTATTTTGAAAATAAATCAAAATATTTTTGAATAATTGTTTTTATAATAGGAAAAATTATTATTAATTAAAATCCATTATCTATTATTGAAAATTACAGAGTGGTTATTGCAGTGTGGTGACAGAAAAAGAATCCAACAAATGTCTCCATGGGTAAAAACAATTTAAAAAATCAATAGGCTATCAGTGTCCAAAATTATGTAAAAGCAAAGTAAATATATACATAGGCAAAGGTGAAATGAACATTACCAAATTATTTTATCAAACACACACAAAACTGTTATATCTACATGGAATACAAGGATTAGATTACTCACCATGTTTTTTACACAAGCTTTACTAAGTCATGATGTAGAATCACCTAGGAGACCAATCACTGAGCAGATCTGTGAGGGAGTTTCTATGACCTTGGGTCCTACACTGAATAAAGAAGGAGAGATTCATTTTCCCCTGATTCTTGTCTGCTTTACAGTCCTACCACCACTACTTCCCTGCAACGATGGGTTATACCCAGAATAAATCTCTTCCTTTGAAAAGTTGCTACTGTCAGAGCAATGGGAGAAGTAATATCTAAGTACTTCTCTGGTTTTGTTTTTTCTTTGTTGTTGTTTTTGTTTTGAGACAGGTCGCCTGTATCCCAGAAAGACCTTGATTTCACTCGGTAGCCTGGGATGGCTTCAAACTCATGGTGGTCTTCACCTCAGCTTCTCAAGTGAGGATTAAAAGTGTGAGCCACCATGGCTAGATTTACATCACATCTGTAATAAAGTATTTTATATATACTCTATTAACCTTTTTAATAGGATGTATGAAATATACCTCATCTCATACAAGCCAGATTCTAAGGGCTTCAAAGAAAGATCTTGTTTTCTTTTGAACAAATTCAGAGATGTGATTTTTTTTTCATAATGTAGATTAATGTGTACAAAATAGATTGTACATATTTTGTAAAGAGGTGTTACTATTTTTTTAAAATATCATTGCTTTCTTCAGAATTTGGCCATGCATCTCATATCAATATGTGTCTAATAGAAGTATTTATTTTTTCTTGCTCTGTAGAATGGCATAGGAATTCTTTGAAAAATCAATTTTGCCCAGCCATTATATACGTCAAGATCTTTCTCTTAATGGGATAGAGCATATAGATCCTTCATTTGCAAGAAATTCTCAGTTAATAAATAATTCAAGGAGGTGTAACACATTTAAGCCCTCTCTCAGTCTCTGATGGACTCATTTAAACAAATGGATGAATTCTTAAATCTCAGCAGAACAATTGTATGACCTTCAATGAATAGTTTAGTTATAGTTTAGTTTTGCTCATACTCTAAATTTGTAATATGAATTACATTAATATATACTCATATTAAAAATATCTCATCACCTACTTTTAGTAATTAGTTATGCTAACCATTGAACAATCAGAAATAGACTGGTATCTATAAATAGTTAAACATCAATAAGTAGATTATGAAAGAACATTTTTTAACAAGTATGAGCTACCATAACTTGATTTAGTAGAAAATGACCAATATACTGCTATAGATTTTCAGACATGTATAATGCCAATATAAAGAGGAATGCTCAGTAAAAAAATTATTGAAGGATGGTCATATTTGTTTCTTAAATAAATAAGTGAAAATAGAGTGCCATCTAAATGACAAAATAACTATAATAAATGTTTTTTATCAGGAAGTAAAATTATATGTTTATAAAACAATATAAAAGAGACATACTAGACTGAACTTTTGGTTTACAACTTTAGCTCTTTCTAGAAAGAAAAATTAAGTGTTGTAGACCCAAATATAATTACTCATTTTAGGTTGGTGAAAAGCCCTTTAAAAATGAAATCCTACAAGTGATATTCATATTTATTCTAGATCCTCTGCTTATTTCTATTTTTTTATAATTTTAACATGATTGCTACTAAGAGTATTAATGACATTAGATCAATGATTTTCTATTTTTGGCTGTACCAATGTGTAAAGATCAATTTTTAATTCACTAAAACCAAATATTTTCTACATAGCATATCTAATTCTAAGAAAATTTTATGACATAATTGTATTATTATTCCATATGCCACATAAAGCAATGGACATGGAAAGTGTTATGACTTGAATAATATTTATCTTTTCACAGCCTTTTTCATGCATTCTATTCCCAAGTCATAGGTGTG
Source organism: Dipus sagitta (assembly GCA_036346955.1). Lineage (NCBI taxonomy): Eukaryota > Metazoa > Chordata > Mammalia > Rodentia > Dipodidae > Dipus > Dipus sagitta. The sequence continues at coordinate 113,943,068 of CM070779.1, read as the reverse complement.
AGGGTAGAAACTTAATCACACAATGCTATGTAAGGCCACTGGGAAGTTGTTAAGACAATTTCATTAGATTATATCCCCATCATCAATCCATGGTGGCTTTATTACACAATGAGGGCGGAACATTGAAATTTTCCATGTCCATCCCTTTTCATGATATGATGTAATGCAGGCACTCCTTGCCTGAATACATGCAAAGCTCATTCCACATTAATATTCTAAATCTGAAGCCAAAATCAACATTGTTTTTTAATAAGGTAGTCTGCCTCAGTTATCTCATTATAGAAACAAAAAAATCACAGAAAAACATTAGCAGTTATCATCTGGCGGGGTGGTACTCATTTTAATCCCAGCACTTGGTTGGGGCCGAGATAGTAGGATCGCTGTGAATTCAAGGCCAACCTAAGACTGTGAATTCCAGATCAGCCTTGGCTAGAGTGAAACCCTGAAACCTCAAAACAAAAGAAGAGAGAAGAAAAACATTGGCAATTTTCATAAATCCACACATTCCCTATGTGATCTTGATAGGATACTAATTATAGACCCTTGATAACAGGGCTGCTTTCAGAGTTCACTCTACATTTAAAGCATTTTCTTATGATTATCTTTTCTTTGTGAAATTCAAATATTTCTACTGCATTTTCTTTAACATATTGTAATATATCACTGAAGCAGGGGAAAAATGATGTGAAGGATTGTCATATTAGACAAAATTAACATCAAAAACTAATATGAAGAACAAAATTAAAAGTGAGCATCAACCTAAGAAGAAATTTTTCAGGAGAGAGCATGGAAATGGACACAAGGAGTGTAAGAAAATGAGAGTCAGAACCAGTGACCTGGAAAGTATATAGAAAAATTACTGTGCTACCTCATGCTGGTTAAAAAAAAAAAAAAATGTCCACTAGAGGAGCTGGAGAGATGGCTTAAAAGCCTAAGGTTCCAGATTCTATTCTGCAGTTCCCACGTAAACCAGATACACATGGCGGTGCATGCATTTGGAGTTCCTATACAGTGCCTAGAGGCCCTGGCACACCCATTCTCTCTCTCTCTCTCTAATAAATAAATAAATATTTAAAAGTCTACTATGCAAAAAACTAAAGATAAAAGTATCTGAGGATGCTGATAAGTGGTAACACATAAATATTATTGGTGGGAATTCTATTTGTTACAGATATGGAAAGCAATATCAATACTCCTGAAAAAAAAATCATAGTACCATAATATCAGAAAATCTATCACTTGGCATATACAAGAAAAACGAAACCCGTACATGAAAGTGACATTTGGTTTTCCAGATGAAGTCCTGTGCTATTAGTGACAGCAAAGAAATCACAGTGTCCAACAAGTGATGCATGAATTAAAAATATATGATTCTATTCTATGTGATTCTATTCAGCAATAAAAAAAAATGTAAAATCCTATCTTCTACAGCAACATGAAAGGAATAGTAAGGTTGTTATCTTAGTGTGAAGTAAACTATGAACAGAAAGACATGATCTCACTGATACGGACAATCTAAAAATGCTGATGTGACAGAAGTTGTGAGTAGAATGATGATCAGCAGAATGTGGCAAAGAGCATGAAGGATGAAGAAACACTGGTAGTGGATACTGTGTTGGAGGTGAACAGTGAGAATAAGAAGGTCTGACTTGGTGTAGAACGGTAGGACACTTAAACATAATGTTTATGTACTGTATGTTTCAAAATCAGTACAAAAGAATTTTGAATGCAATAAGCATAAAATTATACATTTTTAAATAGATAAATATGTTTAAATTGATTTATACATTAGCCAATCTATATAGATGTAAAAACATGGTATCCCTAAACATAATATTTTTATGTTTGTATATAAAGTTAAAATAAATTTAAATTTAAGGGGCTGGAGAGATGGCTTAGTGGTTAAGCGCTTGCCTGTGAAGCTTAAGGACCCCGGTTCAAGGCTCAATTCCCCAGGACCCACTTTAGCCAGATGCACAAGGGGGTGCACGCATCTGGAGTTAGTCTGCAGTGGCTGGAGGCCCTGGCGCACCCATTCTCTCTCTCTCTCTCTCTCTCTCTCTCTGCCTCTTTCTTTCTTTGTCTGTCGCTCTCAAATAAGTAAATAAAAATAAACCAAAAAAAATTAAAAAAATAAATAAATTTAATTTTAAAAATAAAAGTTTCCTTCTGATTTAAGAAATCAGTTGTTCTGGCATTGAGGAGATGTTTCAGAAGTTAAAGGTGCTTGCATGCAAAGTATGCTTGTCCAATTAAATTCCCCAGCCCCCACTTAAAATGAAATGCATGAGTTTGTAGTGGCCAAAGGACCTGGTGCCCATTCTCTTTATTCCTCCTTCTCTTTCTCCTTCTCTTCCTTCTTCTTCTCTCACTTTCTTTGTATCTTTCTTTTTCACATAAGTGAGTAAAAATAGTTTTTTTTAATCAATGAAGCAACACTTCCCAAAAGTTTCTTATTCCATTATATTCATCATGTGACTTTTGTTTTGATTGCCTAATTTTGACTTGAATATTTTAAAAATATTTAAAGAGATTTTTAATTTTTTTCATTTACATATATTTCATAATGTAAGAATTGGGCTTATTGTGTGACTATGTTTTGGGTCTTTCTATCAGAGTTGATTCTTGAAGGCTGGTGGACAAAAATATGCAAGAGATGAACAAAGAGTGAGCAATTTAATATTCTCACTAAAAGCTATATTTTTCTATTCATATTGCAAAACAAGAAAATACTAAACTGAGTGTTTATTTTGGCTAAATTGTTAGGTGCATATTTTACTTAGAATATGAATGTGAAAGTGATTCATTAGGAATGCACATTTTTGATATAATCATTCTGTTATGTATATGTATATAAATTGGCTGGAGAAGAAAAGGAAAATCAGTTTCTTACTTATTAAATTACAAAGCTTGAGTTATTATTTTCCTTCAAAACCTCGTTCTCCTTTTGAATACTCTATTTCAGCTAATTGCAATATCCTCCTATCTTTTTGCTCACCAAATAAAGAGTTATCATATCATATTCTACATATAAACATATAACCATATCACCTATGTTTCCCAAACATTTCCATGTCTCTTTTATCCTGTTGAACTATTTCTTCAGCTCATAATTCTAAACGTTATTCAAATAATATGCGTCCTAATAAAAATTGTATGTACCCTTGTTCAAATCATATGTATCCTTTACTCTCATGAGGAATAGATCAGATAGGTTCTGAATCAAGATATCCTTTCACATTTTGGGGGGCAGGGAATAATATCTTCCTGTGTTTAATTCTGCCAGAGTAATATCAATTTCCTTAAAAGTTTTTTTTTTCTTTAATCACTAACTGAGCAGCTCAGTTTGTCTAATTTCTTTCCCTTCCTCTACAGTTTCAGATGCCCAAGCATATAATATATAGCACAAAAACTCAGTAACTATTAATTGCCTGATTGAAATTTCTAGTGCATTCCTCTAAAGTGCAAACTAAGGCTGCAATGCTTTTGTTTTGCCTTATGTTTTCAAGTTAAAATGTGTTATAACATCTCAAACAGCTTTTTATTAAAACAAACCAAGATAAAGTACAAGATAAGTGATCTTTGGTTCTAAATAAATGGGATATGTGCCAGTATATGTCTGCAATATTTAGTACTATGTGTCTACCCAGCCATGGTTAATGAGGAAATATTTGTAAAGAATTGTTCACCGTGTGTGTGGGGGGGGGCATGTGAGGCACCAGGTATATATATGGATGTCAAATGATGACTTGAAGTGTTTCTCCTCTCCTTTCAACTTTTCCAACCATGTGTTTCTTGCTGGCACTGCTTCTTACGACCTTCGGGGACTATTATAGCTCTGCCTGTCATTGCAACAGGCATGTTGTTACTGCATATGTGCACCACTTTGTATCTGGCTTTATGTGGCCAGTGAGCAGGTTAAACTTTGGTGGCAGGGTTGAAAGCTCCTTTAACCCCTGAGTCATCTCTCCAGTCCTCAAGACCCTTATGGGCTTACTTCAATATGATTTTTAAAGTTTATTTAATATTTTACCCTTTTCTCCAATGTAAAACACCAATTCAATCACCATGCTGTTATTCTCCAATCAAAAACTTTCAAATTAATAGGTAGAAATAGCAAAACCCTATAAAATAAAAAATAACGAATATGGAAAATCAAATAAACAATCTATAAAGTAAAACACAGTAAATAAATGACAATAGTTGAATGAGGACTGTGAGAGATATTAACTTTTTGAATTAATCATAATTAGCAGATGAGAAACAGAACTCTTGTATTTAATAAATGCTGATACACACACATGAACCTGACATGAAGTTAAGCATTCCTCTTTTGTGATAGCCATTAAGCGCTTGTCTGTGAAGCCTAAGGACCCCGGTTCAAGGCTTGATTCCCCAGGACCCATGTTAGCCAGATGCACAAAGGGTCACAAGCGTCTGGAGTTCATTTGCAGTGGCTGGAAGCTGTGGTGTGCCCATTCTCTCTCTCTCTTTCTCTCTGCCTCCTTCTCTCTGTCTGTCACTCTCAAATAAATAAATAAAAATAAAACCAAAAAAATTAAAAAAAATAATGAATATAAGAAAGGAACAGTTCTAGTTTAGCTTTTTGTCATCCTTAATGAGATAGCATTTAAAATTCTATTTCCTGATGGATTTGTGAGATAATTTGCACTTCTTGTTGGGTGCTTTTATGGAGCAAACTCTACAGAATGTTCTTACCTCCTTTCCAAGACTCTGTCATTTCAGAAATAGAGTTCAAAGACTGGAAACACAGGGAGGGCGCATGCCTAGACATATCCTTCTTCTGTACTTTGTGATATCACTGAATCAAACATAAGTTGTTTGCTTATTTTAAAAATACATAGTCATTATAAATTATATGTATTACATGTTATGTACTATACACATATATAATGTGATAATTATGATATAATGTACTCTAACTGCAGTAGCAGTCTCTTATTGAATCCATGTGCATTTTTATGATATTTTCTTTTAACTTTAATCACTGAATATGTATTTATTTCCTTAAGTCACCAAGGTATTTTTCTATGAAATATTTGGAAAAAAAAAGTCTTTCAAAGTACACATCCAATTTATAATGTATGAAAAGCATGAAAACTAAGAAAATGATCCTAATTTGGAATGTTTTTGATATACTTTAGAGCCACGTTTCTCCTAATAGGGTAAAAATATGATATGTTCAGGGATATTATTGTCACCCAAGGATATTATTGTCACTGCCTTATTCCAGTCCTAGGCAATGAGGACCTCCCTGTTTTACATGATTCTCTTATATCTTGTGAGACTCTGGTCAAGTGAAGGTGGCTCGGAAGGGCAAATACTATTAGTTTGTTGATCAATTATCCTAAGTGCCATGCCAAATATTAAGTAATATATAGGTAAGGTATGGAACTTACTATAAAAAGAAGAAGAGTAAATACATCCAACTTGTGTTTCATTCATTTTACTTTGCCAGAGATGAGGTTAATGAAATTGTCTTCCTTTATCTGGCTTACTGCAGAGTGGATGCCTTATTTCTCAGCATAATGGTCATCAGCAAAAAAGATGTAATTTATTTACTTATTTATTAGAATGAGAGAGAAGAGAGAATGAGCACACCAGAACCTCTAACAACCACAAACGAACTTCAAATAAATGTACTACCATGTTCTTCTTGCATCTCTCCAGCTTGATGAAAATTATTTTTATACATTTTTATTTTATGTACCAGCAGACACATTTAATGAGAAGGATGTTTTATTTTATTTGGAAGTCAGAAAAAGAAGTTTTATTCAATATTGTCAATTGAGGAAGAAAAACAGCGCCTCTATTCCATTTCCAGGTTCTGATGTGAGGGTGAGGTTTAAATGGAAGGTAAGACCTTTGTAGAGCCAAGCATTCGACTTCACAATACAGAACATGTTAAATCATGCCTACATGATCCTAGGCCAAATTCCCACAGACCTAAAGCCCCTGGCAGACAGTGGAACACATTCAAGAATGTAAATCATACTCACAAGCAATGACCAATGACAAAAGGGTAACAAAACTATGGAAATGAAGGCAGCCATGCAGCTCCCATTCTGAGCTCTACATGGCCTGCAAATCTTTCTTTAAAAATACTATAATACACATGGGCCTCCCCGACATTTGTACTTGACCACATGTTAAAAGCTGCTGTTCCACAAGTATCAATAAACAAGTGTGGGAAGATGCTCTGTGGTGTGTAGTCCCAGGCATCCTGAAAGCACTGAGAAGCACAGGTGACTGGCTAACATTGAGAGGTTCAGATATTCCCAGACATATGTAGAAATGGACGATGGCTTAGTGGAGCAAAGGATGGAAAAACATCATGAAGTTCATGAGTCATTGGGAAAATTATTGCATCGCGTGCAGAGTCCTCAGTTAGGGAAGGAAGTGAAATGCACTTTGCCTCTTGGAAGAAGTTTTTATCAAAACAAAAAAGTGAAAATGAATCATTAGGTGTTGGCCTCTGAAAGGCCCAGGTGTGAGGCCTAGTGGAACTTCCTGAGCCTAGCTAAAGTTTGGTGATCTGCCTCTGGCCATTCGTGACTCAGCAAGATGCCTAATGGCTTCTTGCCTGCTACTTCCGCATGGGAGTTAGAATTATCATTTCAATAGTCACAGTTTACTATTGGCCCTTACCTTTCCCCACCGTCCTAAAATCCCCACCTTCGTCCCCAACATTATATAGGCAACTGCTCATAGCAATAAATCGAGTTCCTGCTTCAACAAGACTCCCGACTCAGTGTGGTTTTTCTTCCGTGGCCAGGAGAGGTCTGAGTCGTAGGACGCTCATCTCCTCCTCAACCCCTTGGGAGGAACCAGCAGGCCTGGTCCTTCCCTCGGCACTACCTGCCTCCGCCAGCGGATCCCGGCAATTAGGGATCAACTGAATTTATCTAGAATATTCACTTACTTAATATGTGGCTTCTTGGCAAAAAAAAAAAAAAAAAAAAAAAAAAAAAGTCTCTGTTAATTTTGACTTTTTATGTTGAAGAAAATTGGAATTGTAAAACTTCAAAAGTCTTACTCTTCTAGAATTCTGACTTGAAATTCATGCTCCATTCCTTAGTTAATGGATGAGTTTGGGAAATGGATCCAGTAGTCCCGCAATCATAACAAGCTTATGGAGGGAGAGTGTTTATTTCCAGCTTACACTTTGAAGTATAAGTTTCATCAAGGTGGGGAATGCACAACAAAATCAGGAATCTGGGCATCATGTCTCCCCATATCAGCAGGAGGGAGAGAGAGTTGGCTAGTACTGGCAAACAGGGATAGACTATATAATACTAAGGCCAACCCTCCAGTGATGCACTTGCTCCAGAAAGGCTTCACCTCCCAAAGGCTCCAGCAGCTAAGAATCAAGTATAAGACTTGAACATAATCACATGAGATTATGGGGGATATTTCATGTTCACATGACTACAGATACCACAAAGTTTGAACATTCCCTTCTGTATATGTCTGCCTTAGTTTTATCATTAAGTTTCCCTGCAGATAAGAGTATGAAAGAGAAAATTAAGTCATAAGAAACAAAGAATTATTACTGATGTATTACCAAAATTAGTTCTTTTGGTAATTTAGAGCATGCGAGATTATGAAGGATTTTTTTTTTTTATCTTAAAGATCAGGATTGCCAAACTTTATGACTTTAAGGATATTTTTAGTGTACTTAGTTGCATATCATGCAAGGTGGAACAGATTAAACTACAGGTAAGGCCTCCAAAAAATCCTCAACAAATGGAATCTATGAGATGACATACTGAAAAAGAGCTCAAAAATAACACATACCTGACATAAACACACCCTCAAGTTTTTACCCTAATCTCTAGTTGTAGTATAAATCTTATTTTGCTAACCTGTTTTCCATTTACTGCAGGAAAGGTCCTCAAATTCCGTTTGGAAGGAGTTAGCAAAGGGAGACAAATACTGCTAGTAGCTCTTAGAAGCAGTTAACAATCTCCCACTGAGCAAATCAGAAACTTCCAAGCATACTATGAAAAAGTATTTTAAAAAATACAATATTTTTCTAAAGATATCACTTCTAATCTGATTATTTCACTGTAATTTACCAGTGGCATTTATCAAATTGACGCTGAGGCATTTTATGGAGATGTCTTAGTGAATGGGAACTGCTATATCCCTCTTCCTGCTTCAGGAAGAAGCAGTTTTATGATATTTAGGAACTTAAGATAAAAGAACATGGAAAAAAAAAATCTGTGATAGGTAATGCAATATATTAGCCTTTGGTGGTAATGTTGGGAAACTGGCTCAACATGCTGAGATTGGAAGAACACACACTTTCAGCTACAGACTTCTTCAGTAGGAGAAAGTTCTGAAATAACAGATTCTCCCTGAATGTCGAACATTGTTGCCACTGTTACCATCTGTTTTGTTTTTATCATTTATAGAAGGGATTTTTTTCATCTTTAAAAATTTGCTTAAAATGGTGTTCTTGCAAAGGAGGTCTGAGATATAAGTGTAGCAAGATTCTAAAAGAAGTAATTGTACTCCACAATCCCAATAGACTGGTACCAACATAGAGTAGTCTATGATGAGGTAAGTTCTGCACAATCTGTGCAGTGTATAAGGTATAGCCACAGAGTCTCCAACACAATGGACATGATTAATTCACAGTTTTAAAAATATTTAATTAAATAAATTAAATAAAAAATATCTGTAAAGCTTCCAATGTGTCTTGTATTTTAGACCCTAGGTAATATAAGTCATCATAATTTTTTGTATTTATATACATTTATGTGGACATATTTCTGGGTTAATCCAGGAAACTAGAAAGAGGCTCTGAGAGGAAAATAATTATTAATATTTTTTGAGCTCTCAGTAGTGGTGGAGATTAAACTCATAGCCTTGGGCATGGTGGGGAAGTGCTTTAGGACTGAGTAACACCCCTTCCCATCACTGATTTTTATTTTATTGATTTTTATTTTATTATTATATTTTATTTATTATTTAGAGAGAAAGATGGGGGGAGCAAACACCAGAGCCTTTAGCCACTTAAAACTAACTCCAGATATGTATGCCACCATGTTCATCTGGTTTACATGGGTTCTGGGGAGTTAAACCTAGGTCCTTAGTCTTTGCAAGCAAGTGCCTTAACAGCTAAACCATCTCTCCAGCCTCCATCACTGATTTTTAAATGTCAAACTCAAATGAATGGAAAAGTTTTAGAATCTAAAGCATGTTAGAATGTCTTGTTTATATATAATTAATATAAAGTTTTCACGAAATCTGTGAGGCTCTTCTTTTTATCCAAATGTCAGAAGAAAAGTAGAACCAAATGCAGTAAGCAACTGTCTCCTCATTTTGATGCGAGAACACTAAGTAATATTATCAAAGCACCAGGGGGATCCCTGAGGCATCAGAATTGATGTTTGTGCAGTGGCTAGATCTATCAGGGGATTTAGGATGAAAACATTTTCTTTTCTTCAAGATGAAAGCAGAATAGGAAAAAAATGAGAATAAGTGATGACAGAAAAAAAATACATCATTTTAGTAGCAATCCAGGAGCCATTACACCTGACCATGCAGCCCACATGGGAGTCTTAATGTCTTTCAGTCTTTCAGGCTGGAAGCAGTGCATTATCCCAGCAACTAGACACCAGCTAGGGTCTGATAGAAAGCAAACCCAAACAACGCTTGCCCATTCCCACATGGAGGACTCTAACCAGCAGAGAATGGGAATTAGGTCCAAGATCCTGCCAAAAACAAAAGAGCAATCAATACCCAAGAAGCCACGTTTGTACCCCCAGACAGAAAGGTACTTTGAGTTCAGAGCTTTCCTTGGGTTCCAGTACAGATTCAACGATCTTTTATCAATCAATTTCACCATGCATCAAAAGTGTAATAGGAAAGGCTTTTCTATAGTTAGGCAGTCAAATCTGATGATTAATCAAAGGAAAACCTCACCATGACCCAGCATAAATAGCTGCAGAGGATGTAATCACTAGTGAAGTGGTCCGTAGGATGCTTTGTAGCCAGCTACTATTGGAAAATAGAAAAGGAAGCTCAGTCTATAATGGATGCATGACATGTAATAAAGAAATGCAGAATATGAGGGAACAACACACCACAACCCAATCCCAACCTCCTAATGCCCTTGTAGTAGAAATCACAACCAGCAACAGAGAGGAAGTGTCAGAGAAACAATTTAGAATCCTTCTTCTGAAATTATTCAATAACATACAGAAATCTTAAACAAGAAATTCATGAACTGAGGAGATTCATTGGTTACCTTGATAAGACAGTCTCCAAGTGTCTACAAATACTTGAAAATTGGAAAAAAAATATACTATTGAATGAACTATGAGTCACTGAAGAAAGCAGGGAAAAATAAATGTGTTTTCCCATGATTAAATGAAAATACCAACTCAATATCCAAAGTATCCAAAGTGACTGAAACAGTTATTAAATTGGGAAGCAATATTCAAAACATGGAGGATAAATTCAGGAAGGAAATTGAAACACTAGAAAAGACAAGCAGGAATACTGAAAACGAGACTCAATCACTCCAATAAAAGTCCCAAAACTAGAAAATCACAACAAAAGCAACTAGCAGCTACATAAATAGCTGAACACTGAAAACCATACTGGTGAATAAACTGTGAGTCACTGAAGAAATCAGGGAAAAAAATAAATGTGTTTTTTTTTCCCATGATTAAATGAAAATAACATACCAGAACCTCTTGAATTCAAACAGCACAATTTTAAGAGAAAAGTTTAAAGTCATAAGCACTCACATTAAAAATTCAGATAGATCCCAAATAAATAGTCTAATGGTACAAATTCAGGTGCTGGAAAATAAGAAGCAATCTCAAAACCAATAGACAAGAAATAATAAAGATTAGGGATAGAGTAAATGAAATAAAAATTCAAAGAACAAAATCAAACAACTTATTGGTTATTTGAAATAGTTAACAAGACTGGAATAATCCTAGCTAAATGAGCAGGAACTCTCCATTTTTTTTTTTTTTTCAGTTACACTAGTTGAGCAGCAAATCCTACCCATCCTCTTATCTCCATCCTCTCAACATAGAAATTACAGTCATGCATGGCCTGGCTTTTCTCATGAGTGTTGGTAATTGGGATCAAGTCCTCCTACTTATACAGCCAGAGCTCTTATTCATCAGTCCATTTCTCCAGTTCAATATAGACTTTTTCCTAAGGAAGCACATATGGGACCATGGTGGTTTGAATATAAAATTCCCTCTATAGATCATGCATTTTAATACTTAATTCTTTTTATGGGGTATTTGGAATGGTTTTGGAATGTTTTAGAGGCGTAGCCTGACTGCCGCCAACCTTCAGATGTCATAGTCAAGCCCTGCTCATTCTTTCTAATACCAATGCAGATGTCACAATGTAATGCCAATTTCCTGCCCCTCTTATGTTTCCCCACCATGCTATACTTTCCCACCAAACTGTAAGCCAAAATAAACCTTTTATTTTCATAAGCTGCTTTGGATTGAGTATTTTATCCAAACAATGAGAAAATAAATGATACAGAAAACTGATACAATTAAGTGGGGCTCATTCATATGACCATATTGTATTAAACTTTTGAAAATTGTTTGCAGAGTAAATGTAGATGTATTTTTAATTTTGCAACAGAGAAGCTAGTAGAACTTAATGGACCTTTCTGTTGGGAATTTGGAGACCAGAGGGCCAAGAGAATTGTAGCCTGTGTACGATTGGCCTATGAGGTTTCGCAAAAGGATAGGGAGCTCATGTTGTATTCTTTAAAAAAAAAAGGCTGAATTTTGCTTATGTCCTAGTAATGTAAAGTTAATTTTAATTTAACAGTAAAGGAAAATGTGTGTAGTGAAGGAAATTTCAAGGCATAAAAAATAATAAACATAAAATCTTTGGCATGGATTTGTTTCATTGTCTGGATTCAGATCTGCAATGAAGGAGAGGACAATATAGAGAGAATGATAAGAAAAGTATAAAGTTTGACACAGCAAAAAAATGTAAATAAGTTTTATTATTAAGGAGATTAGAAAAGATTCCTGAAGAACAAGACCCAACATCTACAAAGCTCAAACTAGAAAGAATGTGAATTCCATGGGAAGAACAAGACATGAAGGAAGAATGCTGAATGAAATGCTGTCTCTGCTTCCCAAGATCAGCATGCAGATGTAATACATCTGAATTGCATGCGTTCCAAGCTTCTTCCTGATCTGATAGCCAAACATGTCAACAAGACGCATATGACACTAGATTTAGAAAAATTTACAAAATGCAACCTTTAGGGCAAGAAAGATAGCTTAGTGGTCAAGGTGTTTACCTGCAAAGCCAAAGAAGCCAGGCTCAATTCCCCAGGACCCATGTAGGCTAAATGTATAAGGAGGCACTGTCTGGAGTTTTTGTAGTGGATGGAGGCCCTGGGGCAACCATTATCTCTTGCTATCTGTCTTTTTCTCTCTCTCTCTATGTCAATCTCCCTCTCAAATAAATTAAAAAAAATAAAAATACATGGTTTCGTAAGGCATGGTGGTGCTCACCTTTAATCCCAGCATTCAGGCAGCAGAGGTAGGAGGATCACTGTGAGTTCAAGTCCACCCTGAGACTACATAGTGAATTTCAGGTCAGCTTGGGCTAGAGAAAGATCCTACCTAAAAAAAAAAAAAAAAAAAAAAAAAAAATGGTTAGGGAGTATTGCATCAGGCTTCCAGAGAGCTGCTGTGACTAAGCAATTTGAGACATGATCAAAATCTCTGCAAATAAACCTTGTGAGGTCAGAATATTAAGCTATAAAGGTGAAATGTATGTTTTAGTGGAGACCTCAGTAGGTTGAAAATGCCAGTAATATGGGACCTTTGTCTAGAAACACTATGAGCTGAAGTTAGGTTAAGCCCAGAGGAGAGGCAATAGGCAGCACAGTTAGAGGGGTGGAGTTACCCATGTCTTTTGGAACCAGAAGATACTGGTTATATTTCTGCAAGAATTGGTATTTGCCCTTCTGAGTTTCAGTCTTGTGTTGGTGCAATTTTGCCATGCTGTGCCTCATTTGCCCTGTTTTGAGTAGAAATTTGTTTTTGTTTTAATTTTTTTCCTGTGACATTTTAGGTTGGAAGTATGTAAGTTGTGTATTGAATTTACTGGGATCACAATTAGGAGACTTTCTTCAGTCTCAGAGGAAAATGGAGACTGCACTTCTTATCACTCGTGGGACTTATAAAAGATAATGGTCCCAGGGGATCTCCACATGTGAATTCCATCCCACTCACTGCTGCCCCCACCCATATGTACGGGCCCAGGCCAAGAGGCTAGAATTCCCCCAGGGGACCTCCACTTGCAAATACCATTCCACTCACTGCCATTACCCACCTCTGTAAGTGTATCCAAGTTAGAAGGCTAGCACTCCCCCAACTGCCACCAGGGACCTCCACAGTCTACTGCCCCTCCATGCATCTACCCAAGCCAGTAGGCTAGTATTTCCCCCTCCCTGGGCTCTCCCACCACGGGAGACCTCCACACCCCCCATGTCTCACCTGACACATAGCAGTTCCATACCACCCTGCCCTCCATCCCCCCTGCTACAGGGTCACAAGGGACCCACTGTCCATCCCTTCACCCTTCAACATTATGGAACCACCACACATTCCCATGCTCTCTGCAACCACAGCCCACCCACAACACTAATCTGCTTGGTCCCATTCCCCCATAATCCCTGTCCCCTCAGGCCACATGACCATGCAGTCCCATACCCTGAATCACAGAACAACAAGCCACTTCATCAGGTCCCCATGCACCCATCAGAGCCTCAGAGATCCTTATCTCTGAGCAAGCATGCCTCATTGCCATCAGAAGGCTAGTGGAAGCAAATATAAAAGGGAATAGTCTCTAAAGACACTTCAAGGGTAGACTATAGCTTCCTCCTGAATTAAATAAGACTCCTGCACTGTGATGAACAGACCACAATGCAAAAGGAATAACATGAAATATTAAATGCAAGTAAATGCAACAAGATTGCTCAGTCCCACAATGGATGTCTCTAATCAAAACATAGAAGAGACAATAGGGTCAGAACCTCAAAATGAAGATACAAGCTATGCAACCCTGACCAAATAAATAGCAGAACTTTCAGAAAAGCAACAAAGGGCTGATAATCATATGAATGCTGTCCTGACTAGATTAGAACTAATAGAAAAGAACCAGGAAGGGTTCCAAAGTCAGTTAAATGATCCAAATAAGAGTGGGGGGAAACAAAGAGGACCTCAATAATGAGCTGGCTAAGCTCGATGAATATAGATATAGATATAGATATAGATATAGATATAGATATAGATATAGATATAGATATAGATATAGATAGATAGATATAGATATAGATATAGATATAGATATAGATATAGATATAGATATACACAAATGCAAGGATGAATTCCAAGAAACATTAAGAAAATCAGAAAATGAGGCGAAAGGGGAAGTTGACAGAGGGATGGGAACTACACATAAAAAAATACAGTAGAAAATACAAATCAAATTGAACAGCCCCAAACTCTGTAGAAGCTCTTAAGAATAGAGTCACCTATGTGGAGGATAGAAATTCAGACCTGGAAGACAAAACAGGAGAAAGAGTTCATGAGTCCAAATGTTTCAATAAGTTCAAAATTTTTTGAGAATAGAACATAAGGGAACTGAGGGATACCCATAAATGCCCCAACATTCAGATCATGGGAATACTAGAAGGGGAAGAAATTCAGACCAAAGGCATGGAGAACTTATTCAACAAAATTATTCAAGAAAACTTTCTCACTCTCACAAAAGAAAGTCCCATCAAGACACAAGACGCTAACAGAACTCCAAACAGACTCAACCAAAGGAGAAATTTTCCAAGACATATTATCATTAAGACTCTAAACATCAATACCACAGAGAAAGTCCTAAAAGCAGCTAAGGAGAAACAACACATTACATATAAAGGTAATCCAATCAGAATTACTTCAGACTTCTAAATGGAAACAATGAAAGGCAGAAGGGCCTGGAATGGAACACTGCAAAGTCTAAGAACCTATAGCTTCCAACCCAAACCACTCTACCCAGCAAAAGTATCCCTCAAAATAGATGGAGAAAGAAAAACTTTCCATGATAAAACTTTACAACTTTATCAACACAAAGTCAAACCTGCAAGAGAGTACATCAGGGAATTCTCCACACAGAAGAATCATATAACCAACTTCAAGTGCCTATGAGAGTAAGATCAGAATAAATAACTCATAGAAGGCACAAAATAAGCCTACAAAGTCCAAGAAAACACCAAACCACATAAACCACAACAATATGGCAGGGATTAAATCAAACCTCACAGTCATTACCCTAAATATTAATGGCCTTAATTCACCCATCAAAAGACATAAGCTAACAGGGTGGATCAAAAAATTAGACCCCTCAGTCTTCTGTCTTCAAGAAACCCACCTCAGTACTAAAGGCAGACACCTCCTCAGGGTGACAGGGTGGAAAATGATATTCCAAGCAAATAAAAAGAAGAAACAAGCAGGCATAGCTGTACCAGTATTGGATAAAATAGACATCAAACCAAAAGTAATCAAAAAGACAAAGAAGGCCACTTCTTACATATCAAGGGAATGATCCAACGAGAGGATATCACAATCATCAGTCCTTAAGCATCAAACACAGGTGCATCAAATTTCACAAAACAGAACCTACTTGACAACAAAACATAAACAAGCACACATGCCATCATACCTGGGGAATTAAATATTCCACTATCAGCAATAGATAGAACACCGAAACAGAAAATTAGCAGGGAAGTAAGAGAGCTCGAAAAAAAAACATAGATCAATTAGACCTAACAGACATCTACAGAACGTTCTATCCCAAATCCACAGACTACACATTCTTCCCAGCAGCCCCTGGAACCTTCTCTAAAATAGATTATATTCTGGGTCATAAAGCCTGCCTCCATATATTTAGGAAGATAGACATAATTTCCTGCATGATATCAGATCGCAATGCTCTATTGCTAGAAATTAACAACAAAAGGGGCACCAGGAATCCCATCAGCTCCTAGAAACTGAATAACACACTTAAACAATAAATGGGTAGTATGAAATACAAAATGAAATTGAAAAATTTCTAGAAATGAATGACAATGTTAACATATTGTACCAAAACATGGGATTCAATGAAAATGGTCCTCAGGGGAAAATTTATAGCACCAAATGCCTTCATAACAAAGACTGAGAGATCCCAAATCAGTAACCTAACCATCTGCTTAAAGGCACAGGAAAAGCAAGAAGAATTCAACCTAAAAATCTCCAGAGGGAAAGAAATAATTAAGATCAGAGGGCTAGAGAGATGGCTTAGTGGTTAAGCACTTGCCTGTGAAGCCTAAGGACCCCAGTTTGAGGCTCAATTCTCCAGGACCCACGTTAGCCAGATGCACAAGGGGGCACACGCATCTGGAGTTCGTTTGCAGTGGCTGGAGGCCCTGGCGTGCCCATTCTCTCTCTCTCTCTCTCTCTCTCTCTCTCTCTGCCTCTTTCTCTCTCTGTCTGTCACTGTCAAATAAAGATGAACAAAACAAATTTTGAAAATAATAAAAAGATCAGAGCAGAATTAATGAATTGAACACTAAGGAAATAATAAAAAAATGATGAAAAAGGAGTTTGTTCTTTGAAAAAAATAAACAAATTGATAAATCCCTGGCCAATTTGATCAAGAAAAAAAAAGAGAGATGCTTCAAATTAACAAAAATCAGAATGAAAAAGCAGAAATCACAACAGGCATACATGAAACTTGAAGAAACATCAGGATTTACTTCAAAAATTTCTACTCCACAATACTGGAAAATATGGAGGAAATGGATGAATACCTGGACACATACCACCTACCAAAGCTAAACTCAGAGCAGATTAATCTCCTAAACAAATCTACCACACCAATCAAGATTGAAAAGTTAATCAAAAACCTCCACAGAAAGAAGAATCCAGGACCAGATTGCTTCTCAGCTGAATTCTATAAAACCTTCATGGAAGAACTGAAACCAATTTTTCTCAAACTGTGCCACACAATCAGAGAAAAGGGAAAGCTCCCCAACTCCTTCTATGAAGCTAGTATCACCCTAATACCAAAGCCAGGCACACATGCCACAAGAAAAGAAAACTATAGGCCTATTTCCTTGATAAACTTAGAAGCAAAGATCCTGAACAAAATCCTCACAAACTGAATTCAAGAACACATCAACAGCATTGTCCACATTGATCAAGTAGGCTTCATCCCAGGAACACAGGGTGATTCTACAGAAATCTGTCAATGTAGTACACCACATAAATAAGCTTAAACACAAAGACCACTAGATCATATTGATAGATGTAGAAAAGATCTTTGATAAAATACAACATCACTTCATGATCAAAACATAGGAGAGAATAGGCATGGATGGTTTATATCTTAACATAATAAAGGGCATATATATATATATATATATATATATATATATATATATATATATATATATGTATATACATACATATCCTAAAGCCCAAATAATACTTAATGGGGATAGACTGAAGGAAATCCCATTGAGATCAGGTACAAGACAGGGGTGTCCAATTTTACCTCTGCTCTTCAACATAGTACTGGAAATCCTTGCACAAGCAATAAGACAGGAGAAAGAAATAAAATGATACAAATTGGAAAGAAAGAAGTTAAGTTACCTTATTTGCAGACAACATGATTCTATACATAAGTGACCCAAGAATTTCCATCTCAAAACTCTTAAAGGGCTGGTCATGGTGGCACATGCCTTCAATCCCAGCAGTCAGTAGGCAGAGCTGGGAAGATTGCTGTGAGTTCAAGACCACCTTGAGACTACATAGTAAATTCCAGGCCAGCATGAGCTAGAGGGAGGCTCTACCTCAAGAAAACATACAAAAAAAAAAAAAAAAAAAAAAAAACTCTTAAAGGTGATTAACTTCTTCATAGCAGGATATAGAATTAATGTACAAAAATCAATATCATTTCTATATGCAAATGGCAGATATACAGAGAATGAAATAAGCAACATTGTCCCATATTCAATAGCAACAACAACAACAAAATCTTGGAATAGCATTAACCAATGATGCAAAAGACCCACAATACAAACATAAAAATGCTCAAGAAAGAAAGTGAGGAGGACTTGAGAAAATGGAAAGACCTCCCAGCATACTGGATAGGCAGAATTAACATTGTGAAAATGGCAATCATACCAAAGGCAATATACAGTTTTAAAGCAATACCAATAAAAATCCCATCATTTTTCTTCACAGAAATATAAAAATTTCTCAAAACTGATGTGGAATGGCAGAAGGACTCAGATATCCAAGAATATCCTCAGCAAAAGAAACACCTTTGGAGGCATCACTATATCTGATCTAAAGCTATAATACAAAGCCATAGAAATAAAAACAACCTGGTACTGCCATAAAAACAGGATTACAGACCAATGGAACAGAATCGAGGGCCCAGACTTTGGGGCAAGTAATTACAGCTATTTGATGTTTGACAAAGGCCCTAACAATGCAGACTAGAAAAAAGACAATATCTTCAACAAATGGTGCTGAACAAACTGGATAACCATATGCAGGAAAATGAAACTCAATCCACACATATCACCAAGAACAAAAATCAAGTACAAATGGAACAAAGACCTCAATATAAGACCAGAAACTCAGCTAGTACTAGAAGAAAAATATAAGAAGAAGTATCCATGACACAGGAATGGGAAAAGACTTCCTGAAAACAAACAAAAAAACAACAACAACAACAAAACCAACTAGCTCAGGAACTTAAGCAATCACTCAAACATTGGGATATCATGAAGCAGAACAGTTTCTTTGTAGACAAACATACAATGTGCTGAGCCAATAGACTGCCCACAGCATGAGAGAAAAATTTTGCTGGCTATACAACTGACAGAGGCCTAATTTCTAGAGTCTACAAAAAAACTCAAAAACCTAAACAATAAAATTTAAATAACCCACTCATAAAATGGGGCAAAGATCTTGACAGGGAGTTCTCAGAGGAAGAAATACAAATGGCAAACACACACTTAAGAAAGAAAATGTTCATCATCCCTAATCATCAGGGAAATGCAAATAAAAACAACCATGGAGGACTGGAGAGATGGCTTAGCGGTTAAGCGCTTGCCTGTGAAGCCTAAGGACCCCGGTTCAAGGCTCGATTCCCCAGGACCCACATTAGCCAGATGCACAAGGGGATGCACGTGTCTGGAGTTTGTTTGCAGTGGCTGGAAGCCCTGGCGCACCCATTCTGTCTCTTTCTCTCTATCTGCCTCTTTTTCTCTGCGTGTCGCTCTCAAATAAATAAATAAAAATGAAAAAAAAGTTAAAAAAAAAAAAAAACACCATGGAATTCCACCTAACCCCAGTAAGGATAGCAAACATTAAAAAATCAAATGAAAACGAATGCTGTTGAGGATGTGGAGAAATAGGAACACTCATTCACTGTTGGTGGGAATGTAAGCTGGTACAACCACTATGGAGAGAAATATGGAGACTCCAAAAATAGTTGACTATAGAGTTATCGACATAACCAGTTATTCCCTTATTGGAAATTTATCCCAAAAGCTGCACACCTCAGGTCAGAGAGACTTGCTCAACTATGTTTATAGCTGCTCAATTCATATTAGCTAAGAGCTGGAAGAAACCAATATGTACATCACTACATTAATGGATAACCAAGATGTGGTATATCTACATGATGGAATCCTACACAGCAGTAAGAAAAAATGACAATGAAATTTGAAGAAAAATGGTCAATCCTTGAACAGATCATTCTCAGCAAACTCACTCAGTCACAGAAAGAAAATCGTCATATGGCTCACCTATCTGTGCCTCCAAACCTGAATCTTTCCATGATACCTACACACCTAATAACCATCTCCAGACCCAGACAATAAGGAGGGTAGGATGGGAGGGGAGAGTAAACGTAGGAGTGAGGTACACAAAACTGGATCCAAATGGCAATGGTGACATAAAATTCTACACTCCAAAAGACAGACTAAATGGTTCAATCTTCATCTGGTCCTTGGAGGGAACACCTGAATGACAGGGCCCTGGAGAGGGTATGATGAAGACTGACCTTAATTTTGTCGTGTTTCACTTTCTGTCTCTCTCTGCCTTTCAGTCTCTCTCTCCCTCTCCTTCTCACTCATCTCTCTGTTCTCTTTATCACTTTTATATTACCTATCATTTTCTTCCTTCTTTTCCTTGTCAATGGTCTGTAACTCCCAGTACCAACATGTGCTTAACATTCTCAATGAGATGTTGATCAGAGAGACCTACAAGGTTTTCCAAAAGAAGAGATTTCTGTCAGAGTACTGGATGACCCAGCAAATGTTAGTGCTAAGACATTACTGCCCAAAACACCCTATGTGGTCAGTATGGAACATGGAGTGACCTGGATGGAATCTGGGAGAGAGTCAGTCCCCAGACAGTTAGCTCATCTAGCGCAAGAAGGTGCTACATGAGTGATTTGGAGGGGAAATGACCAACATCTGTCCAAAAAATTCGTGGTGTAAGCTATTCAGCAGCAAACAAACTGATGTGATGCTCACACAAGTGCAATAGTGGCACACAGCCATGGTGCGTAACCAACTACTCTTGATTTGGCTAACTGATCAACTCAGTGGAAAAGAACCCATAGCTGGAGCTGGGAAACAAGTCAGGACCATATCCAAAAATGAGCACACTCTCCATTATCAAGCTCCTACCAATTGTGGGCTATAAGAGGGCCTCCATCTATTAAATTCTCTATAAAATAATAGTGGTTGTCCCATTTATCTGGTGCTGGCTTCACTCTCCTTTTGAGAATTTGGTTCAATTTTTCAGATGGACTTAGATTCTGAGAAGAGGATAAGCCCATTGCACCTCACAAGGGCCCCAAGTGAAACCAAGAGTAATTGGAGAATTGACCAAGAGTGCTTCTTTCTTGGTGAACCTGGTACCAGCACAAGGGTGAAGGAGATAGACACAGAGAATACTCAATTCCTCCCAAACAAGATATCCAGAGACATAGAGGCTCCCAAGACCTTATCACTGAAGTAGACCTAAAACAAACCCATCACGGCTCAGGGAAATTTGCAGAAGAGGGGGTGGAAAGATTGTTAGAGCCACATGTTGGGACTTTATGCACAGTGACTTTGCCTCTTACCCATGACTGATGGCTAACCCCACAATGCAAGACCCACATTCCCTAATGAGGAGGGTCCCTGTGGAGGGCGCAAGAGACAGGGAGGAGGCTAATGATGGTACCAACATGCATTTATACACACTGTGTGCATAACTAATAAAAAAAATGCTATAGGGACTGTTCAATTTAGATTGAATGCATTTTGCCTCATGAGATAGTCCACAGTCAATGGGGGCCAGGGATGGAATACGAACATTTGGATGTAGAAGTTCCACATAGACTAGGGTATTTGAATACTTAATCTCTAATTGATGGTGCTGTTTTGAAATGTGTTGGATCTCCCAAAGGCAGATCCTTGCTGGAAAATCTGTGTCACTGGGGCAGGCCTTGTGGTGCCTCAGCTCAGCTGGTTCACTCTCCCTGCTTCCCTCCTACTGCTGAGACTCTGTGCTGTCTTCCTCTGCCATGCTCTCCCTGCCATGGCGGACTTCCCCTCAAAATCAACCTTAAGTGAACCTTCTCATTCCTTCAGCTGCTACTGACTGGGGATTTTGTCTCAGCAATGAAAACATAGCTGATAAAGAGACAAACGGTTTAACTACCACACCATTATCCAGGGTAACTTTTCTTTACAATCATACTTTATTGCATCTGGTAATGAAGTATGTAATTATCAGTTGAGGAAAACTGGATTCCTTGTGTGTTGGTTCTACTGAGAGCGTAGGATAAAGCTAAAGCTTTTAGTTTTAAAAGTAATCACACCATATCTTATTTTTCTTGCAGTGAGAGAAAAATGGACATTTTGAAGGAAAAATCTAAGATACAATTTTACTGATTTTGGGAAGGACTAAATACATTTAAATATAAGTAAGTTAAATACATCCTTCTTGATGGCACTGATGGTGAAGTGTATAATGCTTTTTAATGTCATAAAATGAATTCTGATCTGTCATAGGAATAGAAGAGTTCTTTGCTAAAATGGTTATGTTTACTTCTTGAAGTGCTAAGAAAATTAAGAAGTATTCAGCCTTATGTCCAAAGTATATGATTTTTCAACTTTTACCTCCTCTGTTTCTTGGTTTAAGAAAAATAATTACTGAAAGTAAAACACTATTTGAAAATTTTATACATTGTCAAATAAGGAACTGAAATGCAAATAGATAATTTAAGTACAGATAACTTTATCTCTCATTTTCTAGAAACAGAAAGTTTTATATAATCCATATTTTTTAGCCTTCCTTATTAGAAATTTTTATTTCTATCTTTTTGTATTGAATATTAAGCAATAAGAAAGTACTATAAAATATGTAAATTATTTGTGCCATTAAATGGAATATGCTCATGTCCTCTCTGTTTACTTCATCATAATATATGTTATAAACATATAGTGAATACAAAACAGTGCAATAGTTACAATATGTTAGGTTTGCAAGATAATAACTTTCTAGGGATTGGCTTCTTGGCATTGTGCATGCAGTTACAAATGAAAATTTTCACTTTTAAAATTCTATTACTAGGATAGAATTTGTGATATGCACATATATTTCCATTGTATGTATATGTACCTATACATACACACATATATATATATCTTATATAAACAGATACACAAATTTTTCCATATATATATATATATATATATATATATATATATGGAAAAATTTGTGTATCTGTTTATATAAGAATAATGTTTCTAACTATTCACCGATCTGTGTTTCCTCACTTCTGGACAAGGGATAATTTTAATCTCAAATAATTTCAACTGCAGTGAGATTAATTTAAGGCTGTGAAGATGATATTTCTAAGCACCATCATCCCTGACATTTGATACTATTTTTTTCAACAGAGATGAAAAAGGCATTGAAATTAAATTATGAAAAATGTGATTTTTTTCTCTATAATATCAAAATGATGAAAACTAATGCTAGTGCTTACCTAAAATTTATAGTATAGTGTGTTTATAAATCTTCCTTAAATCTCTTTTTATTTGTGATTTTTCCATCTACATAGAAATTACCATATTCAGAGCAAAACTGTGTTGATTTTACCTATCATACATGATAATTATAGAATATAAAGGAAGTCCATGATCAAAAGACTCAAACAAGTAAAATAATAATTAGATAATCTTATATATTTATGTAAGAAATTTTGTACTTATTGTCTTCACAAAAATTGATACTTAATTTAATTTTTGTTTCTTATTTTAATTAATTCAAATTCTTCTTTTCTCACTCACATATTGGAACATTTTATGAGATGATTTTATGTATAATTGGATTATAAGTTAAATGGTTATAAATATCACTATTCATAGTTTCAGGGACCAATACATTTAAAAAACCCTCAATTACCAAAATTTCTCTCCCATGAAAAGTTTTATGACTTTAATGATTCTTGTGGGGAAAATTTTCCATGTGATCAATGGTAAATTAAGTGTGCAGTTTTCATTATTTCTATTGGGCACTGGGTTGTGATTGTGTTCCTATTGAACAAAATTTACCTTTTGATGATTAGAATTGTCTCAGGAAAAGGATGCAGCATTGATAGTTTAAACTTGGCTTTTGTAACAATATATGCAAAACTAAAATTTTTTAAAAATCTTTATGCAGAAAAGGGTAGACAAAATTTAAAGTTTGAGATATTTAGTGCAGGTGAACTGATAACTTTCAATTTTAAAGAACTATGTTCACCGTGATCTAGTAAATCATAAAAATGAAGCCTATATATTCAATAGGAAACTTATAAATGGCTGGAGAGATGGCTTAGTGATTAAGGCACTTGCC
Organism: Dipus sagitta; assembly: GCA_036346955.1. Classification (NCBI taxonomy): domain Eukaryota; kingdom Metazoa; phylum Chordata; class Mammalia; order Rodentia; family Dipodidae; genus Dipus; species Dipus sagitta. The sequence goes on along the minus strand of CM070779.1, from coordinate 113,919,075 downwards.
TGAAAAGCCATAGGTCCCAGGTTGGATTCCCCAAGACCTATGTTAGCGAAATGCACAAGCTGTCAAAAGCATCTGGAGTTCATTTACTATGGCTTGAGGCCCTGAAATGTCCATTGTCTCTCTATCTGCTTCTTTATCTCTATCTCTCTCTCTCTCAAATAAATAAAAACAAAATGGAAAAAAAAAGAAAATAAATAAACTGAAAAAGAAATGATTAAGGTATATTCTATTGTATTCTATCATCCCAGCAATGTACTTAGAAACTTAGTGTCTTAAATTATTCTTCTCAAAATAAATTCTTCTGTTTTAGTTTTGGTAGAAAAAATATGCTAGCAAAATAACTACTTGTATAAATAATATAAAAATAAATAACTACAAATTACTTACAGTATATTTTTATATTATGAAATGCATAAAGTGAAATATAATTTAATATTTAATAACTTAATATTAATAATAGTTGATCATTCCTTTTTTATTTATAATATTATTTATTTATTTGAAAGAGACAGATGTGGAGAGAGGCAGATAGAAAGAAAGACTGGGTGTGCCAGGGCCTTTTGACACTATAAATGAACTCCAGATGCATGTACAACTTTGTGCATCTGGCTTTACATGGGTACTGGGGAACCTACTGGCCAACAGGCTTTGCAAACAAGCACCTTTAGTCATTAAGCTATCTCTGTGGTCCTAAAAACATATTTTTTAAAATTTACTTATGTATGTGAGTGTGTGCAAGTGGGCTAAAACCTCTTGCTACTAGAACCAATATCAAATATTTATGACAGTTTTCTCTCTTGCTTATTTGGGTGGCTTGGAAATTGAACCTGGGCTCATAGGCTTTGCAAAGAACCATCTTTAACCACTCAGCAATATTTCCATCTCCTAGTTTTACCTACAGTTTATTCAAATAATTTAATTATTTATGACATTATCTTAAAAATGTTTACATTGCTAGTTTAGTATGTTTGATAACAGTAGTCTCAAAAAAGCCCCAAAATATGAGCAGCCGTTTAATTGTCAGTTCTATCTACATCAGATGAAAAAAAAAGTATCTAATATACTAAGCTTATATTTAAGCTTAATATGAGCCCACAGTGTCCTTGAGAAGCCATAGATAGAAAAGAATGAGGGGCTGCATGCTTTGTGTCTTCGGAACTCCACTCAAGGCACATAGTTTTCCACATCCCTAAGAATAGCCTGTGCAACGATTAATTAACCTGTTGTGAAAGAGCAAGATGTCCACAACATGAGTGGTTGTGATGGGTAACATCTCTTGAAAACTTTACAGAATCTAGAATCACCTAAAGGGAAAAAAAAAATCACTGGGTATGTCTATGAAGGAGTTTATAGATGTTGTTAGTTGATGCTTGAAGACCCACTCTCAACACCATTCCGTGGTTGGGTTCTGTAATGAGTAAAGCAGATAATAGCAGATGATCATCTGCATTTATGGCTGGTTGACTATTTCTTGATTGCACGCGCAATGTGACCAGCTGGGTCCTGCTCCTGCTGACATTCCTTCTCCCCCAAGCGTGAGCCATATCCCCTCAAAATGTGAGCCAAATTGTACCCTTCTTTTCTTAAGCTACTTTACTCAGGTGTTTAGTCACAGCAAAAAGAAAAGCACTTAACATAGAAAGTTTATATTGAGGAGTCAGGCTATTGTTTTGATGAACCTGACCATAAGGTTTGTGTACCTTAGGGACTGGTTTGCAGGAGGAATGAGAAAGAGCTTGGACCTTCAGGAGAAAGAAGAAAGCTGTAGAGTGCTATAAACAGAGATGAGTAGAACATTCTGGTGATGGTTTAGAAGATGGGGATGCTGAGAGAAATGAAGGTGGTTGAAGACTGGCTCATGATGTTTCAGAGGAGAACAAGGATTCTATTGTACTGATTGCATCTTGCAGCATAAGATGGCCATGATTCTAAGTGGACAAGGCATGAAAGGACATGGCTTAAAAATGATGTTTGGGTATCAAGTTGACAGGGTGTGGGCTTGTTATGGCTAGTAGTGTTAGCTTCACAGGTCCTAGAATCACTCAGGAAACAAATCCCTAGGAATTTCTATGATGAATTTTCTAGATGAGGTTAACTGACATGGAAAGGCGCACCCTAAATGTGCACAATATCATTCCTTGGGTTTAGACCTAGACTGAATAAAAAGTGGGGTGAAAAAGCAAAAAAAAAAAAAAAAGAGTGAAAATAAAAAACAATCCTAGCACCAATAGTTATTGCTATCTCTGCTTCCTGACTATGGATACAATTTGACAAGCTGACTCCTGTTCCTGCTGCCATGATAATATTTTAACCTCTGGAACTGTTAAAGTAAATCTTACTTCCTTGAGTTGTTTTTGCCAGGTATTTGGTCACAGCAAGGAGAAAAGTAACTAATATATTGTTATTCTAGTAATTGATATTTTTTGTTCTATTTTTCTCTCAGTTTTCATTCTGCTATTTAGGAAATTCATTTGATTATAGAACATTTGAACTACACTGGAATTAGTTTAGGTCTTTGTCTATGCACACAATTGCAAGGAAATAGCATATATAAAATAAATTCCAAAAATATTGTGCAGCATTTAGACTATAACTGATGACAATACATTATATTCAGAAAATGTGCAGGGTGTACATTAAGTGTTTGTACCACAAAAATAAATCTGTGAGATAACAGATGGTATTAAACTCTGTATTTAATTCAACAAAATGTATTATATTTTCAAACATCATATTTTATATGATAAACATATAAAATAGTATCTGCCAATCTACAAATAAATAATTTGTAAGCAACAAAGGCATACAAATGAAGAAAGTTTGACAGGGATTATTATAAAGTAGAATCAGTCCCATCAGTGTAATCACAGCTTCATGGTAGCAGTTTATTGGAGGTATTTCTGCAGAGTATCTGTGTGCGTGTATGTGTGTGTCAGATTGTCAGATGAAGGAACATGCTAGGATTACTTTGGTTCCTAATATTAATGAAAACCTTTAGATAGATACAAACATAAATATTTGCATCATTGTAGAGAGGTTTTAAATGTTTAAAACTAGTTCAATGATCTTCACTGTGTATCTCTGAAAACCCCAGACCATATTGTTTTCAAGTGGTACAAAATCAACTCATGGGAGATTCAGCTTACTTTGGTTTGTAAAGCTAAGGAACATAGCTACACATTAGAAGTATAGGTAACTAGTGTGTTCTGCTTGTTGGAAAGTCAAAGCAAATGTCCCCAGTGCTGTGCAAATGAAAGAAATGAGAGGGGGATCCTAACTGGTGGTAGGTAGCAGCTCTATATGGTTACATTCAGTAAAATTCAGGAAGAGGAAAGAGAATGATCTGAGCTAATATAAAAGCTTAGATGGAAGTTTACAAAATTTAATTATATTTCATTATCAAGTTATAAATGATTGAAGGTCAAAAACTACATTTGGTTATGTAGGCAGGCTGAGAAAGGCTGGGAGCAGCAACCACACTTAGAAGATGGAGCAAGTTCACTCCACATAAATGGCATGTACCTGTTGGCAAAGGCAATGCAATTACTGAAAAATGTAATTTAACTATTCTGCTTTCCCAAAAAGAATCCTTATTTAATATGGCCTGTTGCAGTCAGGTTCACATTGCTGGCAGAAATTACTCAACCAAGAGCAGCTTGTGGGATAAAAGGGTTTATTTTAGCCTACAGACTCAAGGTGAAGCTTCTTGATGGTGGGGAATAAGATAGCATGAGCAGAGGTTGGAAATCACATCTTGGCCAACATCAGGTTGACAATAGGAACAAGAGAGTGTGCCAAACACTAGTATAGGGAAACTGGCTATAACATTACTAAGCCCACCCCCAACAATACACAGCCTCCAGGAGACATTAATTTCCAATTTCCATCAGCTGGGGAGGCTAAAATTCAGAATACCTAACATTATGGGGGACACATGAATCAAACCACCACATTCTGCCCCAGGACCCCATAAACTGAGATCCATATATGATATAAACTGTAATGCATTCCAGTCCAACTTTAAAAGTCCCCATCATTTTTATCAATCCTAATGATGTTCAAACATTCCTATAATCCAAGGTCTTTTAACTGAACCATAATACCAAAAAATCTCCCCCAAACCAATAATGGCACAGAATAAACATGCACACTACAAAAGGTGGCATTGGGCATAGCAAATAAATATTAAACCAATACAAGATTTAAAACAACCAGGGCAAACATCAAACTCTGTAGCTCCAAGTCCAACAACTCTAGTCAGTGACAAGTCTCCAAGACTGATAATTCTAACCATCAGCTCCCTCTCCAGCTAGACTACTCACAGTCCTGGAAAACTTCATCCACAGCTGGCAGCTATCCTTAGCAGTAACCTCGTGGTCCCAACATTTCCACGGGTCTCCACGGCAACCAATGGTCCATCCTCAAGGCTCCATTGGGGCTCCATGCAGGCATCCAGCAAACCTGGTTCACACTGCCCATGGCTTTTTCTAAACCACAAAACCATGTTGCAAATTCAAGAAGCCTCTCTTTTCTGCATTTCTTATATTCCATAATACCAGGTGGAATGTCAATTTGTTAATCAAGAAGAGAGTAAAGCAGACTTTGAAGAACAGGACACTCCTTCAGCATTTAGGCCCCTTCAAAAGATTGTATTTTTTTCTGTTTTTCCAATTCAGGTCAGCTGGCCTGATATCAATGGTCATAGTCTCTCATACAATTGCAGCTGAACAGGCAGCAGTTTTGACCAAAAGATTTCTTTCTGTGTCATATTCCTCTGCACGGACCAGTCCATTGGTATGTACTGCAACTCTGCATAAATTATCTGGACATGAACATAACAGCAAGCCTCTCACATAAACTGCTAACAGCCCAGTCCAGATAAAGCCCCTTTTCACCCTCATAAACCAAACCTCACAGTCCATAGTTCTTACTGAATTTAGGTCTTTCAACTCTTACCAGAAGAGTCCATCAAGCTGTACTTATAGCACTGCAAGTCTTCTCTTAGGCCAAGGTTTCAAATCCTTCCAAATTCTTCTTGAAAATCAGCTCCAAAAGGTCAAAGCCATACAGTCAGGTATCTAGCAGAAAATGACATCATTCTTATTACCAATATTACTGTAGCAGTCAGATTCACATTGCTGGCAGAAATCACCCAACCAAGAGAAGCTTGCGGGAATAAAATGATGTAGTTTGGCTTATATACTCAAGGGGATGCTCCATGATGTCAGGGGGAAATGATGGCATGAGCAGATGTTGGATATCACCTCCTGGCCAATATCAGGTGGACAACAGGAACAAGAGAGTATGCCAAACTCTGGCAAGGGGAAATTAGATATAATATCCGTAAGTTTGCCCCCAAATATACACCACCTCCAGGAGGCTTTAATTTCCAATTGTCATCAGCTGGGGAGACTAGCATTCAGAATACCTAAGTTTATGGAGGACACCTGAATCAACCCACCACATAGACACAGTTTAGACTATTCAATTCAGGAAAAAAGGATATAGATAGATATTAGAGGCTGATAAGTAAAACATTGCCTGCATGATAACAAACATTATCTAGACAGAGTCTTTAGCTATGGAATTGTATGGAATAATATTTGAAGCTTTTGGATACAACAGTATTAGCAGGGAAAGGCAAAACCTGGCCTAAAACTCTCTGTGAATAATAAATTCTTTAAAAGTACCAGAAACGCCAGAACTTCATACTTAAGGGATAGGTTGTCAAACTGTTGCATGTGCCCAGTCTTCAATTGTCTCTGCCTACTTCACAGTCATGAAAGAGAAACTCTAAGGAAGATTTTCAAAGATCTCCATATTTTAGACATAGAAGGCAGAGCCTAGCTGCTGAAGAAACTCTCCCCGGAATGTGCTCCAGTGAAAGAAAGAGGATGGCAAAATTATCTAGGAAAATACTGCCTCAGAGATTTTTTCCTTTTCTCCTTTTCTGAATTGGATTTTCTTGCCAGTATTCAGTGACATCATGATGTTACATATTATCCATTATGTATATTGTGTATAAATAACTTCAACTTTTAGCTACTCTTGACTTTGAATAGGGAAAGTCAAGTTAATAGCTTCATAAAGAAACTCTGTTCATCTCATAGAACTTAAAAATGATGCATCTTATGGGCTTCTGAGTAATAATAAAACCCCTGGAACTATCTATTCATATCTTTAGTAATATAATTGTGCCTTTTCTGATTGGCAGGTAATGATCTTTAACAAAACATAACTCGGGCTCTTTGCCATGGAAATGTGACCATGCTATGTCTAGCATCCTGTAAAAAGAGATGCTCTGTGAATATTCTGGGAACTGGATTAGGTGGAAAGAAATTTTTTTATTTTTATTTTTTGTTTGTTTGATTTTTCGAGGTAGGGTCTCACTCTAGCCCAGGCTGATCTGGAGTTCACTATGCAGTCTCAGGGTGGCCTTGAATTCACAGCAGTCCTCTTACCTCTGCCTCCCGAGTGCTGGCATGCACCACCACAACTGGCTGGAAAGAGAGTTTTTAATCAGCTGTTTCCTTTCTTCTTTCTTCCTCTCCAAAATGCAAGTATTTCAAAAATCTTCAGAATATGCTTTTATTTCAATAAAAAACATTTCATTTTTATTTATTTATTTGAGAGGGAGAGTGTGTATGAGGAAGAGGCAGAGGGAAAAAGAGAGAATTGGTGTGCCAGGGCCTCCACTCACTGCAAATGAACTCCACATGCATGTGCCACCTTATGCATCTGGCTTACGTGGGTCATAGGGGAATGAATCTATGTCCTTTGGCTTCACAGTCAAGTGCCTTAACTGCTAATCCATCTCTCCAGGCCTGCTTTTATTTTTATTTTAAAAATGAATTGAATAATATGAAATTTCTAAGGCATCCTCCTCACACATGGACTCCATAGGGGTTATAGCAGTGGGATTGATTTATTGACTTCTGGACTTCTTGATGTACATGAGAAAAACTAGGCTGAGAGATTTCTAAGCCACTGCTTTTAGTAACTATTACCACAATCTGAGTGTGCTTCCTTACTTAAACTATGAATATATAAATAAGATGATTTCAGCTAATTTCAAGTGTTAAATTTTTATGAAAATAGGTTTGTGGAAGAGAGAATAATTATAATAAGAAAACTGAAGTTCCTCTGGGGAAGAAAAGTTTGAGCTGCAAATCATTTAAAGAACTGGATGTGTGAAGAACACCAGGGGAAAAAGCAACATTTCAAATGGGGAAAACTAAGAACGATGGCCTGACTCACAGAAGATTTGTAAATAATTGAAAGGCTTGAGATATAGGAAGGTGTGTGTCATGAGGAAAGAAGAAGACATTTATATGAGGCAAAGAGACATTTGGCTAACTCTGCAGTTATGAAATTGTATTTTCAAGATAGAATGGAGACCACAGGGGTATTTTAAGTATAATGATGGCATAATCTGATTTAAAATTATCATTTTCATTGCTCTATAGAGAATGAATTCCAGGGATGTTATTGGAGTTTATGAAAGAAATAATATTTTGCTTGTTTGTGAAAATAGAAGTGGCAAACAGTCAAATCAGACTACATTATGTAATCAAACATTAGAGCATTTGACACTTTGATGGAATAATGGGAGATTTGTGAAGTATTGGAAGAATATACAATGATTGCCATTGCTTTTGGTGTCCTATTGTTTTGATTGTTTTTATTTTTTATCTAGGTAGGGTCTTGCTTTAGCCCAGGCTGACATAGAATCCACTATGTATTTCTAGGCTGGCCTAGAACTCACAGTGATCCTCCTACCGTGGCTTCCTGAGTTCTGAGACTAAAGGCGTGTACTACCATACCTGGCTTTGCTGTCCTCTTGAGATAGAGTTCATGGAGAAAATAATGAATCCCTGGCATTAGTTCTGATGATATAACATTTTCTTGACTGTGCATGTCGCTTTCATGCATCATGTGATTTTAATCATGTGTATGCTAAGTTTTTTATGGGCATAAGATGGCAAATAGGTGTTTCTCCCTTCACGTTCACTTAGAGGACACAGCTTGACTTCCTGCACTGGCATCCCAAACCAGTCCAGGCTAGATAGTCCCTTGCTGTCTGTATCCTGGAATATGCACTAAGGTTTGAATTAATTTGAATATGAACATATTACAAATAGCAGTCAATAATTGGAGTATGAATCTAGTTCACTGTTAAAGAAAATAACTTATGTGCAGGTCAGTGAAAGGCAGAGGTCCCTGGTTGCCAGCAGGTTTCTCAAGGGCATTGTGAGGAAAAAGGGTGTTTTATTGTCCAAGGCAAACAATATTCTGGGAAACTAAGCCTACCTCAACTTCCCCCCTGCGAAGCTTTTCTCCCTAATTCTTTAGAAGTTCAATCTTATTCTCCTCACACTGTAACTCACATATGCCAGATCCTTCCCCTTGAGGCTCACTAAATGGCGTTTTACAACCAGAGGGTTAACAAAAGTTCCTGCTTGCACCCTGGAGTACCACAGCTGGACACAGAGCATGAATTATAGGGACATCCGAAGCTAAAAACAGCAAAAGAGGCATTTGACAGGACCCATCCAGGCCAAGGCTAAAGTCATGCATCATCCCAGGGAAGCTTCCACAAGAGAATGCTCCAGGAACCTACACATTTGCCCTGTTATTTCTCCACCAAGGAATGTTCCATTTTCCTTCTCTCCCCCCCCCCCCCCCCCCCCCCGCCCAACTGCAGACACATTTGAAACTCTCCTCTGTTCTGCTGGTCTCCTCAAGCATTGGCCTAGACAACTTCAGGAAATGGTGTGCTATAGCAGCTGAAGAATGGAGAGAAATAGACCCCAAATAACAGCCTCAACTTTAAGGTTACCTTTCAGCTAGTTCTTTTCTGCAGAAAGTAGAGAAAAACAGGTATGAAAATTTTTATATTCAAGGCATCATGGCCTTATTTTTGTTCAAGACCCTTTCCTTTACATGAGAAACAACATAAATGAAAAGGGTCTGGATATCTTTGATAATCCCTTACTTTGAAATGCTTTTGTCTCTAGGATTAATCAACAACCCCCCCCCCCTCCTTATCTTGCTTTGCCTAGTGCTCTCCCAACCCTGAACCTCAGGGATCCTCAGCCTCTCCTTGAAACTTCTGATGTCCTTTTCTAACCTTAGGAATCAAAAGCCCAGATTCTCAAAGTGTTCACATACCTGCAGAGGGACCTCAGATTCTGGGGAAAACAAGTTCTTCTTCTAAGAAGGGTAGGTGTACCAAATGGGACAACAAGTACCCTTAAAGAGACACCCACCAATGCAAGCAGAATCACGTGGTTGTTCTGAGGATCTAGATAAATTTATTAGTTAATTTCAAACCACGACCTTAGCTTTTGATCTGTCACTGAATGAAAGCTCGGTTTGTTCTTGCTACCTGATGCACCCCCATAAAAACGGATCAATCTTTACTACAGCTATATGGGAGGCAGATGGTTATTTGTTAGAAACAAAAACCACAACCTTCCAGGAAAGGAAAAGAATTCCCTTCTGTACCATCCAAAAGGGATTGCAACCCAAAGAGGGAATAAAAAAGAGGGCAAAATTCTTGGCCACGTTCATTACGGAATGAGAAAGTGGATAATTCAGCCAGTCAATTAAGACAAAAATCAACAAAATCACCAAAGGAAAGGCTGAAACCCCTGCAATACTCTGTGACAGGCCTTGAAGGAGACTTTCCATAGGTACATCAATATTTGGCCAAAAATCTTGAGGGGAAAGCTCTGGTGGGATAGAATTTTGTACCAGTCAGCCCATGAACAATGAAACAGACAAAAAGAGGCAAGATAGAATTATAATGGCTATAATTGGAAATGCCTTTAATAAAACTCCAAAAGTCTGTAGAACGCCCATTCTCTCTCTCTCTCTCTCTCTCTCTTTCTCTGTCGCTCTCAAAAAAATAAATAAAAATAAACAAAAATTAAACAAAAAAATAGTTGCAAGAGACCACCAGAGTATGACCTGGGCCCTAAAAATCAGAAGTGGCGACAGCTGTGCTAGGGGAAGGGGCCACCAAAATTTCACTGTGTCAGTCACCGGAGGTTTAAATCTCCTCACAAAGTAAGATGTACTTTAGAACATTTGTGGATAATAGAAAAAAAAAATTGACTCAATCAAGCCATTCTTCTAGAAAATCCTCAAGCCACAGCAGACAACAGAGGTTTCAAAGGGAGAGTGCAGATGAAACCCATGAATAAATATTTAAAGAAGACAGACATGAAATAAAAAGACATTTTTAAGAACTTTAGTGACTGGAAGCAGAGCTGAGTTCTTCCTCGGAGAGCATAAACAATATTAGAGGGAAGCTGAAGGATGGGGAGCTTAACTTGTTATGTCTTCAGTGTCTTTTCCCTCTATGTCTATTTTGGATGAACCTGCTAGTGCAGGGGGCCTAAGGACAGCCCCCTTTCCCCCAGCAGTCATGGTTAGGCAAGATAACCAGATGCGGCCCTTGACCAAGCTGTTTAGTTAAATCAGACATAAGCCACAAAGAACTAGAGAATCATGAGCTTGTTCGGAAAGAAAGAGAAGTTTAGAAACATTTAGTGTTCCCTGGAGTTAAAGTTCTTAAAAGTTTAATCTTACCTCCCGGAGTTGGTTCACCAAGTACTATGTCACTTTGAGTTTAACAATTCTGAAAACTTCAGTCTTAGTTCCTGAAGATGGCTCTCCAGGTACTATTACCAGTGGACTCTGCGCAGTTTTTCATTGTTGTTGTTGTTTTTCATGTTCTTGGCAACTGACTCAAAGAACTGATGAGGGGAACACTCATATAAGTGAAGAGTAAAGTTTATTAAGAGAAAAGTAATAGTAAAAGTTTGAAAATATTACTCAAGGGCCCAAGTTATTTCCTGGGGCTATTTTACAAAGCAGTCAGCAAGAGGTAGAGGTCAGTTGCCAAGGGACCTAGTTTGGGTGGTGCTTTGGTTTGAGTGACAGGCATGGCTCATAAAACTTCTTCTGTTCCTTACATCTCCCTTCCTGTGATGCATCTTATTTTAATCATATCTGTGCTCAACTATATATATAAAATAACAAATGTAGATTACCTTTCAAATTTCACTTAGTTTGTGTTACTCCACAACCAGCCCAAGCCAGAAAAGCCCTTCCTGTTCTATTTCCAAATATATCTAAAAACACATTGAATAATATACTTTGTAAAAGCTATTTGTAAGATTAGAGCCCTATATCATGCTATTGAAAACTTACCCCACTGCTGATCATGAAGCTAGTTTTATGTGTCAGGCCTTAATTTTTGTGTGTTCTATTTTATATTTATAAAATTATGTATTATTTATCTGTAAGAAGACAGAGAGAGAGAGGCAGAGACAGAGAGAATGGGCACCCCAGAACCTCTAGCCCCTGCAAACGAATTCCAGATGCATGCAACACTTTGTTCCTCTGCCTTTATGTGGGTACTGGGGAATCAAACTCAGTCATTAGGTTTTGCAAGCAAGTGCCTTAGCCACTGAGCAATCTATCCAGTCCCCTATACTTTATATTTATATAATACATCTGAGGTATATGTTTACATGCTTCTTTCTGTGGAAGCCTATCCTGATATTCCCTTTAAAAGATGAAAATACATCTATTAAACCTAATCTAGGCACAATTATAGCATAGTCTTTTCTACCTTAAATGCACAGTGAACATATAGCCTAAAGTTCAGTATAAAGAAACCTTACAAACATCCTCTTATAAAACAAATCAGCTCATTCACTTTATTGGATGTAGACATTGTTTACCCAAACAACTAACTCTCTCTCTCTCCCACTAGTAGCTTTATTCTGTGCATGTTAGTTCCTATGAGGCTTCGTGTGCCATTTATCTGCTCCTCCAAAGATGCAGCCTTGTGGGCTTTCCTCTGGCAGCCTAATGTATTTACCACAACTCTTCTACATTGGCAATCTTTAAACTAAAATTTTACCTCCTTTAATACTGACACAAGCACTTTTGACATTATAAGACACCCTCTGGACTTTGTTCAACTTTGAACATTGTAAATGAAAAATCAGAAATGTGGTAAGTGAAAAACCTGGTGCAAATTGTCACAAAAACCTCAGTACTCATTTTCACTTTAAATTTTGTTCTTGTGTTTGACTCCAAAGGGTAGGAGTAGCTAAAGATTCACTCTGTGGTAGGTACTATATTATCATAGTACCATGACAATAACAACAACAACAAACAAACAAAAAAAAAAAAACATTGGTTAAAGGCCAGGAAAACAGGGACTGGAAAGATGTGACAGTGGTTAACGCATTTGCCTGAGAAGTCTGAGAAACCAGGTTCTATTTCCTAGTACCCATGTAAGCCAGGTGCACAAGGCGGCTCATGTGTCTGGAGTTTATTTTCAGTGGCTAGAGGCTATGGATATATACAGATGAAAGGGTTTCACAGAGCTATTGTTCTTACATTCTTTGCATTCTCATGTTTGAGAAGTTTCTGGAGCCCTGAAGAAGGTGGTCTATGTTCCTTGTAAGGCAAATCATTCACTAGTCACCTGTTGTCTACACTTTGACCAATTATAAATATTTGCTTTAATTGCCTCACACTACTGGGAAAATACAAAATGAAATAGCTTTTCTGACCAGGGCTGAGAGGAATACTAATAGGTAGACATAAAATATAGATATTTAGAAATCAGGTTGAAATTATATCCACTTATCAAAGCAATAATAGTAGCTTCTTTCCTAGGTCTTACCATTGTATACTTCAAATATAGTCATAGGTAAAGACTTTCTGAATAGGGTGCTGATTGCCCAGAAAATAAGGAAATAATCAACAAACAGGATCTTGTGAAATTAAAAGACTTCTATCCAGTAAAGCAAATCATCAACCGAAAGAAGCAACAGAGCCTCCAAAGAGGGAAAGAATCTGGAATACATACATATTTGATGAAGCTTTAATACCTAAAATACTTGGAGAACTCCAAAATCTAATCACTAAGAAAATGATCAATCTAATCAACAAGTGGGCAATGGTACTGAACAGAGTTCTCAAAAAGAAATATAGTTAAGGAATATTTTTAAAACTGTTCACATACTTACCTGTCATGAAAATACAAGTAAAAAATACTTTGAGATTCCATCGCATCTTAGAATGACTATCATAAAGATAACAACATGCCAGCAATAGTGTGGGGAAAAGGAGAATTTTCTCACTGCTGGTGTGAGTGTAAACTGATATAGCCACAACTATGGAAGTCTCTGTGAATGTTCTTCAAAAAGCTATAAAATAGAATTATCATATGAACCAGCTATACCACTTCTGGGTTTATACCAAAAGAACTGTAACCACTAAAGTGATACTTCCTGCTTTATGCACAATAGTTAATGAACCTGGCCTGGTAGTCCATCAACTGAGAAATGAATAATGAATACGGGCTGCATACATACAATGTAATTTTATTTACCTATAAATAAAAATGAAATCACTAAATTTCAGAAAATGAGTGGAATTTCTCAGTACCATATTGAATGAGGTAACTCATGATCATAAAAAAATAGTACCTGTTCTCTTACATAACATAACGTTGAATTTCAAGACCTGACAATTGAACTTGGACTGTTTGCAGAGAGCCGGAAGTTAGAAAATGGCTAAGAAGATGCAGGGTGGCGGGAGGCCTTAAAGGGAAGAGATAGTGGAGCACAAGTGATATGAGAATAGCAGAACTTGTAGTTTCTGGGGTTTGGAGGGTTTCAACAAAAATGGGGTAGAGAGATGGGCACAGAGAGGGATAAAGGGGAACGTTAACTCCAATTTGGAAGATAGGAAAACGCCTATAGCCTCCATGCCAGACCTGCTCCCAGGAACCATGGATTTCTCCGAATGTCACAACCTTGAAGTGGAAAGCAGTCTATTTGTTGGTTATGAAACATTTAATTAAATTTGCATTATTAGTTTTGCTATCTACTAACATTGTTCTTTTTTTCTGTGTATAGTCTTGTCTTTATGTCCCAGGCCATGATGATGTATTATTGTTATCACAGTCATGATTATGATTCTTTTGTAGATTCTCAGTGTCAAATTTTATGAATTGGTGTTGTATAAATTGCTCAGTGGTTAAAGGCACTTGCTTGCAAAGCCTGATGGCCCTGATTTGATTCCCCAGTACTCATGCAAAGCTAAATGCACACAGTGGTGTGTGAGCCTGGAGCTTGTTTACAGTGGCAAGAGTCCCTTATGGGCCCATACTCACTTTCTTTCTACATAGATAGCTCTCTCTCTAATAAATACATAAAATAAACATCTTCTTATATCCTTTTAATGTTATTATTATTATTATTATTATTAAACATATTTTGTATGGCTACACCATGTGTTGGTACCCTTTTTTCCCTTGCTCCTGTCCCCATTCCACTGGAGATCCTCCTTAGTGGTTTTACAATCATTCCCCATGGGATTATGGGTTATGTGTTGCAGGAACAACGGTTAGTTATTTTTATGGAGAGTGAATGCCTCTAGGTCTATGTCTCAACCTGTGACTCTGACAATCTTTCCACCTCCTCTACCACAAAATTCTCTGAGCCATGGTGGGTGAGTTTCAAGTCTACTTCATTGATGAGCTCTTAGGAGCCTCTGAATCCCTGCTTTGGTAAGTGTTGAGTACCCTAGGGTCTATCTCCTTCACCCTGGTGCTGATTATCAGGTTCAGCACGGAAGCAGCACTCTTTCTCATCTCCCCAATTAATTACTCTGTGGTTTCAGCTGTGGCTTAGATGAAGTGTGAGGTGTAGTTTATCTCAGATCTTGCTACCTTCTGAAAAAAAAAAAAAAAGAACAGATTCTGCAACAGAGAGTGAAGTCAGCATAGCTTGCATAGGATAAGCATTATTAATTTAGGGAGAATTTGATGTATACAACCACTCTTAGCCAAAGACTAGTGAGCGCTTGACATCGGAAAGCATAATCGTTGTTTCCATAGGATTCTGATCTGATTCACAATTCCTGATATGGGTTCCTTTACAATGAATGGATCTCTTATCCAATAAGAAAGTTATTGCTTACCCACCTGGGCTGAGTGTCACTATTGCACTGGCGTGTACATCCTGTCAGGGTATTTGCTTCTGAGTAGCTTAGACCTCTGGTTTTTCAGACCATTGTTGGCAACTTTCCCCCAGTAGCTTATGTAGGGTTTCCCAGCACTAGATGGGCTGTCAGGGGACTGGCTCTCTTTCATATACCAGCTGGGTATCTCCATGCTCTGTGTTGCCAGCATATGGTGTCATCAGTAATAAGGGCTTACTTTTGCTTCAGGAAGATAATGAAGTGCTTTGACAGAAACCTGTCTTGTTTTGGGAAACTCATAGATCTCTCTTATCAATAACTCATTGTGGGATGCAACCAATTTCTGGTACTGGGAGTTATAGGCCAGAGGGAAAAAAAATATATTAATGGATTTCAGACTCTGATTCAGGCTACCATGTTTTTAAGGTCATTATTTTCCACTGGATGCCAGGGATGTAATCAGAGATCCTGTTTTTTTTTTTTTTTTTTTTCTGTCACCAACATTCTCACTGCTTTTGGTGCCACATCCTAAATAAACTACTTTTCCTTAAAGAAAAAAAAAAATCAGAGTGATTCATCAAGGGACTACATTTCAATTTGATGTCCCTTAAAGATAGACTGAAATAGAAACAAAGTAAAGCAATGCAATTGCTCTTCAGAGTAAATAAATTTTATTGCATCACTCATAAAGAAATGTGTTTTATTTTTAACTGTGCTGGGAGTTCCAAAGTCCCTCCCCCTATTATCTCTTGATGCCACATGTCAACAAACCCAGTCAGCTTATCTACATTCTACATGGCATGTGCCTACTCATGACAGGCAGCTGGGCAGAACATAAAACAAACAAAACATGAAAGAACAGTGCTACAGCTGTCTAAACCAATCAGTGATGTTGCGCTTGTAATTATGGAAGGACAGCCAAGTGTTACGTATCGCACCACTTGGGTGAGGCCTGCCACATGTAAATATAATTAGTGATATAATGTCCTGAGGCATAGAGGCCAAAAGAGTCTTTATCTAGAGGCACCTCATTTTAGTAGCAATGTTGGGAAACATATTTTTCACATCATTTTCATAAGTGCTCACTTCAATTAACACGTCCATAAGGCATGAACTGACTTTTACCAGTCTTTAGGTACTAGCGCACAAGGGTGAAATTTGGTGTCAAGGTTCAGAGTTATCCTAATCCTTCATGAAAATCAGGAATCACTGAGCAATTTAATTTCACTGGAAGGGGTGTAAGGCTCCTACAGTAATGCAAGTGGAGAGATACTATCGAGTCCTTCCAAAGGTGATAAGACAAAAATTTACGAAGGGATCAGCATGATCTTATCAAAGGGAATAGAAAAAGGGGATTAACAAAATAGATATTGATTTTTGAAATGTAGGAAAATATCCACATCAAAGGTAATATAGAGCTGGAGCCACGACTTAGCGGTTGAGTGCTTGCCTGAGCAGCCTAAAAACCCTGGTCCAATTTTCCAAGACCCACGTAAGCCAGATGCACAGGTGGTGCATATGTCTGGAGTTCATTTGCAGTGGCTAAAGGCCCTGACCTACCCATTCTCTCTCTCGTATATTTGCATATTTTTCATCTGCCTCTCTGTCCCTCTCTCTCTCTCCCTCTCTCTCTCCTCTCTCTCTCTCCCTCTCTCTCCTCCTCTCTCTCTCCCTCTCTTTCTCTCTCTGTCAAATAAATAAAAGTATACTTTTTAGAAATGTTATATAAATGAGGAAAACATTGATCAGACACAAAGACTTCAAGACACTTTATTATAGGAGACACTGGGTCTTCCATGTGGATATTCAGAGAGTCACAGAGTTATCATAATTTCTCCAATTTTTTTAAATTAGGAATCTGTTCCATTTTAAAACCTTTTCTTTTAGTATAATTCTATTAGATATACATTATCAGCGAATTCAGTCAACTACAGCTTCTTGTGTAGTGAATTAATTTAAGGATGGTTAACTTCCACTCTATAATTTCACTTTCTTAACTTTTGCCAATTAATTCTATAGCTCTGAATAAGATTCAACTACTTTGAATTTCAAAACCCTTCGCCAGCATCTCTCCACTTCTCTGCGTAGGCTCGCAGACATACAGCTGAGGGCAGGCACTGCAGGATCCTGCAAATTACGCCATAGACCTGCAAGCCTTCCCCAGCTAGAGGGAAGTAAATTATTGTTTCTTTCATTGATAAAATTTCAGGGACATGTTCACTTGTATATATAAGAGTTTAATTGTTTCATAATGGACCTAAATTATAACAAAAGATGTACCTTTTTTTTTTCTTCCACAGAAACTGATGGCTTCAGGTAAAAAGGCTTATCTTAGCACAAATCACTTTGAACCACATTGGAATGCTTCCCAGATCAAACATGTTTCTTTATTTCTTTGCTACATAGTGACATCATCATTTCATATTTCAATATTTGTTCTAAGAAAAAAAAATATAATTTTCAAAGCTAAATAAAAATGATATCATTAAATTGGCAACCCTGAAAGAATAACAAAACTTTCCATATATTTTATGAATTTAAAATATGTTTAAAATTCTGAGTAAGAGAATAAATTGAGAAGATGGGTCTATTAATCAAATGTATATTATAAAAGTCAGTAACATAATCCAAGAAGGTTTGCTGAAGCTAGAAAACATGCTTCTTGTTAACTTACTTCCCAACATAACTTATTGACTTTCACAAAATTAAGTTTATCTCATATTAAATACAACCAGCTTTATACTTTATGTATGTGGGAATATCTTTATTTGAGGGTTTATGTAGCAGATGTTCCAGAAAGCTGGAAAATGCCTCACTTCTTGGTTCACATTTGTAGACAAAAATCCATCAGTTTTCTTCATTATAATTAGAATCATTATGCGATTATAATTTTAAGTTAGTGTTTTATATGAGTTATATAGGTACATTATGTTTGAATAGGTAGGGATAATGTTTCCTTAACCTTCCAATATTTAAGGTCATTCTAGTATCTGTAATAAAGTAAACAAATTAGAAAATACTGAATGATTAGATATAAAATTGAGATTTACAGTATTATGTTGGCTCTTGTGAGGTCTATCAAAAGGAACAGGCAGTACAAAATCAAATTATCTCTTATGTAATGATTCATGGTGATTTGTCAAATGAGAAATGCAAGTGTATGCCTGGTCAGAGTCATTATCAAGTATTGTGCATCAAAAAATATATAAACATCTCTGCTTAATAACTTTTATTGTTTTTATTTGTTATGGTTATCCAGTTTGTCCAGCACCATATGTTGAAGATGCTATCTTTTCTCCAGTCTACATTATTAGGGCCTATGTTGAAGATGAAGTAGCTGTAATTACTTGACCTAAAGTCTGGATCCTCAGTTCTGTTTCATTGCTCTATATTCTTGTTTTTATGCTAGTTCCATGCTGTTTTTGTTACTATGGCTTTGTAATATAGCTTTAGATCATGTATGGTAATGCCTCCAAAAGTGTTTCTTTTGCTGAGAATATGCTTGATATCCAAGGCCTGCTGACATTCCATATGAATTTTGAGATCTTATTTCTATCTCTGTGAAGAATGATGCCATGATTTTTATTGGCATTGGGTTAAATCTATATATTGCTTTTGGTAGGATTGCTATTTTCACAATGTTAATCCTGCCTATTCAGGAGCAGGGAGGTCTTTCCATTTTTTCCTCCTCAATTTGTTTCTTGAGTGTTTTTACATTTCCATTATATATGTCTATCACATACTTGGTGTTATTCCAATGTATGTTTTCTGTTTTATATTTTTATTTAAATTTTATTGAAAATTTCACAGTATCACTATTTTCTTTCTCTTTATCATTGACCTTTTCATATAGAAAGGCTATTACTTTTGTGGATTGATTTTGGATCCTGCTACTTTGTAGAAGGAGTAGTCACCTTTAAGATTTTTGAGATGCAGGTTCTCAGGTCACTTATGTATAGAACCATGTCATCTGTAATTAGGGCTAACTTGACTTCTTCCTTTCCAATTTTTATCCCTTTTATTTCTTTCTCCTGTCTTATTGCTTTTGCTGGACTTCTAGTACTATGTTGAAGAGCAGAGGTGAGAGTGGACACCCCTGCTGTCATCTCAATGGGAAATCCTTGAGCTTTTCCCCATTAAGCATTATTTGGTGTTTAGGTGCTTTATATATAGCCTTTATTATGATGAGATATAAACTGTCCATGCCTATTCTGTCCCACATTTTGATCATAAAATGATGTTGCATTTTGTTGAAGGCCTTTTTTGCATATATTTAAATGATCATGTGATTTTTGTGATTAAGCTCATTTGTGTGATGTATTACACTGACAGATTTCTGTATGTTGAACCAATCCTGCATGCCAGGAATAAAGCCTACTTGATCAAGGTGGATAACGCTTTTGAGATGTTGTTGAATTTGGTATGCAAGGATTTTGCTCAGGATCTTTGTGTCTAAGTTCATCAGGAATACAGGCCTATGGTTTTCTTTTTGTATCTCTGTCTGTTTTTGGTATTAGGGTGATAGTAGCTTCATTACAGGAAATGGGGAACTTTCCTGATTGTGTGGAACTACTTGAGAACATTTTGGGGAGGTTTATGATTACTTTTAAACCTTGATGTGTATGATAGGTTTGTTTAGCAAGTTAATCTGCTCTGAGTTTAATTTTGGTAAGTGGTATGTGTGCATGAATTTGTCCATTGTTTTTCAGATTATCCAGTTTTGTGGAGTAGAAGTTTTGGAAGTAAGTCCTTATGATTCTTCCAATTTCACTTACATCTCGGGTGATCTCTCCTTTTTCATTTCTAATTTTGTTAATTTTAAGCATTTCTCCTTTTTTTTCTTGATCAAATTGGCCAGGGATTTATCAATTATGTTTATTTTTTCAAAGAACCAGCTCTTTGTTTTATCTGTTTTCTTAATTGTTTTCTGTTTCTAATTAGTAAATTTCTGCTGTGATCTTGATTGTTTCTTTTTGTCTGGAGCTTTTTGGGTTGGATTCCACTTCTTTTCTCAATGCCTTTAAATGGATGGTTAGTTTATTGATTTGGGATCTCTCTGTCTTTGTAATGAAGGCATTTAGTGCTATGAATTTTCCTCTAAGGTCTGCCTTCATTGTGTCTCATATGTTTTGGTATAGATGTTTTCTCATTGTCATTCCATCTTAATAATTTTAAATTTTATTTTTTTTTTAAATTTCATCCACTACCAATTTGTTGTTTAAAAGTGAGTTATTTAGTCTCCAGGAGCTGATGGAGTTCCTGGGACATCTCTTGTTAATTTCAAGCTTACAGCATTGCGGTCTCATGTCATGCAGGAAATTATGTTGATTTTCCTAAATATATTTAGGCAGGCTTTATGGCCCAATATATGCTCTATTTTTGAGAAGGTTCCATGGGCTGCTTAGAAGAATGTGTATTCTGTAGATTTTGTGTAGAATGTTCTGTAGAAGTTGTTAGGTCTAGTTGATCTATCATGTTGTTGAGCTCTCTTACTACCGTGTTGATGCTCCGTTTGGAAGATCTACCTATTGATGATAGTGGGGTACTCAATTCCCCAACTATGATGGTGTTGGTGTTTATTTCTGTTTTGTTGTCAAGTAGGTTTTGTTTTATAAGTTGTGGTACACCTGTGTTTGGTTCGTAAAGCTTGATGATCGAGATATTCTCTTGCTGGATCATTCCCTGGATGAGTAAGAAGTGGCCTTCTTTGTCTTTTTTGATTACTGCTGGTTTGAAGCCTATTTTATTTGATATTAGTATAGCAACACCACCCTATCTCCCTGAGGAGGTGTCTGACTTTAGTGGTGAGGTAGGTTTCTTTAGCACAGAAGATAGAGGGGTCCATTTTTCTTATCCACCTTGTTAACTTGTTTCTTGATGGGTGAATTAACAACATTAATATTTAGGGTAATAATTGTGATGTTTGATTTAATCCCTGCCATATTGTGATGCTTTGTGGGATTTTTTTTTTTTTTTGTGCTTGGAATTTGTAGTTTTTTGAGCCTTTTCTTGGTTTTATTATTATGGTCTTTCTTATAGGCTCTTGAGATTGGCTATTTGAATCTTCTGTGTGGAAAATTACCTGAAGTACTCTCTGTAGGTTTGGCTTTGTGTTCATATAGTTGTAGAGCTGAGTTTTATCATGGAAAGTTTTTCATTTCTATCTATTATGAGGGACACTTTTGCTGGGTACAGTAGTTTGGGTTGGAAGCCATAGATTCTTCGATTTTTCAATGTTCCATTCCAGGCCCTTCTGGCTTTCAGTATTTCATTTGAGAAGTCTGAGTTAATTCTGATGGGATTATCTTTATATGTAATTGTTGTCTCTCTTGCTGCTTTTAGGACTTTCTCTTTGTTTTTGCTGTTTAGAATCTTTATGATAATATGTCCTGGAGAGTTTCTCCTTTGGCCCAGTCTGTTTGGAGTTCTGTTAGGTGCTTGTATCTTGTTGGGGCACTCTTTTTAGATGATTGCAAAGTTTGTTTGGTGCTTTTGTTGAATAAGTTCTCCATGATTTTGGTCTGAATATCTTCCCCTTCTGGTATACCCATGATCCAACTGTTGGGATGTTTAAGGGTATCCCACAGTTGCCTAATGTTCTGTTCACAAAAATTTTTGAACTTATTCAAGTGTTTGGTTCATGTACTGTTTTTTTCTGCTTGTCTTCTAGTTCTGAGGTTCTGTCCTCCACATGTCTGACTCATTTTTTGTGGGCTTTTGGAGAGGTTGGACTTGTTCAATTTAGTTTGAATATTTTTCTTTTCTTTTTTTTTTATTTCTTCTTGGTTTTTTAAGGTAGGGTTTCACTGTAGCCCAGGCTACACTAACCCTAACCCTTGAAGTGTCTTCAGTGATTATTCCCTTTTATGTTTGACTAGATTAGACTTTTGATGGCAAGGGGTACTGTCTGCTAAGGCAGGAGGAGTTAACATGGCTCTGATGTAGACCAGGAGAACTTAACCAAGGCAGGCAGAGAGAGAAGCCTGGAGACTATGTGGTCTTGGAGGTAGGTGGCGGATTGGGGGGGGATAGGACTGTGCTGACCCTTTGGCAGGTGGCAGGGTGGAGGTATGGGGCAGTGTGTGCTAGGTGGAAGGTTCAGGGCGGAGGGCTGGGATGGCACAAACCTAGTAGTGTGGACTTGTTGGTGTGTACTTGGTGGTACATACCCAGTGGCTCAGACTCAGTGGTATGGTGGGGCAGGTGGATGGGAAGCTGAAGTTCTGGTGGCAGGGAAAGGGAGGAGGAAGGGAGGAAAGCTACCAGGAGGGAGTGAGGGAGGAATGCAAGCCAGTTTGCACAGGAAAAGGTAAGAGGCATTTGACCCAGATCTGTGGAGCCTGCAGGTAGCACAGGAGCAAAACTGGTCTGCAGCATGTTGGCTGGGCCTGGTGCTTGAGAGGTCTGGGGATCTGGTGGGCTACCGGGGAGCATGGAAGTCAGTAGATTTCCTACTGTGTTCCTCTGTGCCCTCCCACTGGAGGTCTGCTAGGACCTGCTGACCTTGGAATCACACAGATAATTGCCTGCTATTTCCAGAAACAGACCTAGCCCAGAGGCAAATATTCCCAAGATGTTCCTGTCTTTCATGACATATTTCGAGACAAATCCACTTTTCCTTTAATTTATATAAACAAAATGTAAATGAAAGCTTAATGTCAGAGATCATACACTAGATATATTGTAATGAGAAATCAGAAATGAGGCTAAATAGTGTCAAAATTAAACAAAATAAATTTGTATAGAGGATGCTGACTGAGAGATAGAGGAGGACCAATCATATAAGAAGTAGCAAGGGATTCCAGAGAAAGGATGACTTGATCCTGATGCTCTTCAAGGCAAGTCTCAGTTTGCAAAGAGTATAATTGCTTAAGAAAGTGGAGCACAGGCTTTATATCTTTGCATTATTTGAGGAAATAAGACACTTTAAGGGATTTTGATGAGATTAACCCTTTCAAGAATTTGGAAACCATTCTAGGAACAAATAAGAATCAATAAGATATCTTGAGACTTCATTATTTAATGTACCAGAGCAGATAGACAGCTTCTTTCCAAATAGTTCATTTGTGTGTCTTATTTAGATTACTAATTTACCATTAGTCACATTTCACATAATTTAAATCAAATTCCAGAAAATATTTAAGGGAAGATAAAATAAATTTAAATGCACTGGTCACACAATTTTCAATGACTGCTGTGGCATATCTTCTCTGACCCAGCTCAGTCATCACCAAGGCTGAGTGTTGAAAGTGTAATGTGAACTCTGAATTCTCCAATTGAAATGTGTATGGAAAATTCACATTCTAATATTATTTTGAGGAATGTAATTCTTGTAGCTATCTTGGTAAGATTTTAACATTTAAAGTTTTATCTTTCTGTGAAACAGTTTGTGGCCAAACTGGGATATTTATGATTCAATTGCACTTAGGTTACCAATATGTTCTCTCACTAAAGTTATAAGATGACTTCTTTATAAAAATGTTGTAAGAGTACTAATGCAGTTTTAGAAAGAATATCAGAACTTGTCAAATGCATTTTAAAGTTTAAATACTTTTACAAATTATATTTTTCAGGTAAAGTTCACTTTATTAAACTTACTACTGGTCAACACATGCCAAGGGAAACCATTTAAAGTGATTACAATTTCAATTTAATTCTACAGATATTTATTGGGCAATCAGACTGTATAAGCCACTGCATTAAATTCAGACAGGATGAGAAAGACAAAATCTTTGCCCTAGACTCTAAAAAGAAAATGTAAGTACTGTTATAAGCTTGTAGCTGATATCTTCAGAATCAGCCAGAGAGATCTTTCTTGAATTGTAGCTATAATGTTCAGAGTATAAGCAATGTTTTTCTATACTGTAATTATCTTTTCTCCTCCAAAGAAAGTAAGTCATAGGAACAGTTTCAATAAGCTAATTTGATAATTTGTCTTGAAGAAAATAATTCTTGAAGGTTAATGCGTTTTTTCCTTTCTTGTGCTAAGCAAGTGTGGTAAGAGTACTATAATTCTGCTTAGAAGTATTTATCCCATGACTGTTAATATTTTTTGTCTCTGCCCTGATGAGTCAGCATACATAGTCAGAGACTAGGTATTGGGTGTAATTGCAGTAAGTTTTTACTCATAAGTTATTCAGAGAATTTAAAACAAAAATATTGAAATAAAAAGTGAACAATGCTTCTAAGTTTGTTAATGATTCCTATGTTGCAATAATTTTTTATATAACCCTTGTCATTATTCCACTGCAATCTAATGCTTTCAGGGAATGTTGAACAAAATGTAATTTAGGAGACAAGCATGTTTACTTCTCATTTAAAACTAGACTTGCATTTTATTTTGTGTATGGTGAGGTTTCCACAGCAAAGTGCCACACAGTGAACTAAGAGTAAATGTCTCACTCTTCTGGAGTCTAGAAGTCAGATATCTAGGTGTCCACAAGGTTGGCTTCATCCAATACCTGTCTATATGGAGGTAGACAGTGGAGTTCTACCTGAGATCTTACAGGTCCTTCCTGTTGATTCTTTATTTCCTTCCTCCCCTTCTTTCTTCTTTTTTTGTGGTTGTTGTTGTTTTTCAAGGTAGGTTCTTGCTCTATCCCAGGCTGACCTGGAATTCACTATGTAGTCTCAGGGTGGCCTTGAAGTCATGGAAAAACTCCTACCCATGCCTCCTGAGTGCTGTGCTCAAAGGCATGTGCCATCATGCCTGGCTTTGGTTATTTCTTAATTGTGTCTCTTGTCCTTATAAAACAAACCAAAGGCCATTTTGGATACAAACCACTTTCATTAACTCATTTTAACACATTACCCTCCTTAAAGAATCCAGTGGTAATGATGGATTAACACCTTAAAAGTAGCTGAGAGCACACAATTCCGCCCATAATATATGTTAGACATGCATGTCTCTTAAATAGGAAAACTTAATGTTTCACCTCAAGTCTTAGTATCTATCTATTGTTTTTTTCTTTATGTTCATAAAATTGGACCCATGTTATTAAGCACATTGCCACCAAGCTACAGCCATAGCTCTATTATTATTTTTTTTTGTTACACATTCTCACTGAGTTCCTTAGTCTGACCATAAACTCACATTCTAGCTCCAACAGACCTTGAATTAATGATCCTCTGACTCAAACTCCCAAGTACCTGATACTATGCTGCCAGGCAAAACAAGATATCTCTCTGTATGACCTGATACTAATTCTTTCCATATTTTGAATGTTTTCATTTATTTATTCATGTACTTTTGTGAGTTTGTATAGGTTCTCAAGCATTCATGCATATATGCAAGCTAGAAGTTAAATTTAGGTTGTCTTTTTCAATTCATCCCTACCTTATTTGTTTTTGAGATAGGGTCTCTTATTGAACTGGGAGCTCAGTCATGCAGCTAGACTAGATGGCCAGCAAGACCCAGGGATGTCCTGTCTCTGCCTCCCCAGCACTGAGATTAAAGGCAGACAGTGGAGCCCAGCTTTGACATGGGTCTGAGGATCCAAATTCAGGACCTCATACTTGTATTGTGAGTGCTTTAACTACAAAACTATCACTATAGCCTCTATTTTTGTTCTTTTTTTATTATTTATTTTTTATTTGAGACAGAGAGAGAAGGAGAGGGAGAGAGAGAGATAAAGTGATAGTGGGTATGCCAGGGACGCTAGCCACTGCCAAGGAACTGCAGACACATGAGCTACCTTGTGCATCTGTCCTTAGGCTTCACAGGCATGCACATTAACAGCAAAGCCATCTCTCTAGTGCCCCCTTTTTTTCCTTCTGTTTTTGAAGAAGTCTCACTCTAACCCAAACTGACCTGGAACTCACTCTGTAGTGCAGTAATCCTCCTATCTCAGCCTTCTGAGTGCTGGGATTAAAGGCATACACCATCAGGCTTGGCTTCTCCAGGTCCTCTTTATTAGTTGATTGACAAATGAAATATTTATTTTTGAGAAATATTAAAAGCATAACTAATTATTCTATGAAAGTCATCTAAACATGCTAAGTTGATCAGCTTTTTAAGTTAGTAGGAGATAAGTGAAACAGAAGAATGACAAATTTTACTCTGGCCCAATTAACAGGCAAGTGCTAAAACAATGAAATTAAATTGTTTAAATGAATAAAGAGGTGTCCATTATTTTGCACTTTGAAATCTGGAAGGATCCTGATGTTTTAGGAAAATGGTTTCCCTTAAACTCCCAAAAGCAATGAAGAGGGTTGTCTCCATTTGAATCCTCTTTCTTCCTAATTTCTGATTCTTTGACCTCAGTTTTGTGTCCTAGTAGCCCATTCTGGGAAACAAGAAAAAAGTACATTGCACAGTAGAAGCATTCTATTATATGCCAGTAAAAACAATTATAAATATTTTTAGAACTCATTTATAATGCTGTCAAAAATGAAAATACCTGAGGAAAATTATACAGAAAATATGCACATAAAGCTACAATATTATTGATGTAATTATCCTAGGATTGTATAGAAAGGCTTTTCTTAGCTTTTGAGGCAATATCAAAATATCAGTCTTGTTAAAGTAATGTAGAAATGTACTGAAATTAAAATAAGAAATTCCAAGTTATGTCTTGGAATTGGTAAAGATGATTCGTAAGTTTCAAAGGAACATTATATTATTGAGAATTTCTTTTGAATATTGAAAATGAAGGATTTAAATTTAAAATTAAGCCACAATAATGAAATCAATTATCATGACAACTGGAATAAATAAATTAAAAAATATGGAATGTAAGTGAAAAACTATTGTTTAAGCATTTATTGTTTATAGATAGAATTGATTAATCTATAGAAGAAATAGAAAATATATGGACAAATATATAATATATACATACTTAATTTTTCTTTTTTGGATCTTGTTCTAGCCCAGGCATACCTGGAATTTACTATGTAATCTCAGGGTGGACACAAACACAATAATCCTTGTAACTCTACCTCCCAACTGTGGGGATTATAGACTTGCACCACCACACCCAGGTATATTTGTAATTTGTGTTTTCACACCCATTTATGAAAATTAAACAGTATGTCTAAAATAAAAAACTGTGTGATTATTTACAGTAATATTAAAAAAGAGAGTTAAAACAATATGTAATTATATATTGCTTAAGTAAATTGTATTAAATAGAAAAAGGCCATACCAATATTAAAAGGCATATCATATTTCAGAGAAAGTGATAAAGTGATTACAGTATGTAATGTAAGCATTACTAAAGTAAATAAGGATTTTCATACAAAAATATTAAATGAAATTATAGAAAGACTATAAAGTAGAAAATATTTATTTGAGACTAATGTGGATATACCAAAATTGACATTTTAAATTATTTTTCTTATTTTGATATGTATAACATATGTGTCTTCATTGGGAAAATAATAAAAAGTGCACCATTTTTGCTAAACATTTAATACCTCCATGCATGTGGTTTTACACAACAAGGGTGTACATACCTATTATAATCATTCTTACCTCAGAAACACAGGTGAGTATATATAGCAAATAATGATAAACCCATTTTAAATGATCCAGGAACCTCATTTACTAATTAAGTATGGAATGCATAGATAAAAACAGATGTGCTATAAATTTGTATTATTGTATGTACAATACTTACTAAATTTGAAAACACTATTAAGAGTAAAATCTCAGGCTGGAGAGATGGCTCACTGATTAAGGCACTTGCCTGTGAAGCCTAAGGATCCAAGTTAGACTCCCCAGTACCCACATAAGACAGATGCACAAGGTGTTTCCTCACTGCCCCTATTCCACTGTGGATCCTCCTTAGTGGGATTGCTAGGATTCACATGAAGTTGTGGATTATGACTTGTGAGAACAGCACTGTGGGGGCAGGGTGAGCAATGTCTCTGGAACTTCCCTTCCATCCTGTGACTCTTACATTCTTTCTACCCCATCTTCTGAAAAATTCCCTCAGACTTGGTGGGTATGCTTTAAATCTACTTTAGTGTTGAGCTCTTATGAGCTTATGTATCCATCATCCTGGCACAGGTTGTCAAGCTCACCATGGGAACTGCACTCTTGCTCATCTCACCAATTCCTTTGTGTTTTCACCTGAGCCCTAGCTGCTATGCTAGGAGTTGTTCACCTGCTGACATGGAGTCAGCTGTCCTTGTCCTGTTGGTAGATTTGGGTTGTCTTCAGTTATCACTGCTTTCTGAAAAAGTAAAACATTCTTCAATGGAGAACAAGATTTTGATAGGTTAAAGGGTACAAGCTTTGTTGATTTAGAAATTATGATGGGTGTAGCCTCAGACTACTTTGGGTGTGGCCAAAGACTAATGGAAGCTCCTGTAAATTATCTTGGGCACCATAAGGTTCTGATATGGTTCCTAGTTCAGCTATTGTTTCCTTTCCACTGAGCAGATCTCTTGGCCAATCAGAAAGCCATTGGTAACCTACCTAGGGTGGGTGCCACTATTGCACAAGTGTGTACATGTTGTCAGGATTGTTGCTTGCATATAGCATGGTCCCCTGCTTGCTCACAGCATTGTTGACTATTATCACCCAGCCTCTCATGTCATGGTTTTTAGCACTATAAAGGCTAATCATCTGGGAGTTGAGTTGCTTTCAGATTTATCCATATCTCTCAATGCTCTGTATTTGCAGGATGTGTTGTCTTAAGCAATAGGGTCTTACCTGTTCCCTCAGGTGGGTAATCAAGTGATTTGATTGAAGTCTGTCTTGTTTTGGGGACCTTATAGGTCTCTAGCTCAATGTGGGTTGTAACCCATTTCTGGTACCAGACATGTCCAAATATTTTACAGTTAGGCTTCATCTGACCTGTAATAGGGCCCTTCTTACAAGACAATTCCTCCATGCTGCTGTTGAGGGTTGTATCTTTTAGTGCATATCCAAGAGAAAGGTATTATGGTATCAATTCATTTTGGATTTGGTGTTGTGTATATCACCCTTCCCATCATCCTGTTCTTCCCTTAACCCCTTCCATTTCTGTTATTAGGCCCTCTACTTGCTCATCAGGTATGACAGAAATTCAAGCTATTTCTCAAAAAAAGAGTAAAATCTCAGTAAACACAATGGCAACATGTATAGTTATGGTCATATCTTCAATTACATTTCATCTAAGGCTGAATCAAGGTTACTTATCACATTTCCTTATCTATATAAAGTAACCATCATTAGTGAAATATACAACTTATTTTATTTATTTTTGAGGCATATTCTCACTCTTTAGCCCTGGCTGGTCCAGAGCTCACTGTGAAGACCGAGGGCGGTCTTCAAAAGTGCAGTAATTTTCCTGCATTTGCCTCACCAGCTTCTGTGATTACAAGCATGCACCAGTATACCAAGTAATGTTCAAATATCATTAATCTAGTTAGCATTAAATACTGTTAACAAAATGTAGACAGTTGCATAGATTTCTGGTATACTTACTTACTGCAATCATTATTGGAAAGCATCAAATAATATAGCAATTATATAATATTTCTGGCAGTATTTACTTCTGATTGAAAAGGTTAACTTTTGGGATTTCCCGCCAAGATGGCAAATGCCTAACTGCGCCGCACATCCCTGGGAAAGAAAGGCAAGACATTAAGGGTTCACTAGGATCTTTTAGGGGAGAAAAATCTCCAGTAGATTGCCAGTGGGTGGGCACAGAGGGGAAAAAGCAGGGAATCTCTGATTCCCTCATGTATGGGTAGTCCACCCCTCCCCCCAGGCAGCCTCCACAGTAGCCACAGCCCCAGCTTCAGGAAACTTCCTGCACTTACTGTAGGAAAAGGGTCCCAGGCCAACATAGTTCCACTTGCCTCACTGCACAGGGGCAATCACCCTGCTACCCCTGCCCACGAGTGACCTTGGCCAAGCTACTCCTGCTGGCCCATTGGAGCTCAGGCTCCTTTGATCAATTTGCCCGCCCTGCTTTTGGAAGCTAAGCCTGCTCTGCCCACTTGCTCACTTGCTGCTCTGGCTGCCGCACACTCGTGTGCGGGCCCAGGCCCATTGCAAATTCCCACATAAACTCAGACTGTGTCTGATGCTTGAGCTAGCCCAGGTGCCATCTCCTCCATGTCTGCTGCATTGGCTGACAACCAGTGTCCTGTTGCGGGGGAGCGCAGACTGCTTCCAGGTCCCAGTGTCCCACTATGCCAGAGTTTGGACTGCTTCAGCCTTGGTGCCTCAGTGTCCCTCCTAGTGTGAGCACAGGCAGCTTTGCCTCATTACTGCATGAGAGCTCAGGTAACTTTGGCGCCCCAGCCAGGCAGGTGCTCAGGTGGCTTGGGAAAATGAGAGCCAAAGCCCAGGCTGCTTGGCAACTGCCACAGGCTGCTTCAGATTCCCATTGTGCTTGATCCCAGGCTGATCCACCCACCTATGTGCCCATACACTGTAATGGGCAGACCACAGTGCAAAAGAAATAACATGAAAAATCAAATGCAAGAAAATCCAGTTAGATCACCCAGTCCTACAATGAACATCCCTAACCAAAACATAGAAGAGCCATTAGGATCAGAACACCAAAATGAAGCCATGAGCAATGCAACCCTGACCAACCTACTGGTAGAACTTGCATAAAAGCAACAAAGGACCAATAATTGTGTGGATGCTGCCATCACTGGACTAGACCTGATAGATATGAAAATGGAAGGAGTTCAAAAACAATTATGAGATATGAGGGAGAGTGAAAAAATGGAGGACTTCAAAAATCAGCTGGTGATGCTAAATGAAGACATAAAGAAATACAAGGATGAATCCAAGAAGCATCAAGAAAATCAGAAAATGATGTGAAAAGGGAGCTTGACAGGGGGTTGGAAATTACACATAGAAAAGTAATAGAAAATGCAAACCTAATTGAACAACTCCAAAACTCTCTAGAAGCTCTCAAGAATAGAGTCAGCCATGTAGAGGATAGACATTCTGGCCTGGAAGATAAGATGGAAGAAACAGTTCAAGAGTTCAAAAATTTCAGTAAGTTCAAAACTTTCTGTGAACAGAATATGAGGGAATTGTGGGATACACTTAAACGTCCTAATATCAGTATCATTGGAATACCAGAAGGAGAAGAAATTCAGACCAAATGCATGGAGAACTTCTTTAACAAAATAATTGAAGAAAACTTCCCGAGTATCTTAAAAAAAAAAGCCCATCAAGATACAAGAAGCCAACAGAACTCCAAACAGATTGGACCAAAGAAGAAACTCTCCAAGACATATTATCATTAAGACTCTAAACATTGACACCGAAGAGAAAATCCTAGAAGCAGCTAGGGAAAAACAGCACACCACTTTTAAAGGTAACCCCATCAGAATTACTTCAGTCTTCTCAATGGAAACCCTAAAAGCTAGAAGGGCCTGGAATGAAACACTGCAAAGTCTAAGAACCTATGGCTTCCAACCCAAACTACTCTACTCAGCAAAAGTATCCCTCAAAATGGATGGTGGAAAAACTTTCAATGACAAAACCCAGCTTTACAATTATATGAACGCAAAACCAAACCTACAGAGAGTATTTCAGGAAATTCTCCACAGAGAAGAAGAAAATAATCAAACTCAAATGCCTACAAGAAGCAGATCACAATAACCAAACTCAGAGTAGGCAAAAATACTTCAAACTCCATGAAAACACCAAACAACATATAGAATCACAATATGGCAGGGATCAAATCAAATCTCACAGCCATTGCCCTAAATATTAGTGGTCTTAATTCACCCATCAAGAGACACAAACTAACAGGATGGATCAAAAAATTAGACCCCTCAATCTGTTGCCTTCAAAAAACCCACCTCACCACTAAAGACAGACACCTCCTCAGGGTGAAAGGGTGGAAAACAATATTCCAAGCAAGCAGGAATAAGAAACAAGCAGGCATAACTATATTAATATCTGATAAAATAGACTTCAAACAAAAATAATCAAAAAAGACAAAGAAGGCCACTTCGTACTTATCAAGGGAATGATCCATCAAGAGGATATTGCAATCATAAACCTGTATGAACCAAACACAGGGGCACCACAGTTCATAAACCAAAACCTATTGACAATAAAACAAAAATAAGCACCAACACCATCATAGTTGGGGACTTCAATACACCATTGTCAGTAATAGACAGATCAACCAAACAGAAACTCAACAGGGAAGTAAGAGAGCTCAACAAAACCATAGATCACTTAGACCTAACTGACATCTACCAAACTTTCCATCCCAAATCCACAAACTACACGTCCTACTCTGCAGCCCATGGAAAATTCTCTAAAATAGACCATATACTGGGTCACAAAGCCTGCCTCCACTTATTTAGGAAGATGGACATAATTCCCTTCATGATATCAGATCACAATGCTATATTGCTAGAAATTAACAACAAAAGACTCACAAAGAATCACAATGGCACCTGGAAACTGAACAACACACTTTTAAACAATAAATGGATAGTCGATGAAATAAAAAAAATGAAATTGCAAAATTTCTAGAATTGAATGACAATGAGAAAACATTGTACCAAAACTTATGGGACACAATGAAGGCGGTCCTCAGGGGAAAATTCATAGCACTCAATGCCTTCACAAAAAGACAGAAATCCCAAATCAATAACCTAACCATCTACTTAAAGGCAATGGAAAAGCAAGAAAATCCAACCCAATGAGCTCCAGGAGGAAAGAAATAATTAAAATCAGAGCAGAAATTAATAAACAGGAAACTAAGAAAACAATTCAGAGAATTGATAAAACAAAGAGCTGGTTATTTGAAAAAATAAACAAGATTGACAAACCCCTGGCCAATTTGATCAAGCAAAAAAAAAAAAAAAAAAAAAAAAAAAAAAAAAAAAAAAAAAAAGACATGCTTCAAATTAACAAAATCCAAAATGGAAAAGAAGAAATTACCACAGACATAAGTGAAATTGGGAGAATCATCAGGACTTATTTCAAAAACCTCTACTCCACAAAACTGGATAATGGGGAGGAGGTGGATAAATTCCTGGATGCATACCATCTATCAAAGCTAAACTCAGAGCAGATTAATCTCCTAAATGAACCTATCACACTCATTGAGATTGAAAAAGTAATAAAAAACATCCCCAAAATGAAGAGTCCAGGACCAGATGGCTTCTCAGATGAATTCTATCAAACCTTCATGGAAGAACTCAAAGCAATCTTCCTCAAACTGTGCCACACAATTGGAGAACAGGAAAAGCTACTAAACTCCTTTTATGAACCTAGTATCACCCTGATTCCAAAACCAAGCAGAGATGCCACAAGAAAAGAAAACTACTGGCCTATTTCCCTGATGAACTTAGATGCAAAGATCTGGAACAAAATCCTCGCAAACCAAATCCAACAACACATCAAAAGCATTATCCACTTTGACCAAGTGGGATTCATCCCAGGAACACAGGGGTGGTTCAACATACGGAAATCTGTCAATGTACTACACCATATAAACAAGCTTAAAAACAAATTCCACATGATCATTTTGATAGATGCAGAAAAGGCCTTTGACAAGATACAACATCACTTCATGGTCAAAACATTGGAGAGAATTGGCATGGCTGGTTCATATCTTAACATAATAAAGGCAATATACAAAGCTCCTAAGGCCCAAATAATACTTAATGGAGAGAGACTGGAGGAATTCCCATTAAGATCAGGACAAGACATGGTTGTCCACTCTTATCTGCTCCTCAATATAGTACTGGAAGTCCTAGCTCAATCAATAAGACAGGAGATGGAAATAAAATGGATACCATTTGGAAAGGAAGAAGTTAAGCTAGCTCTATTCTCTGATGACATGATTGTATATGTGAGAGACTCCATCCCAAAACTCCTGAAGGTGATTAAGTCCTATAGCGAAGTAGCAGGTTACAAAATCAATGCACAAAAATCAGTAGCCTTTCTATATGCGAATGACAAAGATACAGAGAAAGAAATAGGGGACATGGTCCCATTTTCAATAGCAACAAAAAATAAATAAATAAAATACCTTGGAATAATGTTAACAATGGAAGTGAAAGATCTATACAACGAAAATATAAAAACACTAAAAAAAGAAATTGAGGAGGACTTGAGAAAACTGGAAAGACCTCCCATGCTCCTGGATAGGCAGAATTAACATTGTTAAGGTGGCAATCCTACCAAAGGCAATATACAGACGTAATGCAATTCCAATTAAAATCCCAACAGTGTTCTTCACAGAGATAGAAAAAATGATCTCAAAATTCATATGGAATGCCAGAAGGCCTCGCATATCCAAACATATCCTCAGCAAAAGAAATACCTCTGGAGGTATCACCATACCTGATCTAAAGCTATATTACAAAGCCATAGTAATAAAAACAGCATCGTACTGGCATAAAAACAAACAGGTGTATAGACCAATGGAATAGACTCAAGGACCCAGATTTTGGGTCAAGCAACTATAGCTACTTGACATTTGACAAAGGCCCTTAAAATATAGGCTGGAAGAAAGACAGCATCTTCAACAAATGGTGCTGGACAAACTGGATAACCATATGCAGGAAACTGAAACTTGATCCACACATTTCGCCATGCACTATACTCAAGTCCAAATGGATCAAAGACCTCAATATAAAACAAGAAACTCGACTACTACTGGAAGAAAATATAGGAAGTACTTTCCATGATATAGGAATGGAAAAAGACTTCCTGAATAAGACAACAGTAGCTCACGATCTTAAACAGTCACTCAACCAGTGGAATCACATGAAGATGAAGAGTTTCTTTACAGACAAGCATACAATAAGCAAAGCCAATAGATTACCCACAGAATGGGAGAAAATATTTGCTGATTATCCAGCTGATAGAGGTCTAATCTCTAGAACCTACAAAGAACTCAAAAATCTAAACAGTAAAAAGTCTAACACCCCACTCACAAAATGGGGCAAAGAGCTGAACAGGCAGTTCACAGTGGAAGAAATAAAAATGGCAAATACACACTTAAGAAAATGTTCATCATACCTAATCATCAGGGAAATGCAAATTAAAACAACTATGAGATTCCACCTTACCCTAGTAAGGATAGCAAACATCAAAAAATCAAGTGAAAGTAAATGCTGGCAAGGATGAGGAGAAGTAGCAGTACTTTTCCAATGTTGGTGGGAATGTAAGATGGTACAACCACTTTGGAAAGCAATATGGAGACTCCTGAAAAAGCCAACTATAGAGATACCTACAGACCCACTTATTCCCTTAGTGGGCATCTACCCTAAAACCTTTAAACCTCAGGCCAGACAGATTTGCTCAACCATGTTGTAGCGGCTCAGTCCATAATAGCTAAAAGCTGTCCATCATGAGAAGAATGGATAACTAAGATGTGGTATATCTACACAGTGGAATTTTACACAGCAGTAAGAAAAAATGACACAATGAAATTTGAGGAAAAATAGTTGAACCTGGAACAGATCATTCTCAGTGAACTTACCAAATCACAGAAAAAAAAAATTGCCACATAATCTCCCTCATCTACAGCACCTAACCTGAATTCCCAAGATGCCTTACAAACCCAGCAAGCATCTTGTGGACTAGACAATAGGATGGGTGGGGAGGGAGGGGAGGACAACGGAGAGGGTGGGAAACACACATCTAGACCCAAACAGCAATGGTACCATAAAATACTACATCCTGAAAGGCAGACCAAATGGCTGAAACTTCACAAGGCCCTTAGAGGGAACACCAGAGCCACAAGACACTGGAGAGGGTATTATGAAGACTGACCTTAATCTTCTAGAGCTTCTCTCTCTCTCTCTCTCTTCTCTCTCTCTCTCTCTCTTCCCTCTAACTCTTTTATATTAGTTTTCTTTTTCTTCCTTTTCTTAGTGGGCACTGACCTGTAACTCCCAGTACCAGCATGGGGCTATCATCCACAATGAGCTTTTGATCACAGAGACCTACAAGGTTTCCTGAAAGAAAGACAGATTTCTGTCAGAGTACTTCATGACCCACCAAAGGTTAGTGGTAATACCCTACTGCTGAAGACACCTTATGTGGTTGACATGTAAAAGGGAATGGCATGGCTGGAAGCTGGAAGAGAGTCAGTCCCCTGACAGTCAGTGCATCTAGTGCCAGAAGGTGCTACATGGGTGACTGGGGGAAAATGACCAATATCTGTCCAAGCAACTCATGGTCTAACCTACTGAGCAGCTAATAACCTGTCGTGATGCTCACATAAGTGCAATAGTAGTGCACAGCCATGGTGGGAAACCAACTGCTCTTGATTTGACTAACTTATCCTCTCAGTGGTATGGTACCCATAGCTGGAGCTGGGAAACAAGTCAGAACCATATACAAACATAAACCTGCTCTCCATTATCAAGCTACCACCAATCGTGGGCTACAAGAGGGCCTACACTTATTAAATTATCTATAAAAAGGTAATGGTTATCTCATTTGTCTGGTGCTAACTTACTCTCCACTGGAGAATCTGCTTCTCTTTTTCAGATAGATGTAGATCCTAAGGAGAGAGCTACCCCATCATAAGGGCCCCAGCTGAAACTAAGAACAATTGGTGAAACAAGCAAGGGTGCTGTTTTCCTGATGAACCGGATACCAGCACAAGGGGGAAGGAGATCAACACAGAGAAAAATCAACTCCTTCCAAATCAGAGAGCCAGAGCCTCAGAGGCCCCCAACACCTCATCACTGAAGCAGACCAAAAATGAACCCAACATGGCTCAGGGAAGTTTTGCGGAAGAGGGGGCAGAAAGAATGTCAGATCCACATGTTGGCTCATGATATGCAGAGACATTTATCCTACCCACAACTGTGGGCTAACTCCAGAATGGATGACCCATACACCTCAACAAGGAGGGACCAAGGGGAGGGGTTAGGTCATGGATGAGCCTTATAATGGTACTAAATTGACTATATTCAGTCAGTATAAAACTAATTAATAAAAAAGTATATATATGCATCTACGTTTGAAAACCTGAAAAAAAACGAAGAGGTTTACTTTTGGGACCTCACTTATATAAACAGGTGATTTATGCTGCAATATATTGTGATATTTAAATGACTTTTTTGAAATAATTCCATCAGGAGAACACATTAATATTGGCTGTCGATTATCCATGAAAGACAATCTTATTAAAATTTAAAATAATAATTGGCATTTCATAGTTGTTATTAAAAATGTCATACTATCAAATACCCATTGAAGAAAGTAGTGAGAGGATTGGCACTCTGTAAAGGGATCATATTTTTTAAAGACATGAAGAAAAAAATGTACATGATTGTATGTTCATAAGGAATACTAACAAGTGCATCCTTTAGTGATGATAAATTCTGCTGACTAAGTTAGGTTTGCCAATTCAACTTGTCCTATTTGATTCATAAAAACATTTTTAATATTTCATAAAATAAGTAAACTCTTATACACAAGGAAATAAACAACAATAGTAAAACAAAATTCATTCTAATATGTTGTTAGTACTCCAAAACTTGCACATAGCCACTAATGGGCTCTTATTTAATAATCAATTGTTATAGCATTGTGCATTGGAAATTTATCTTCCAATGATTAGCCCCTATAAGCTAATTTTAAGATTTTGAAAGCAGAACAAAACTCATGATAACATAAAATTTTCCTCACCATGATTTTGTTCTTGCTATGTCTGCCTTTCATATCACTTTTCTATATAATACCACTTATTAAAACAGTGACATTTACTTTTGACCTCTAGTTATGTTTTTTAAAACACATGTACTGTTTGTAGTTTGATTACTACTCAAAGCTGTGATGATTGCTATATATATATTATTCAAGTTAAGGACTGTTTAGGTGTTAAGACTAAGAGCAGGTTGGGTTTGAAGAGATGGTTCCTTGACCTCTGCACCCATGTAAAAGCTGGGAATGATGGCATGCACTGTAATTTCAGCACTGGGGAAGCAGGAACAGGAGAATTCCTATGGTCAACTGCTAGCAAGTCTAGTGAATTATGTGAGCTTCATGTTCAGTGCAAGAACCTGTCTCAAAAAAAAAGAAAAGTAAGATGGACAGCTATTGAGAAGACATTTGGATTCAACACATGGCCTTTACACATAACGTGTACATACACACATACCCCCCCACACATATGTGAACCTAGATACATAATAGCATGTATACACATGCACATCACACACTTATACACAGAAAAACACTATAAAATAATAATTTAAAAAACAGAGAACAGTTTTCTAATTAATGGTTTTTTTTTAGAGCCAGTATGGTTCCATACATTTCTTTTTTTTTAATGTTGATCTTAAGGCAGGCATTGAAGTTTCACTACTAGCAGGACATGAAACTTTCTTCTGATTGAATATTCATAATACCATTTATTACTATTTGCTTTTTTAAAATCGAGATTTTCAATGCATGTGTCATCATACAAGTAAACACAAAAGCTATAGAGAATCACTTAACATGTCTTGATAGGACAAATTAAATAAGACTCTCCCAAAAATATCAGTGGTACTTGATTTTGTGCGTATGATTTTTTCTCTGCTGCAGGGTAATTGTGA
Source organism: Dipus sagitta (assembly GCA_036346955.1). Classification (NCBI taxonomy): domain Eukaryota; kingdom Metazoa; phylum Chordata; class Mammalia; order Rodentia; family Dipodidae; genus Dipus; species Dipus sagitta. Next base: position 113,880,564 of record CM070779.1, on the reverse strand, counting down.
TGAACAATCTGGAATACATTCTTTAGGATGTTTTTACCATGAGCATCATATATGACATTGTGACTGTCATCTGGGTCTTTCATTTTGATGGCCAACAACACTTTAGCATTTTTAAGATCAAAACAATATTCTCTGGCTATGATTCCCATTTCAGTGATTTTCATTAATATTTGCCCAGATGAGCACTCCAGGATACCAGGCAATTTTCTGAACCACTCATTCTCTTGATGTGTAGATATAATCAGTACAATAATTATGCTGTAGCCTCTGCCTCATTCAACCCCAATCATTCGATTATTCTTTTTTTCCTTCATCTCAACTGCAGCTGGTTATAAAGACACAGCTTCATCTGAGGGCTTCTTATCTGCCCAGTTTTATTTCTTACAATTCATTAAGCCTACACTGTACTCCAGTAATATAGAGAGAATGATAGCAATGTCTGCCTTCTCTTTAATTTAAATAACATACCCAATTTGGTAAATTAACTTTTTATCTCCTGCATAATATCACATTAGCAACCATCACTTTGAGAAGTGCTTGACACAAAGTCAGATCTTCAGTATTTGTTTGATAACTGCTCAATACATTGAGACAAATATAATATAGATGTGGTAAGCTGAATAACTCTTAAGAGTCTTCCACTTGTGTGAGCATCCCTTCAGCTTGTTTGCTGCTGATTAGCTTAGACCATGAGTTGCTTGAACAGATATTGGTCATTTCCCCCAAGTTGCTCATGTAGCACCTTCTGTCACTAGATGAGCTCACTGTCTGGGAACTGACTCTCTTCTGCATTCCAGCCAGGTCACTCCATGTTTGGTATCAACAGCATATGGTGTCATTAGCAGTAGGGTCTTACCACTAACATTTGGTGCTCTGACAGAAATCTGTCTTCTTTTGGGAAACCTTGTAGGTCTCACTGATTAACAGCTCATTGTGGATGGTAACCACATGCTGATATTGGGAGTTACAGGCTATTGCCAAGGAAAAGAAGGAATAAAGATAGGAAGTATAAGAGATAAAGAGAAGAGAGAGAAAAGGGAGAGAGATAGTAACAGGAGAAAATTAATGTTAGTCTTCATCATGCTTTCTCTAGGGAGCTGTAATTCAGGGGTTTCTTCTAAGGACCTGATAAAGATTTAACCCTTTAGTTGTCTTTCAGGATGTAGAATTTTATGGTACAATTTCTACTTGGGGCCAGTTTTGTGTCCCCCACCCCAACCGTACCCTCCACTCCTCACCCCCTCTCTATTGTTGGGTCCTTGAGATGCTTATTAGATATGTCAGTATCTTGGGAAGGTTCAGGTTAGGAGCCACAGATGAGTGAGACCATGCAACAATTATCTTTTTGTGATTGGGGGATTTCGCTGAGAATGTTCTGTTCCAGGTTCGACCTGCTCTCCATTATGAAGCTCCCACCAATCATGGGCTACAAGGGTGCCTACATGTATTAAATTTTCTATAAAACAATAGTGGTTATCTCATTTATCTGGTGCTAGTTCACTCTCCATTGGAGAATTTGCTTCTCCTTTTCAGATGGACGCAGATCCTGATGAGAGAATATGCTCATTGCACCTCAGCAGGGCCTCAGCTGAAACCTAGAGTAATTGGGGAAATGAGCAAGAGTTCTGCTTTCTTGGTGAACCTGGTACCTGCACAAGGGTGAAAGAAATAGACAAAGAGAACACTCAATTCCTACCAAGCCAGATATCTAGAGACACAGAGGATTCCAAGACCGCATCGCTGAAATAGACCTAAAACAAACCCATCATGGCTCAGAGAAATTTGCAGAAGAGGGGTCAGAAAGATTGTTAGAGCCACATGTTGGGATATTGCCCACAAACATTGTCTCCTACCCATTACTTATGGCTAACCTCACAATGCACAACCCACATTCCCAATAAGGAGGGTCCCTGTGGAGGGGTGAGAACAGGGAGGCTAACTTTGATACCAACATGGTTGTATACATACTGTGTACATAACTTAAAAAAGAAGAGTTCTCCCAGTCTGACTTTGAGCAAAGTTAATGCAACAAATGGTAAAATAGCATGATTATTGAAAAGACATTTATGGGCTGGAGAGATGGCTTAGCGGTTAAGCGCTTGCCTGTGAAGCCTAAGGACCCCGGTTCGAGGCTCAATTCCCCAGGACCCACGTTAGCCAGATGCACAAGGGGGCGCACGCGTCTGGAGTTCGTTTGCAGTGGCTGGAGGCCCTGGCGCGCCCATTCTCTCTCTCTATCTGTCTCTCCCTCTTTCTCTCTGCCTGTCGCTCTCAAATAAATAAATAAAAATAAAACAAAAAAATTAAAAAAAAGAAAAGACATTTATTAGATTTTTGAATATTAATTTTAAATTAATTAAATTTAAAAAAAATTAAAATTATTAAATTTTAGTATAAATCATATGTTGGTACATAATTATATGAAAGATATGATCTCTATTTTAGTTAAGAAACTTTTTATGGGGCTGGAGAGATGGATTAGCAGTTGAGGTGCATGCCTGTGAAGCCTAAGGACCCTGGTTCCATTCTACAGTTCCCACGTAACCCAGATGCACATGGTGGCACATGTGCCTGAAGTTTGTTTGCAGTGGCTAGAGGCCCTAGTGTGCCCATTCTCTCTCTCTCTCCCCCTCTCTCTCTTTCTCTCTTTTTCTCTCTCTCCCTTTCTCTGTCTCTAATAAATAAAAATAAATATAAATAATCTCTTTGTTTATTACTAACTGTTTATGTATTCTTTAGAAATCACTTGATGGAAGCCAAATGACAGAAATTAAGATTGTTCTAAAACTTGGACACCAATTAATAATTTCATGTGACTTTTCCCAAACACATATGTCCAAAACAATGTACCAAATATAGGACAGAACTATACACTACTTTAGCTATTTCCTTTAATATAAAAATGTATATAATATATATCTATGTTTGCTTATAATTACTAAAGTATTGCATATTGTGGTCACTGTTGTTTGAAACTTCAGTTCTATGAATGCATATACATCCACATATTAAAGCACTATAACAATTCAACCAAAATAAATCTAAGAAAGAATGTACAACAAATATTTATGTCTTTTTAAATTTTTATAAACACCTTCCTCGGTATCTCCTGAAATTTCTCCCCATGGCAATAACTTATGTGCTTCTTTACTTCCGTTGGGTTGTGTCCTCCAGCATCTCTATTTCCCATCCCTACTGCTTCATTTTTGATGTCAGGGCACTGGAAAGTGAGTTACCTACCAGGTCTTGTTTTGGTCTTTGTGTTTGTGAACTCATTGATCTTTCAGTGTGATTTCTCACATCACAATAGAAATGTCACAGCTGCCCTGGTTGGTTGCTAGAAAGATAGTTTTGGTGATGGAATAAGGCAGACTTTGAAAAAGCAAGCTGCCAACCACAAGAGACCCTCCAAAGCTGTGTGACATATACGATATTACCAAACACAACAAAATCTTGCTCCTCCAGGCAAGCCTATAATGAACCTCAGTGCCATCCCTCACATTATCAAAATTTAAATGCTAAATTGAACTGAAGGAAGTTATAACATTTTCAAAGTATTTCTCATATTAAGTAGACTTTAGGAGGATAGTGTAGGAAACACTTAAGATAATACAAAATGCATACATCCGTACTTTACAATTGTGGTTATTATTTTAATCGTTAGTGATGGTGTGAATTAAATTGATTCAGATATTTTCCCGCAACATTGCAAACATACTCACCCAGTAGGAAAATTCAGGTCAAGTTGTGTGTGGTGTTATGTGCTTGTGATCAAACATCTGGGAGGTGGAAGCAACAGTATTTTGAGTTTGATGTCAACCTGGGCTACATGGTGAGTTGCAAGTTAGCCTGAGCAACACAGCAAGGCCCTGTTAACAAAACGAAATAGCATTTCTGGTTTGTATTTCATTACTAACATTAAGTTTAGACAAAATTCCCTAAAAAGGAGACGGGGGAGATTGCTTAGTGGTCAAAGGCATGGCCCTGCAATGCCCACCACCCCCAACACACAAGGAAATAGATAAATTGAAACGTTAAGGGGTTAGGGAGATGTCTCAGCTGTTAAGAGCACTTGCTTGCAAAGCCTGCCAGCCTGAGATCAATTCACCATCACCCAGGTTAAGTCTGACAGGCATTCATTTGCGGTAGGAAGAGACCCAGTCAGGTATGCAGGGTTGTGTGCATGCACCCTGGGGAAGATTAGATAATTCATATTTTATAAGCTATTTCTACTTTCTGAGTACATGAATTATCTAATCTTCCCCAGGGTTTCCTTTTTTTTACACACACACACACACACATATATATATGATTTTTGGATAACAAATAACCTCTTAAATGAAAGTTTCACTTATGCCTCTGTCTTTTAGCAACATATCGAACTATTCTTCATTGAAAGTTCAAAATTTCCAAATATAATAATGTCATGTTTGTAAGGAAACTATAAAATAATTTCAGGTCAGTTTTCAAATAATAAACCGCTTCCTAGCACACTTTTAACCACTAATATACTGCATACTTAAAAGATTTTTTTAAACATTTAAATGGGTGGAAAATTATTAAATTGTCTTAATTCCCCAAGAGTTCATGCTGTTTAAAATTTTGGGCCTTTAAATAATGTTTCAGAACCAGATGAATTGGAGAATCTCAAAACTGAAATAAAATTGAAAGTGCTGAAATAAAAAAAATTAATCTTAAAAAAATATATTTATGTCCTGAAATACCTAATCTGCTGTGTGGTACAGAACATAAAAAACAGTAAGTTCCATCTCACTTGTGCAATAAGTAATTAAGTGTCCATCATATTTGATATAATCGTTCTCAAATATTAAGAAATGCTTCAACTTTTTAATATTCATGCTTTCATAAATTAATGTATAGTCTAAATTTTTCCCATCGCCTTCTAAGTGTCTCAGTTATCTTCACGAACTCAAGTAGTAACTACTTATCATGGGAACAGTGCACTGTCATCTTTCGACTATGAGTGAATCAATTGATTGTTCTAATTTTCATGTGGATGATGGCTAAATACTGTATTTAGTGGCATACAGTTCACTAAAATAATATAGTATTACCCATATGTTCTCAGTACATGTTTGTGTTAAGGTGAATCACATGGAATATGCATCTTATTGATCCTAATTTTGCTTCATTTATGTTTATTGATTCCTTTTCTTATACTCACATAAATTTCAAGAGTAATGCCAGTAGAAATCACAGCTCTAATAAAAGATGTGTCAGTGCCCATCCACAACCCTAGTCAGTTAGCTGAAATAGAGCCCAAGTGTTCAGAATCAGCTTGGGAAACATAGCAAGAGTTCATCACCAAAAACAAACAAACACAAAAGAAAGGAAATAAAGATAAAGAGAATATAAATAAAACTTTATTAACAGGAGTGACTAAAATGACATCTTTGGCAAAATCTAATATATATATATATATATATATATATATATATATATATATACACATACATACATATATATGTGTGTGTATATATGTATATATATATATGTGTATATGTATATGTATATGTATATATCCTATGACAGAATATAATTGCATTACTTTTATTAAGTATTAAAAGTTAGTTACATGGGAATTGTTTACAATTTGAGTCACATGAATAAATGTGCATTATTTTGAATATATCATATTCAAAATATCCACATAATCGAGGGACATGAAAACACATATGTATATAATTATTATCAAAAGGGGAAAAATCTCATTTAGTTTTTCAGTCATTGTGGACTGTTCACTGAATAATAATGATGATAATTGCTCACAGTTATTAAATGATTACTCATTACTGTGGTGTACAGAATACACTTCATGCACTATTGCACTTAATCTTCAAATATCCCGAAAATTAATATTATTACTTTAACTTCAAAGATGAAAGAACTAAAGCTTAACAAGCCTAAGTGATTTGGCCTAGATTTTACAGCTATTAGTGACTGAGTTAGAATTCTAACGAAAGCAATGTGACTCAGAATGTGTAGTCCTCAGAACTGTGCCAAGCCATTGCAAGCTTAGAGCAACATACCAACTCTAAATGTGAAATTGTTTATTAAAGATCACCCTTAAGTTTAAATTATAAATTAAATGTTTAGATGCACAACAGGGGATGTGTTAGCCATTTTTCCTACACTTTTTATTTAGAGAAATTTCATAAGCAATCAACTGAAGAAGAGAAAAATTTATTTTGGCTGAAAGTTTTGGACATCTTGGTGTATGTTCCATTGGCTTCATTACCTTAAGCCTAGCACAGTGGCACATCCTGGCATAAGTACCTGGCACAGCAAAACTACTCATCTGAGCCAGGAACTGAAGGAGCAATACCAAGATAGCAATACCACAGTTCCCGTGCAAGACTTGGCCTTGGTTACTCAAAGACGTAGGCAATGCCTTCTAAAAGGTTATAGTTAAAATTGTTATCAATGTTTATTTCTCAACGATGGGTAATAGGGTATGGTTTTGAGCATGAAAAACACTAAATAAATATGACAAAACAAGTATTTGCTTATATTTCATAGTTTAATATGAATGAGATAAATTTTCTAATAACACATTTGTTTTCAAGCTAGGGTCTCACTCTAGCTCGGGCTATCTTGGAATTCACTATGTAGTCAAAGGGAGGCTTCAAACTCTGAGAGATCCTCCTACCTCTGCTTTCCAAGTGCTGGGATTAAAGGCATGTACCACCATGCCTGGCCTAATAACACTTTTTAACTACTACATATTTATGGTAAGGGCATCTATTTCACATATTCTTCTAGAAGGTTTTTTTTTTTTTTTTTTTTTTTTTTTTTTTTTTTTTTTTCCGCTGTGGGGAGGACAAGTCATTCTTGACCAGCCAGGTCAGGTAGACAATACAAATGTCAGAAATGATGACATTTATTTCTCCCTCCAGACTTCCCAGTAAAAAATAATAATTATTATTATTCCTAACTTTTAGCAGTAAACAGTTGAAGTATTACATAATAATAAATAACTGGCTATTCCAGTAACAGGATCACTATGCATTTGTTCAAAACTAGTAGAGATAAAACATAACCTGGCATTTACTGTTTGTGGTTGCATAAACAATGATGGTAAAATGGAATTCTAGTGTGATCATGTACTGTGAAAAGGTAAAATATGAATATGTAAAAAAATTGGATTTTGTTTTTTCCCATTTCTTTATTTTTCTTTTATTTTAATTTTTAAATTCTATTAGCCTACAAAGAATCAAGTTGGCTTATGATATTTTTTAATAAGATAGTGTTTTTTTTTTCTCCTTTTAACTTACTATTAACAACATATTTTGTTTGGCTACCTCATGTGTTGGTACACTCTTTTCCCTTATCCCTGCCCCCATTACATTGTGGAACATCCTCAGTGGGGTTGCAGGTAATCCCTGTGGGAATGTGGTTTATGCACTGTGGTAGCAGCAGTCAGTTATTTCGGGTAATAGGGAATGCTTCTGAGCATGATATCTTAACCTGTGTCTCTTACAATCTTTCTGCATCATCTTTAGCAAAATTCCCTGAGCCATGGTGGGTGAGGAATTTCTTTTTTTTATAATTCAAATGATTTTTTTTCTATTTTATTTATTATTCATTCATTTGAGATGGAGGAAGACAGAGATAGTGATAGAGAAAGAATGGGTGCACCAGGGCCTCTAGCCACTGTAAACATTTCACCACCTTGTGCATATGGCTTTATGTGGGTACTGGGGAATAGAACCTGGGTCCTTTGGCTTTGCAGGCAAGTGTCTTAACCACTGAGCAATCTCTCCAGCCTGGTGGGTGAGTTTTAAGTCTACTTCAATTATGAGCTCTTAGGAGCCTCTAGATCTCTGCTTTGGTAGGTGTTGAGTATGCTCAGGGTCTGTCTCCTACATCCTGGCACTGACTATCAGGTTCAGCATGGAAGCAGCACTCATGCTTGTCTCCCCAACTCCTTTGTGGTTTCAGCTGTGGCTTGGCTGAAGTGTGAGGGGCAGTTTATCTCCTCAGGTCTTGCTACCTTCTGAAAAACAAGAACGGATTCTCCAAAGGAGAGTGAAGTCAACATAGTATAAATGGGATGAGCATTACTAATTTAGGGAGAATTTGATATATATAACCACTCTTTTAGCCAAAGACTAGTGAGAGCTTGACACTGGGAAGCATATTTTTTGTCTCCATGGGATTCTGATCTGTTTAAATAGATGAGTACAAGATATTAAAGACTAACAATTTTCCATAGTTTTATAAATCTGTTTCGCCTAAAATTTTTATCTTAAAAGTAAAAATATAGGGAGACAATTGATAGCATTTAACAACTAATCACTGTTTTCTTTATAGGCTTGATTTTTAGAGTACTTTTCGACTCATAACAGAAATCACCAGAGAGCACTGAAATTGTCTATATACTCTTTCAGCCTCCATACCTATATATCCTATCCACCCCCACAGCTACCTACAGAAGGGAACTGTCATTACAGTCCTTGAGCCTATGCTGACACATCATAATCATAATCACGCAAAGTCTCTAGATTACATCAGAGGTGTATGTTTGTACTATTTATGTTGTCTAGGAGATCATAACTTGGAGATCCCACAATGGCTGTCTATGGGCAAGGCTAGAGAGTCTGAGAAACCAGTACTTGCTCACTCCATCAGGCTGGATGTCTCAGCAGTGCCAAGCTGGCATTGAAGAATTAGAGTATTCCTGGAAACATGCCAGCCTCAATCCGTGTTGAAAGACTGATTAAAATAGGTTCCAATGTCCTTAAATGGTAGCAACAACAGGGTAGATGCATATAGTATGTAGCATGTAGCAGCATAGACAGACAGGCTGAAAGGCACTGCATTCTCTCAGAATATATATGCAGGCTTCCCAGGAAAGTGTCTTAACTGCTAAGTCATCTCTGCAGCTCCATTTCTGGTTTTTTTTTTAATGAACTCATTAAATTCATCTCATATGCTAAGTAACACTGGATTATCTGTTAACTGGACACAGTAGTATCCTAAATTCCAATCTATTGTGCATGGTAAAATGGGAGGATTATTTGGGTCCAGGTATCCCTGGCCAGTCTGAGTACTCAAAGGAGACCTCATTTCACAGTTTCTATTGTTTATATGTACATAGTGTATTCATTCACTCACCTAAGGACATCTTGCTTGGTTTCTTGTCTTGGTACTTATAAACTAAAGTGCTGTAAATATTCATGCAATAGGTTTTGTGTGGGCATAAATTCTCAATCCCTTTAGTAAGTGCTGAGTAACACGTGTTCTGGATTATCATGTGGCAAGAATATGTTTTGTTAAGAAACCATCAAAGTGGCAAGAATATGTTTTGTTAAGAAGCCATAAAAATGTCAATCCACATTGTGTTGCATTCCCACTAACAGTCTATAAGGATCCCCATTGCTATACAGTAGTTTATTTGCTCGCAGTTTAAGTTTGAGACATTATAATGATGCACAAGAGTGAAATATTTCTAAATAGTCTATGAATATAGGTTTGTAGGTAAAGGTTTCAGTCAGCTTTGCATTGCTGGCAGAAAACACCCGACCAAGATCAGCTTGTGGGAATAAAAATAAAAGTAAAAGGTTTGTTTTGGCTTACAGACTTTAGAAGATGCTCCATGATGGCAGGGGAAAATGGTGGCATGAACAGAGGGTGGGCATCACCTCCTGGAGTACACAAGATGAATAACAAGAGAGTGTGCTAAACATTGGTAAGGGGAAGTTGGCTGTGATACACACAAGCCTGCCCCCAGCAATACAGTGCCTCCTGGAGGTTTTAATTCCCAAGTTGCCATCAGCTGGGGACCTAACATTAAGAACACCTAAATTTATGGGGATACCTACATTAAACCGCCACAGTAGACATAGTAAATATCAAGTAGAAATAAAACATTCAAATGACACAATGAATAATTAACCATATATGTACTTCTATATTTATCTAGCTATCTATCATTTATTTTTTCTAGAATAGCAAAGTATTCCCTGGGCCAGATATACTGTGAGTACTCTAGTACATTTATTCAAAAAAGTTAAACTCTCCCACAACACATACCACAATTCCATGGGGAATACCAGTAACCCTACTGAGGAGCCCCCACCCCCTTGGAAGGGGACCAGGAGGATAGAAAAGATGGTACAAACACATGATATGTCCATACAAAGTATGTTATTAACAAAAATGTTGGGCTGGAGAGATGGCTCAGTGGGTAAGGCACTTGGCTGCAAAGCCAAAGACCTGGGTTCGATTTCGCAGGTCCCACATAAACCAGATGCACAAAGTGGCATGTGTCTGGAGTTCATTTGCAGTTGCTGAAGGCCCTCATATGCCCATTCTCTCTCTCTATCTCTTTCCATTTCAAATAAATAAAAAGGTTAAAATCTCTTGAGCTTTATTAAAAAATATATAGTAAAACTTGAATGCTATAAAGTGTGAACCATGAACAACTCCCCAACACCCAAATTAACAGGACAAGAAATCCTTGCATGGCATGTGTAGTTAAGGCCAGTTCCTATTTACAAGCTTCACCCTAAGGATATTGTGACAGTTACCTCCATGCTTCTGGCAGGAGACACCCAACTAAAGGAAGCTGATGGTTAGGAAAGTTGTTGATTTTGGCATATAGACTCAAGGGAAAGTTCCATGATTTCAGAGCAAACTGCGGTATGAGCAGAAACTGAACATCACCTCCTGCCTAAGAAGAGGTGGACAATAACAGCAGGAGAATTTGCCAAACACTGGTAGGGGAAGTGGCTATATCACCCATGAGCCTACCCCCAACAACACACTTTCTCTGGAGAGTATAGAATTTCAAAATTGCCATCAGCTGGGGACCTAGCATTCAGGACACCTGAGTTTATGGAGGGACACCTAATTTAATCCACCACAGATATCTATCTCCTCAATACAGACAAGCCATTGGAGCACCTCATTCTCCACATGAACATCGTGCAAAGCTGTTCCCTTCTTCTAATCCAACTTCAAACATAGAGCTGGATTTGAGGTGTACCACACAATGCACATTAGACATTACCTCTTACTCTCACATGGTTATAGCAACTGGGTATTTGCTGAGGGAGCCCTTCAAGAAGGATGAAGACTACTTTACACCTTTCTTCTGTTCCTAATGAAGCTCCCCCACCCAGGAGAGGTACACTCCTATTCTCACCATCAGTAACGGCTCTCAGTAATGTTCACTCGGGCTCTTAGGCTGGTTAGAAAACTAACAACTCTTTGTATCTGCCCCAAGAGCTGACTTTATTTAAAATAGTGTTGAGAAAGTATAGTTGAAAGTTGAGATAAAAAAAAAATTGTGATACACACAATAAGAAAATTAGTAACAATTGATAGCTCTATGGGAGAACTAACCCTATATCATCATTCAGTAGATGTACCAAAGAGGAGATAACAAGATGACAATGCTGAAGCCACCTAAAGTGGGAAAACACCTGAACTTTCACCTTAAAATCACTCCTCACAAAAATCCTGGATTTGATTGGATCAGACCATTGAGCAATTCACGCCATTAAGCATTGTTGAAAATAATACAGGGTTCTATCACATACTGGGGAAACCTAAGAGCTTAGAATTACCAGGGAAAGTGGCCATCCAAACAGCACTATTACATTGAGGAAGCAGTGTCAGAGGCTTCACACTGTGGAAAAATAGATTCAACTAAAATGGCACAGTCAGTCACTAAATAGGAAATAGCAGTAACAGGTACTGGAAGGGTGGGAATTATTCAGAAGAGCTAAAATATGATGACCATTATTTTTACCTTTTAATAAATAGAGAAAACATACTAACAAACAGGGTAGCATATTTCATATATAAGAAGAATGTAGGCAAAATAAGTTCTTATGCAAAGAACATGTCTAATTTATCAGATAGGGATTTGAAAGCAGATTATTATGAACATTTTGAAAGAGGCAAAATCAACCATGACTAAACCAGAGCAAGATGTAATGACAATGTCTTGTCAAGAAGAAAACATGAACAAAGGTGGATACACTACAAAAAGGATCGTATTGAAATTTTTCAGTTGTAAATTGTAATGACAGATCATCATTTACAACACCTACTCCACAGTACACTTGCATCTACACTGGTCGAAGATGTTGTTGGTGAATCAGCAGAAAGATCAGTAGAGGTTATGAAGTTAAAAACAGGAAGAAAAGAAGAAACACAGAGTATTAGGGAATTGTATCAAACCATGACAGTTAAAATTTCATATAAATTTACCTAGGCTATGTTGCCTAGAGGTTGATCCATCAATGTCTTGAATGTTGTAGAGAAGCTATATTTCAGAGTTACTTAAAAATCGACTGAGTAAAGCAGAATTCCCACTAGAATGTGGGTGCGGATTGTCCAATCAATTGAAAGCACAAATAGAAAACATCTAAAGTTCTCTAAGGAAGAAAATATTCCATCTCTAAGCTGCTTTAAGATTTTTGTCAGCAACAATTATTTTCATTTTTCTCTGCCATGGTAACTTGAGTTTTCCAGCTGCAATACAGATTAAGTGTGCACTTGTGCATAGGCACACACACACACACACACACACACACACACACACACACAGTGAGAGAGTTGGTCCTGTTTGTTTTAGAGTACATTGAAAAATGCAAATATGATAGGGTTCATAAAAATGTTTATAAATATTATTGAAAGAAATAGCAAAGAAAGAAAAGGTAACAAATGTATTGAAATAAATAAGTCATAGCTCCCCAAATTTAGTTCATAAACATTCAAGAAGCATATGAGAAATATAATGGAATAAACATCATGGAATAATTATGCATAAAGGAAAATAATATAGGATGTATTACAAGAAGCAAGTGATAACCAGGCATCAATGTACAGAGGAATTGTGTGATATCACAAGAGACTTTGCTACTATAAAAATGAAAGACAAGAGGCAGTAGAACAACTTGTCCAGTGTGTAGAAAGACAAAAATCAACTAAGAATCTTAAATCTTGCACTATATTCTTTCAAAGAGCATGGTGCAATATAGACATACCTACCAGAGATTAAGAACAGTTTGTTTATAGTAGACACTATAAATGAAATACTACTGGAATATTTTTAAGGTTTTAAGAAATTTAAAACTATATATTTATGTTCTCTCTCATATGTAGATCCTAGCTACAAATGATTGGACTTCTGTGTGAGTAGGAAGAAAACTCAGTAGCAGAGGCCAGTAAGCTAGAAAAGAGATACAAAAGGAATATAAAGGAGGGAGGAGGGACTTAATAGGATGGTATTGTATATATGTAGGTAGAAGAACAGAGTTATGGGAGTGAAAAGGCCTAAGTGAGGTCAAGTGAAGAGACTGAGTAAAGGAAAGGTGGAGAGAGGTCTAATCAAAATCGAAGAGCAGGGCTGGAGAGATGGCTTAGTGGTTAAGCACTTGCCTGTGAAGCCTAAGGACCCTGGTTTGAGGCTCAGTTCCCCAGGACCCACGTTAGCCAGATGCACAAGGGGGCTCACGCGTCTGGAGTTCATTTGCCGTGGCTGCAAGCCCTGGCATGCCCATTCTCTCTCTCTCTCTATCTGCCTCTTTCTCTGTCTGTTGCTCTCAAATAAATAAAATAAAATAAAATAAAATAAATTAAAATAAAATAAAATAAAATAAATCCAAGAGGATACAACTAAGTCATATGTAAACCTCCTTTTTTGGACAATGGAACAATCAGGAGTCATAGATGGTTACTAGAAAATTTTCAGTGCCAGGGATTGGATATCTTCCAGTGAGTTGTTGGCCAGGTAGGTCCCTGATGGCCCCAAAACATTACAGGCCATTGCTGAGGCCCTTGGTTTCCCACCAGGAATAGATGGTAAAATCCTATTGCTGAAGACTCCACATATTTGGGCTGCAAGGCCACTGAGACATCCTGCTGGAGCTGAGCTGAAAACTTCCTCCATGTAGACCAGTTGACAGAAAGCTGGAAGAAACCATTCTGCATGCAGTTCAGTGGGAGAAAGAGAAATCACCAAATGAAGATACTCCACAGTGGGCACTGTAAGCCCTATATTTTGCCCTCCAGGCCAAATGGGCCAATGGGTGCAATAGTGGCACGTCTGTTATGGGAAAACCAACCACCCTCTAATTTGACTTGAGGAGCACTCCATGGGAGGGAATATATCCCTTATTCTGAAAACTTACAACAGGGGTAGTCATGAGCCCTAAGGGTGTAACTTCTGCTGCTGTCTGGCTAAATGTATATACTGTGCTTATCAAACTGCTCAGTAAGCACTTCTCTTAATGTCCATACCAAAATATTAACACTACTCTCACTTTTCCTTAGAGAACCTTCTCTTCTCAGATGGCAGTTACCTTGGGATGACTCCCAAGAAGGCACCATGGTGCTGAGAAGAAGTGACTGAGGAGTACTCAGCACTGAAATACTTCTATCACACCTTCCAAGGTTAAGGGTCCATTGCAGAAGAGGTGGTGGAAAGAATGTCAGAGCCAATGGAAGGATAGGACTCCATACAATGTGCTCCTCCAGACACAAAATGGCCTGGATATCCAGGACCTCACAGTGCCTGACACTACCTACACAAGAACATCATAATAGGAGGAAAAGATCATGACATCAAAATAAAAAAGGGACTGATTGAGAAGGGGAGAGGATATAATGGAGAGTGGAGTTTCAAAAGGGAAAGTGGGAGGAGGGAGTGAATTACCATGGGATATTGTTTACAATCATAAAAGTCAATAAAAAAAGGCAAGGGAAGATTTACATTTTGTAGTCTAATGTGTAAAATGCTTGACTTTTTTTTCACATATTTAAAGGAATAAATTTGGACAAATTGAAAACTTTATAGGATCATAGAATTGAGGACACCAGATAAATGCCAGCCTAGAAAACAGAAAGTCAAGAGAATGTGAATGTTTATGGTTACTTATAGCAGAAGTTAGGAGATTGCCTTAGTCCTAAGTGCAGTAACAGTGAAAGCTCTGTTTGATAATTGTGGGAAGCTTGGTGAGTAGAGGGAGAGACACAAGTTTAATTGCTGGACCTCAGGAAGAGACATGATCTCATTTTAAAGGTTTATTGGATCTCATTATTTTTTCTATCATATATCACTTGAGGCTGTCATCAAAAATTGCAAAGCATAGTAAAAAAGTAATGCAAAAAATACACCTGAAGAAACAAAAAAGCCACCAACACTTTAATCAGGTATGAAAGAAATTTTGATATTAACAGGATGGTAATTAGATATCAAATAATTAATATTAGCATGTAAAGGCTGCTAATGTAAAACACGATCAGCCTGCTGGGTTAAATGAGGAATGTGAGGCAGAGATAAAGAAAATACACGAAAATATCCAAAGGAAATGCCAAAGTCAAACACAACACTATAACAGAAATAGGGTTTGGTTCAACATGTCCATTAATGTATGCATGTGATTGAAGAAGGAACTGTGAGCTTGAACATGTGCAAATAGAGTTAGAAAATGAAAATAAAATAACGAAAAATATAAAAAAGAAAATTCATATAATGAGTGTGTAAGAATAAAGAAAAATAGAAAACAATACTTGAAGTGATATTCACTAAAGTGTTTTTAAATATTTTATTTTTATTTATTCATTTGAAAGAGAGGGGGCACAGGTAGAGTAAGAGAGAATGGGAACACCATGGCCTCCAGACACTGCAAACTACCTCCAGATGCAGGTACCTCCTTGTGGATCTGATTTTATGGGTCCTGGGGAGTTAAACCTGGGTTCTTTGTCTTTGAAGGCAAGTGCCTTAACCACTAAGCTATCTCTCCAGCTCTGTAAAGTTTTTATTAAACTAGTGATAGAGGCCTAAGGAGTTTTCAAAATCCCAGAGATGATTGTCATGTCATAAATTAACATTATAGAAAATCAAATTAATACATAGAACAACCTAAAATAAATTTTAAAAATGTGGTGGTATGGATGTACTTTTGATTAAGATTAAGGTAAGTAGTTAAGCCTCCAGAAGGCAGAACCTTGCTGGCAGTGCCACTGGGTATGCATAGTGAGTCCAGACCTAGGGTATGTAGAGAGGCGGATTGAGTTCTGGTTGTTTGTTCTTTCTCTCTGCTCTGGACATAGAATTAATTAATCAGGGGCTGGAGAAATGGCTTAGCAGTTAAGCGCTTCCCTGTGAAGCCTAAGGATCCCGGTTCGAGGCTTGATTCCCCAAGGTCCACGTTAGCCGGATGCACAAGGGGGCACACGCATCTGGAGTTCGTTTGTAGTGGCTGGAGGCCCTGGCGCGCCCATTCTCTCTCCCTCTCTCTATCTGCCTCTTTCTCTCTCTGTCTGTCGCTCTCAAATAAATAAATAAAAATAACCAAAAAAAATTTTTAAAAAGAATTAATTAGTCAGCACCTTCTGCCATAATGAAGCTTCCTCTGGAAACTGTAGACCTGAAAATAAACTGTTCCCTCCCATATTCTGTGTTTGGTTGGGTGTTTGTCCCAGCAAGTAGAAGGGAACTTCAACAGGAAATTGGTTCCAAGAAGTCGGATCAAAACCTGTAATGAATTTCTCCATGTGGGGTTTGGTCTTTTGCAAAGTGTTTGTTGGGGAAATTTGGAAGTATTTGATACTTTGGACTAGAGAAACTTGCAGTGCTATAAGCCAAGCTTCATGTGCTATTCTGGCCTGAGTTTAAAAACGATACATGTAGACAGAAGTGTGGAGTATGAAGGCTTGGCTTATTAAGTTTCAAAGGAAAGGAGAGGACTTTGTTGAAACATGGCTACTGGAGGAAAGGTGGGCTGTGTTTTTCTACCATGTCCTAAGACATGGACTGGTGAGCTGGATGGAACTTACAGGACAGAAAGATTTGAACTATATATTGTTTGTCACAGAAACATTCAAGTAAATTTGAAGTTATAGGTACAGACTGAGTTTTGGTTACTTAAGCTAACCACCATTAAATGTGGACCAACTTTCTTTGCATAGAAACAATGGGAAAAGGTCTTGAGGCTAAAACTCACCCATGGATGGCCCAAGCTAGAAGGGTGAAAATTCTTTCCAGGGATGGTACTTGAAGGAAGAATTCGAATGGAGTAACTTCTGCTTCAATATCAAGCTTATCCCCCTGCCAGCACCCAAGATTTACAAATTTGGCTATGCCATTCATTTGGCATTGGTTTTGGACACATGAGAATGCTTAAAAAAGAGTCACGAAGTAGACAAGGTTCCAGGAGTTGATAAAATGAGGCAAAATTATGCAAGGTTGAAATCCTTTATGTAGACCCTGTAAGGCTATTGTAAGGTGCTACAAAGATGAATTGTGGGTTGTGATGGGGACCTAAGAAAATGGCAGGGATGTGGGATGGCTGCCAAGGAATGATGCCATCTCAGGATGAAGTTTTCCCCAGATGGGCACAGTCCAGCTGGGGGGGGGGGTGGAATTGGAAGCTTTGCCACTGCTTACAGTTATCAGAGTTGTTTCTGCAGACATTTGATGTTTGTCTGCTGTTTATTGATTTTTTCACTGGGCCAATATCTCCTTGTTGTGATTTCATTTTGCAATGGAACTGCTCACTCTGTTAGAAGTTTTTAGCTTGTGTTTATATTTTACAGGGCTCACAGTTAAGAGGCAAACTTCAATCTCAGATTAAACTTTGGATTTTGAATGTTAAAATTGATTAAGACTGAGTATATTATGCATTGTGAGATGATCATGAGTCTATGGTAAGCAGGTGTATAATGTAGTAGTTTTAATGAAAATGGCCCTTAGCTTCAGATAATTTTGATTAAGATTAGGTTTCCTTCTTAAGTCCCCATCAAGCACAACCCTGTTCAGAGATTAGTGTCTTGAGTCCAGCCCTAAGGTTTTCACAGTTCTCATGTTGACTCATGCTAAATGTTGTCTCTCTGCTGTAGATGTATGATGAAGTGAACATTTCCTGTACCAAGATGAAACTGTTTTTAGAATCTGTAAACTTGAAATGAAACCTTTCCTCCCATAAGCTGTGTGTCCCAGTAATAAAAGGTAAAATTAACAATGTCTTTAATTACATACAGAAGAAAAATATATTAAATTAGAATAAAGTCATTTTAGCAGTATCAGATTTTAACATAAAATAACAATATTTAAGCTTATTTTTTAATTTGAATAAATTATTTTATATTGAGTCCTTCAAAATACAAATTATATCTACAGGCAACATGTAAAATCCCTACTTCAGAAGGAAACTCAATGATGACATATGGTATCAGCTGTCACTATAAGAAGTTATCAACTCATTATCAATTTTGTACTAATGATTCTTGATACCAAAGATGGAATGTATCACAAATCTCTACCAAGAGAACTAGTACCCTATCATATATGCCACAAAAGTTTATAGCTATGAAGGTGAGATGATTTCCTTTCAATTTCATTTTTTCTTGTTCCTATAAGAACTAAGCCTGTTAAAATTAGATTTTAGCAAGTATCAATTATTTTAGGGTGTTACTAAGAGTCATGACTAAAACAAGTAAAGAGTATTACATCATTTAATGCAATAAAAGTAATAATCAATAGGACATCCTATAATTTTCAATAAAACTATATAGTTAAAATGAAATAACTCTCTTTACACTTCTCAAATTGAAAAACTTTCCTCAAAAACACTCCATGCATACTAGAGCGATAGCTTAGTATTTAATGCATTTGCCTGCAAAGCCTAGAGACCCTGTTAGACTTCCCAGTACCCACATATGCCTGATGCACAAGGTGGCACATGTTTCTGGAGTTTGTTTGCAGTGGCTAGAATTCCTGGCATACCCATTCTCAGCCTGTCTGTCTATCTGTCTTTCTCTCAAAATAAATAAATAAAGCATGTAAAAAAAAAAATACTCCATGCCTGCGCATTGAGACAGAGGGTCTATATCTATTTATTATAGCCTTTGTAAAGTAAAATCATGACAGGAATGGTGTAGCATATGAAAGAAACTGGAAGTAACTTTTTATACTATCTTTGAAGCTTTATAGAGCTTTTAAGATAAACTTGGGTTCAGTGTAAATGTATAGTCACAACTCTGGGAAAAAAGTAAAAATGTAGTTGTTATATTAAGAAATAAGATAAAACAGAGTAGGATCAATTATTTATTTGAAAGTGGAGAATGTAGAAAATAGTGGGCACATAGCAGGCGCATGAACAGTGCACATGAAACAAGAGTCAGCACAGTTGATACTAATTTAAATGAATATTAATTTATAAGTAATGGATTAAAACAAAAGAGCAAATTTTATTGAAAAATTAAAGTAAAGGTTACACTGCAGAAAATATACTTTAAGTTCAAAATGACAGAGTAAAAAAAATGAAGGGAAATATGCTATGCTGATAATGTCCAAGTTATCACAATAAAACTAGAGGACTTAGGAGGGTTGCAAATTGGAGAGAATCCTGGGTGAGAAAATGATATGAGAGAGGGATAGAAAGAGAGTAGGAAACAAAGCTATTTTCATTACCTTGAAGCAATGGTGTCATCTTTCCATATTGTTTGAGACAAGATATTTCTTGTTGTTTGGCACTGGGCAAACCAAGTTAGTTGATCCATGAGCTCTGGCATTCTCGTGACTGCATTCTATTTCCATAGGTAAGTTGATATTTCTGGTATAAGCACCACTTTCCTTCTGATGTCATGTGGGTGCTGGGAATCTAAACTCTGGTTAGCCAATTTGTAGAGCATGTGCCTTTAGTCAGTGACTCATATCCTCGGGCTCAGTTCATTATATTGATAACATAATAGAACATAAAGTCAATTCAATATTTGAATGAGAAATTAATTCACATATATGGGAAATAAAAACTAAATCAATCAAATAAATATTATTGATAGCATGACATGGGCAGGGAAAAATAGAGTATCAGAATATCAAAGGTTGATTAATTACTAACTTCAGATACAAAAATAACAACCAATTATGATCATAATATCCAAGATCTTTGAGAAATTTTCAGAGGTGAAACCTCTGAATTTATAGCTTGAGGGTAACGTTGAGATACAGAATAAATAATCAGAAAATATTTTCAGAAAAATATACCAGAAAGTTTCCAAAACCTATGGAAACTTTTCAACATGAGACATTTAGAATCCTAAATAAAAATTATTAATAAGTCGCTCATGTTATAGATAAGATGCCAAGAGTTGACAAATAAGAGCACTTAAAACTGCAAGAGAAAAGTACCAACTTACTTACAAATGTGAGCTTATCAGAATATTGACAGACCTCCCAGTACAATCCCTTCTTGTGCTGTCTTCCAGACACCCATGTCACTATCAAAATACAGGCACTATCTTAGGGTGAAAGGATGGAGAAAGGATATCCCAAGCCAATGGAATGAGGAAACGAGCAGGTGTTGCTATGCTAATACCTGACAAAACTGACTTCAAACCAAAAAATAAAGGTCACTTCATATTAACTAAGACAACAATACACCAAGAGAACATTTGATTCTAAATATATACACACCAAACATAAGGGTATCTGTAGAAGGAAGCCTCACGTTTCTGGGATGAACTTCCAGACAAGGCATAGTTATGGAGGAAGGGATATTTATTGAAGCTCTCAGATTCAGGGAAAGTTCCATAGCTGTGAAAGAAGCTAGCCTGCTTCCATAGGCTCAGGCAGAGAGAGAAAAGCTACAAGCCATTACCAGCAAGCAAGCACATTAGGAACTCCAGGCAGAGCTCAAGCACTGTGCATGTGTTTATATTGGAATTCCAAATCCCACACCTTAGGGCTGGACTCTAGGATCTACCCACAGTGACACCACTTCCAGCCAAGTGGCTACAGATCCAAATCACAAATTTTAATAAAATTCGGAATATGTTAGGATCCGTGTATTTAAACTAATACAGTACCTAACTTAAAATGAAATCCCAAAATAGTAAGAGTGAGTGAGTTAAATCCCCAACTCTCACCAATAGTGAGAAAATCAGTACAAAAAAAAAAATAATAGAAAAACACTGAGGTTAAATGGCATTACAGATCAAAAAGACCTAACAAATATATACTGGTAGTCCACCAAGTATAAACAATGTACATTCTTCTCAGCAGCTCATAAAAACTTTCTTTAAAACATATCCTATATTAGGGCACAAAACAAGCACCTACAAATTTAGGGAAATAAAAATAAGTCCCTGGATTTTTATCAGACCACAATACAATCAAGATAGAAAATAGCATTAAGAAAAATATCCACAATTTGATTTAGTTTTTGGTGTTTGGTTTTTGGTTTTTCGAGGTGGGGTCTCACTCTATCCCAGGCTGACCTGGAATTCACTATGTAGTCTCAGGGTGGCCTCGAACTCAAGGCGATCCTCCTACCTCTGCCTCCCGAGTGCTGGGATTAAAGGCGTGCGCCACCATGCACGGCTAAAAAAATATCCACAATTTGAAAACTCCTGAAAATTAAGCAACACACAATTGAATAATAAATGGGTCACTGAAGAAATAAAAATCATTCTTTGATTTAATGAAAATTATAGCAGAAGACTATTGCTGAAGACACCATATGCTGCAGACACAGAGCATGAAAAGACCTGGCTGAAATTCAGAAGAGAGCCAGTCCCCAGACAGTTAACCTGTCTAGTGCTGGAAAGTGCTACATGAGCTACTTGAGGGGAAGTAGCCAACATGGTCTAAGCTAGTCAGAAGCAGACACTCAGACAAGATGTACATGTCAGTGCAATAGCGGCACACAGCCTCAGTTCATAAGCAACAGCTTTCTAATTGGCTAAGAGATCCACTCAGTGGAAAGGAACCCATATCTGGAATTGGGAACCATATCACAATCCTATGTAGACAAAAGACTATGTTCTCCAGTGTAAGAGCTCACAAGTCTTCAGCTAAAAGAGGGCTTACATACATCAAATTCTCCCTAAATTAATGCTTCTGGCATTTAAACTATGCTGACTTCACTCTCCATTGGACAATCTGTTCTTATTTTTAAGAAGGTAATGAGACCTGAAGAGGTAAACTGACCCTCACACATCAGCCAAGCCACAGCTTAATTCGTAGAAGAATTTGGGAGATAAGCAAGAGTGCTGCTTCCCTGCTGAACCTGATTATCAGGCAAGGATGTAGGAGACAGACCTGAGGACAATCAACACTTACCAAAGCAGAGATCCAGAGGCTCCTAAGAACTCATCATTGAAGTAGACTTATAACTCACCCACCACGGCTCAGGGAATTTTGTGGAAGAGGGAGCAGAAAGATTGTGAGAGCCACAGGTTGAGACATCATGCCCAGAGTCATTTCATCCCCCTAAAGTAACAAAGTAATTGACTGCTGCTCTAACAAGGTATAAACCATAACCCCATAGGGAATACCTGCAACCCCACTGGACAGAGACAAGGGAAAAGAGTGTACCAACACGTGATGTGTCCATATGAAATATGTTTTTAATAATAATTAAGAACTTAAAAAAAAACTAAACCAAAAAGTTAAAGTATCTAAAAAAAAAAGAAAAAAAAAGAAAATGATAGCAAAACATATCAAAACAATGGAACACAATAAAGGTAATACTGAGGCATACCACCCTAAGATATCAAATAAGTTAACAAGGTACCTGAATACCTTGGAAAAATAAGAGTACACAAGACTCCAAAGTACTAGATTAAAAATAATAATAATAATAATTAAGGTCAGGGCATACTTCAGTGAAATAAAAATAATAGCGACAACTTTCAAAACGTTCAAAAGCCATATAAACTTATATTCTAACAAATTTAATAATTCAAAATAAATGGATGAATTTCTATAATCATATTGTGGCAGTGTGATTCAGGTGTCCCCCATGAACTTATGTGTTCTGAATGCTAAGGACCCAGCTGGTAGCAATTTGTGAATTGGATCCTCCTAGAGGTGGTATATTGTGGGGGATGGGTTCATTAGTGTTACAGCCTGTTTCCCCTTGCTTGTGTTTGACATACGCTCCTGCTGCTATTGTCAACCTGATTTTGGCCAGGAGGTGATGTCTACCCTACAGTCATGTCATTGTTTTCATCTGCCATCATGCAGCTGTCCCTACAATCTGTAAGACAAAATAAACCATTTCCTCATACTAGCTGCTCTTGGTTGGGTATCTTCTGTCTGGAAGGAGAAGTTGCCTGAGACAGTAAAGTTGATGCCAGAAATGGGGTCACTGCTACTATAAAACTGATTGGTGGCTTTTGGCCTTTTGGAAGTGATTTCCAGAAAGTTGTGGATGAATTTGAATTTTTATCTTAAGACACTCCCTGCAGTGCTGTAAGTACAGCTGGATAGAGACTATTCTTGTCAGACTTGAGGGACCAGAATGCAGTAAGAACTATGGACTGTCAGTTTTGGCTTGTGAGGGTGAAAAACAGCTTTGCCTGGACTGAACTAGAAGCAGTTTGTGTAAGAAGCTCACTGCTAAGTCCATCTTGTCAGAATGTCTGTGGGGTTGCATAGCATAGAAATAGACTTGTGTGAGCAGAGGAATATGGTACAGAAAAAAGAAAATGAAATCTTTGGCCTGAAAATGCTGCCTGTTCATCTACAATTGTTTGAAAGATTAGAAACATTGAGATTGGGCCAGGTGATCTGCTTTGGGACAGTAGAAAGTATGCAGACTCTTTTAAAGGAGCCTGACTGCTGAAGGAATGTCCTGTTCTTCAAAGGCTGCTTTATCACCCTCTGGATTAACAAGTTGGTAGACTAGTTGGTACTATGGAGAATAACAATGTGGCAAACAGAGGACCATCGGATCTACACCACAGTTTTGTTTTTTTGAAAGTAGACATGAGCCCTGTGAAGCAGGCTTGTTGTATAACCTGTGCAGAAGCCAATGGAGTCATGAAGATGAGTGGTGGGTTACAGTGGAGACAAAATGGAGAAGCCAGGACCGTGGGATAGCTGCCAATGAGAGCTGCTGACACTGTATGAAGTTTTCCTGGACTGTGAGTGACATAGCTGAAGGAGTGGAGTTGGAATACTGAGACTTGTCACTCTTTAGAACATCAGATTTTAAGACTTGTCACTGACTAGATTGGCTGAACTTGAACCTACAGAGTTTGATGTTTGCCTTTTTAAAAAATTTTTTCATTGGTTGATTATTTCTTTGCTATGTTAAATGCCATCTTTGGCATTATGACTATTTATTCTGTGCCATTATGGGGATTTTTTTTTTTTTGTACTATGTCTTAGTTAAAAGACCATGAACTGGGGATTTTTGAAAATCTTTGGGATTAAAAAAAAAAAAAAAAAAACTATGGGGACTTTAAAAATCAGACTGAATGCATTGCATTTTACATAATGGATGGTTATCATTTATGGGGAGAAATGGGAGGAATGTGGTGGTTTGATTCAGGTGTCCCCAAAACATATGTGTACTGAATGGTAGGTCCCCAGTTAGTGGTAATTTGCAAAATGGATCCTCCTGTAGATGGTGCATTGTGGGGCAGGTATGCAGGTGATATAGCCAGCTTTCCCTTGCCTGTGTCTAGCACAGTCTCCTATTGCTGTTGTCCATATTATGTTGCCCAGGTGGTGATGTCCACCCTTTGTTCATGCCATCGTTTTCCCTTGCCATCATGGAGCTATCCTTTGAGTCTGTAAGATAAAAATAAACCCTTTCTCCCCACAAGCTGTTCTTGCTCAGTTCTTTTTTTCTGCCAGCCATGAGAACTTGATTACATGTAACACATATGATCTAAGAAGGCTAAGCTGAGTTGAGGTAAATAATTCAACCATTCTATAGCAAGCAATGAGATTCAATCAGTAATAAGAATATGTTCACAATCAACCAAACAAACAAAAATAAAGACAACAATGACAACAACAACAAAATCAACCCAGGTCTAGTCAGACTTACTGTAGAATTCTCCCAAAAATTTATAGAAGAAGAAAAACCACAGCTCAAATTATTCCATAAAATATAAAAGAAGCACTAGATCTCCTGTTATGAAATCAGCATTACACTAATACAAAATCCAGATTGAAAACTAAAGGTCAATGCTCCTGATAAATGTAGAGGCAAAAGTTCTCAGTAGAATATTTGAAAACTAAATTCAAGAACATATAAAATATCATCCATCCTGATGAAGTTACTTTATTCTAGAGATGCAGGGATAGTTTCACATATATAAACAACTAAATATAGTAGATCATGTACAGACTCAAGGAACTAAAACATCTAATCATCTCGGTAGATTTAGAAAAGACCTTTGACAGAAACAATCATCTCTTTATGATAAAGCACTGGGGAGTCTAGAGTGAGAGAACATATCACAGCATAATAAGATCCAAGTGTGATAAACCCATATATAAAATCATTCTAAGTAGAGAAGAAACATTCTTTTCTTAAATGTTTATGGCTATTAACACTTATTTTTATTTATTCATTTATTGCACAGACAGGAAGAGAGAGAGAGAGAGAGAGAGAAAGAGAGAATGGGCATGGCAAGGCCTCTAGCCACTGCAAACAAAGTCCAGATGTGTGCACCCTCTTGTGCATCTGGCTAACATGGGTCCTGGAGAATCAAACCTGGGTCCTTTGGCTCTGCAGACAAATGCCTTAACCATTAAGCAATCCCTCCAGCCCAGAGAAGAAGTCTTCTTACTAAGACCTGAAATGACACAGAGAATCCACTTTCTCCACTGGTCTTGATGTCTTAGATACAGTGTTAAGACAAGAGAAAGAAAAACAAAAAAAGTCTAAAAGGAAGAATAAAATAAACTTATTTACAGATGTTATGATTTTACATGTAAGATTTACAAAAGGCTTCACCAAAAATAAAAATAAAAACTAGAATTGATGAAATCAGCTGTGTCATGATACAAACTTAGCATTCAAAAATGCCTTAGACTTTTTAGATACTAATGACAAATACACTGACAAAGATATCAGGAATCAATTCTACCTACAGGAGTCACAATAAATAAATAAATATGTGAGAATATCTCTAGAAAATGAAGTGAAAGACCTTGTAATGAAGATTTTAAAAATACTAAAGAATGAGCTTTTTTAAAAAATATTTTTGGTTCTTTTTTTATTTGTTTATTTGAGAGTGACAGAGAGAGAGAGAGAGAGAGAGAGAGAGAAGCAGATAGATAGAGAGAGAATGGGTGCACCAGGGCTTCCAGCCACTGCAAACGAACTCCAGATGTGTTTGCCCCCTTGTGCATCTGGCTAACGTGGGTCCTGGGGAATCCAGCCTCCAACCAGAGTCCTTGGCCTTCACAGGCAAGCACTTAACCCTAAGCCATTTCTCCAGCCCAAGAATCAGCTTTTGATCAGAGAGACCTACAAGGTTTCCCAAAAGAAAACAGGTTTTTGTCAGAGTACTTGATGACCCACCAGAGATTAGTGGTAAGACCCTACTGATGAAGACACCATATGCCGTTGGCTCATAACATTAAGTGACATGGCTGGAAGCTGGAAGAGAGTCAGTCCCCAGACAGTGAGCTTGTCTAGTGCAAGAAGGTGCTACATGAGCAACTGAGGGAAAATGACCAATATTGGTCCAAGCAACTCATGGTGTAACCTACTTAGCAGGAAACAACCTGATATGATGCTCACATAAGTGCAATAGTGGCACACAGCCATGGTGGGAAGCCAACTGCTCTTGATTTGGCTAACTGTTCTGCTCAGTGGAATGGAACCCATAGCTGGAGCTGGGAAACAAGTCAGAACCATATTCAAAAATGAGTTCACTCTCCATTATCAAGTTCCCTCCAATCGTGGGCTAAAAGAGGGCCTACACCTATTTAGTTCTCTCTGAAAAATAATGGTTATCCCATTAATCTTGTGCTAACATTACTCCCCATTGGAGAATCTGCTTCTCTTTTTCAGATACACGCAGATCCTAAGGAGAGAACCACCCCATCACACCTCAAAAGGGCCCCAGCTGAAACTAAGAATAATTGGAGAAACAAGCAAGAGTGCTGTTTTCTTGGTGAACCTAGTACCAGCACAAGGGTGAAGGAGGTAGACAAAGAGAACAATCAACTCCTACCAAACAAGATCTCCAGAGACACAGAGGCTCCCAAGACCTCATCACTGAAGTAGACCTAAAATGAATGGCTCAGGGAAATCTGTGGAAGAGAGGGCAGAAAGAATGTCATAGCTACAGAAGTTGGGTCATGATACACAGAGAAATTACCTCCTACCCATAACTGATGACTAACCCCACAATGCACTACCCATACACCCCAAAAAGGAGGGTCACTCTGCCGGGGGGGGGGGAAGACAGGGAAGAGGCTCACAATGGTACCAACTTGACTGCATTCACTGAGTACAAAACTAAAAGAAAAACAAGCAAACAAAAACAAACAAACTAAAGGAACAAAAAAGTAATTGAGATGACAAAAGAAGTTAGATTATAAGGATGTCCCATACTGATGGATTAGAAGATTTAATAGTGTGAAAATAACCATCATAACAAAACAATACACAATTTATGTGTAATTACAATAAGTATTTTGATATCATTCTTCACTGAGAATATAACTTTAAAATTCATATGCAAGTACAAAATACCCAGAATAGCCAAAAGTATCTTCAGCATAAAAGAAATTCTGTTGTAGATATGAACACTCTTGATTTTAAGTTCCAATACAGAGCCATAATAACAACAGCACAATACTGGAACAAACCAGGCACAAAGATACATACAATAATATAGAACATAAAACACCATGTACTACAGCCACCTAAATTTTGAGAAAGAGACCAAAAACAGATATTGGAGGAAAGAAAACATTTCAATAAATGGTCCCAGGAAAACTGGGCATCTGCATGAAGAATGAAACTTAAACTCTTATCTTTCACACTGCATAAAACACAATCAATTGCAAATAGATTTAAAATGAAAAGACAATAGACAATAAAACCCTGAAACCACTAAAGGAAATAGTAGGGAAAACATTTCAAGACAGATGCATAGGGAAAGGACTTTCTGAAGGAGACACCATGGTAGCCAAGGAAGTAAAGTAATCAATCTGCAAATGGCACCGAAGACAATAAAAGGCTATTGTACAGTTAAGGAAACTGAGAAGAGTAAAGAGGCAATGTAAGCAAGGAAAAACTGTCTTTACTAGCTGTACATCTGTCAGAAGACTGACATCAATACATGAAGAACTTTAAATACTAAACAGCAATATTGAATGGCCTAGTGAAAATTTTGACCATGGATCTTAACAGGGTGTTCTCACAAGAAGACATGGTACATTTTTTTTATCTTATATATAAATTCTAACTTTGAATTTTTTGAATTGTTTGGAAGTTATCAAATGAATTAGTAGAGGTAGGAAACTAGAAAGGATCGACGAGGAGTATGCAGGGGGAATGCATAAATGGGGGTGACAGATATTTAAGTACATGGGGATAAAAGTGAGGGTGGATAGGCTTAAGTAATATTTTTTAATGCTGTGATACAAAGTTATGGGGTTGGATAATACAAAGGTGGAATGCCAGTTATGACAAAATAATCTATAATACTGAAATAGGTATCATTTTCAATGGGCTAGTTAAATTATTTGCATGCAATACATTATAAAACATAATAACCTTATGCATTAGTATACAAAGTAAAATAGGTTTACATTAATTACAATTGGTTTGAAAATATATTTTCAGCAATGAAATGAATATTTCCCTTTTGAATTTAGAAGCTTAGGTTACAAACAGATGTTGTTAACTTACTTGTAACTCTCAAGAGCCAAGGAGAAATTTGAAGGTTCAGAAAAGACAGGTGCTCAAGCAATTAAAATATCTCAATTTCAAAAATATCTAGAATTGAGTAATTCTCATGGGGGTTTAAAAATTAAAAGCATCTGGGCCGGAGGGATGGTTTAGCGGTTAAGGCATTTGTCTGCAAAGCCAAAGGACCCAGGTTTGATTCCCCAGGACCCACATTGGCCAGATGCTCAAGGGTAGCAAGTGTCTGGAGTTCGTTTGCAGTGGCTGGAGCGCCCATTCTCTCACTCTGTCTCCTTCTGTCTCTGTCAAATAAATAAATAAATAAAAATAAAGCATTTCAAAGAATTCAAACCATCACTGTGGGTTAGTATTTTGTTCAATATTTTATGGATAATATATATGATTGAAGAATTCATTTATACTTTTAGAAAAGTAAAGCAGATGAAAAGAATGGTGTGTGTATAGCATTCTAACACGATATTTATAAGATAAAATATATTTAACAAATAATGTAATAAATGAACTTTCAAAATATGGTGATATTTTGTGATATTGCCCTGTTGTCATGTTTTGACTCAATCAAAATTTCTTTCAAAATGTAAGGATGTAGTAGATATGTTGATTATTTTCAAACTGTCATCAGGTCATTGTAAATTTTAGTTATTAAGGGAAATAAGATAAATTAATTGTAAGCATAACTATGTGCACTTACAAACTGAGTAAATTAAGGCTCATGTAACAAAAAGTGAGCTCAATCAGGCAAATGCAACAAAAGAGCAGCTTTGATTGATAGACATGCAAACAGTTATCCAGGAATTCTGTAAAGTTCCTAAAGAGTCTCCAGATCATTATGAGAATATTTGAATAGACAAATTTCATATTAAATATCATGTCAATGGACTCATCACCATGTTTGATGCATGGTCTTGTTCTCAGCTGCAAACACCAGGCTAGTTGGTGTTCATTAGCCTCCAGCATCCGTCTGACTCTGCTTCTCATAAGACCATAGGGATTGTGGATGCTTGCTCCTGGTCAAGCTTTAAGTGGTGCTAGAGATCTGGACTCATGTCATGATGCTCACACAGTACATGCTTATAACCACTGAGCAATCTCTCCCACTTCATTTATTGACATATCCTCTTACCTCCATATGCACACTGTGGTACACATGCCTGCACACACACACACACACACACACACACAGAGAGAGAGAGAGAGAGAGAGAGAGAGAGAGATTAATCAAATACATAATTTCTGTAATTCAGTCATATCATCTACTGTTGCATTTGAAAAAAATCAGATTTTCTGAATGATATAATCATAATGGTCAGGTTTATATCATTTAGTGAATTGCTGGCATTTAACTAAAATAGAAATAAAAACAATAGCTATTTGTGATATGTAAACATAATTTGTGGGTGAACCAGGAGCCAGAGATGAATGATTTAAGGATGGCAGTGGAGAGGCAGTGCTGTCTTCTTTATCCCAGCAAAGAGAGGCAAGGCTCATAATTGAAACAGTAGCTATGTCCAGTAAAGAGAATACAGAGCAGAGTAGAACGTCATCAATCTGAAAAGAATAGAAGCAACAGCAAACAGAATGACAGTTATCTTTTTGCTGCCCCAGTGTTGGTGGGCTGGTATTACTTTAGGAATAAATGTACTGGCAAATGGAGCTAATCAGGATATACAACATGAAAGAAGAATGGGAAAGTTTAATCTGCTACACACATTGAATAAGGGAGTTTATGATTTGGCTCTGAAAAAAATTATATCTTTGCATACTTTCATGTTTGTCCTATTTCTTTTGATTCTTATTTTCTCCACATCAACTAAGTACACTTTGCTCAGTAAAAGCTTGTTAAATCTGTGTTCTGTCATATATTTTTGTTTCTTTAGAACTTAAAATATGCAGTGTATCCCACAATCATACCTTAATAATGTAGCAATAATTTGCTGTTCATTGCATTCATAGTGTTATAAATGTATTGAACCTTACCTAGTCATTGAGAAATTCTGGAGTATAGTTTAAATGAAAAATGGTATTTTCAATATGTGTCCATTTGAAAGGTACAAAACTGTGCAAGGTGATGATAAAAATATTTCTGACTTGACTGCCTTGTGGAACTGCTTTTTGGCCCTTCAAGTACAATGGCTGACCTACAAAAATCTGATTTTTCTATAAATGTAGCTTAGAAAGTGCAACAAGTAAAAAAAAAAAAATATGGAGTGATCATTTCTCTTTGATAACTACTGGCAGTCGTGTGTTTCTTTTGCTTAATATATAACAGTTCTTATTTAATACACATTTGCAAAGAAAAGGGATAATATACTAAGCAAATGAAGAAAAAATAAATATTGAGAATTATGTTTTTATTGTATTTTCTTTTGGTGTTCTTCTCTATCTGTTCCATGTACTTTAATTTCTTTTATATTAAAATAAACATTAAACCTTATACCCAAACAAGCTTAAATGCTCTACTAAAAGTGAATTTATCTATGTATTCTCACAACAAGTGGGATTAAGGTTGTATTTTTTTCCCAAATTTTCATAACTGTTTTTCAGGGTACCAGGATTTAATTATGAGAGTAGAGATTGTAAATGTTGTTAAATGTTTAAAGCAAATTATTTTATTTTCTAATTTGTTTTAAAATTTTCATATGTTGTTTGATATTTTTGTTCTTTTAAATTTTTCCTTTAATCGTTGGGATACCCCAAGGTTAACAGGCCAGATATAAAACCAAGTATGTTCCCTATTATAGACATAAATAGGAAAATATTCACTTGTCTACATTTTAGATTACTATAACAAAGGACAGAGATCATGACTGTTTAATAATCAATAATAGTAAACTAGGAGAGTTGAAAATATAGGACAGATGAAGTATATTTTGTCTTTTACAAATATTTGTTGAGAAATTAATTAATAGTAGGCTTCATTTTTTATACTCAAAGGGGTGGTACCTAAACTATGTTTCTACATCATAATTAAGAATGTATTAGAAATGAAAACACGAATCACAAAATAGCACAACATAATTTTCATAAGAATAAAGCAAGATATATAATACATATTCTATATCTCTTTGATCCAACACAGTAGACCTTGGCTCCATTGTATACTGATGATTTACATTGTTCCCACCGAGAAACAAAGAACTAAATTTAATTGTTTTTAGTTTAAAGTAATGTAGCCTCATTGTTAGTGTCTCCAGATGCAGAATAGGACAAAGAGTGAGGTCTCGAATACCTTATGCAAATAATACAAAATTATCATATTAAAAAAAAACGTGCAGGGAGGAGAGATGGTTTAGTGGTTAAGGCACATAACTGTAAAGCAAAAAGACCCAGGTTCAATTCCCCAGGACCCACATAAGCCAGATGTACAAGTTGGTGCTTGCTTCTGGAGTTTGCAGGACTAGAGGCCCTGGTGTGCCTATTCTCAATCCATCTTTCTCTCTTTGTAGAGACAACAGGGAAGATGTATAGAGGGTGCAGCAGACAGCTTCAGGTTCACTGAGATGAACTTCCAGACCAGGCACGTCTATGGAAGGAAGGGATTTAATGAAGCTGACAGATCCAAGGGAAGTTCCATAATGGCAGAAGAAGCTGTCCTTCCTTCACAAGACCAAACAGAGAAAACCACTAGCCAAAAGCCTTACTGGGCATCTACCCAAAAACTTTCAAACCACAGGCCAGAGAGATTTGCTCAACCATGTTTGTAGTGGCTCAATTCGTAATAGCTAAGAGCTGGAATCAACCCAGATGTCCATCACTAGAAGAATGGATAACTAAGATGTGGTATATCTACACAATGGAATTCTACACAGCAGTAAGAAAAAATGACACAATGAAATTTGAGGAAAAAATGGTTGAACCTGGAACAGATCATTCTCAGTGAACTTACCCAATCACAGAAAAAAAAAAAAAAATCACCACATAGCCTCACTCATCTACAGCACCTAACCTGAATATATGCAAGATCCCTTACATACCCAGCAAGCATCTCATGGACTAGACAATAGGATGGGTGGGGAGGGAGGGGAGGACCAGGGAGGGGTGGGAAACACAAATCTAGACCCAAACAGCAATGGTACCATAAAATTCTACATCCTAAAAGGCAGAACAAATGGCTGAACCTTCATCAGGCCCTTAGAGGGAACATCTGAGCCACAAGACACTGGACAGGATATGATGAAGACTGACCTTAATGTTCTACAGCTTCTCTCTCTCCTTCTCTCTGTCTCTCTTTGTGTCTCTTTTCTCTGTAACTCTTTTATATTAGTTTTATTTTTCTTCCTTTTCTTAGTGGGCACTGACCTGTAACTCCCAGTACCAGCATGTGGCTATCATCCACAATGAGCTTTTGATTAGAGAGACATACAAGGTTTCCTGAAAGAAAGATAGATTTCTGTCAGAGTACTTGATGACCCACCAAAGGTTAGAGGTAAGACCCTACTTCTGAAGACACCTTATGTGGTTATCATGTAAAATGGAATGCCATGGCTGGAAGTTGGAAGAGAGTCAGTCCCCAGAGAGTCAGTGCGTCTAGCGCCAGAAGGTGCTACATGGGTGACTGTGGGAAAATGACCAATATCTGTCCAAGCAACTCATGGTCTAACCTACTTAGCAGCAAATAACCTGTTGTGATGCCCACACAAGTGCAATAGTGGCACACAGCCATGGTGGGGAGCCAACTGCTCTTGATTCAGCTAACTGATCCCCTCAGTGGTACGGTACCCATAGCTGGAGCTGGGAAACAAGTCAGAACCATATCCAAACATAAGCCCGCTCTCCATTAACAAGCTACCAACAATCGTGGACTACAAGAGGGCCTACACCTGTTAAATTCTCTATAAAAAAGTAAGGGTTATCTCATTTGTCTGGTGCTAACTCCCTCTACCTTGGAGAATCTGCTTCTCTTTTTCAGATAGATGTAGATCCTAAGGAGAGAGCCACCCCATCATACCTCAAAAGGGCCCCAGCTGAAACTAAGAAAAATTGGTGAAACAAGCAAGGGTGCTGTTTTCCTGGTGAACCAGGTACCTGCACAAGGGTGAAGGAGATCAACACAGAGAAAAATCAACTCCTACCAAAGCAAAGATCCATAGACCCAGAGGCCACCAACAACACGTCATCATTAAAGCAGACTAAAAATGAACCCAACATGGCTCCGGGAAATTTTGCAGAAAAGGGGGAAGAAAGAATGTCAGAGCCACATGTTGGGTAATGATATGCAGACTTTTATCCTACCCATAACTGTGGGCTAACAGAATACATGACCTATATACCTCAACAAGGAGGGGCCAGGGGGAGGGGGTAGGTAATGTGTGAGCCTAATAATGGTACCAAACTGACTGTATTCGATCAGTATAAAACTAATGAATATAAAATAAAAATAAAAATAACAGAACAAAATAAAAAGCATCTTTTATGATTTAAAAATAAGGCGCACTACACAACACACTTCAGGTTCTCTAGCTAGACACACTTTGTATATCTTTAGATTGGAATCTGACACCTACCACCACACCTTAGGGCTGGACCCTAAGATCCACCCAAGTAGCACTGCCTCCAGCCAGGTAGCTGCAAATCCAAACTGTAAGCTAATAAAACACTGAATTTATTGGGGGCCATCTGTTCAAACTATCACAGAGGGCAACACCCAATCCAATGAAGGCTTAAGCTAATAGGAATGTGATTCATTTTTATAGGAAGGTACCTAAAAGAATATTGCTGAAGGAATACCCTGGTCTTAAAGGTCTGGATTCATCTTCCCTTGGGCCGAATAAAAGAAAATGTAGCATCACTGACATAGTACTAATTTTTTTTTTTTTGAGGTGGGGTCTCACTCTTGCCCAGGCTGACCTGGAATTCACTATGGAGTCTCAGGGTGGCCTTGAACTCAAGGCGATCCTCCTACCTCTGCCTCCCGAGTGCTGGGATTAAAGGTGTGCGCCACCACGCCCAGCTAGTACTAATTTTTGAAGTGTAAAAATTTCAATAAATAGAAGGTTTTGGAGTGCATTGTTTCTGGGGGAAAGTTAGGCTAGGCAATGGGACGCAGGGTCAGAGTTGCTACATTGAGGCTCTGTGTGTCCATAGTTTAAAGCTATGAAGATGTGCTGTAGGTTGTGGTAGAGACCCCAATATATGGTGAAGCCAGGACTATAGGGAGTACTCAAAGGAAAGATGCTGGTTCTGGGCTGATCCTTCATGAGAGGGTGACTGCAAGCAACATAACTGTAGGGGCAGAGATCTACAAACTTTTGGAGCCCAGATGATTTAATCACAAATCCCAGGTGACAGATACAGAGCTGTAGAATTTAATCTTCTTCTGCTGTTTTCCTATCTTGCATTGATTGGTCCAGTCTGCCCTTGCTATGCCTCCATTCCTCCTATTCAGGATGGGAATGCCCACTGTGTACCATTATGTGTTGAAAGCATGTAACTTTTGTTTTGATTTTACAGGGTTCACAGTAAGATGCTGTCTTGAGTCTCAAAAGAGACTTTTGGAATCAGAACAGGGTTTGGACTAGTAAAGATTATTGTTTTTAAGTTTGAGCACATTTTGCATAGTAAGATGTCCATGAACTTCTGGGGGCCAGGAGCAAGATGTGGTGCTTTGGATGTAAAATGCCACCCATAGACTCATCCATTTTTAACCACGCTTCATACTTGGCCCTTACCTCATAGTGTTGTGGATGTTTGGGAAGGTTTTGGAGACCATGAGAGGTTAAGTCTCACTGAAGGAGATGTGTTCTGGGGGCAGGTTTTGGAGTGTTGATGCCCAGCCCTGTTTGCCACACTCAGCTCACTCTGTTTCCTTCCTGTTGAAGTGGAGATATGATTCTCAGTTGTGTTCTCTCGTCATGTTTTCATTATCATGATGAAACTTCTCCTCAAAACTATAAGTCAGAAATAAACCCTTTTCTTCCGTAGGTTGCTTCTTATTGGATTTTTTTTTATTTGTAATGAAAAGGAAACTGTTATAGCCAGAACTCTCTAATCCTTTATGCAGCTGGATTTTTTGCTTTTACAAACTTCCCACTCTGTCCTGCATCCTGTCTTCAAAATCTTTCCCTTCTTTTTTTTATTTTTAAATTTTTTTGTTAATTTTTATTTATTTATTTATTTGAGAGTGACAGAGAGAGAGAGAGAGAGAAAGAGACAGAGAGAGAGAGAATGGGCACGCCAGGGCTTCCAGCCACTGCAAACAAACTCCAGATGCATGCGCCCCCTTGTGCATCTGGCTAACGTGGGTCCTGGGGAATTGAGCCTTGAACCGGGGTCCTTAGGCTTCACAGGCAAGCGCTTAACCGCTAAGCCATCTCTCCAGCCCATCTTTCCCTTCTTAAGGAATCCCCTCTGTGCTTGTTAGGTTCTATGTGTCTGCCCAGTTCGTCATTTGGGGTTACCAGAATCCAAAGCACCTCCAAAGACACAATCCAAACCCCAACATCAGCTGGTATCAGTTGGCTACTATCTCATACGAAATAGTTGTGGTAGTGACATTTCTCTTCAGAAGCACCATTTGGACAAGGTATGGATGACATGAGTGATTCTTCCTGTATCTAGCAGAACATTTCATCATCCCATCTTTGGAAAGATGAACACAGGTACAAGCAAGCAGTGTGCTTTAGAATTTTTTTGTTCTGTTTGCCCATTCAGCTTGAAGCCAGATAAGCACATGCCAAAAAGCAGCCCTTGAAATAAAACCCTTGATTATTATTAGTTGTATAGAATATGCATCACAGTGTGCAAATAAGACAATATGTTAATTATGAACTTATCATTTTCTTATTATTCTCTTATTATTTTTGGCGAATTTCATGATATAATTGATTATTTTCATGATGTGATCTACCTCAATGTTTAAGGCATCGAAGGCAAAGGATTAAGGTCTTTAAAGCAATTTCACATAAAATATTTAACCTTAAACTTGAAATAATAGAATAGTCAGAAACTTTCAATATTTGAAATATTAGTCAAGATTAATCACTTTCAGAGAACGTATTTTAATGACACTGTGAAGTGCCAGAAGTGCAAAGGGAGAACATTCACAGAGACTTTCTGATTGTTACTTAGAGTTACTTTAAATTGCAGTAAGATGTTATGAAATCAAAGTAGCTTTATTTAATTCAATCTATCATATATTATATGAGATCTATGTAGTTGCCTGTCCCTTAAAGAATATTATTTTCAGATCTTTTATCAATAAAATTAATACAAACTACTAATTTTGATATTTTAAATCCATGAAAACATAAAATTCTTGTTGCATTTTGGACTAAATTTAATATACACAAATTGGACAACTGGACTGACTTCACCTATTCATTGAATCGTGTAGCATTGCTTCCTTCAAATATATTCAATTAAATTTGAGTGTGTTCCACTTAAAAATATTTGTAGCAGTTTTAATTGTTTAGCTGCAAATAATTCATAGATCCTGATAAATTCAATTACATTGTTTCTCATTCTCTTCTATAAATTCCCAATGTCTTGTTATAGCGTTTATTCTTTGGGGCTATTTATATAAATTCAGTTTTCGGCAATGTATTCTAGATGTAATTAGGGCCTAAGGAAAGTCACTGGACAGATGGCCCAAATGGGCTTGACCCAAGTCTTGGGTTCCAACCTATATAGAGACAGGCAAAAGTCTTGGAAAGTGCTAGTTTCCATGATCTGTTGGCACTAAGTGAACATAAGAGAATGTTTTCTTTGTCTCCAAGATGTCAGTGGAATAGAATGGAAAAACAAGTACTAAAAATTAGGAAAAAAAATATATGTATATTCTCAAGGATCTGCAAAGACAATCCCACAAACCCTTTGTTGTTTCCAGGAAACAAAAGAACAGGTGCTTGATTTTCAAATAATGAGTCTGAGTTGCTACCTACTGCACTAAGGCTCTGTTCCTTTCAAATCTCTAAAGCGTTTGTTATTTACAATAACATTTCACAATATTGAGTATTTTGTATACATTACCTCTCCCAGATGAAATATTATAAAAATTTACATATTTTTGTTGTTTTATATTTTCTAAGAAAAACAGCTGAAAATTTTTCGTCATTTAATTATTATTTATGAATTTGTCAAAGTGAGGATGTTCATTTCCCCCAACTTCCATTTTTGTTATTTATTTCACTGTGTGTGTTTGCTACGTGTGTGTGTATGTGTATGTGTGTGTATGATGTACCTGCGCAAGTATGCATATGCCACGGAACACGTGGAGGTCAGGGACAGCCTCTGCGTGTTTCTCTTCTCCTTCCAATTCTGAAAGTGGCTTCCTATTTTTGCTGCTTCTGTTTGTGGGCTTCTGGATTCTCCTGGTTCTGCCTCCCATTGGCCCAATCACATTGGGATTATAGATATGAGTGCTACTTTACATCTGGCTTTACATGGGTGCTAGAATCCGACATGGGTTGACAGGCTTGTAAGCAAATTTCTTTAACCACTGCATCATCTCCCCAGCCCACATCTATTACTTTTCTATTATCTCCCTGTTTCTTATACTTTCCAATAGTATTTCACTAACTTTCATGACCTGTTTTTACCATAAATTCCAAAAATGAGAGAAATGTCATCCTTGTCTTGTAAGAGTTGTTTATTTCATGTCACACTATTACTAGTTCTATCCATCATCCATGTTGCTAAATAAAAATACACTGCAGAGGCCTGGAGAGCTTGCCCAGTGGTTAAAGCACTTCCTGTGAAGAATAAGGACCAATGTTCAACTCTCCAGATTTCATGTAAGTCAGATGCACAAGGTGATCCAAATGTGTAAGGTCACAGAAGCACACAAAGGTGGTATACATACCTGTAGTTTGATTGCAGTGGCTGGAGGCCCTGGCATGTCAATCACCTCTCTCTCATAGAAAAATTGTTTTAAAAATCCACTGTATGTAGTTGCTGCATTTCTTCATACATTCATCCATTATGGTGTCTAGGCTTGGCTATTCTGATTTCAATCTCTTTAGTTATAGACCCAAGAATAGTATAGCTGAATCACACAGACATTCTTTTTTTTTTTTTTTTTTTTTTTTTTTTGAGGTAAGGCTTCCCTCTACTCCAGGGTAACCTGGAATTCACTACAGGGTTCCAGGCTTGTCCTTGAACTTAAGGCAATTCTCCTAGTTCTGTCTTCCAAGTGTTTGGATTAAAGGTATGCACTACAATGCTCAGCTCCACAGACATTCTTTCTTAATATTTTAACCCTCCCCCATATTGATTTCAATAATGGCTAGATGAGTTTGCATTCAACTAACAATGAATAAGTGTTCTCCTACTTTCCTCCCACACATATACACTCCTACCTTTCCCACCCATACCAAGATTAGTTGATTTTGTTTTCTTATGCTTAGCCCTTTCCACTGGGATGCAATCTTAGTGTATTTTCCATTTTCCAATGTGATAAAGACAAACGTTTTAAAAAAGTGTGTGTGTGTGTGTGTGTGTGTGTGTGTGTGTGTGTTTGTGTGTGTATCAGCCAGACGTAGCGTCACACACCTGTAGTTCTAACACTTGGGAGGCTGAGGTTGAAGGATTTCCAGGAGTTTGAGGTCAGCCTGGAGTTACAGTGAGTTCAAATGTCAGCCAGGGCTAGAGTGAGAACCTACCTAAAAAAAAATTGCAAATGTCCACTTATTCATTTGTCTGTTGGTCCATTTGCTGACTGGATTATTTTCTATGTTGGTTTTTAATTTCTTGTATTCTTTTCTTGGGCATGTGTGGATAGTATTTTTCTGTGGTATATGCACACACCCCATGAGCTCATGTCTAGAAGCATTAGGAGGATATTGTGTTGTCTTCTTCATTGCTCTTCCACCCTATTTCCTTGCGGTAGAGACCCTCACTAAACATAAAGCTTGCTGCCTTTCAATTAGACCTGTTGATCAGTCACCCCCAGAGATCCTCCTGTGGCCCTTCCTCTTAACACTGGTGTATGACAGGCATTGGTGGCCACATCTGTCATTATGCATACCTGCTGGTGATCAAACTCAGGTCCTCATGGTTGTATAACAAGTGATGTTATCTGCTGGAGTGCTAAGCCATCTCCCTTGTCAATTCCCCTGTCAAATATACAAGTGACAAAGGTTTTTCTCATGTTTTATAAGCTGTTCCTTTGCTCCATTGTGTCTTTTGCTGTGAATCAGCTTCTACCTTTCATGCAATTCTGTTTGTTAATTATAAACTTTATTTCATTGCTTTTGGGAGTACTTTTCAGAAAAATCCCAGCCTATGCCTATATGCCGAGGTTTGGTTTTCTAAAGTTTTGGTGTTACATTATAATTTTTGATCCATTTTGAATTTATTGTTCCATAGTGTAGTAGATAGGGAGCTAGTGTTGATAAGGGACAGTAGGCAAGGAGAAAGAATATTAAAAGTGTCACCAGAAGCTCAGTGTAGGGAGCAACAATTTCTTTTACTGGGAGTTACAGGACGGAAACAAGTATTTTTTTTTTTAATAATAGTCTTCTTCCCACCCTCTCCAAGGATTTTTTTAAAGATACTTCCCCTATACTCCTGTTGAGGGTTAAATATTTTACTTTATTTTTTTCTTTTCTTTTTTTCTTTGTTAGTTAGTTTTGTATTCAGCAAATACAGTCAGTTTGG
Organism: Dipus sagitta; assembly: GCA_036346955.1. Taxonomy (NCBI): domain Eukaryota; kingdom Metazoa; phylum Chordata; class Mammalia; order Rodentia; family Dipodidae; genus Dipus; species Dipus sagitta. Next base: position 113,840,293 of record CM070779.1, on the reverse strand, counting down.
TACCATTATTAGGCTCATCTGTGACCTGCCCCCTCCCTTTAGCCCCTCCTTGTTGAGGTATATGGGTCATGCATTGTGGAGTTAGCCCACAGTTATGGGTAAGATGAATGTCTCTGCGTATCATGACCCAACATGTGGCTCTGACATTCTTTCTGCCCCCTCTTCCGCAAAATTTCCCTGAGCCATGTTGGGTTCATTTTTGGTCTGCTTCAGTGACGAGGTATTGGGGGCCTCTGAGGCTCTGGCTCTCTGATTTGGTAGGAGTTGATTTTTCTCTGTGTTGATCTCCTTCCCCCTTCTGCTGGTATCCAGTTCATCAGGAAAGCAGCCCCCTTGCTTGTTTAGCCAATTTTCCTTAGTTTCAGCCTGGGCCCGTTTGAGGTATGATGGGGTGGCTCTCTCCTTAGGATCTACATCTATCTGAAAAAGAGAAGCAGATTCTCCAACGGAGAGTAAGTTAGCACCAGGACAAATGAGATAACACTTTCTTTTTTATAGAGAATTTAATAGGTGTAGGCCCTCTTGTAGCCCATGATTGATAGTAGCTTGATATTGGAGAGTGGGCTTATGTTTGGATATGGTTCTGACTTGTTTCCCAGCTCTAGCTATGGATCCTGTACCACTGATGAAAGTTCAACCTTTTAATCTTTCAGGATATACAATTTTATGGTACCAGTTCTGTTTGGATACAGTTTTGTGTCCCCTCCTCACCCTTACCCTCCCTTCCAGCCCCACCCTCCCCATTGTCCAGTCCTTGAGATGCCAATTAAGTATGTCAGCATCTTGGGCTGATCCAGGTTAGGAGCTATAGATGAGGGAGACCATGCACTGATTGTCTTTCTGTGATTGAGTGAGTTTGCTGAGAATGATCTTTTCCAATTTTGAGCATTTTTCTACAAATTTTATTGTGTCATTTTTTTTCTTACTGCTGTGTAGTATTCCATCATGTAGTTATACCACATCTTGGTTATCCATTCATCTAATGATGGACATCTGGGTTGATTCCAGTTCTTAGTAATTACGAATTAAGCTTCTATAAACATGGTTGAGCAATTATCTCTGAACTGAGCCATGGTGCTTTTAGGATAAATGCCCAGTAAGAGAATAATTGGGTCTGTTAGTAACTCTAGTGTCAACATTTTGAGGAGTCTCCATATTGCTTTCCATAGTGGTTGTGCCATCTTATATTCCCACCAGCAGTGAATGAGAGTTCTATTTCTCCACATCCTCTTCAACATTTGTTTTCATTTGATTTTTTTTTTTAATGTTTGCTATCTTTACTGAGGTAAGGTAGAATCTGATAGTTATTTTAGTTTCTTTGATGGCTAGGGATGATGAAAATTTTCTTCACTGTGTGTTTGCCATTTGTGTTTCTTTCTCTGTGAACTCCCTGTTCACTTCTCTGCTCCACTTTTGGACTGGTTTGTTTGAATTTTTATTTCTTACATTTTTGATTTTCTTTGTAGATTATAGAAATTAGGCCTCTGTCTGTTGGATGGCCAGGAAAAAAATTCTCCCATTCTCTGGATAGTCTATTGTCTCTGATTATTGTATGTTTGTCTGTGAAAAAGACTTCTCAGCTTCATGAGATCCCAGTGGTTGAGTGATTGTTTAACTTCCTGAGCTACTGAAGTTTTGTTTAGGAAGTCTTTTCCCATCCTTATATCATCAAAAGTTCCTCTTATTTTTTCTTCCAGTGTGGCAGAGTTTCCAGTCTTATACTGAGGTCTTTGATCAGTTTGGACTTGATTTTTGTGCCAGGCAAGATGTGTGGGTCTAGTTTCATTTTCCTGCATTTGGAGATCCAGTTTGTCCAGCACCATTTGTTGAAGATGCTGTCTTTTTGCCAGTCTACATTGTTAGGGCCTTTGTTGAATATCAAGTAGCTGTAGTTATTTGACCCAAATCTGGATCTTCTATTCTGTTACATTGGTCTATAATCCTCTTTTTATGCTAGTACCATGGTTTTTTGTTGTTGTTGTTGTTGTTGTTGTTGTTGTTGTTACTATGGCTTTGTAATATGGCTTTAGATCAGGTATGGTGATGTACCCAGAGGCATTTCTTTTGCTGAGGATATTCTTGGATATCTGAGGCCTTCTGCTGTTCCATATGAATTTTGATATATTTTTTTCTACCTCTGTGAAGACAAATGCTGATATTTTTATTGGTATTGCATTAAATCTGTACATTACTTTTGGTAAGACTGCCATTTTCACAATGTTAATTCTGCCTATCCAGGAGCATGGGAGGTTTTTCCATTTTCTCAAGTACTCAGTTACTTTCTTGAGTGTTTTTAATTTTTCATTATATAAGTCATTCACATCTATGTTAATTTCTACAGTGGTTGTACAAGTTTGCATTCCCACCAAGAGTGATGTCTTTCTGTCTTTCTCATTAACATTTACTGTCCTCTGATGTTTAGTGATTGCCATTCTCAAGGGGGTAAGGTGGAATCTCATAGTTGTTTTAATTTGCATTTCCCTGATTGTTAGGGTTGTTGAACATTTTCTTAAGTGAGTGTTAGCCATTTGTCTTTCTTCCTCTGAGGAACTCATATAGTGCATTAGATTTCAAACTGAAGAGATGTTACTGGCTTTAAAGACAACTTGATATTTCTTAAATTATGAGAGATATTTTATATGCTACCAGCTGAAAGCAAAATAAGCCTCCTGTCATTTAAAAATTACTAAAAATGAAAGATGTATATGTTTTTACTATCATCCAAGACAGATATGTTCATGATTAATGGTCAATTTGCCTTTTATTCTATGAGGTAATAAAAGTTTTTTTTTTTCTAAGTATAGTTTTCATTTGTACAAATGGTACCTTAGTAGATAGATAAAGTCTTCATAATGTGTTATTTTCAGACAACGTTAGAGGAATTATTTGCCAGACCCTTATACATGTCACTTTAAAATCAGATCCTGACTCAAGAACATTTCAGTGTGGCCAAGCATGTCCTCTTGCCTGTCACAAACAGCCTCTTGTGCTTGAAAAAACGATGATGTTTCAGTCTTTTTTTTTTTTTTTTTCTCCATTTTTATTAATATTTTCCATGATAACAAAAAAAATCCCATGGTATTACCCTCCCCCCTTTCCCCTTTGAAATTCCATTCTCCATCATATCCCCTCCCCATCTCAATCTTTCTACTTACATATATATAATACCAACCTAATAAAAGCCCTCCTCCCTTTCTTTCTCTTCCCTTTCTATCTCCTTTTTTAACTTACTGGCCTCTGCTACTGAGTTTTTTCCTTCTCACACAGAAGCCCAATCATCTCTAGCTAAGATCCACATATGAGGGAGAACATGTGGCGCTTGGCTTTCTGGGCCTGGGTTACCTCACTTAGTATAATTCTTTCCAGATCCATCCACTTTTCTGCAAATTTCATAACTTCATTTCTCTTTACTGCTGAGTAAAACTCCATTGTATAAATGTGCCACATCTTCATTATCCACTCATCAGTTGAGGGACATCTAGGCTGGTTCCATTTCCCAGCTATTATAAATTGAGCAGCAATAAACATGGTTGAGCAAGTATCTCTAAGGTAATGAGATGAGTCCTTAGGATATATGCCTAGGAGAGCTATAGCTGGGTCATATGGTAGATCAATCTTTAGCTGTTTTAGGAACCTCCACACTGATTTCCACAATGGCTGGACCAGATTGCATTCCCACCAACAATGTAGAAGGGTTCCTCTTTTTCCACATCCCCGCCAACATTTATGATCATTTGTTTTCATGATGGTAGCCAATCTGACAGGAGTGAGATGGAATCTCAATGTAGTCTTAATCTGCATTTCCCTGATGACTAGGGATGTAGAACATTTTTTTAGATGCGTATATGCCATTCGTATTTCTTCCTTTGAGAATTCTCTATTTAGCTCCATTTCCCATTTTTTGATTGGTTTGTTTGATTCCTTATTATTTAACTTCTTGAGTTCTTTGTATATCTTAGATATTAATCCTCTATCAGATGTATAGCTGGTGAAGATTTTTTCCCATTCTGTAGGTTGCCTCTTTGCTTTCTTCACCGTGTCCTTTGCAGTGCAGAATCTTTGTATTTTCATGAGGTCCCAGTGGTTAATCTGTGGTTTTATTGCCTGAGCAATTGGGGTTGTATTCAGAAAGTCTTTGCCAAGACCAATATGTTGAAGGGTTTCCCCTACTTTTTCCTCTAGCAGTTTCAGAGTTTCAGGTCTGATGTTAAGGTCCTTAATCCATTTGGACTTAATTCTTGTGCACGGAGAAAGAGAAGAATCTATTTTCATCCTTCTACAGATATATATCCAGTCTTGACCATAACTGTAAATAGAAAACTCTCTCTGGAATCAAAAATTTCCATAGGCCATTTTAAGACATACTCTATTTTATAGATTTTGGCAAAGTAAAATATCTTTGTACAACAGTGTTTCCAACAGTTTGCTTTTAAGAAAATTAAGAGGACCAGTTTAGTGTTAATTTGAATATATAGTGATTAGTATCATTGATTTTAAACATGAAATCCATATCTGAGGAGTTGCTTTGACTTATTTCTTTGTTTTTCATTTTGTTTGAGTTTGTGACCTCTGATTTAACATGGGCTCACCTATGCTGAACAGTGCTCTTCCAACCACCATGCTAGCATGAACCTCATACCTAGGACACATCATGTGCTGGTACCGTCATTTCCCTCCTCCCTGTACCCATTCTACTGAGGGTCCTCCTCAGTGGGATTGCTGGTATTCACCATGGTCTTGTGAGTTATAAATTGTGAGAGCAGCAACCATTGTGAGTTATTTTTAAAGCTCAACCTGAATTCACAGTATTAGTAGGGAACGGTTTTGGAATACATTAAGTTCCCTTATTTCTTTTGTTTTGTCTTTATTTTTGTTGTATTAGGTCTGAATATATTCACAACTGGCCCAGAAATGGCAATGGATGCCTGGCTTATGTCAAACTTGCAGCTATCTTCCTGCATCTGGCCTCTCAGTGCTAGGATTCCAGACATGTTCTCCCACACCTGGCTTGCCTCACTTCAATTATTTTTCTTCAGGTAAAGGAAATACTGTCTTTGGTCATAGGCTTACCTTTTTCTTTTCTTTGAATGAAATTTTTCTAACCAACCAACATTTTCAACATGTAAATGACAGACTTCTTAATATCTTGAACTAAGAGAAAGAATTGTAGTCTTGAAATTAAGATTGGAGTTAATAATCGTAGAGCTAGAAATAATGATAATCAAATATATCTGTGTATTTTAAATGAATACATCAAATTGTACTTAAAATCACATAATCATTCATGCTCTATCTACCATGTGTCTACAATTAAGGTGCTGGAAACTTCAACCTCTAAATAGAGAAGCTAATGTTAAGGCTGTAAATAACTAAATTCATCATTTACTTTATATTTTATAAACTTTTTCTGGCATATAAGACTTTAGGGAAAATAAATATTTATGTAAATCTGGTTTATAATTTTTAATTTATTACTTTATTATGAAAAACCCATAATAGCACGGGTTTTAAGATTATTTAAAGATTAAGGGATTTTCAAAGGGAGCATATAATGTGTGTGTCTTTGTATATTTAACATAAAATTCAATTTCATAGCGTATAGCTCAGAGAATTATTAATACTATATGATATAAGAAGAGCTTCCCAAACCAACTCTTTAAAATGTTGAACTAATGTTGATGCTTATTTAGCCACATTATTATGAGATCTCTACTCAAGCAGGACAAAGACCAGTGGAGTCATATATATTGTTGATTACAATATGAAATTGTAGACTAATATCTGAGGTCTTAAAAACATAAAAAAGGGCTGGAGGGATGGAGCAGAAAAGTTAACATCACTTGCCAGTTAATCATGAGGGCTAAGAAAGGCCTGATAATACCTGACTTTGACTACACAGAAGCCACATAAATACCGGGGTGAGAATGCACATCTGTAACTTCAGTCTGTGGGGGATAGAAACTGGAGAATTACTGGGGTTTGCTGATGGAAAACAGCTTTGTGTGCATTAAAGGAGAGTCTCCCATTCTTTGAATTGTGCAGATGATTAACAGAAAATTTTGATTTTACATCAGCATACACACAAAGATAAATAAATTTAAAATAAAAATAAACAGCAAGCATGTTTAGACTAAGAGTAAACAGGAGAGGTGGTCATGACCAATACAGATTGGTTGTAACTACAAGTACAAGTTCACTCTCTCTCTCCTCACTGCTGATGACTGGGATCTGGGCAGTCAATGGTGTTGATATACAGGTCCCATTGTTTACTTTTCTCCCTCAGTAGCTTAAATATAACTTTTTCTGTCACTCTGAACACTAACCAATTGGAAAGAAGCTTCCAGACCATACTATCTCTTTGTAGACCTACATTTTTAGCTTATATGATAATTCTGAATTTTGTGGTTGTGTAATAGATCCTTACTCATCTTTAGAGGTTGTCCACAGATGTATATCAGCATATCAGTTTCCACAAAAGTAAGCTTCCAAAAGAAAGAATTCATAGGCCAACTTAAAGTTTAAATGTTTCTTTAATTTAGCCTTAAAATTCTCAAGATATAAATTCTGCCATAATTTAAGTAAATCATTAGGGTTGAAAATATCTAAAAGATAATCTAAAATATGTTTTAATAACTCACAAAGCTAGTAAAGTGAAATATAGGTTATGAAGAAAATATATAAAAAATGACATTGCAACTTAAATTTCAGTGTATCAATAGTATAATAATAGTGAATGAGGTCTATATATCAATTAAAGAAATACATGCAAATAAATAATAGAATATATATATGCAATTATTAAAAAATCCATAACAGTTATCCTTCATTTAACACAATGCCATGCTGAGAAATAGATCATTAGTCAATTTCATTATCGCACAAACATCACAGAGTTTACCTAACAGATATCCAGAGGCTGTGGCCTGATATGTGAGGAGGCTGTATGAGCTCTTACTGGAAACCTTAATAGTGGACTTTGTGTGATTAGGAGTCATGATGAATGTTAAAACATGTGGTGAAGCCAAGCACAAGGCAAAATGTTATAATCAATCCACACAGTGTTCCCATGTGTGAGACTACTGAAGATGTAGAGGGGCATTCTGCATTATAGTAAACTTTTTCAATTAAAAGAACTGCACTCTAATGCTAAGAAAGAAAGAAAAAAAAAAACAAAAGCATCATAACTATGTCACAGAATGTTGCAGACACCTCCTCATTCCTAGCAAAAATTCCAGACCAGAATGAACTTATAGAAAGAATAGGTTTATTGAAGGTTTACAGATTCTAGGGGAACACCATCAATAGTGGAATAAAATGGCTCCTGCCATAAATAAAAGCAGCATCACCACCAATAGCTAGCAACACAAACCCCTCCAGAGCTCAAATTTCTTTCCACACACCTTAAGGCTGGACTCAGATTCCATCCCTAAACACATGTCTTTACTATGGACACAAATTGCCAGCTTGAGTCTATGAAGCCATATATATTTCAACTGCCATGCAGAAGCATAATATTTTTAGTATAATTATTGAGATTTATGTGTTACACATACTTCTCCATGCTGAAGTTTATATGACTATGGTATGGAAAGGTTTGTTTACACCAACCTCTGCACAAACCCAAATGTAAGCAAGGACTTGATTGCACCATGATGTTACATTAGGTAGAATGTAACTGTGGGATAGGAATTTTTAAGCTCTATTATACTCATAATGCATCACTGTTGTACATGCAGTGTTGGTGAAATAAATGTAACATTATAAATGGGAAAGAAAGCAAAAATGAAGAGGAGTTGATTAACCATAAAACCCTTAATCTGAAAAAGAAATAGTTATCATATCTCACCATGTGGTCATATGAATAGCTGAATATATGTAGACAGACAGATAATAAAGAGTCTGAATCTGAATACTGTACTTGTCAGTTTTCACAGTGATATACTATATATGAAATGATAATATATAGAATCACTTGGCTGTGAATAAATGGCAAAGAAAAATAAAAGGGATCATTTCATAATTATGTTTATAAACTATAGCTGATTATATAATCATTTCAAAATTAAAAAGTTATAGAATAAATTATCCTGTTATTATAATAAAAATGAGATTTTTTTTGTATACCAATGTGAGATAGACTTCCTTTTTATAGTGGCAACTGTAATAAATTTAGACGATATGCATAAATACAACTAATTATGTAAATGATGATGAAATACATACTTGACTGTATAAATATTAAAATCAAATGGCAACATGCATAGAGGCAATGTATAATAGCGCTCATGGTAAAATATGGAAGGTTGGGGCCAGCGGATGGCTGAGTGAATAAAGGATTTGCTCTTCAAGCCTCAATATCTGACTTTGAACTCCCAGAACCCACTTACTAGGTAGAAACTGTGACAGCCTTATGTAATCCCAGCATGTCTAAAGCAAGATGGAGTACAGAGACAGAAGAATTTCTTAGACACTCACAATGAGCTAGCCTGGTAAGTGGAGTGGTGAACAAGAATCCTTGTCTCAAATATGTTATTTACTTTTTTGAAAATTATTTTAGAAAATTTTATAAATGGTCATATTCACCATCATACCTTCTGTTATCTTTGTACCCACTCTTGATGATACCTTTCTTCTTCCAAACTAATTTCCCTTCTACTTCGTGACTGTTTCTGTGCAGGAGGCTGCAGCTTCTGTGTGCTCATAATTACAACAGACATGCCATACACAGAGGACAGCACTTCATAGCATCCCCTTTCATGTGCTGGAACTTCCAAGGTGTCTACCCTTTCTTTTCCGATACTCCCTGGGCATTGGTGCTAGTAATATACACGTCCCATTTTTTACTTTTCTCCCTCATCAGCCTAAATGGAACTTTTTCTGGCACTCTGCACACTAGACAAATGTAACGAAGCTTCCAGTTCAGTTTCACATTGATTTCTCTGGGTTTTGTATCCAAAATGAATGGTGTCTTCAGTAATCTGGTTTTGCAATGTAGTTCTGATTGGTAACCAAGAGTAATGCTGATGGTGTCTATTTTTGTTGTTGTTGTTGTGGGTGTCAGGGGCCTTGATGTCCAAAATCTCACTGGGAGGTATCCAGACCCAGACACCTGCATTTTGATTTAAAAGCTTTCAAAGGTACTGGAGAGGTGGCTCAGAAGTGTACTTGCTTGCTACAAAGCCTGAGGACCCAGATTCTATTTCCCAGAACTCACATAAGCCAGGTATACATGATAGTGTCTGCATCTGGAGTTCATTTCCCTTGGCTACAGGCTCTTTATCTATTTTTCTTTAATAAATGTATAAAATAAAATATTAATTTAAAAAATTTTTTTGTTATTTTTATTTATTTATTTGAGAGTGACAGACAGAGAGAGGGAGAGAGAATGGGCGTGCCAGGGCCTTCAGCCACTGCAAACAAACTCCAGACGCGTGCACCCCCTTGTGCATCTGGCTAACGTGGGTCCTGGGGAGTCGAGCGTTGAACCAGGGTCCTTAGGCTTCACAGGCAAGCGCTTAACTGCTAAGCCATCTCTCCAGCCCATAAAAATAAAATATTAAAATTTTTAAAAACAAACTTCTGAGAGCAGAATTATCTTCTCAATCAAAATATCATCATGATATATAATTATATATAATATATAATATAATATATATAATGTATATATGATATGAATATATAATATATACAATATATAATATAAAGAGGTAGGTTTCTATATGTCTTATCCTTAGTTTGGATTGATGCCCCAAAACCACCATATTTCCCTGATCCTTCCATCTCAAGGACTAACAAAGGAGCTTATGCTATAGGTGACATTCAGTGGTATGAAACTGCTTAGGAAGTAAGTATGATGCCTATAACTCTGCTACAGTATGTGTAATACATGATCGGCATTGTCAAAATTTAGAGGCAAGTATGGACTCAGTAAGTGATGGCCTTGCTTATTATGCTGCCTCCACATTCTAGATTAGAAGTAATAAGGTCCTGCAGGGAAATAATTAATGTCAATTAAAACTCAAACAGAGAATATGACTTAATATGAGGAATATCACTGGGATACAATTTCAACAAGTTAACAATGTATTAGTTGTGTGATGCAGAATTTAAATCCTCTCCCCGGATGCCTCAGAATGCAAATGAGTAAATTAAGGAGTGATAGAAATCCAAGCTCTACCGAATGATGAGAGACAATAGAGTCCTCAGAGAAGAGGATAAAAGGGTGAGATGGTATTATCAAGGACCTGAAGCTATTCAATTATGCATGTGTTAATTGTACATGATCAGTCAATAAGGAAAAACATAGAATCTAAGTCTATACATTTGCACTTCGATCCATGTTAATTTAACCATTTTCTTGATAATTTTATGCTTGAAATCTGCTAGGTAACCACTGTTGTTAATTTTGTTTGAAAATTGCTTCTCTACCATGTTCAAATACTTGACTAGCATTAATGTACTGTGATACAATATTTGAGATGTGATCAGGAAAGCAGTAAGACATATTCCCTTATGTGGGAGGGTTCCCTTATATGGGAGGGCTTATCTACTCAGTCAGAGGTCTGAATGTAATAAAAGATCAATCTCAGGAAGAGGCTTTCACTAGCAGGCTGCTATCAGACTTTGGAGCCTGCATAATTTTATCAGCCAGTTTCTTAACATATGTCCTCTCTCTGTCTCTCTCTCTCTCTCTCTTTCTGTACTCACCCACATATATCACAACATACACACACACACACACACACACACACATTCATATATTTACTGTTACCTCCTTTTTTATTTGAAGAACTCATTTGTGCTTTCATTTTGTAGACATAACACTGGGAATCAGAGTTTGACAAGGCAATGCTTGTGATACCAGCATTGAGGAGTCTAAAGCATGAGTTTGCCAAAACTTTGATGTCATCTTTTTTTTTTTTTTTTTATCTGGGCTACAGAATACAAAAAGAAATACACAAACACAAACTTACTTTTCCTAATAGAAAAGCATGCTCACCAGGGCCCCCAAATAATTTATCTTTGATTTTAATTTTCTGATTTTTCTTACTTTTCTAAGCTTCATTAATGTATGTGTTACACAACTTTAGAGGTCTATTTCCTGCATTCAATTTGTAACTACATCTCACCATTTCATTCCGTGTATTTAAGGAAAGTTCAGTAGCTTGTAAATTTCTTCTAAAATTATGAAATATTTTGCTATTCTTTTTTCTAAAACCCATATCTCTACCTCCCCCATATGGCATACACAGCATGTAGCTTTTATTTGTGAACTTGAGATCCATGGTGGTTTGAATGGGTGTCCCCTAATAGATTCAAGGGTTGCAACAAAGCATCATAGATTTCTAGCTTCCTGGCTGGAGGAGGTATCACAATGGGTGGATCCTAGGGTCCAGCCCTAAGGTGTAGGGGTGGATTTGGAATTCCAGTCTAAAGACATGAAAAGTGCTATAACTCATCATGGAGTTTCTGGAGGGAACTTTCTTGCTTGCAGTATTGGTGGTGGCTTTTCTTTCTTCTTTAACCTGTGAAAGTGGGCCAGCTTCTTCTGCCATTATGGAACTTCCCCTCAATCTGTAAGCTTAAAATAAATCTACTTCTCCCATAATTGTGTCTGGTTTGGATGTTGAACCCAGTGACCTGAGGCTGGCTGCAAAAGAATTGATACCAGAGAGTAAGTTGTTTCTTCGCGATGAATCTGACCTGTGGATTTTGGTCCTTTGGAACTTTTGTTTTGGAGGAATGGGCTTGGACTTGGTACTTGCAACTGAAGATGCCTTCCAAAGCAATAAGCTAAGGTTTATGGGCTATTCTGAAGAGAGTTTGAAAATGCTAAGTGCAGGAGAATTGTATTTGGAGGCTTAACTTATGAACTTTCTAAGGGGAAGTGAGCAGAAAAAACTTTGCTGAAACTGGGCTACTGGCATAAGGGCTGACATTCTGATTCCCATGCCCAGAAGTTTGATCAAGATTATATTTGTAATAGACTGATCTTCTTGGCTAAGATATAGGATTAAAAGGCATAAGATTTAAAATTGGATAAATTAAAACAAGTTTAGAGTTTACTGGCACAGAGACTGGTTTTAGTTACTGAGGAAGCTATTGCAATCTAAGGGAAGATGGCCAAACTGCATTATATTTTAAAAATGGAGAGAGTATATGAGGGGATCGTACCTCAGAAAAGCTCAATGATAGGAATGCACTCCTTTTAAAGGAGTTCTGAGGAAGAAGGAAGCTGCTGTTAAAGTTCATGATTTATTTCATCTCTGAATTAAGAATGTGTCTGTGTCCAGAACACCTGGTATTGATTTTGGAAGCATAAAGAAAAAATCCATAGAGTGAGTCATGAAGAGCACATGGTCCCAGTAGTCATTACTGAGATGTGGCATATAGGCAGGATGCTATGACCCTGATAGGCCAGTGGAGCCATTGTAAGATGGACCATGGTTTGTATGAAGATTTGACGATGTTTTTGATACACCAGCACTGTGTAAGGGTCACCATATAGCACTATTGGATAGGGATGGAAGTTTTCCCTGTCTATTCAGCACAGCTGGAAGGGTGGAGTTGGAAAATCCTAAGAGTGTCAGTCACTGGTTATGATATTGGATTTGAACTGCAGAAGTTGATGTTTGCTTTATGGTTATGGTTTTTGCATTGTTTCAGTTGCTCCTTGCTATGCCTTATAGCAGTTGGAAAAGTTTACTCTGTTTCTTTATATGTTGAAAGTATATAACTTGTTTTGTTTTTACAGGACTCAAAGGTAGGAGACAATCTGAAATCTCAGATAAGACCTAGGACTTTGGAACTATCCTAAGTTGGCAAAGGCTATGGGGATCTTTGATTTCGAAATGAACACAATATGCAATGTGAGATGTTTTTGAATCTATTGGGGGCCAGGGGCAGTGTGTGGCGGCTTGAATGGATGTCCCCTAGTAGATTCAGGAATTTTATTAAAGCATCTTGGGTTTCTGGCTGCCTGGCTGGAGTGGGTGGATCCTAGGGTCCAGCTTCAAGGAGTAGGGATGGATTTGGACTTCTAGTGAGACGCAAAATTCTAGAGTTCATCCTGGGGTTCCTGTAGTGTGCTCACTTGATTATGGTGATGATGACATTTCTTTCTGCTTGGACCAATGAAAGTGTGCCAGCTTCTTCTGCCATTATGAAACTTCCTTTCAACCTATGAGCTTCAAATGAATTCCCTTTCTCCCATAACTGTGCCTGGTTTGGGAGTTCATCCACTAAACTAAGGCTATCTGCTACTGGATTCAAATTCAGGTTCTTATGTTTGTGAGACAAGCACTTTACCTCCTTATCTTTCTCTCCATCTCTTATTTTATCTTCTTATAAAAGGAAAGTGGTAATACTCAATTTTTTGTGACTTATGAGATCATGCCAAAATTTCATTGTCTCAATCTTTAATCTACTGAGCTGGAATTCTAGATTTCTATCTGCATGATGAGATCCAGGGGAAGCTATTTAGTTTCTCTTTTTCTTAACTCATGGTAAGGATTAAATGAGAACATGTATTACAAACGCATTCATTGTAATTGTTTATTTTTATTATTAATAAGCAATAATTTACAATAAAAAAGCTAAAAGAAACTTATTTTTAATAGTTTCTGATAATATTTAAATCTGTGATGTGTGCTTTATACCTGCCTAAATTTAAATGATTTATTCACTGATCCTATGACTGGCCAATTGTATATTTAAACATTGTTAACTATAAACAATTTTATTGCATCTGTAAAAATTGCCATGACTTGTCATTCTCTTTTCCCTCTTTTGAAACAGGCTGAGAGAGGTTGAGGAACATTCTTAAACCCCAAACCCAGGGTTTATGTTTGCATTTGACCAAAGAATTGAATAAACCAAGCCAGGAAGAATAATTACTAAATTATTATCTTTATTGAGGAAAGTACAGAAACAAGGGAAAACTCTAGAGAAGACATGAGAGTACAAAGAACTCCTGCCATGTGGAGGGCTGGAGGGAATAAAGATCCCACGTGGGAAGTAGGGGTTAAGGATTCCCCCTCCATCTCTGCCCAGCCGGGACAAGATGAAGGGAAACTCACTGGAAACTGGAGGTTCAGGAGTGATCAGACAATCCAGAGAACTTTCATTCCCCCACAAACATATTTATAACCTTATGGTGGTGGGTTCTACCTTCCAGATCGGGTGAGTCAGAGAAACAGCTGATTAGCCTGGGATAGGGGCTGTGTTAAGAAGAGACTAGCCATGATCCCAAGTTCTGGGGCTTAAACTTGACCAACCACAATGTTAGGATTAGATTTAAATCCTATGAAAGACCTCCCTCCCAGGAGCCACCCAGGTTTTTTGTGGAAAAACAGATCTCCTTTAGGCAAAAGATATTGAGTCAGGTCCTTGTTTGATCTTTACCAAAGTGGAGATTGCAAGAATAGGTCCCAAAACATTCCTGCTTCTTACTTTCAGGGACCCAGTCTCCCTAATTGCCTAACAAAACTACCTGACTCCTTTTGACTTTCATCTTGTTACTCTTCTCTCCAAGTTAAAAAAAGTCTGTGCTGGATGCAAAATTCAAAATCAATGTCACAAACATAGATAAAGGAAGAAGGACTCACATTGATATGAAACTGTGAATAACTTAGGCTTCTAATTTTATAAATTACCTGAAACCACCTTTGGTGAGTTTTTAGTCATTGTGACTTTTGACAGGATATGTATCAGAAGATGTCATGACAAATATTTATAAGCTGCTGCTAATATTTCACCTCTTGGTTGCAAAGATGTTTTTCATCTTTCATAAGAGTTCTCATTTTAAAATAGGTATTTTACCATATCCATCACAATTATGATAAATTCTGTGCATAGGAGTTCTAGCTAATAGGGTATCTTTAAATAAGATTGCTATATAGTTTTATTCCCCCCCCATTACTTTCTTTGCTTCTTTCAGAATTTTTGCATAATTGTGGATATTTTGCACAAAATAGTAAATATTTTTGCTTCTCAGTGGATCTTGTGCAAATCATACAGCAAAAACAACCTTCTCAGGATTCCTTCACTTGCATTGTCTTCTCACTCTTCCAACTTTACAACAGAGGTCACAATATCATTGTAGACTCTGCCTCTATATACAATATATAATCTATAGGGGTATATTGATTATACTGTAGATTATATATTATATATACAATATATAATCTATAGGGGTACATTGATTGATCTCTATTGCCTGATTTGCATTTTTATACTTGTAGTAGGATTAAGGATTTTCTTTCTCTCTGTCTCTTCCTCCTTTCTTTCTTTCCCTCTCTCTCTTTCTTTCTTTCTTTCTAAATTCTGTCCAGACCGTTTCCCAGAAGAGACCCAACAATACCCTGGCATTCAGGTGGAGATTTCTCAGAATCCACTACCACCCTACTTTAAGCAGTAACATTCTGTCTAGTGTCTTTAATGTGTCTGAACCCAAAACAGTTTCCTGTCTCCTTCTGAACTATAGATAAAGCTTTGCTTTGAAGGACTGCAAAACTGTCTTTCTGGGACTATTTCCTCTTCTCAATTTTATGTGCTTCCATATGCCCAGGAGTGCAGTTGCTGATGTAGCTACTTGAGGTTTTTGGCTTATACAAGCAAGGAGTCCAAAAGATGGACTTGGCTTTATGTCATGAACTTCCAGTAGACATCTTGCATCTCTTGCTGGATTGTTCTACTAATCTCAATATTTCCTGCACTGAAAGTGGGTTCCTCAATGTCTTTGGATAAGTGTGGCCTTAATTACTTCATCAAAAATTAGCTAATATCAAATAAATAAATGATTAATAAAAATTAAAGGTGCTGGGGATATGGCTCCAAGGTTAAGGCACTTGCTTGCAAAGCCTAACAACTGGAGTTAATTTCCCCAATACACATGTAAAGCCAGATATACAAAGTGGCACATGAATATATATGTATATATTTTTTTGCAGTAACTAGAGTCTCTAGTAAGCCCATTCTCTCTCTCTTTCTCTCTTCTCTCTATCTCTCCCTCTCTTTCTGCTTATAAATGAAAAATAAGTAAATAAAAAATAAATAAATAAAAGATTTAAAAAATAATTAGCTAATACCTTCTGCTCAGCTTTGGTGACACTGGATTCTTCTTCTGTTTTCTGTCATTCCTAAGACAGGAATGACATTTTCTTTCAGTTTTAAAGGCTGTTATAAGGCAGAAGACCTGAGGTGTATTCAAACTCTAAAGCATTATTGACTTGTAGAATTATAATTTATTAACTTTTCAGTACATATGGTACATTTCAATTAAATTATTTAGAACATATGTTCCAACATCCCAGATGACTTCTAAGCATATCTTTATTTTGAGCAACACATGCCTTTCTATTTTGCCAAGAAGAAAACAAAATATCCATTTTTTATAACACCTCATTATATTAAGACACATATACCCATTAAATGGGACTCAAGCTTTCTATCTGTCTTCCTCTCTTGTCATTTATAGGTGTTATTAATTTATGCTTGTGGTACTGTACATACATCCTTTAATAACAACCTTATTCTTTTTTATTGATTCAGTTACACATTCATTAAATGATCTTAGTAATAGATACATAATTAACTTTTTTTTCCATCATTGAGCTTAGAACTTATTTATTGGAGAGCTGAAAATTATTGTGCAACAACACACTGTAGAAGAATTCAAGATATCATCACAATTTCTGCCTACAGAAGAGTAGAGACTATTATAAGGATTTTAATAATTAATGTATTTTATGTTGTCAGGTCATAAATAAGGGGAAACTAATCAATATAATCAATATCTTAGCTGAATTAAGGTTTTCTCATTTTCATCTTTACCTTCAGAGTACCAAAATTGGCTTCCCAATTAATCAGATCAGATGCTAACCACTTTAGTCCACAGATAGAAAGAAGACTTAGTAGAAGAAAACACACACTTGGCACTGGTGGATATGATCCCACACTAGGCAGAGCTGACAAATGTCCCATTACATGTTGTTGTAGCAATCTAGGTGTATTAGTCAAAGACTCATGTATATATTTTCTGAACCAATAAAATACAATATATTTGCTCACCCACAAATTTTACAAATGTATTCAAGATTTTTTTTTTTTTTTTGGTTTTTCGAGGTTTTTGGAGGTAGGGTTTCACTCTAGCCCAGGCTGACCTGGAATTCACTATGGAGTCTCAGGGTGGCCTCGAACTCACGGCGATCCTCCTACCTCTGCCTCCCAAGTGCTGGGATTAAAGGCGTGCGCCACCACGCCCGGCTTGTATTCAACATTTTTTGAACACTTTTTCATACCATCCTGGGAACTCCAAATAGGGCACTCCAAATCTTCCTGTCTCAGGATCCTAATTGTGGACATTATAGACGAATCCCAGGCTTATTAGGTAAAATTTTCAGACTCAATACAGTTGCCTCAGTTAAAAATTTTAATTTTCAGCATGATTCAATAATTTGGGGCACTTATACCATTTTTGAAATGAATCCTGTGTGTGATATGTGATCACCACAGTTCAATCATATCCTAGGGATTCTGATTTTCATATAATTATAATTTAATAGCCTCGGCCAGACTTTCCACATTCCTCTCCTGCAATGAAAGTTCCTGGTTCTTGGCAATCACCCTTCTCCTTTCAAGGTCTATGTGTTAAATGTATTTAGAAACCAAATATGAATGAAATTACATAGGTACTTGTCTTTCTGTATCTGGCTTGTTTCATTTAAATAGTTATCTCCAGTTGCATCCGTGTTGTTATGTGTTACTTGACTTGATTCTATTTTAACAACATTCCGTTATATGTATGAATCACATTTGCTTTTCCTATTCATTAGCTGATGATTTCTTTACTACTATAAACAGAGAGTCACTGTACAATGATCATGGGAGGCTAAGTGTCTCTTTGAGATACTAATTTCAATATGTTTATGCAGAAATGAAATTCTTGGTCATACAATGTTCCATTTTTTTCCACTGATTAAAAAGCTCCATACACTTCCATCATGAATGGACTGAATTTTATGACTGCCAAGTGTTCAGGGGTTTTCCTTTTACCGTGTCCCCACAAGCATATATTATGAGGTAATCATTCTTCCTAGAATGAGGTAATACTTAATTGGGCTTTTATTTCCCTGAAGGTTGGTGTTGTCGAGCAGTTTTCATGCACTGTGGCAATTATATACCTTCCCTTTAAAACTTGTATTTAGGCTTGCTGTGAAAGCAGGTCTTTTGCTTCCAGCTTCCTGATTGACTGACCCCTAGGTCCCCAACTCCAGGATGCTGTGCACCAGAGGGTGTGTATAGAGTTAGCAGTCCAGAGCTCCAAGTTAGTTCCCCACCTCCAAGTTTCCCAGCCTCAGTACCCCTGCTGCTGTGAGGCAGCTGCAAGGACCCTGAAGGCATGCAACAGAGGCAGGCTTTTGCGGTGGTTTCCTGATTGCCTGGTGCCTGGGTACCTAACTCCTGGTTCCCTGCATGAGAAGGTATACAGAGCTCCCAGTTAGTTCCCAACCTCCTAGTTTCCCAGGCAACCTTCCCAATCTGTACATCTGCAGTTATAACACATCCTACTTCAATCCAGTTCAAATTTAAAACAGGACACTCACCGAAGATCCTACAAATACTTAGTTTCTCCTTAATAAAATAAAAAGTTTACCCTGAGATGGGAACACCAAAACACACACAAAAAAAGAAAGAAGGAAAGAAAGAAAGAAAGAAAGAAAGAAAGAAAGAAAGAAAGAAGGAAGGAAGGAAGAAGAAAGAAAGAAAGGCATAAAGCTGAGCAATCTTTACCAAGGATGTCTAGCCCCACAATGGAAGCCTACAATGGAAACAGAGAAAACAGCAGAGATTAAATCCCAAAATGAAAACCCAACAAGCTATGTGACCCCTGAACCAGCAAATTGCTGAATTGGAAGCAAACCATCAAAAAATAAATTGCTTAAATGAAATTTAGCAGAATTATCTCTTAGAGAACACAGCTTTTGTCATTAGGCTTTATTGAAGAAAACCAGAGAGGCCTCAAAAGAGAGATAAATGAATTGAAGGTGAGCCAACAAATAGAGGATCTCAATAACCAATAGAGTAAGCATGATGAAGACAGGATCAAATGCAAGAATGAATTCCTGGAAGCATGAAGAAAATCAGACCTCAATCTGAAATTGTACTTCAAAAAAGAAATGGACACAATACAAAATAACACAACAGAAAACAAAAATCAAATAGAGCCTTTAAAAACCTTATTAGAACTCCTCACTAACAGAATTCCTTTTGTGGAAGACAGATCCTCTGATCTAGAAGACAAGACAGAATAAATTGTTTAAGAGTCCAAAAACTTTGCTAAATTCAAAAAATCATGCAAACAAAATATGAGGGAAATGTGGGATACTCTAAAATGACCAAGGATCTAGATCATAGCTATACCAGAAGGAGAGGAAATCCAGACCAGAGGCATAGAGAACATATTCAGCAAAATTATTAAAGAAAATTTTCCCAATCTACCAACAGAGAGGCCCAACCAGATATAAGGAGCTCACAGAACACCAGACAGAACTGAAGAAGAAACTCTCCAAAGCACATCATAGTTAAAATTGTAAAAAATGAAAACAAAGAGAAAGTGCTAAAAGCAGAAAGAGTAAAAAAAAAAAAAAATATGGTGAAGGGAAAACTTTCTATTAAAAAAGTAAGATCTATGATTATATGAACATAAAAGACAAACCCACAAAGAATACTTCAGGAAATATACCACACAAGCAACCTCAAAGGCTTATAAGAAGATCGCAAGAAACAAAACTAGAGCAGGCTCAAACAAGTACAAAGTGCAAGTAATCACCAAACCCCATAATGTACCCCATAACGCTCCCCATAATGCTCCCCAACTCTTTTTATGAAGCTAGCATTGCCCTAATACCAAAACCAGATAGAGATAAACCAAGAAAAGAAAACTATATCCCTGATGAATTCAGATGCAAAGATCCTCTACAAAATTCTCACAAAATGAATGTAACAACACATCAAAAGCATTACCCATCTTGATCAAGTAGGCTTCATCCCATGGATGGAGGGATAGTTCAACATACACAAATAGGTCAACATAAAGCATCACATAAATAAACTTAATCACAAGAACCACGTGATCATCTCAATTGATGCAAATAAGCCTTTGACAAAATATAACTTCATTGAATGATCAAAATAATACTTATGTACTATAAAAGGTATATATAAAGTGCCTAAAGCCCAAATAGTACTTAATTATGAAAGACATAAGAAGTGTCCATTGAGATTGGGAACAAGACAAGAGTATTTACTCTCACCAGAGCTCTTTAGCATAGTACTAGAAGTCATAACCCAAGCAATAAGACAGTAGAAAGAAAGAAAAGTGATACAAATTAGAAATGCAGGAATCAAAATATCCCTATTTGCAGATGACATGATCCTATACATAAGTGACCTGAAAGTCTCCACTTCAAAATTTCTAAAGATGATTAATTCCTTCAGCAAAGTGGCAGGATACAAAACCAATGCACAAAAATCAGTAGCATTTCTATATGCAAAAGACAGTATACATATACATATATATATATATATATATATATATATATATATATATATATATATATAAATCAGTGAGGCTGTTGCCTAACCTGGATCAGCGTGATTTGCTGGCATACCTGACAGGCAATTTGATGCCCAGACAGTAGGGATGGAACGGGTTGCAGGGAGCAGAAGGAAATGTTGGGAGAGAATAAACAAAACTGAAACCAAGGTGAACTAGCACAATATAAACCATTCTCCTTAAAGGTAAGTTAAAAGATTTAACTCTCAACAGGAGTATAGGGTGAGAGTCTGAAAAGAAGGGTCGTGGAGAAAGTGGGATGAAAGCAAACTTTAAAAAAAATGGCTTTGGCTTGTAGTTCCCAGTACCAGAACTTGGTGCTATACACATTGAGCTGCTGCTCAGAGAGACCAATGAGGTCCTCAAAACAAGACAGGGTTCTGTTAAAGCACCATATGCTGCTGACACAGGACATGGAGAGACCCGTCTAGTGCTGAAAAGCACTACATGTGCTACTGAAGGAAAATATGTAACATTTATGTAAGCAAGCAGGGGGTGTATGCTTCTCAAAAACAATCAGCCTGACAAGAAGTACATACCAGTGCAATGATGGCACACAGCCTTGGTGGGTAACCAATGGCTTTCTGATTGCTTAAGAGACCCACTCAGTGTAAAGGAACCCATATCTGGCACTGTGAACCAGGTCAGAGTCCTATGGAGACAAAGATTATGCTCTCCAATGTCAAGATCCCACTAGTCCTTGGCTAAAAGAGGGGCTACATCTATGAAAATCTCCCTCAATTAATAATGCTTGTCCTATTTACCCTATACTGAGTTCCCTCTCTGTTGGAGATTCTGTCTTTTTCAGCAGGTACTGAGACCAGATGAAATAAGCCACCCCCACATTTCAGCCAAGGCCCAGGTGAAACCACAGAGGAATCAGAAACATGAGCAAGATGGCTGCATCCGTGGTGTGCCTCACAGTCAGTGCCAGGGCTAAGGAGCCAGATGCTTAGATTACCCAACACATACCAAAGCCAAAATCCAGAGGCTCCTAAACTCATCACTAAAGTAGACTTAAGTCACACCCTGCAAGGCTCAGGGAATTTTGCAGAAGAGGAGGAGGAAAGATTTTAAGAGCCACATGTTATGACGTCATGCCGAGAGGCACTGTCTCCCGACAATAACTGACTGCTGCTCACCTAACCCCCATCCCATGGGGGATACCAGCAACTCCACTGAGGAGGGCCCCCAGCTGAATCAGGGTTGAGTACAGGGAAAAGATGCTACCAACACATGATGTATCCATACAAATATGTTCTTAATAAAAAACATAAAATAAAATATAAAAAAGAAACTCCTACTTAGATATACTGTTTATGATAAATGGAGTTATTGCATATCTACTACTGAGTTTTTTGATTCACTTACATATTCTTAATAACAGATGCATACCTAGTAGATGGATGCATTCTATTTCCCATTTCTTAAAGCTTTCTGTATTCTTTGGTGGGATTATTTTGTTTTTCAGTTTTATGAGTTCTAATTTTTCCATTTTAATATTATTTTCCTGTGCTTTTAGGTCATAAGAAGTTTCTCATCTACCCAAACCTTCTAAAGCATTTTCTTTATGTTTTCTTATAGTACTTTCATAGTTTTAGGTCTTATATTTGTCTTTCAGCTATTTTAAGGTTACTTTTTTAAGTGGTTAGGGTTGATTCTTCTGTATGTGTGTATTCGATTTTCCTAGGGCAATTTGTTGAAAGGCTGTTATAAAAATGATTCCAAATTGCCACTATCCTTCATGCCGTTTCCCTGTGTAAATAACATAAAACGGTTAAGATTTTAAATTTTATTTGTTTATATTATGCTTAAAATAGTAATATATTCAGCTATGCAGTAAAGATTTCTCATTATCACTGGTTAGCATGATATTTTTATGCACTTTAAATTTATTGAAATACATATTGTAGCTATTATCTTGCTTGCAAGTACCTTTTCTGGAGGGCTGATATCCCAAATGACTAGTTGACTATATCATTAAGTTAATTGGAATATTCTATCATTCTCCTCACTAATTTGTAATTCCCACCAAAAAAAAAAAAAAAAACTTACAAAATAACTTCACACACAATCATAGATACAAACACATAAACACTTCTAGCTGATAATCAGTTTTATATTTTACTCTGTTAATCCATTTGAACATTCACTTTGAGTGACTTTAGCTTTGTATTTTAACATTTGTTACCAAGGTAAACTCTTTTTTTAATTTTTTTGTTCATTTTTATGTATTTATTTGAGAGTGACAGAAAGAGAGAAAGAGACAGAGAAAGAGAGGGAATGGGCACACCAGGGCCTCCAGCCTCTGCAAAAGAAATCCAGATGTGTGCGCCCCCTTGTGCACCTGGCTGACGTGGGTCCTGGGGAATCCAGCCTCAAACTGGAGTTCTTAGGCTTCGTAGGCAAGTGCTTAACCGCTGAGCCATCTCTCCAGCCCAAGGTAAACTTTTTATATTGGAGCATTGATGAGACTGACATCATACATGCACTTATTCCATGCAGCATATTGAAAAGAGAAATAAGCATCAGTGGAATATAAACCTGGAAAGTTTAATACAGGTGGGTGTACTAAAAAAAAAAAAAAAAAAAAAAAAAAAAAAAAAAACTGTATAAATGAGTAATATTGCTGTCTGCATGCTGAAGAACAAATTTTCTGTTACATTCTGTAGTCTATAAGGATTTTTATTCTTTATATTAATACTGGCCAACTTAGTACTTGAGTTTCCACTGCAGTCTTCATGAATTTTAAAGCCTTCTAATGAATTATGCTTCTTCAATGTCATTTGTGATTTTCATTTTATTTTATGGCCGTTTTAGTTCTATGCTAACATTACTGAAATTTTAATTATTATTGGAATTTAATTTAAATTGTTATTAAAGTGAAAATTGATTGTGTAAAATATTAAACTTGCTGAATATTTTAACAATGTTGTAAAAAATATTAGCATTAGTTGATTTTTGCTTGTGTCAACATTCTTTCCTCTCTTAATGATACCTTACTTTTGCCTTGGTAATAACACTAGCTCCATTCCTTACAGCTTGAGAGTCAACAAATGTTCCTTTTTTCTTCAAGCAATGTCAGGCTCCTACGAGAATATGAATTTTGGGTAAATAAAGACAGCAATCAGGTATTCCATTAATCACTACATGGAAGGAACTGTTACAGCTCTGTTTCGGACTCAGGTTTCTATTGTTTCTTTTATTTCTGCAGCAACTCCATAGTCTTATGATTTTCCTTATTCGTGCATATACTACCCAAATTCAGGTGGCAGTGTCTATAAAAACAATTCAGCAGCAAGCTAAGCCCCACAGTTTATGGTAACAACTACTAATTTGTTGTTGAGCTGACAATGGGCAAAATGCCCAAGTGATTTCACTGGTTTTCTAGGATATAAAAGAAATATCTCACAATAGTTAATTATGTTATCAGCTACAAGCAGAACTGTGTGCTTACTTGAGGGCAGTTTCTGGGTGCTCTGGTATGCAAACATGTAGAAAATTCAAAAAAAAGATGAGAAATTCTGTAATCCTGTGGGAAAGTGTTGCTTACTAAATTTCATAAAGCGAAAGTAGAAAAAAAAAAAAAAAAAGAACTTCAAATCTCACCACCAGTCACAGAATCTCAGAATTGTGCTCAGAGAATTTAACACTCCCTGTAGCTATGTGACTGACTGGATTAATTATAGCAAGTTAGTTTTGTTTTCTTTTGAGACAGTCTCATGTAACCCAGGATGGCCCTCAAACTTGCTCTAAATCTGTGGATGAACTTGAACTCATGGTTCTCCTGCCTCCACCTTTTAAGTTCTGAAATTGCAGGTGTTTACCACCACTCCCAGCTCTCCTTTCTTGATGTAAAAGTTTACATTTTTTTAAAAATTAAAGCAGGGATATATATGACTAATCAAAACTACAGTTGTGAATAACTTACACATATGTTATTGAGTAACCTGTACTTAGCCATGAATTAATTCTGACTCATTCTTTTTTAAACTTGTTTTTTAAATTTTATTTTGAGAAGGGCAGGAGAACAAGCACGACAGGATCTTCTACTGCTTCACATGAACACCAGATGCGTGTGCCCCTTTGTGCATCCATCTTTACATGGGTACTGAGAATTAACCTGGGTTGTTAGGCTTTGCAGTCAGGCACTTTAACAGTTGAGGCATCTCTCAAGCCCCCAAAACATTCTGATTTAGCTCTGCATCTTGAGTGGTCTCTGCTCTGCAAAATCCTCTGCAATGACCAGGGAGTATAGCTAGAGAAAATATACAGTAGCCATTTGATAGAACCTCAGCAGTTTGCACAAAACAATCTTGCTAGTATTCTTATTGAGTTATTTTAATTAATTTTTAGGTTAGTGTACAAATTATGGGTTTTATCATGGCTTCTTCATTCATGTATTAGTCTATTTTGATCTCATTCTTTCTCCTATCATACTACCTTCTTCTATGCTTCTTTCCCCTCTAGCTATTTACTTCTTTTCTTTATTCTGTTGATCCAACTTCTGTTTCTTAATGATAGTATTCCATTATCCTTACTTTTCATCTCACATAAGATGTCTTCTCCTTCCCTTCTCTTGATACCTTTTCAAGTTTTGTGGGCTAACACACACATGTGCATGTATGCGTGCATACACACACACACCTTTAAATCTAGGTTTCACACAGGAAAGAAAAGGTGTAGTCTATCTGAATCTGACTTGTTTTATTTAACCGAATGGTCCACAATAGCAAAAGACAAGGAATATTTACTTAAATACTTCACTTACTTTCTCCATTGTTTCTACTTCTCTGTTGTCAGTAATTTGTGTAGACAAGAAAACGTCATTTTTCATATCATTGATCATATCTCTCATTCTCTCTAACATTGCTTCTCTGTGAGTGCCTGTGTGCTACTCATCTTTAAGTGATGCCAGAACTGAGAATTATTGTCCTGAGACGGTGGGGGGGACTATTCACCACTTTCTTTCCCCACAGACACCTGGTGTGAGGGATCCCGGCAAGTTGCATCTTCTCCCTTCATAGCATCTCCAGGTATGCTATGGCTACTATCACAAAATTTGGCTGATGTCCTTTTTTATTAAGATCTTGAAAAAGTAATTTATAGAAACAGTGTTCAGTTCAGGTAAACTTAGGTAACTTTACTATAATGGAACAAACAAATGTTGACTCCATCATCCAAAATAATTCGTTTCCCAATATCCCTGTTTTATATGTTGTATGTGTGTAGGTATATGTATACATTCATATACATATATTTTTTCAGATGCAAGACAAATGGTAAACTGAAACATAAAGAGAACATGAGACCAAAAAAGACATATCAGGTCCCATTTCTCTATGAGGACACTTTGATATTTCTTCAGTGGCCTCTAAGTAGACAATGCTGTTCATGGAGGTAAGTGGTAGCCATGCAGTTTCCCCTCATATGCCTCATATTTTGAGTGCAACAGAAGACTTACAGCACTAAATTTCACAGATGATCAAAATCTAAACTCACTAGGATCTGAAGCATAAAATACCAAAAAGATGAGTAAAATCAGTGTTTTTTTTGTTTCCAAATGTAGCAGAAATGTAATACATATTAAAATCTTAATGACTTTTCCCATTTATTTTTGAGGACATTGACTAAGAAACCAACAATTGATTAGACTGAAGTTATTCATGTAAGCTCACTTACTAGACATTTTGCTTCTCTTTAGGTGACACTGTGTTCTACTATAAGCCCGCATGAAACTTTAGCAACCAAACAACAATATACAGGGGAAAAAAATCATGTGATATGTGAAGATAGTATTGCAATTAAAATATATGAAATTTTAGATTTAGAAACATTTGTAAATGCTGAATTATTTTGTCATAAAAAGGAAAATGTACACATTATTTTATTATATTTTAAGAAGTAGCCATGTACTTCCTTCACCAATATATTGAAATTTTTATAAAGGTGTATAGCCATGAATATTATAAAAAAGTAGTTCCAACTAAAATAAGTTCTCTGATTTTAGTGTAACTGGCTGGATTCAAAGTAATATCAAATTCCATATATAAGAAACACTGTAAAGGTTTAAAACAAAGCAACTTGTATATCATGAACATGGCAGTGCAAGGAGAGACATAATGATGTATTTACTGATTTAATCAATTTGTTTATTAGGGTGAGAGAAATAGAGACAAAAGGAAAGACAGAGAGAGACAGAGAAAGAGAGAGAGAGTATGTGCCAGGGCTTCCATCCACTACAAACTCCAGATGCATGCACCCCTTTTATGCATCTGTCTTACGTGGATACTGGGGAATCCAACTTGGGTCCTTAGGTTTCACAGACATGTACCTTACCCACTAAGCCATCTCTCTATCCCATTTCTTTGTTGTTTGTTTGTTTTTCCTTTCATAGTTCACACTTTCTCTTGTTCCACTCCTACTTACTTTCTCTTTCCTTTACCCATTTAATTTTTCCTTCTTTCTTCCTTTACATTTCTTTATACCATGTCTTTCTTGCATTTTAATTCTCTGTACTTCTGGAATCACTGTTAGATTTCTCATACTTTTATACTAGTGTGATACTTGCTTTGTACCTATTCTGTTTGTACCATGTTTCTGTTGCATTCTTTTCTTGCAAACACCATATACATATTTTTTTCTTTATTTATTTGACAGAGAAAGAGAGAGAGAGAGAAAGAGAGAGAGAGAGAGAGAGAGACAGAGAGAGAGAGAATGGGTGTGCCAGGGCCTCCAGCCACTGCAAACAAACTCCAGACGCATGCACCCCCTTTTGCATCTGGCTAACGTGGGTCCTGGGGAACTGAACCTGGGTACTTTGGCTTTGCAGGCAAATGCCTTAACCACTAAGCCTTGCAAATACTTTTTTACCACACATAATCACGCAGACTTTTCAGTAGGTTAATCAAAGTTAATGTACCGCTAGAAAGCACATCACAGTTTTCAAAATCCATTTGCCTTGCATTCTTAAATAGTAGTGCCACAGGAGCCCATTCTTTCTTGAGAGCATGACTATAGCAGTGAATCCCTTCCTGTTGAATCACTTTCCCTTGTTCCTCCCTCTCCCCGCTGCTTCTTCATTAGTTCAGGTATCGATTTCCTATTACCTGCAACAAAGCAATGCTCTTCTGACTAGTTTTCTGCTCACTGTCCTATATACCTATAAATAAACATTTCACAATTGATTTTTTTAAGCTGTGTTTGTAGAAAAAAAGCCTTAAAATTGTGTACTCTTGGACTGGAGGTTATAATTCCTATCAGTGTGTTAACGGCTTTGAGGTGATCTATGGCAAGAAACCTTTGTAGAAAACCATTACCAAAATGTGTTCTGTAATCAAATTATCTATGTTCAAAATTTAGCACCTTTTAGCATGTGGAACAATATTGGCAGACAGTATTCACTCGATATGTACTTGTGGAGTTGAAAATAGAATCCAATTAAGAAGGGAATATTATGAGAATGTTAGTTAAACGTCCTGTCTCACTTTTAATCTGAGTGGTTAACAATGGTAACTCATATTAGAAAACAACATGTTGAGCAGTTTCAGAAACTGAGCAAGAATCAACTAAATGCAGAAGTAAGTTCCTTCTGTCTTGAAGAAAGTCTCACTGGAACACATGACACATTCTCTGGTTTGATGAGGCTGGTTCATGATAAAGGAGCTTTTGGAGTCCCAGCTCCTGTGACATATCATTTCATAATGAGATCTTGGTGGCTTTCCTAATGTCTCATCTATATTCTAAGCATAAAGAAGTCAGAGAGAGTAAGAGTAAAATGACACATCCCTTTATATCAAGTAAAAAAACAATAACCTTCTTGGATATGTTATTGAACATCCCTTAGTTCTCACTGGGCACATAGCTATGCTCAATTAAGGGTTAAGAGGAATTGTATTTTTATCTGCACATGTGGACATCTTGCATCAAAATAATGGATCTGTTAATAATTACACACATGCACACACATGTAAAATATATCTAGAATATACTGGTGTATCATACATTAATGCATATATATTCAGAGTTCATTAGTAAATGGACACACAAGCATGCGCTTTAGACAGTCACTTATTTATTGCTCAGAGAGACACTGTGTATAAACTGAGCAAGTTTTCTGACATGAAACAGGCTCTGCAATAGGACTGGCTCATGTTATCTGGGGTCTGAACATCCTGGCAGCTTCTTGTTGCCAGTTCTGGGAGAGGCTGGAAGTAGTGATTGTGTCACATACCTCACTACAGAGGACGCTCTCCTGGACATGTTCACAGGCTGCAGGCAGGGTGGCTCTGGAATCAATAAAAGGGAAATACCCAGTGTTATAGTGATTTTTACATCTTGGCTTCCAAAAACTTCCTCTAAACCATAAGTAATAAAGTGCAGGATCTATGTAGATAAAGGCTAAACCAGCTAGAGGACATGGGGTCCTTTTTCCTGGTTCTTAGAATTTTAAATGAATGAGTTTTAAAGTAGAAGCAGATTGGGGCTTGGCCTCAGTAGACTCGCATCAAGGAGAGTGAGAGTCTCCTAAAATCAAGACAGGCAAATGTGCAGCACAGGGAGCTGCTGGGTGGACTAAGATGGGAAGTGCGGGGAAGAAGACTGTCATAGCTGCTGAGGTAGAAGTCAGAAATCTGGCATGTTCATCAGTGAAAGTCTGCCAGCAGCTGCCTCAAGAGATACACTAGGGATACAAAAGTGCATACATCAGGGCTGTTTTTTCTCACATTTCCTTAACTTTATCCTCAGCCTTATCATACTTTTTTTTTTTTTTAACCTGTTGGATTAGATTGGTCTTTAGGTTGTAAATTGGGTTTTCCTCCTAACACAAGAGGGAGTCTTACCGCAAAGGATATCCCTGACCTTGTCCAGAAATGGGTAGACATCACTATGTGGTCACTGTCCATGCCATTTGTACAAGGAATGTTGATATATTTTAAATCCCTATGTTCCGAAATGCTGTCTAGAAAGCAGGTGGCTGCAGATCCCTATACATCGCCTGTTTTCCTGCAAAATGTCTCATTTCACTACCCTGTAAACCAGCCTCAAGGAGGAAAGCACAAAAATATAATAGGGCCATTACTGTAATCAGTCCAATGCAGTGGCAAGCTGTCTTCATCAAGAAAACAAAGATTATATTGGGAAAATAAGGAAAATGAAAAAGTATTTTGAATATTTTGTTCAAATCTATACTTTGAAGCATGTAAAATATTGCTTTCCCTAATTGAACCTGATGATGGAATTTTAAATTTTTTTTTTCTTGCTGTTGTTAGCATGGAACTTTTCTCCAAGTATAGGAATAAAACGTGATATTTGTAGTTGCTTCACAATTCTATTAGCTTTACATTTACATTCAATATATTTGTGTTTTTATATTAAAATTTCTAAGATGAGTAAATTTTATTTTATAATTTGTAATATTTTAAAGTTTTGACAAATTAGAAGAATAACTCCAATTTTTCCTTTGTTAGACCACAGGAAACCGTACAGCATTTTTTTTCTGGGTATTGTTGATATTAATATCATCAATATTTCAACTACTAATTATAGAAGGTTTACATTAACAAAAGTACCTTATATTCAACTGAGAAATATAATAATTCCCTAGAAATTATGACATTACAATTATTTTAAGTCTGTATCTTGTCATCATTCAACCCAATTAAGTAGATAATATGTGAATTACTTGTAACAAGGTGAGATGGGTACAAAATGGAAGATTAGAGGAAAGAAGCAGTCTTCGCCATCTTTGTAGTACAGAACTAACACAACCAGAGATTAAATACATAGTGAGGTATGGAACACGTGGAAGTTAAATATTGGACAGTTAGACAAGACAAATGCCAAGGCTGGAAGTGTGGTCAAAGTTGCAGAGCAAATTTGAAGGCTTCCATTTGAAGTAGAGTTCCTACTTCTGTGGAGGGAATGAGAATAGCTCTGTTAGGTGTGTGTGTGTGTGTGTGTGTGTGTGTGTAGTTAGGTATAGTTAAGAACCAGAATGAAATTTTGGTGGGAGGGGAGTAGCCCATGCTCATAGCTCATTATTTTCAAACCACCTGGTGAGAATTATATTGGCTTGATTTGTCTTCGTCATCCTCAGAGGTTCAGAGATATTTCAAGGACAGTTCTTCTGCCCACAGGCACATGAGAAGTGTACCTCACATGTGTGGACTCTCACCTGTGTGTAAATGTGGCATAGAGGTGTCTCCTACTGTCACTATATTTGGAGCACCCACCTGTAGGTCCTTGGAATAAATGAACTGGCATTTCTCGGCATCTGACATAATCTTGGTTAGCACAGTTCGATATGGTAAAGCAGGACTTATCTTCCCATGTTGTCTTGCCTTGCTTGATCTGTTATTGTTTCTAATCATCTGTTTGAGATTCAAATTGTTGTGCTTTCCTCACTTTTTTCCCCATACCTATGTTTCCTTCATATTTTTGTCCATTCATTTCTACCTTTGCTTCAGCCTATATTTCCTTTCCAACCCCTTTTCTCATGTTATAGATGTCACTTTATTAGATTTTAATGCGTATATGGATTCAGGCATATGTGTGCATGTACATGTTCATGTGCATGAGTACATGTGTGTGTGTTGGCCAGGCCAGAGGACCCCACTGTTTCTGATCCTTAGAAATATCAACCATCCATCTATTTTTTAAGACAGGGTAACTCACTGGCATGGAATTCCATAATTAGGCTAAACTGTCTGACCAGAGATTCCACCTGTCTCTGTCTTCACAGCACTGGCATTTACCAACTAAATTCTTTTCCTAACCTTAGTGTTAATTTTTGATTTCTAATTTTAAATGATGTTATGTTAGTCCCTGTCTTTATTACTAATATTAATGGTATTCTGGCTATTTATATTTATGTTATTGTATTTATATATTTTATTTGATTTTGTATTGATATCACTGTGATTTTGTTTCTCCATCATGAGTCATGCATTGAAGTGAGCCCTCTATAGGTGGCTTCTTATTAAGAAGATTCTTTTTCCAAAGCATAAGAGCTATCCACTCCAATATATGGATAAATTAAAACAAAGAAACACTATATATACGAAAATCCAAGGCAAAATGAATACCACAGAAGTTAAGGCTTCAATAACTAAATCAAAAGACATAAAAAATACAAAATGACAGACAAAAATAATCTCCAAAGTGCAATTATGAAAATGATCAATGATTTCAAAGAAGACAAAAATTAAGAGCTTGGTAAAGTAAGAGACATAATAGAGGATTTGCATAAGAAATTATACTAAAAAATAGACTGTCTGAGAAAAACCCCAAATAGAAATATTAGTAACAGAAAGCCCAATATTCTCAAATAAAATACCAGCAGATGCCATCACTAATAGACTAGATTCATTAGAAGAAAATATATTGTAGTTTAAAGAAAACTTGATGATAATTCACATATGAATTAAGGAAATCATGACCACAAGTGTTAAGACCCCTGGAACATAAATCTTTGAATCTGGTATATAAGAAGATGCTGAAGTACAGAATAAATGCATAGTAAAACAATTCATTGATTACTGAAGATATTTCCCCAAATGTAGGGAAATGAATGAATACTAGATGGATGAGAAATTTAGAATTCCAAATAGACATGTTAATAGAAGAAATTCTCCACTTCATATGATAAAGTATCAAGTGGTGCTGAACTAGGAAAATATTAAAGTCTTGCATAAACATTAAGAATTATTGTTTTGTATTTTTTAAGGGAAAACATGTTAAAATAATTGCACAAAGCTCTAAGGACAGGGTAGCATAGGATAATGTGCTTCAAGCCCAGAAAGAAAATAACTACTGGACAAGATTACTATTTCCACCAAATGTTGTTATTTAAAATCAAAAGATAAATAAATGTGTCCAAAATCCTAAAATATGGAATCCAGGACTATCATTGTACAGTTAAGTAAATGATGTATAAAAAGTATAAGTTCAGTAAGAAGTATGACAGGGAGGATAAGAAGAAAACAACAGAGTTTTTACAAAGAAAAAAATCAATACAAAGTATGTAAACAAACAGGAAATTAAGTAATGAATCCTTATAGTCAGCTAATCAGAAACATTCTAAGATGAATAATGGAACAATAAAAGAGAATAGAGCATTAAAAAAGCAACAGAAGCCCTCAACCACAAAAGAATAATGAGTATGTAGCTAGCAATAATAACCTAAGTGTGCAGGATGTTAACACTTCATATACAAAATGCAGACTGGTTGATGGAAACAAAAAGAGTATTCAAATATTTCTTAATGACAATAAATTCATCTCACTAAAAAGACCTTCACACTGAGTGTGAAAAGTTGAAACACGTTATTACAAGTAAATGTAACAAAGAAAACAGTGGGAATAGCTTTAATCATTTCTCACACAGTAGACATGAAATCAAAATAATTTAAAAGAGATAAATATTGTCAACATGCATTAACAAAGACATGAATTTATTACTTTTATGACTAAATATATATGCAATAAATGTATACAAATTTAATCAAACAGTTATTTAACATAAAAATAGGGTTAGATAGAAAAATAATTGGTGATTTCCATAACTTGCTCATCAATAGATCATACAAACTAAACACAAACAAATATACTTCAATGTTAAACTACACAATAGGTAAAATTGACTAAATAGATATTTATAGACTATTCTAAGGACTGAACAATCAACATTCTACTCAGCATATAATAAAAATGTCTCTAAAAGTGAGCATATTTTGTTGATAAATTAAGCCTTGAAAAATTACAAACTGAAGGAACTTTTTGAATCTTATAGGGATACTTGACTAAAAGTAGAATCAGAAACTAGAGAAATATAGGAAATCATGCCAACAGGAGATGATAATTTACTTTTTAATGAGTAAAAGCTCATGAAAAATATGGCAAAGCATTTTAAAACAACTGGAATATAATTAAAACTAAAGTAGAGTTTACTAAAAATTTGAGACATATTAAAGGTAGTTGAAAGAGGGAAAAATATAGGTTTGATTGCTTCAATTAAATAAAAAGGAGGTATCTCAAATAACACTGATATTTTCAAGTACTAGAGAAAGCTAAACAAACCAGACTAAAGAAACAGGATTTAAATAAACTTAAACAAGTTGGATGTAAAAATTAACAGATAGAAATAAGGAATAAAAACCAGCTAAAATAATCAAATAGAGACTAAATCAATGAAAGATCATTGAAACAAGCAATTGTTTATTTAAGGTGATCAACAAGTCTGACAACCTTCAGTTGAATGAACAAAGGGGAAAACAAAATCTCAAAATTATGAATATTAGCAGCAAAGGGGGAAGTATTAACTATGCTACTCATAACATATAGATATTAGAGGACACTGATAAAATATATGTTCAAAAAATGAACAATCCAGAAGTAATGTGAACATTCAGTGTTCCATAAATTAATACATAAATTAAAAGGTGAATAGCACATCCAATCTACTCTTATGAAACCAATATTTCTCTGATTCCAAAACTTCATAACAAAAATAATATAAAAAAAAGAAATAAATCTATGGAATGATTACCTTGATTAGAAAAGATGACAGAAATCCTCAAAAAATAAAAACAAATAAATAAATTTGTACATAAAATTTAACAATGCAATGAAAAGATTATACACTATAAATTATGATCAAGTTGGTATCATTCCAGGAAAGCAAGAATGGCATAAAATTTGGAAACCAATTAATCTTATAGAACATATAAATAGATTTACAGACATAAGTCATATGGTTGTCACAATGCTGCTGAAAACTTAGTTCATGAGGTTTAAGAGTCCTTCATAGTCAAAGCACTGGGTAATCCAACTGTTATCAGTAGTAAATGCATGTTTCAGTCCTTGACCTCTCATTCAAAGACTTGAAAAAATGCACATCAATAGCAAAGCAGTAAGAAATTTCATTAGAGATTAAAGCAAAAGTACAAAGTGGGAAAATATACTACAAGAGAGCAGAGTGACCCTTGAGCTAGATTGCAGGAGAGCAGCAGTTCACTGTTTGGCACTTCTTTTTATGGGTTGTAGGAAAGGAGGTCTGGTTACTATGGGGTGTAGTTTGCGTGGTTTTCAGTTTCGCATGACAGGCTTGGATAATGTAAGTTTTTGGTATCATTTTGTTGTTCTACTCAGCATGTCTTTTCCCATGATGAAATCTGATATTAAATAATTTATTTATTTATGTATTTGAGAGATGGGTTGGGGGGAGAGATAGGATGAGCAAATCAGGGCCTTTAACCACTGCAAACAAACTCCAAACACATGTGCCACCTTGTACATCTGGCTTACATGGGTACTGGGTAATTAAACTGGGATCCTTAGGCTATGTAGACAAACACTTTAAACATGGAGCCATTATTTTCGCCCCCAAATCTGTTTTTAATGACATGTATACTTTTGGTACTTTCAACCTGATGTCTCCCATCAATTCATGTCTTCTGAATCTTGACATCTAGCTCTGACAATTTGGGAGGTGATGCCTTGCTAGACGAGATATTTTGTTTTGGGTGGGTTTACAGGTGCTGTGATCAACTCACTCATGCTAGCATTTGGTGCACGCTCTTACTCTTTTCCATCTGCTGTAGCAGAGGTGATGTCCAGCCTCTGTTTATACTAATCTTTCCCCTGTCATCAAGGAGCTTGCCCTCTAGACTGCAAGCCAAAATAAAAACTTTTCCTTCCATCATCTGCCATTGGTCAGGGGCTTTATCCCAGCATCAAGGAAGTAACTAAAGCAGCACCCAATTCCAATTATGCACATGAATAAAATGTCAAATAAATGATTCACTCTAACAGTTCACTCAGAGAACATAGTTTACCTTACTAGACATTCACCTATAACCAATCTAGGCAGGGTCAGCCAATTTCCTGAATCAGAAAGGGGCACTGCTAAGTCTGAAATGGGGTATACATGCACTTGAAACAGCTGAGGGCCCCAGACTGCTAATGATTTACTGGGTACATTGTTAGCAAAATCAGTGTGTGTATTGCCTGAGCCGAAAGTGGTGTGCTGGGTTGCCAAGCTTTTCCTAGTCTTGCTTGTTCTAAGTTTGTCCTGAGAAACTTTCTCCCTAATTCATTAGGCATGTTGAAGGAATATGGTCATCCAACTCAGAGCTGCTTTCTGCTGAGTAGAGCATAGAACTGTTCTGGGAAGAAATGATCTCTCCTATTCTGTTCCCCAAAATAATATTTTCTCCTAGCAATTCTTTGGAGAATGTCCATGGAATTCCACAGTCTACTCATCCAGGATCAAGAACATGTCATCTGTTGTAAGTTTAATTTATTTATTTATAGATGATCATTTGAAAGTGGATTGTAGGATTCTGGAAGAGACAAATGACATGAATGTATTGCAAAGAAATCCAAGAGTAAGCAATATAGCTAGAGAGAAGACATACACACACGGGGAGTGTGGGTGGCCAAATGGCAGCAATGGTCAGCGCTGGAGTGTGACGCTCATGGGACACCGTTCAGCAGGGCTGTGGCATCTGAGACTTTCTTTGACAGAGCCAAGAAGTCTTTCAGTGACCTCTGGGAGTGCCTGTTGTCTGACAGTTCATGCTATTGCTATCTTTTCCTTGAAATTTTTGGAATTATTATGTTTATTACTGCTTATTTTTGCTTTCATTTTCCCCTTCTCAGTAGTAATAGGGGAAACCAGTTCAGATTTGTTTATACAGTCACCAATGATTAAACAGGAAAATACTGTTTCTACATAAATTTCTGAGGCTGTAATATTTAAACAGGTAAACAGATTATGGATCCTGAAACTATGACTAATTTGAATATACAAAGTTTCTTAATGTCACAAATGTATATTTCACCTAATGAGACATGTTTCTCGCACTGCTATGTCTCATGCCTTACCAATTGTTCCTATGAAACATTACTTATGATTACAGGAATTAATGGACACATTTCCTGAACCTACAGATGACTTGCTAGAAAAGGAGCCTGAAATGCTAGAGATCAAAAGGAAACCTGATCAAATAATCAGGTTGGGCCCACACAAGGAAGTAAAACAAAATACATAACTTTCAGAACTAACAATAAAGTTTGGTGGGCTCCTAAAGGAAAGACATCAATACAAAACACTGGTTGGTATATATTAACCTTTACTATATACAGGGGCATACATTAATGGAGTAAGGATGGTCTGGAAAGATGGAAAAGAGTTAAATGTCAAAATATTCCTTTTATGGAAAGACTTGCAAAGTCAGGCCCAACCTGTAAAATGGAGCAACAAAGAAAGCTCATAGAGAGACAATTAAATCAGTACTGGATTAGAAATATAGAATCATACTGTTATTTAGGCCACAAGATAATATTATATAGAGAGTGGCTAGCACTGTCCTTTCTGAGGTGAAAAATGTCTATCACCTTATAGCAGCAAGAGCTACCTACCAGGGTTCTTGGCTAGTTTCCATGAGCCTGGGTAAGATATTAACCAGTTTACAATCTTTGACTTTCTTGTTTAGGATGTTATCCCAAGATACACACCTTCTTTTGCCAGGTTGCAGCCCCGGGGTAGAGTATGAAGCTTAATCAGAAACACATGAGGCTGTGAGAGACATTTCACATTCAAATTACCACAGCCAAGCATTGCATTTTGTGCATGGTGTTAGATAGGATGTGGTTATGTACACATAGGTAGATATAGATGAGTTTGAATAGGCATGAAAACAGTTTTAGAAGATAGAAATGGTTGGTAATGCCATGTAGCAAGAAATCAGTGAGTCGGATTAAATCGTGGCATCATTTTCAAGGTTGATTTTATTTTGTCCTCTGCATCTGATATAAAATTTATACACAGCACTCAGTAGGAGTGTTATATGTAAAGTCAAAACAGTGTGACCTAAAAATTTAAAGGCAGCAAATGAGGTAAACAAACATTGTAACCAACCAAAAATCACAATTTTCATCTGAACTGACGAAGTTGGGACAGCAAAACCAAGATTGAGGACAGAATATCATCCTCATCTTTCAGTTTACTTAGAACCAAGGTTAGCATTATTTTCTCATCATTGGAAATATATTTAATAAAATTAAAAGCATCTTACACAATTTTCAGAGAATTTAAATGCTGACAGAGGAGTTTTGAGTTTAGTTACTTGAGGGATCCAATTGTAACTGTATTTGAAGATGAGTATCACCCAGTTATTTTTTTTTTCTGAATTCTACCATGATGTATTCTCAGAATAAGTTAATACAATTCTGAGGTGAGAAATATGTATAAATATTTATCTCCTTGGCTGGAGAGTTAGCTTAGCAGTTAAGCGCTTGCCTGTGAAGCCTAAGGACCCCGGTTAGGGGCTCAATTCCCCAGGACCCACATAAGCCAGATGCACAAGGTGGCGCATGTGTCTGGAGTTTGTTTGCAGTGGCTGGAGGCCCTGGTGTGCCCATTCTCTCTCTCTCTCTTTCTCTCTGCCTCTTTCTTTCTCTTGTTGTTGCTCTCAAATAAGTAAGTAAATAAATAAATAATTAAAAAATTATCTCCTCATGTGTTTCAGCACAGCATGTGGTTAAAAGTACCAGATGTAGTCATTTCCCTCCAGATTTAAGGTATTTTTTAAGGTGATTTTTTTTTCAACTGATGAAATGACATGGTGTTAGATTTAATTTTTCTAATGTTTTATTTTTCTGGACTTTACTGTAGAAATGCTGTGAAATCAATTTTGAATTTTAATGAAGTTTAAATCTCTCTTTTGATATTGTGCTTCCCTTGAAGAGGAGATGCAGAGACGACTCAGTTTTCACCAGTGTTTCATAAGCCATTCAGCACTTTAATTATAAAGGAATAATGGATGTTTTATTAAACATGTAGATTTTGAGTTAGGACAAACTATGGGGGTATCTTTTGCTAAGGAAGCAGAAAGCTTTAGCCCTTCATAGAAAATTCATTACCTATTCATATTATTCACATGAATTGATACACATTAAGGAAAGG
Organism: Dipus sagitta; assembly: GCA_036346955.1. NCBI lineage: Eukaryota > Metazoa > Chordata > Mammalia > Rodentia > Dipodidae > Dipus > Dipus sagitta. The sequence goes on along the minus strand of CM070779.1, from coordinate 113,801,706 downwards.
TCTTATAGAACTAGGGTAGCCTCAAGTTCACTATTACAGCCAAGATTAATCTACAACACCTGATTGTCCTACCAGAAACCACAGTGCTGAGATCACAGGCATGCACTACCACACCCTGCATCTATTAATACTTCTCAAAGTGTTTTTCTTATGGTTTCTTAAATATTTTAAAATTTTAGAATATTATAATTAGGTCTGTATCCCATTTTGAGTAAAATTTTATACAAATGCAGAGATAGACTCATGCAATTTTCCAAGGAAAAAAAATTGCAGATTTGGTCTGGTTAAGAGATTCGATAGTTACGTGCATGAGTTTATTACTAAGTCCTCCATTTGAATTACGTAGCCTCCTTATCAAATTTTGTGCCAGGATAATGCAAATTTGTTTTATATAGCTCCAGCACATCAGAAGGCAATAGAAATAACTGACACATGGGATTATACTGACTTAGAAAGCATTTGTTTGCTTAGCACAGGAAATAATTGAGAAGGAAGACACAGACTATAAAACGGAACAAAATATTTGCTCGCCGGCCTGGAGAGATGGCTTAGTGGTTAAGCGCTTGCCTGTGAAGCCTAAGGACCCTGGTTTGAGGCTCGATTCCCCAGGACCCACGTTAGCCAGATGCACAAGGGGGCGCACGCGTCTGGAGTTCGTTTGCAGTGGCTGGAGGCCCTGGCGCGCCCATTCTCTCTCTCTGTCTCTATCTGCCTCTTAGTCTCTCTGTCTGTCACTCTCAAATAAATAAATAAAAACAAAAATTAAAAAAAAATTGCTCGCTAGTCATATAAGCATGTGTTGTTTACTGTTTCAGTTATATTGTAATTTCTGTGAACAAATGCCTGACCAGAAGATGTGCAGGAAAGGAAAGAGGTTTTTTTTTAAATTATTATTATTATTATTATTATTATTTAACATGTTAGGGGATGTTAATCATGGAAGGAGAGAAAACAGACAGATCTCAGGAAGCCAACTTCACTTACAGCACAGCAGGAAGGTATAAGGAAGACGGGACAACAAGCGGGGCTTGACTATTACACTGCAAAGCCAGTCTCCAGTGACACACTTCCTCCAGGAAAGTTCTACCTCTAAAATGTCTCACCACCTTCCAGATCAGCATAACCAACTGGGGATTAAGTATTCCCACATGTAAGCCTAGAAGGGATGTTTTATAGTCACACCACCACCGTTCACTTTTCTCATTGCTGTTACAAAATACTTGACAAATGTGGCTAAAGAAAGAAACACAGGGCCAGTGGAATTTGAAGGGTTATTTCGTCTTGTTTTATATGTCATAGTGAAGCAACTGGTAATAGTGCATTCTGAACTGATGAAGCAGAGAGGAGAATGGCAGCATGTAGCTTGCTCCCACCTAGTCCAGGACCTCAATCATCTGCATACATGATGAGTCTTCCCTACTCAGTTAACCTTCTCTCAAAATTCCCTCACAGCCATGATGAAAAGAACATTTCCTAGGTGATATGAAATCCACTTAATTTAATACTGAACATTAACTAAAAGATGGTATTCATATCCACAATGTAAAAATTACTCATGAAAGCAAACATTGATAAGAAAGAACCTCAAAAATAATCCACCAAAAACTAAGAAAATATGCAGAGTAAGCAATTTTCCAGAGAAGTTCAACTGGTTACTGAAACATATGAAAACGTACTGAAGCCAGTTGTGGTGGCACACGCCTTTAATCCCAGCACTCAGGACACAGAGGTAGGAGGATCGCCATGAGTTTGAGGCCACCCAGAGACTCCATAGTGAATTTCAGGTCAGCCTGAGCTAGAGTTAGTCCCTACCTTGAAACGACCCCCCCCCAAAAAAAAATAAGTACTCAACATCTTTATCCACCAGTGAAATCACAGGAATGTCATACACTTAGATTTTTATCTCATCATAGACAGAATTATTATCTCAAAACCAACAACAGAAACAATGGTGGTGAGGGTACTATTAAGAAGGGAACTTTATAAGCTACTTTTAGGAATTTAGATTCAGTCACTATGGAAATAATTATAGATGTTTCTTGAAAATTAAAAGTGAACTATTGCACCATTATCCAGCTATATTACTTTTGGTTATATATGCACAGGAATCAAAGTCAGTTTAAAACAGATGAACTTGCATCCTCATGCTCCCTGATGCTATTCATAATAGTGAAATTATGGAATTAGATAGGAACCAATCATTTTAAAGAGAGAATTGTGTACAAGGGAGCACTATTCAGATACATAGAAGAAAACAACATGCCATATTTTGGAAAGCGGATGGAACTTAGAGTCATTATTTTAACAAATATAAGCCAGACTCTGAGATTTAAATATAGTATATTTCTGTCATATGTGAAAATGAAAAAATGCAAATCTTGATAGTACAAGAGAAAAAAAGATAAACTCACAGGGCTTTTCTCCATTTATATAATCCTTAAAGAATTACTAGGTGGGGGATAGAGAGAGAGAAGAGGCTCTCAGGTGGAGCTGAATTGAATGTATGCAGGGAACTTTGGTGACGTGGCTTTCAAAAATCATCACCCATGTTGAACCAGGCTTTTCAATGTTAAAGATTCTCTTCTATGCAACCCATTTCCCTTAAAATATTTTTTTTATTTATTTGCAAGCAGAGAGGAACAGAGAGAAAAGAGAAAGACACACAGAGAGAATGGATGAGACAGGGCTTCTAGTTACTGCAAACAAACTCCAGACACCTTTGTGCATCTGTCCTTATGTGGGATATGGGTACTGAGGAATTGAACCTGAGTTGTTAGACTTTGAAGGCAAGTGCCCTAACCCTTGAACCATCTCTCCAGCCCAATTTATTTCATGTTTTTGTGGGTAGCTTATCCAGGGTGAAGGAAATTTATTCATATCTTTCCAGGAAAAATTGTATAACGTCATATACTGAGAGACATCTATACATGTAGGAATAAAACTATGAAAATAATGTGAATTAAAAATGATTAGATAGGCCAGCTCAGAATAACTCATCTTAGAGACAGGTGTGAAGAGAAGCATATTCAAAACATAGTAGCTCTTTTTCAACCATGGGTAAGTCAAGCCTCTGAGCTTTGGTTTGATCTGTTGTCAAATGTGAGAGTTTGGGTTGGAGAGATGGCTTAGTGGTTAAGGCATTTGCCTGCAAAGACAAATGACTTTGGTTAGATTCCCCAGGACCCACATAAGCAAGATGCTCAAGGGGGTGCATACATCTGGAGTTCTTTTGCGGTGTCTAGAGGCCCTGGCGTGCCCATTCTCTCTCTCTCTCTTTCTCTCTCTCTCCCTCACTTTGTCTGCTTCTTTCCCTCTCTCATTCTCTCAAATCAATCAATAAATTTTTTTAAAATGTGAGTTTATATGGTACTGATGTTTTCCACCTCTGAAAAATAATGTGTCCTACTTAAAAATTTTTATTTATTTATTTATTTATTTATTTATTTATTTATTTATGAGGAAGAGAGAGAGAATAGTCCATCCAGGGCCTCTAGCACTAACAAACTAACTGCAGATGCATGTGCCACCTTATGCATCTGGTTTTTCATGGGTACTGGGGAACTGAACCCAGGTCCTTAGGCTTTGCAGGTAAGCACCTTAACCACTACACCAACTCTCCAGCCAGAACATCTTTTTTAATAGACAAATTTAATTTGTGACTCCTGTTAGAGGCTTCTCAATTGATGTGGTTTTTAAAGAGTTCAGAAGATGCTGTGTAATTTTTAATGAAGATTGCTTTATCTTTTAAAAATATATAAAATACTTTCTGAGGCAGGCTTTCCTTTCATTTATCATTGTTTAAGGGAAAACTACCAGTGAAGCCCTTACATGGAAATACAACAATATAGAACAAATGGGCAGCATTAGTACTTATCAAACAATAATTAACATAGAGTTGATAAACTATAATTGTATAATTTTTAAACTCATGTTGTTACATGATAATTAATAAACATTTTACCATAACAGAATGTGGAATTTTATAATGTAAGCATAGAAAGAACCCTAATGTCTTATTCTCATGGTATTTCTATATAAACTGTAAGCTTCACAAGGCAAGAGAGTTTTGCCTTGTTACATTCTTATTTCATGTTATTTGTTTATTTTTTTTTTAGGTAGGGTCTCACTCTAGCCCAACTTGAACTGGTATTCACTATGAAGTAGTTCCAGGCTAGCTTCAAACATGCTATCCTCCTATTTCTGCTTCCCATGTACTAGGATTATAGCTGTGAGCCACTATACCCATCTGTCTTGTTTTTTTTTTTTTTTTTTTTTTTGTATATTTTTCGAAGTAGGGTATCACTCTGGCCCAAGCTGACCTTGAATTCATTATGTAGTCTCATGGTGGCCTCAAACTCACAATGCTCCTTCTACCTCTGCCTCCAGAGTGCTAAAATTGAAGCCATGTGCCACCACACATGGCTGCCTTATTACATTTTTTCCTTCAGTTTTCTAAAATTGTGTTTGGTGGAATAGAGTAAGTATATCTTACATATTTTGAGTACAGTATAATTTCCTTTATATATTAGTACAAAAACTGTTGACAAATATCTCTAATAACCTTATACAGACAGTTCATTTCCACTCCTATATTACATCTAAATTTATAGGAATTAACTTCTGTGTTAATAAATGTTTTGCCAAAGTTTCTATCTACTATGAGTAAAATTTAGGATTAACTGCTCGGCATATTATTTCCAATGGAGATTATTAAAACTTTACTACCTCTTTTATTTTTATTTATTCATTTAAGAGAGAGAGAGGTAGAGAGAGAAAGAGATATATATAGAGAGAAAATGAATACAGGCACACCATGACCCCTAGTCACTGCAAACGAACTCCAGATGCATGTGCCACCTTGTGCATCTGGCTTATGTGGTATTGGGGAAACAAACATGGGTCTTTAGACTTCACTAAGCAATCTATCCTGTCCAGTATTTTGTTATCTGTTTTACCTCCACTGTTATAAACTGAACATCATCTTTTCTTATTTATCCTAGCTAACTGCTAAATACAATAATACAATATTTTAGTTGATGGTAAAGTAATTTTGGTTGAATCACTGCCTGTTGATTAATATAAAGACTGTCATCTCTGATTGCCTATGAGGCTGACTCAAGTGAAGCAAATTTATACTTGGTACAGAGAACCAAGCCTATGGCCCTAAAGTTCTTAGACCCAAGAGTAAAGATCACACTGTTGTTTTTGTTTTTTGTTTTTTGTTTTTTGTTTTTTGTTTTTTGTTTTTTTTTTTGGCTAAAAGGAGCAGTTACACTAAACTCAATGCCATTTGTTTGTTTATCTATTTATTTATCCATTAATTTCTTTATTTGAGACACAGAGAAAGAGAGAGAGAGAGAGAGAGAGAGAATGGTCATGCCAGGTTCTTGAACCACTGCAAACAAACTCCAGATGCATGTGCCACCTTGTACATCTGGCTTACATGGGTTCTAGGAAGTCAGACCTGAACCTTAGGCTTCACAGGCAAGTGCCTTAACTGCTATGTCATCTCTCCAGTCCCCCAAAGTCTTAAATAACCCTTTTAGCCCCTTTGATCCATATTGCTCTTACTCTTGATTACAGAACATACTTTTTACAGATGGGAGCAAATACTAAGGAGATCCAATCCCATCAGAATGAAAAGAAAAGAAAGACAACTGACTAGCATAAGAAAGTCATCTCATTACCACATTGGCCAGGGTTTGGAAGACATTTCAGAAGAAGGGGTAGATTAAACATGAGTGCTGCTCTTACTGCTAGCCTGAGAATTTCCTCCAAGGAGATGGCGGTAGATACTGAGGGAACACACAACTAACTCATTGAAGTAGAAAATCAGAGACTTCTAAGGGCTATACACTAAGGAGACTTATAGCATGCTTGTATGGCTTCTAGTTTAATCTAATATTTTGATAATTTTATGTTTTTCTTTTTAATTTATATATATATGTGTGTGTGTGTGTGTGTGTGTGTGTACACCAAGGTATCTTGCCACTGAAAATGAAAACCAGACACAGGTGACACTTTTTTTTTTCTGGCTTTATACTTGTATTGAAAAACAACTTTCATGAATAATTCTACTATTCTTTATTTTAAAGAAGTATTGTGACCAACTTCTGCTCAAGATGGCATTCTCATAACCACATTTCAGCTTCCAAGGTAACATCAGGCAAGATCTGTGGGACTCCAGTTTGAATAGGTCTTAGCAGACCTCTAGCGCGTGAGTATGGAGGGGCACATATTGGAATCTGATGATTCCCACACTCTCAGGTAGCCCACCAGACCCTCAGGTCCCCCCAACCACTCACACCAACCACAATGCCCCTGACTTCCTGACCAGGTTCTCTGCTGTGCTACCTTCAGGCTCCAGAACCCATGGCCTATGCTCTTTCCCTGTATTCTGGTGATCCCCCCAACTGCATCTACCATGGACCCATGCACTTGTCAATGGCCCATGCATTTTCCCTGTCTCCCAGAAGCCCCCACACCACTGCCTCTGTTGGCCACCTGCACAATCTTTGTCTCTTGTTGGCCCGTGCACACTGCATCTGTCAGTGGCCTGCATACCTAAGCTGCCTCCCAGAGGCTCCACCCCACTTGCCTGTTGGTGGTCCACATGCCTTCCCTGTCTCCCAGAGCCCCCCACACTGCAACTCTTGGTGGCCCATGCACCTTTCCTCTTGTCTGGAGGCCTCTACCCCACAGCATCTGTTGGTGGGTGGCCCACACACCCAGCTTCTCTCAGTGGCATGTGTACCTTCCCTGTCTCCCAGAAGCTCCTCCCACTTCATCTGTTGGTGGTCTGCACATACTTCCCTGTCTCCTGTAGGCACCCACCTCACTGAGTCGGTAGGTGGCCCACCATACTCCAGGCTCCAAGAGCCCCTCACCACCATGAGCCCCTCACCCCCACCCCACCCCTACTGCATCTTTAGTGACCAGAACATATTTCCTCTGTCTCACAGAAGCCCCTCCATTACATCTAGCCCCTGCCTGGCTCCTCCTGGTTGCACAAAATGAGCTCATGGTCCTCCACAACCTGTGAATACCAAAATACAAAGCCATTATTATCCCATTCTATTCAAACATAAAATGGAGCACTCACTAAAGACACTATAAGTGAAGTCTTCCTTCCTCCTTAACTAAATAAGATTGCCAGACTGTGATGGACAGACTATAACACAAAACAACAAACTGAAGGAGCTCAAACGAGGTTGCTGAGTCCCACAGTAGACGTCATAGAGGAGCCAACAGGAATAGAACCACAAAATGAAGCTACAAGACATGTGACCCTGACCAAGCAAATGACAAGGACCAACAATCAAAGAAATGAAACCCACACACCTATCTTCACTAGGCTTGACATAATAGACAAAAACCTGTGAGATCTCATAGAGACTTAAAAGATTTGAAGATGAGCCAAAAGATCGAGGATTTCAATAACTAGCTGGCTGAGCTTAATGAAGGCATAAGTATGCAAGAGTGAATTCCATGCAGACATTCAAAACAGCATTCAGATAATCAAAACATGGCCTGAAACTGGAACTTAACAATGGGTGGATGCTATACAGAAATAGGCAATAGAAAATACAACCAAACTGAAGTAGTGAAGACCTCTCTAGAAAACCTGAAGAAAAGAGTTGATCAAGTGGAGGACAGAACGTCAGAGATGGAAAAAAAAAAAAAACAGATGAAACATTTCAGGGGTCTAAAATCATTAATAAGCTCAAAAAGTCTTGTGAACAGAACATGAGGTAACTGTGGGATACATTAATACATCCTAACATTTGGATCATCTGTATACCAGAAGGGGAAGAAATTAAGACAAAAGGCATGGAGAACTTATTCAACAAAAAGGATCAAAGAAAACTTTACCACCCTCTCAAAAGAGAGTCTTATAAAGATACAAGAAGCTAGCAGAATTCCAAACAGACTGGACCAAAGGAAAACTTTCCAAGGCCCATTGTCATTAAAACTCTAAAGAAGGAAAAAAAGAGAAAGAGTGCTAAAAGCAGCAAGAGAGAAACAACACATACAAAGAAATTCTATCAGAATTACCTCAGATTTCTCAATGAAAACCCTGAAAGCTAGAAGGGCCTGGAATGAAGCACTTCAAAGTATAAAAAAGTAGAGCTTCCAACCCAAACAACTGTACTCAGCGAAAGTATCCCTCATAATAGACGGTGAAAGAAAAAAACTTTCAGTGATAAAACCAGCTCCATGATTACATGAAAACAAAGTCAAACCTATAGAGAATACTTCAGGGATCTTTCCACAGAGTAGAATCAGACAAGCAAACTCAAATGCCTACAAGAGACTTCCAGTCAAGATAGCATACTCCTAACCATGCTTCAGCTCCATAGGTAATATCACACAAGATCTGTGGGGCTCCAGTTTGTATAGGTCTTAGCAGACCTCCAGTGGTTAGGTATGGAGAGGCAGAGTTGGGACCCTGCTGATTCCCACTCTCTCAGGTATTCTACTAGATCCCTAGGTTCCCCCAAACACTTGCCCAGCAGCCATGCCCCTGACTGCCTGACCAGGTTGTCTACTGTGTTACCTTCAGGCAATCAGCTTCCGGGAGTAACAAGTGAGTCCTCAATAATCTGCTCATCTGGATTCAGTAGGAGATCAAGTGCAAGTTCCAGAGCCCCAGAGCCATAAGCAAGACACAGGTGAAACCAAGTTAAAGGGAACCCAGAACTCCATTCCCATCTTTGGTATTAAGTACTAGCCCAGAGCAGCCGATGTACTTACACCCTACACAACCTGCATATCCCAAAATACAAAGCCATCATTACTCTGTTGTAGTCAAACATAAAATGGTACACTCACTGAAGACAATACAAAAAAAAAAAAAAAACTTGCTTACTCTTTAATTAAAAAATATTCCCACACTGTGATGGGTACATTATATCACAGAAGATACTACACAAAACATAAAATGGAGGGAGCTCCAACAAGGTTGTCTAGTTCAAAAATAGGAGTCTCCAATGAAAACATAGAGGAGTAGAACCCCAAAATGAAGACACAAGATATGTGACCCTGACCAAGAAAATGGAATCAAATCTATAAGAAAATAACAATAGTGTAAACAAAACCCAAGCAGTTGACTTCACTAGAATTGACGTAAACGACAAAAACCCAAGAGACCACAAAAGAGTGATAAATGAATTGAAGGTGACACAGGGAAAGTATCCTTCATAATAGCCAAACCTACAGAAAATATTTCAGGGAATTCTCCACACAGAAGAGTAAAACAACCAATCTCAAGAGCCTATCAAGACGAAGACCACAATAATCAAAATTAGAGCATGCTATAAAAAGTACAAAGTCCAGCCGGGCGTGGTGGCGCATGCCTTTGATCCCAGCACTTGTGAGGCAGAGGTAGGAGGATTGCCATGAGTTCGGGGCCACCCTGAGACTCCATAGTGAATTCCAGGTCAGTCTGGGCTAGAGTGAGACCCTACCTCGAAAAACCAAAAAAAGAAAAAGTCCAAAGTCCAAGAAAAAACCAAACCCCATAATACCTTAACCTTGGAGGAATTCAATGGAGCCTCACATTTATAACCTTAAATGTTAATGTTCTTAACTCACCCATATAAAGATCCTAGTTAAGAGGGTGGATCAGAGAAACAAAACCTTTGGTTTGCTGTCTTCAAGAAACCCACTTCATCACTAAAGATAGACACTTAGTCAGAGAGAAAGGATGAAAAATGATATTTCAAACAAATGTGAATAAGAAATAAACTGCTATATGAATATCTGATAAAATAGATTCAAATGAAAAGTAATTTAAAAGAACAAAGAAGGCCACTTCTTACTCACAAAGGGAATGATCCACCAAGAGGGCATAAAAATCAAAAATGTATATGCACCAAACACAGTTGCATCATATTTTTTTTCTTTATTAGTTAGTTTTGTATTCAGCAAATACAGTCAGTCCCCAACACCTCATCACTGAAGCAGACCAAAAATGAACCCAACATGGCTCAGGGAAATTTTACAGTTGCATCTTATTTTATAAAACGAAACCTACTTGACTTCAAATCAGAAATAAACACCAACACCATCAAAGGTGGGGACTTGAATACTCAACTATCATCAATAGACAGACCATCATAATAGAAAATTAATAGGGAAGTAAGAAAGCTCAACAACCCAATAGATAAACTACACATAATTGACATCTGCAGAATATCACATCCCAATTCTGCAGAACACACATTATTCTCAATAGCCCAGGGAAACTTCTCCAAATCAGGTCATGTATTAAGCCATAAAGCATGTCTCCATAAATTCAAGAAAATTGACATTATTTATGGCATCATATCAGATCACAATGCTGGAAAGTCAGAAATTAGCAACAAGAAATGCTTCAGGAATTCTAACAGCTCCTGGAGACTGAACAACACACTTTTAAAAAATGAATGGATAGTGGAAGAAATTTTAAAAAAGGAATTTTAAAAGTTTCTCAAATTGAATGACAATGAGAACACAATTTACCAAAATTTATGGGATACAGTGAAGGCAGCCATAAGGGGAAAATTCATATCACTAATTTTTTTTCATAGCAAAGACATAGAGAACTCAAATGAATAACCTACCCTTCCACCTAAAGCTGTTGGAAAAACAAGAAGAATCCAACTCAAAGAGCTCCAAAAGGAAGAAAGATTCCAGACCAGAGCAGAAATTAATGAACTGGAAATGAAGAAAACAACTTTAAAAAATGATGAAATGAAGAGCTGGTTCTTTAAAAAAATAGACAAGATTGATAAACCCCTGGCCAATTTGATCAAGTGAAAAAAGAGAGAGAGAGAGAAGTCTCAAATTAACAAAATCATAAATGAAAGAGGAGAGGTCAAGACACACATCAACAAAATTGGAAAAATCACTGGGACTTACCTCCAAATCCTTTGCTCCACAAAATTGGATAATTGGATAGAGATGGATGAGTTCCTAGACACATACCACCTACAAAAACTAAACTCAGATCAAGATAATCTCCTAAATAAACCTATTATATCCATTGAGATTGAAAAAATTAATCAAATACCTCCCTCAAAAGAGTCCAGGACTGCATGGTTTCTCAGCCTGACCTAATCAAATTTTTATTGAAGAACTGAAACCAAATTTTCTCAAACTATTTCACATAACCAGAGAACAGAAATGCTCCCCAAATCTTTTTTTGTGTTTGCTTATTTTTTTTAATTAATTAGTTTTGTACTCAGTAAATATAGTCAATTTGGTGCCATTATTAGGCTCATCCATTACCTACTCCTGCCCCTTGGCTCCTCCTTGTTGAAGTATATGGGTCATGCATTCTGGAGTTAGCCCACAGTTATGGGTAGGATAAGTGTCTGCATATCATGACCCAACATGTGGCTCTGACATTCTTTCCGCCCCCTCTTCTGCAAAATTTCCCTGAGGCATGTTGGGTTCATTTTTGGTCTGCTTCAGTGATGAGTTGTTGGGGGCCTCTGGGTCTCTGGCTCTCTGATTTGGTAGGAGTAGATTTTTCTCTGTGTTGATCTCCTTCACCCATGCGCTGGTACCCGGTTCACCAAAAAAACAGCACCCTTGCTTGTTCCGCCAATTGTTCTTAGTTTCAGCTGGGGCCCTTTTGAGGTATGATGGAGTGGCTCTCTCCTTAGGATCTACATCTATGGAGATCTATATCTATGTATATCTATATATATAATACACTATATCTATGTAGATCTATATCTAAGTAGATCTATATATGTAATACACTACATATATAAACTTAATTACTAGGACCACATGATCATTTCAATAGACACAAACAAGACCTTTGACAAAATAGAACATTACTGCTCATTTATGGGCATTTTATGTTATATGCATTAATTTTCTATTAATGATAAACAGTTCATTCATTTTGCAACTTAATTTACACTTATTATCTCATACTTTTTATTGGATATAAGTCTGGAAATGTTAGCTGTTTTTTGTTGTTGTTTGTTTGTTTTGCTGACACTCCTACATATTTGTTTCCATGGTTATTCTAAATCTCTTAAAGTTCACTCTCAGAGATTGGCCATAATTCCTCCAATCATGCTCTGTTCTAAAGTGATGGCTCATATGAAAATGAATTAAGGTATTTAAAAATATACCCTTCATGCTCCTAATAACGCTTCAGGGTATATTAAACATTTTACATTTAAAGCATATAACCCCTTTGAAGGGCAGCCTTCAAATCATGCACACTTCATTTATTAGAAGTGAAGAAGAATTAATGCTAGAGACACTTGAGGAGAAAGGCCATGAGGGCTGACATTTGTTATGACACTTTATTGTATTTTTCTATGCTATCCAGTGGCTATAAGTCACATTGCTCCTGTGGAATAATCTTGAATGACAGAAAAGTTTGAATCAAGAAATTATAGGCTTCATTCTCTAAATAAATAATTTGCAATTTTCATGGAAAAAAGTAAAGTGAAGTGGAAATTTCATTTTTTTTCACAAAAACTTCTTTTCATAATGACATAATTGGAGAATCATTGACCCTTGTGTTTGAATATTTCAAAAAAAGGGAAATACTTTAATGAATATTTAGTTTAACATCAAATCTGTCTTCATCTCACCAGAAATATATACAAAATACACATCGACTATTTTATAAATTTTTCATATTAGTATAAATCAACATATTATTTGATTAAATTATCATATAATGTGCCAAAAAATAAACATTATTAGGCCCAAAGTAAGCATTAAAATTCTTAAGTCTTAGTCTTTAATGAGAAATATACTGGAATATATATGTATAATGTATATGTATATATACACACACACATTAAACAGGTGCAGAAAATGGCAACATCATTTTTTTTCAGTTACAATCAAAACTGCAAAGTTCTGAAAAGTAGCATAACTTTTTACTACAGGAGGTTGTAAATATGTTTTAAAAATGTGATTTATAGGGCTGGAGGGATTGCTTAGCGGTTAAGGTGTTTGGCCAAGGTGCAAGGCCAAAGGACCCAGGTTCGATTCCCCAGAACCCACGTTAGCCAGATGCACAAGGGGGCACATGCATCTGGAGTTAGTTTGCAGTGGCTGGAGGCCCTGGTGCACCCATTCTCTCTCTCTCCCTCTTTCTCTGTTAAATAAATAAATGAAAATAAAATGTTTTTTAAAATGTGATTTACAAAAGCATATTTCAAACATGCCTTCATTATAAATATATTCTAAAATTTTATTTTCAATAGTAAAACACAAAGAAGTAGACAAAATAATAATTTTCAAGTTACAGTTAGAGTTAAATAACCTTAATTTATGGGCAGAATTTTTAATATTTTACTTATTTGTAGAGGGGGGAGAGAGCAAGAGAAAGGGAAAGAAAACAAACTCCAGGATCTCTGGAACAGAAGACATTTTACAGAAGTTACAAGTGATAATTTTAAATGAAAGAGTGAAATGGTGACAATTAATCATGTTCATGTAGGCTTTGGTTTTGGTTTTCTACTTAATGTCAACCAAAGTTTGCACCACAAAGGAGAAAGCCAGTTACTTAAGTTACAACATCAAAAGTGTATGAAGCAAGCCAGGAGTGATGGTGCATGCCTTTAATCCCAGCACTCAGTGGCAGATGTAAGAGCATTGCTGTGAGTTCAAGGCCACCCAGAAACTATGAATTCCAGATCAGCCTAGGCTAGAGTGAGAACCTATTTCGAAAAAAAAAAAAAGTATATGAAACAGTTAGCTTTAGTAATATTTTAGAAAAACTTATCAAAATTAAAGTAATATTCTACACAAAGCAGACAAGTCAGAACATTTGAAACTCCCTCACACTGCCCTGTGTCTTGAAGGCAAATGTGACTGTCATCTGTCACAGCTGTAGACTTTGAAGTTACTATGTGCTGCTGTCTGTAATCTTTCAATGTCTCCTATCATCTCTCAATTAGTACATCTATTTGATTTGTACAATTATTACAAATCTTCCTTAATATTAAGATCACTACTACTTGTGAATTATACAATCAAAAATCTCAGGGAAATGTTATTAAAATGAACCTATTACCTGGTAAGGAGAATAAATAATGATGGAAGTGGAGAAGGTGAAGTCACTCAATTAATTTAAAAGGCAGAATAATGGAAAATGCTTATGAAATAATTTGTAGAATTCTAATAAATAAAAATCTTTAAAAATACCTTATTTATTTGAGAGAGAGAGAGAGAGAGAATGTGCAAAGGGACCTCATAGCTTTTCAGGCAAGTACTTTAACTGCTAAGCCATCTCTCCAGGCCCTAATAAAATAAAAGTTTTATTTAGCACATTTGAAGAAACTTTTATGCACATGATAAGATAATTTCTTTTATAAGTTATCTTATTTATTCATTTGTAGGCAGAGAGATAAAATGAGAAACAGAGAGAGAGAGTAAGAGCAAGCCAGGGCCTCCTTGTGTTTCTGGCTTATGTGGGTACTTGGGAATCATACCTGGGTTGTTAGACAAGCACCATCTCTTCAGACTCAATAAAACCATTTCTAACATACACTAATAATCATCAAAGTTATAGATGCACTGCTAAAAGTATTACTACTTAAGAAGGAACATGTTTCTTTGCACTACATAATAACATATTTATATTACATAGACTTTAATGGAAGATATATCTACTGCATTGAATAAAATTATTAATAATCCCATTTCAGAATAGAAAAGAAAAATTGTCATTCCTTAATTCATTTATTGATAAAATAGCTGAGGTTTTTTTCTACACTTGGCAATTTGTTAAACGTGGTGAACAAGTATGATACAATTAATAAAATTAAGACTATCTACCTTATACTAAATATGTAACAGTTGTTTTGAGCTAATAAGTTATTCAATTAATTTGATGATTGTAATAACTAATTACAAGTGAATAACTTTCTAATATACCTACATTAAAGAACAATGACATAGTGCTTAGATATAAACTCAATGATACTTGTTCAAACTTCAGTTATGAAAATCATGTGTTACGATATTTTAGTAAATGAACAAAGAGTTACATGGTACATGACATTGATGGGAAATTTGAGAATAATTATTTCTATTGAAAAGTAATACAACTCTTTGTATCACTGTACAGAAAATAAGAGCATTAGTTTACATATGACAGTTCTTCAGACTTATAGCATATGTTAAAATTAATAGTCTTTTGTGTTGAAGTTAATTTTCTTGCTTATATATGTCTTCATTACAAGGAAACTGAAACTACTATTTTAGTTTAACATTAAAAATCCCTGCTTTTTGGAAAATACATTTAATAAAGATATTTAAGTTATTCTGCTTACATTTACTAATAACAATAATTTACTAGTTTGAGTAAATAGAGCTACATGGATTAAAAAATATGTTTGTCTCATTGGGCAAATCTAATAATCTAATTTCCAGAAGGGGCACATAGATTATGACACTTTTAAATGAAATTTATGAAATATTTAATTTAGTCAACAAAGACTTATGTAAATTCCTTTATTTATATAATGATAACAATGTAATCAAAATTTTATAACTTTAAATGCTTATTGAATTTCAAATTTAAAAGTTGTCTATGATCATAAATAACACAGGTATTTTAGGATAGTAATAGCACTTTTAGAATGATGTTAATATTAAATTCATGCTAAATCAAAGCTCATTTTATTTAAGTAAGTATTTGCAGAGTCTATTGAAGCATAAAACACTGGAAGTATTAAGGTGACATCTCAGATAATCTATTTTATTAAGATTTTTTTTACCTATATTACAATTATATTAAGTTGTGTTAAGTTCATGTACATTTCTTGAAACCTTTAATCCTTTTTAAATGTGACCAATCACATGTTCTGACCCAAAATGTACATGGTATAAGAAGGAAAGAAAAATATAGAGGTCTAATGTGACACATCTCAGGTCAAAATAAAGCTTTTATCCTAACAATGATGCTAGAATTATCTTTTCTCATTTGTAGAGCATGAGTTTATGTTCCTGAACAAACGAGTTACTCAGTGGAAACGGCAACAATCAGGGGCATTCTCCATGAGTCATTATCCTTTTAGAGCTGGTGTTATACTGCATTTGTGCTGGTTCCGATGATTATCCAAAGCATGATGGAGTTTTTGAAGTGTGGGGCAGAGTCCACCAAGGCCACCGCCTCCAGACACTGATCTGAGGTTTGGATTTTTAAGCAACTCTATGGTCTTAAAATAGCAATTAATGCAACATCCATGTATAAAATGAAGTTAAGACTTGTGATTATTTTTGTTGTTTTTAGACAGGATGCTTGTAGCCTAGAATTCAGTCACTGTGTGATGATGATTTTCAACTCCTGGCTGTCCTAACTTCACCTCCCAAGTGTTAGGATTATAAGATTATGCATTAATCTAGAAATAACGGTGATATTTATAAGGCAAATTGAGTGATGCCCACTGATTGCATCCAACCTTTAAATGTTTTCTATTGCCTTTAAAACCAAATGTGCATTGACAACATGGCTCTTGATGCTAGAAAATCAAAAGCCTCTAGTATACCTTCCTCATCTCTTAGTCTCTCCTTACAAATGAGGCTCAGGCCACAATGACCTCTTTTAACTCTTTGAACAGTCCTAACTCTTTTTCATATTCATGTACCTGCACCATGATTCCTGCCCTGCCAGGAAATCTCCTGTCTGCATTGTTGGGGTCCATTCTCTTCTTAACTCCATTTGCATTTGGAATTAAATCATCTAAGCAGGCTTTCTTTGATGTCTCTTTTTAAAAAATGCTTCCCTGTGACCACAATACTACATCTTGCCAGCAGTTTCTTCTTAGTAGATTTTAACATAGCTATAATTTTGAAAACCCAAGTGTATTTATTTGCTTCCTGTGTTTTATTCCATCTTTTCCTCTGGATTGTAGAGGCAGAGATTATATCTACTCTGTCTGTTCTCAAACTTTACCCTCAGCAGTATGATTATTGAAGGTACTAATTCACCAGAAAATTACAACAATGGAAAAAAAAATGAGTAACAATATTTATCTAATTTAGCATACTTACCTAAATACTCAAAAACACTAGAACTTATGTAAACAAAAAGATTATAAAGGAGATCAAAGAGTTCAGATGCAGATCTGAGAGCCAAATATTTTACTCTTTTTTTTTGAACTCCATTTATTTATTTATATGCACTGCTCTTCTATTTTTTCTCCTTCATTCCCTTTTTCCTGGGGCTGTCCTCTGCGAGATTATAGGATTTACTGTAGGTCATGAAGGCCTAAATCAGTCCCAATTCCCACCCATTCTATAGCTCTTACAATCTTTCTGTCCCCTCATCCACAATGTTTCCTGAACCATGACAGGCCTGTTGGCAGACTAATTTAATGTTGAGTTCTTTGTAGCCTCTGGATTTCTGCTTTGATAGGATGTGTTCAATCACCTTGTCTACCACCATTACCCTGGAGCTGGTTACCAGGTTAGAGTGTTTTAGTAGTGATAGATTATAATTCTCAGATCTTAACTCATGTTCATAATGGGAAACATCTTCATTCCATGAGCTAAAGGGGCGTTAGACATGGTCCATTAGAGTTAAGTAGAGAATATTCTGCATCTGAAATGCTTTCCCCTTCAGGAAAGCTGTTCAACAAGGAATGATGAGTCTCTCATAGCCTGACTTGTGAGGTTGTGGAACATGGCATTAGGTGGAAACCATCTCAAGTGTTATAGAAGCAGAGACAATAAAATATCTAACTTATTATTCCTCTCTGAGACAAGGTCTACAGATTTCAGTGGCAATACGATGGACATCTGTTCGTGATGGACTTGCTCACATAAGAAATTAGGGACACATAGTTATTGCGCCCTGAGGTCCCCATGCATATCAGGCATTATAAAATAGTAGAGTAAGGGTAGTTATTATTGAGGGAACTGGGTATACTATATTTGGTTTGAATCCTTATTTAACTGGGCTCAGTAGGACTGTGATCATAGTAGAGTTAATACAAATAAATAAATTCAGCAGGGCCACTGAGGCTTTAGTGGTTTTCCTGAGTCCCATGGTGGGACATGATATTTATGCATATGTTAGTTACTATGCTCATTGTTGTGATTGAACACCTGACAAAAAGAAGCTTAAGGAAGGAAGGGTTATAGTCCCTGAGGTCATCATAAGGCATGGCAGCAGGAGTAGGAGGCCATCTAGTCGTATTTACATCAATAGTCAGGAGGCAGAGAATGAATCTGAAGTTAGGCTAGACTATAAAATTTTAAGGACTGCCTGCAGTGGCCCACTTCCTCCTGCAAGGCCCAATCTCTTAAAGGTTCCACAACCTTCCCAAGCAAAACAACAAAGTGCGGACCAAGTGTACAAACGCATGAGACTATGAAGGGGGTTGGAGAGGCTCTGGTGGTGGATCTGAATAATTTACACTGGCACATAAATTGGATTCATAATGATCTAAAACATTTAGAAAAAGATGAAACAAAACAGATGATTATGACTCCCCATGCTATTTGGAAGCAAATGTGGCAAGATTTTTAGTGAGCCATAATTACTAGGAAAAAAAAATTACAGAAGTCCAAATGCTATGGTTTTGATAATTTTGGCTGGTCATAAAGCCTGAGAGCCAGTTCACCAAACTGATAAAAGAATGAGTTGAAGAAAGGGAGGTACATGATGTTTCCACTGCAATTACCCCCTCCCCCACCCTGTGCTATGATTACAGAATATCTCCTGAAGTATAAACTGCCCTAGTCACTCCACTCATGCAGTTGGCTGTGAAGGAGGCAAGGCCATTCATGTAGACCAGAGGCCACAATGGAATTGAACATTTGTTAGTTCCATACAAACATGAAAAAAAAAAAAACATTCAGGCATTAATAATTACTGGTGTAGCTTAATTAGTGCCAAGGGACAAAGTTATTGGAGACACTGGACAGCAGTGATTGGAAATGTACAGAGAACACTACAGCTGAGAATAACTAACCTTGCCTTAGAATTGGGCAGTCATTTTCCCCAGCAGCGTACTATGTCCATTCCTCTCCTCTTCAGTCAAAGAACATACTTGGAGTGGACGTACAGCATGGACATATGCTGCACACCATCTTCTGAAAGATTTTCCTAAAAGGACAAAGAAAAATGCAGTTTATGCTTGAATGAGATAGAAGCCTGCAATTTCCTTATCCTGACTATCAAAATACAGACTGCCTTGGGAATTAAATGAGATTGCTGAAACCATAAAAGACTTGCAAATAGTAGAGATTATGTACCTATGCCAAAGACATTTCAACTGGCCAGTGGTGCCTATGAAGATAAATATTCATGGGGAGTGGCTATGGTTTAAAAGAACCAAATGAGGTACAGGCCCCCATTTATGATGCTGTACCCAACATTTCTCTTTAAACAGAACAAGGGACACAAGTGATGAGAACTTTTCATGCTGTAACAGAACTCACTAACACTTTATCTTTAGCTATTGAAACCCATGACAAAATATTTCATCAAGGTTACACTTCCTGTCCCACCATTTGTCACTGGATGGGGCCTGGGAACTTGCTTTACCATTCTATTGACTTACTGTGAAAATGTTTCATTATATAAATGACAAAATGCTAAACAGTTGCACACATAGAAGCCCATCTAATGATACCCAAGGGCATCTTCAGGAATAAGGATGAAAGTCTATGCTCACCAGGTGCAAAGGCCAGGAACAGTTCTAAAGTTCTTTTGAATCTCCTTGTAGGTTAGTCAATGATACCTGACTTGGTTTTGAGAAAATCCTTAAAAAACAGCCCAGTGCTTACCATAATAATAATAAAAACAGCTGCAGATAATCTTGGGACTTCTGTTTGGCAAATTTGCATACCCACTTTGTCCAGATCCTTCCTATAAAGGTCTAAAGGAGTGCTGCGGAAGACGGGGACTAAAAGGTTTAACAGGCTTTTGAGTAGAATAATATGTCTGCAGGGCAGGCTAAAAAGCTGTGTGTCACAGTACCCTAGTGTTTCCAAAGACTATATCTATCAGCTATGGGGAAAAACAAAACAAAACAAAAACTTGAACAAACAGTTCCAATCGGGTTTTTTTTTTTTTTTCAGCCATAGGAAGAGGCAGAAATTAGACTCAGTGTTAGTGGTGAAGATTAGGACCTAGGCAGCCTTCTTGTTAGGTAGGTAGGTAGGTAGGAAAGTAGGGAAACAGGCCCCAAAAGACACCAATATTAGCCACCTCTTGCCAGATTAGAAGGAAAGTGCAATCTAATTCATGACATCATCAGGTATAGCTTCATGCTTCTTTCTCCTTTAATTTTTCATGGCCATTTTTCCCGACCAGTGTTAAATTTCTGAGTCTGAGATCTCTATGACCCACCAACCAATCAAGGTTCTCAACATACATTTAGACTTAACCAATGAGGTTAGTCCCAACTGGGTGCTTAATTTATAACTCTTTGGTTATAGGAAATCTTGATCCAAGTCATCATGCAGACTACTTACTTGGGAATCCTCACAGCTTAGAAACTTTGCTGCTAAGCCTTAGTTTCCTCTTTATTTTCCTAAAATGTATCTTGAACTTTCCCTTCTCTGTGCTTTGCAAATGGCAAGGATAATGATAATGATAATAAGGATAATGAGCTCAAGAGCCACCAGCTTGGAGAGTTCTAGTAATTGTTGAGTGCACAGCCCTCATATCCATAACCTCTACCCATCTAGTGTCCAGAAGGTCTTTTGAACATTCAATATTGCTAATAACAGAAAAAATAATGATTAATTGTATATGGAATTGCAACAGGTGGGATTTGTCCCAGTTTCACCTCAGTGACTGTGAAAGCAGCTCATCCAATAAAGAGGCGGACTGAAGGTCTTCTGTCCCAGCTTTTTTCCTGGGCTGCTGCAGGATCGAGCTGCAAAGTTTTCATGATTATTTGCAGCAACATGTTGTGGCATCTGCAGATCCTGTCACCTGTATCAAGTGGCCTATACTAGGACCACTGTACTTTCAAAACAAGAATGTTGCCCAATTTTAGAGCCAACAGTCAAGCAGATAAATGGCAGAAAGGAGATCATCCATTTCTGTAGCAAAGTGTGGCGACAAAATAAGAATGAGTTGCTGCAGATATACAAAAGCACACTGACCCCACGTGGTTATATAGAGGAGAAGAGTGTAGATGGTGGGCTGAGTTAAGAGCAATATGGATAGTAGTAACTCACAAGACTTGGTCTGTAATCATCCGTTCTGACAGTTATGCTCTATTCTAAGCCTGACTTTATTGATTTCCCAGGGGAGGAAAGGAGAACTGGCAGGTAATGGGTCAAGCACTGTGGAGACCACAACTGTGAAAGCAAATATATAAGTAGTAGTTTTCAATAAGAATCAGAACCCCTGGCAGTATGGCAGCCCGTAGCCCACTGAATCCTCCTGGAGGTTATGAATTGGATGCCTTCACCAAAACATGAGCCATCTGCCCTCAGGTACCAGTAAAAGCTGCTCACTGGGTTAAAATCTCTCCTCAGGGCAGGTAATACAGGCTGGCAAACCAATCTAAAGTTCTGACATTCCCTTGAAAAATTCTGATATTCTTTATGTTAACCTAACATGTGAGGCCTGCTCCAGACTATATTCTTGACAGACAGATGCTAGGATGGGGAAAGTATATAAATTTTCCTATTTTTTATGGGTTTGTCAGGTGGAATACATGGAGCTTATGTGGGAGAAGAAAGTTCACAAAGAAACACAAAATTATAAAACCCAAGTTTCTATCGCATAAACTTTTTACCAGGGATTCAGCTTGAAACTGCGTCTCCTCCCTATCTATGCTGCTGTACCTGCTTGTATATGGTTAGTTCAGCCATAGGCACAAACACTCCCCAAACAGCTTTCTGTTCTATACTTGGGCTTTCCTATCATTGGCTTATTGCTATGAAATTTTCTGTTTGTGATCCCAAATCATGGAACCTTAGAAACTTGTAACCATCAATAGTGTAAATAATTCAAGATGAGGTCAGGCCGCCTACCATGCTGCCTAAAACGTCTCTGAGCTATCAGAGCTTGGTATTCAGGTTTTGGAAGTTACTCCCATGAGTCTATGTCAACATGAGTGAAGTTTCTGATTCTCCACTCTATCTCTGGTTCCAGTTCTGTGTGCCTTAGTTTCCCATAACACACATCCCTGTCAGTGAGAGAACTAAGCCCTCATAAGTGTTGGTAGTGCCTCAGGCCTCTTATCATAATTTCAAGGCAGATGCGAAAAGGAGATAAGTGTTACTTGTGGTGCTACTTACAGAGCAGGGTGAAGGGTTGCTTACACATGGCAGTGGATGACAAAATGGCAGCTCTGTGACTGAAATGTCAACCCCAGCATAGTCTCACCCAGATGTATCTCTGGAGTGTATGGCATGACTGGCAAGCAACTTTCCTGGTCAGCGAATCCCCCCCAACCCCATACACTAAGCAATTGTTTACCAATTGTAAGCTCAGGAAGGGATCTTGAAACCTTTTAAGTTTTAGCTTTCAGAGATTAGTGACCTGCATAGTCTCCTGAGCCCCCCTTCTCCTCAAAGTAGGGAGTGTTTCAATTCAGAGAAAACTGCAGTACAACTCTGGTCAGAATCTGTCCCTTAACAGCTGCTTACTGCTCTGATAACATTGGTGGTACGTCTGGTGACCTTTGAAGTTTCAGTTCTTACAAACATGACCTCCTGAGTTTCCTGATCCTCCCTCCTCACTCCAGGACAGAATATTTCAATTCAGAGTAATATTTTACATAATACTGTGAAACATCGTATATAGAGAAAAGTAGAGACTGAAGTGAAGGATTTAACACTTTTCTTTGAGATGGAGATTTTCATATATTTTTCCTATAGTGTGAAGAATAATTCTGGTCCCTTAAAATATGTGTTGTTCTAAAACTGGGTTAGGATGCTAATAAATATACAACTACTTAAAAAAATTACCTCTCAATATCATTGTGGAGTTAATCATCTGTACTAAGTTTGAGAGAAAGTTGGATGCAGGTAAATGTGCTAAATGATATGGATTTATCGTTTTCTACTTTGTTTTCACTGCAGTGTGTGTGTGTGTGTGTGTGTGTGTGTGTGTGTGTGTTTGTTCTTGAACATGTGTGTCTTCAGTTTTGTTTTTTTTTTTTTAAACAGGGTCTAACTCATCCTCAATGGCTTGGTCCTTGAATGGAAACTCCTGTCCAAATATGTTTAAGTAGTGAATAGCATTTCATTAAATAAATGTAACACAACTTGCTGTATGCTGAGATTACAGGCATAACTTGAGATCACATTGCAAGTTCTGCTATTTAATTTTCTTATTTTTTTACTTGTTTGCTGCTGAATTGTTTAATATGTTACCAGAAGTATAATGCATATGTCTTCTCCTACATTTCTCTATTTTTATTAACTTTTATAAATTTTTGATTCATATGTTTTTAAGTTTTAATTTCAGCTGCATATACCTACCTTTATATATGAACATTGATTTTATATAAACTAGAGATATATTAGTATATTCTTAATAATGTTTCATTTCCTATAGTCCAATTCCCTGCTGTTTTTAGACATAATATAATTAGACTATGTGTAGAATGTTTTCTCCATAGTTTTCTAACTTATATGGATTATTATGTTTAAAAGTAAGTTTAAAAATAAGGAAGATATATCTGTATACCAAATGCTAGCAATGCCATCATGAGAACTAGAGTCTGGACTGCAAGCACCCACATTTGTGCAGGGTGAGTGTGGAGGCTGCTTGCTATCCCACATTTTGGGAAAGAGAGACAAAGTTCCCTGAGACAAACTTGGCTACCTAGACTCGCTAAATGAATGAACTGAGTGTCATCTTTGCCTCAGTTAACATAGAGGAGTGTGATTAAGAAAGATACCCAATGTCAACCTTTATCCTCCACACACAAACAAATTCATGTGTGGACCCACAAACATGTACATCAATACATATACACACATTACATGCACCCCCACATTTTATATATATATATATATATATATATATATATGTATATATATATATATGTGTGTGTGTGTGTGTCTATACATATGTATAATTTATTTATTTTAAAATGTTATATCAAGTTAGTGTAGGTGTATGTTTATGTTTTAGGTGGTCACCTATTTATTGATTCATTACACCCATTTTGTTTGTCGTCCTATTAATTTTGTTATTTTTACAACCATTATTTCTCCAAATAATCCTTCTACTCCATTCCCTTACTCTTCCGAATTTACATTTTGAATTACACCGATATGGCGCACTTTTATATACCCCAGTTCTTGGTTTCTTTGTCCTAGTTCTTTAGTATTACTTTCCTTTTTTGAGTTTCATTTATGTGAGTTGAATTGAATATACAATTCTTTCTTGTATTTCTCAAATTGATCCAAAAATCCCTTAAAAAGCATTCTTCGTATCACCCGCTGTGTACATAAGTTTACTTTTAATTCTAGTTTTCCATTTCTGTACCTAGATGATCAGCTTATCACTGATGTTGGCTATATTTTGTCCAATATAGCAGTTAACATATCGATCACTGCATGTGGAAATGAAACTGGGGTCACTCAGCTATGGCATTCATGAGCTGCCAGCAAGTCCTTGGGGAAAGGTGAGACCTAATGAGCACCAGCCCAGTCTACAAATGATGCCAGTCAGCTCCCACTCTTATGCTGGTCTTGTGAAGATCTTTTGTTGTTTGCTTGTTTTGTTTTTTGAGGTAAGGTTTCACTGTAGCCTAGGCTAACCTGGAATTCACTATGTAATCTCAGGTGGCCTCAAACTGACAGTGATCCCCCTGCCTCTGCCTCCCACATGCTGGGATTGAAGGTGTGCACACTACACCCCACTTTTGTGCAGATCTTAATAGCTGCTGTAAGTTCATGCGTGCAGTGGCCATGTCATATCTGAAAGACAGTTTTCTACAGTGCGCTTCTCCTTCCTCTGGCTATTGCATTTTTATTTTCATTTATTTATTTATATGGCAGAGAAAAAAGGAGAGAGAGAGAGAGAGAGAGAGATAACACACCAGAACCTCCAGCCATGGAAACGAACTCCAGACATGCGCACCCCCTTGTGCATCTGGGTAATGTGGGTCCTGGGGCATCAAACCTGGGTCCTTTGGCTTTGCAGGCCAAAGTTAAGTGCCTTAACTGCTAAGCTATCCCTCCAGCCCTGGCTGTTGCATTTTTTCAGGTCTCTCTTCCATGATGTCCTCTCAGTCCTAGAGGAGTTGATATAGGAATCCCATTTAGGGTTGAAAACTCAGTGTCATTGATCCTCGGCCCTCTGATGTTATGAGTCTCCAGAGTAACTACTGCTCACTGCAAAATGCAGTTTCACTGACCAAAGCTGAGAATGAGACTAATCTATGGACACAATTTAAAAAAATATGGTATGAACTACTCAGCCATGGAATTTTGTTCAGGTTTAGCATTTCAAGCATAATTTCTATTCTATTCTATTCTATGGAGCCAGCCTCAGTCAGATAGCTATTGGCTATCCCTACAACATTCATGGCACTATTTTCCCAGTGGGCATATCTTTGCTTACATGATGATAATGAAGCATGTAATGTCCTCAGTCTGACTAAGATTTCTCCCCCCACCCCACATATCTCATAGGACCTACTGAGAGTCACCATGAAAGTTAACCAGCAGGGAGGAAGCCTCCAGATCACTTCCAACTTCATGTCTGTATGTTTTGCAATAAAAACATGTGGTGTCTTCAATCAAAAAGACTTACCAGTCAGTTCTGACGGGTAACCAAGAGCAGAGCAAAACAACCTGTACAGTTTTGGAGTCCTCATGGTCTTCTTTGATCAACAACATATAGGGTGATATCCCATCTTTTGCTGGGGGATTTTCATTTAATAATGTATGGCTTAGGGGAGCAGCTTTATCCACTCATATGAGATACCTCTGTTCAAAGTCTTTTTAAATTATGTTTTAGATATCTTATGAAGTAAGAGCTTTTCATGCTTTTTTAAAATGTCTTTCAATGATTCTGCAGCTTTTGATGTATAGCTCACAGAAGATAATTTATAATTAAAATCAAGTAATCTATTTTTTTTTAATCTTATAGATTATATTTTTAAAATGTCAATATTCTAAGACTTGCTACTTTAAAGAAATCCAGCTTTCGGTAATGTGTCTGTCAGGTTTTTCTGTGGATTCACTGGGGATGTTCACACGGATGAGCATTTCCTTTCCTAACCAAAACACCTGAGCACCCTCTTGTACAGTCCATATTTTGTTTCATATTATTACACAGTTATTGCACTGGCTAAAACCTCTTGAGTTAGATATTGGATAGAAATAGTGAGAGAAAGAAAATTCTCTTCCTTAGGTATCTTTGTGGAAAAGAACTAAACAGGACTGGAGAGATGGCTTAGAAGTTAAGGAGCTTGCCTATGAAGCCTAAGGACCCCAGTTCGAGGCTTGAATCCCCAGGACCCACGTTAGCCAGATGCACAAGTGGGGCACACGCATCTAGAGTCCTTTGCAGTGGCTGGAAGCCCTGGCGTGCCCATTCTCTCTCTCTCTCTGCCTCTTTCTCTCTCTGTCTACCGCTCTCAAATAAATAAACGAATAAATAAAATATTTTTTTTAAAAAAAAGAAAAGGACTAAGCAAATGAGTTTTTCAAAGTCCTTAGATAAATGTGTATTTTTTTAATCTACATACTTTGCTGGAAAATTAGTATGAAACAATTACTTTATTTTTATTACATCTTAAAACTATTTTGTCTAACTTTGGTTATGTTTCTGTTCACTTCATCTTGTCTTCACATTATTTTTCTGTTAATTTACATACAAAGTAGAATTATTGCTTTAAATGATATTTTATATATTATATTACTTTTTGATTATCATATCTGTTTTTAAATTTTTATTACTCTTGAAAACCACAATATTTTCTTTTACTACATCCAAATTGTAATGTGCATTTGTACTTATTGATGGGAATAGTTTTCCATTTTTGGGTCTCCTCTACCAGACTCAATTATAGTTATTTTATTTACTACATTTTCACTCTATTTTTGTTCACATTTTTTCCTTACACAACTTCTTACCTTTTGATTATTCAATCAGATTTAAAAGGATAAATATAGTTCAAGTTTACTGCTTCTCTTTTTAATTTCTTTATCAATTTCTTTTTAATTTTTTTTTAAATTTATTTTCAAGGAGAAAGAGAGAAAGAGAAAGAGAGAGAATAGGTATGCCATTGCCTCTTGCCACTGCAAGAAAACTCCAGATACACTCACCACTTTGTGTATCTGGCTTTACATGTGTACTAGGGAATCAAACTCAGGTCAACAGGCTTTGTAAGCAAGTGTCTTTTACTGCTGAGCCATCTCTCCAGCCTTAGTTAACAATTAATTAATGAGTTCAAGGTTTTGCCTCTCTTTGAATGAGATAACTAATCACATAATTTCTTCTATTTTGACTCCTTGTTAAGATAAGCTACTGTTTAGTTTTAATCCGTTAGAAATAGTCCAATAGAACTGAACAGTAGCTGATCAGGAAGAAGGTCCTATATAAGATTTTTCTGATTTTCATCTCTTCTTGCATTTATGCTTTTATGATGATTTTGTTTTGTTTTGTTTTGTTTTGTTTTGTTTTTGAGGTAAGGTCTCACTCTACTTCAGGCTGATCTGGAATTCACTATGTAGTCTCAGGCTGGCCTCGAACTCATGGCGATCCTCCTACCTCTGCCTCCCGAGTGCTGGGATTAAAGGCATGCACCACCACACCCTGCTAAATTTGAAGTTAAGAGCAAGGGTGAAAGGAGATTAAAGTAAAACTGTTTTGAACATAATGTTTTATCAGGTATTGTTTTCTTCCCAGAAGTCATTTACTTGAGTTATTTTCTCCACACTTTCTAAACAATACTATCTGGTTCATTCCTCTATGCACTCCTCTCCAAGTCAGGGAATTATCTTCTGAGGTGTAAGCTGTCAGAGATTTCTGGTTCCTAGGTAGTGCCTGTTTATATTCTGCTATTTATTTGGATACATTTTCTCAGAGACTTCATTTTCTTAGTCACCAGAAAACTAACTAGTTTCAATATTTGTTCAGTTCTTTGTATGCTATGGATATCTCTACAGTGAGAACATCTATGTTTCATTCTCCACATAGTAGAATGACTACAAATAACACACTTTATCAGCCATCATCAGTAGAGAATATGCACACTCATGAAGGGGAGGACATTTAATTATCTCAAGCAACAGGGTTAATTTCTACCTAATAACAGTGCAATAAAAATTGGGTTTGAACAACAAGCCATTAAGCCACTGAGAAGAAAGTCATGGAAAATCCAATAAAATTTCTATATTCACATAATAACTGTAAAATAACATACAAATGAACTTGCTGTTTATAAAGTACTCTGTCAGCCTTACATTAGGCAGTCACTCAAGACATAATGTATTTTAAAATGTGTGGACCATTTTTTATATAAATGAAGATATTATATAGAAGCAATTCAGACTTTTTTTTTCTTTTCTATTATTAGTTATGGACACATTTTGTATGTAAACAGCACATGTTGGGACCATCCTTTCCCTCAACCCTGACCCTTTTCCAAAGGGACCTTCCTCTTTGGGAATGCAGGCCGTCTCCATGGGGATTGTGGGTCATGCATTATGGGGGGGGGTGCAGATAGCTATGGGTGAGAGGCAATGTCTCTGTGTATATTGTCCCAACTTATCTCACAATCTTTCTACCCCCTCTTCCACAAAATTCCCTGAATCATGGTGGGAGTGTTTTAAGTGTACTTCAGTGATAGCCTCTAGATCTCTGGTTTGATACATATTGAGTGCCTATCTCCTTCACCCTTGTGTTGATATCAGGTTCATTTTATAATTATCTTTCAATGATTTTTTTAATTATGAAGACATTTAAATGTGTATTATTATCAAAAGTTAAGATTTAAATTCAACTATTAGGAGTTTTGCTCTTTGAAATTGTTTGGCACCTCTGCTGAAGTTGTGAGAATTACTAATAATTGACTAGAAACATGAGTCAGGAATTTTACCAGATCACCTTGGCAGAGAAATATCAATTTCACCACTGCTGGCAATAGCATCATTTAGACAAAGACCAAAGGGCTGTATTGACTCAACCAATATATACAACACCACAGTGGATACCTAATGCATTTAGCTTTTCTTTATTTGATCTAGTTGTGAATGTAAAAGCTATAAGACTAAAAACATGTGTGATGTGATAAGTAGATCTAGTCGGAAGTATACTGTAATGAAAGCAAGAATGTGGTTTATAGTCTTCCTAGAGTTATGGTGTAGTAAGTCATGATAACACTTACTGGGAAGCAAAGCTGTGTAAAACAGTCCATACCAACCATCAGAGCTCTCCTCAGTTCATTGACTGCTTTCCTTGCTTGTTATCTTCTGTCCTTTGAAAGGATTATTCTTCGATTTTCTTATATCACATCTAGCAGCTTAATTCATTTCCACTACCAATTTATTTTAAGTGCTTTTGAAGTCATTCACATAATTATTCTTGTCTTTTTCTCTGTTTTTCTGTTTTTATTTTCCCAATTTCTTTCTAACTCAAGATGTCAATGTAGTTGTCCCTGCTGAATGTTACTACTCAGTTATTTCATCTTCAACATTTCTTACTTCTTAATATATATTGAATTCTCTCATATGTTATAGTTCCTATGAATGTTCTTTATTTTTACTTTGAACATGGGTTTTGGTATTTCAGTCAATTTCTACATTTTAAAGGATTCAAATGGGGCTAGGGAGATAGCTTAGTGGTTAAGTCACTTGCCTGTGAAGCCTGAGGACCTAGGTTTGACTCCCCAGTACCACCCACATAAGCCAGATACACAGGATAGCACCTGCACCTGGAGTTAATTTGCAGTGGATGGAGACGTGGTGCACCCATTCTGTCTCTGTATATCTGCCTTTCTCTCTCTCTCTCTCTTTCTCTATCTCCAATAAATAAATAAAATATTTAACAATATTCAAAGAAATATAGTATATATGCTATTTTGCATGTTTCACAGTTTTGCATGAGGTACTAATGTTTGATACTACACTATGATTAAATGTCCCCCGCAGATATGAGTTAAGGGAAGGACTTTCAAGAAGGTACTTTTTGGAGGTGCTATGACCTTCAAAGAGGTAAGACTTTATGTGACATTTTTGTACTTTTGGAAGCTTGACTTTTTAGGAGATAATGGGACCTCAGCACCCTCATTTTACCATCCTCACCTCCTAGTCTACTCCTCTGCAATGATGTGCTTCCTGGCCACACACCCAAATCAAAAAGGCCAATTGCTCATGTGCTAATGTTTTAGTGCATCAAGATGAACCTTTCCTCTTAAGGACATATTTGTCTTAGTGATAGAAAGCTGACTAGTACACCAGAAAAGTCAGAGAAATATATAATATGTCTCCTCAAGTCCTTATAGACAATTTTCAAAGTTTTTTTTTTTTTTTTTGTAGTGTTTCGAGGTAGGGTCTCACTCTATTCCAGGCTGACCTGGAATTCACTCTGTATTCTCAGTGTGGCCTTGAACTCACAGTGATCCTCCTACCTCTGCCTCCCGAGTGCTGGGATTAAAGGCGTGCACCACCATGCCAGCTGTCAATTTTCAAAGTTTAATAAGTAAATGAGCAGTGCTTCCAATGGTGATCACTTACTCTGTTTAATGAGCAATTGTACAGTATGGGACCAAATCCAAATTACATGCAGGTTAGATCCCTGAGAAGGATAATCAGGGCAATATTACTAGACTCACACAAATCTGGACAACACATTACATTACAGAGAACTTTATAGGCCTGGACAGGTTATTGCCTGCATCACTCTTTTCTCCTCTCTCTCTCTCTCTCTCTCTCTCTCTCTCTCTTTCTCTCCACTGATATGATGTGACAAAGGGTTTCTCTTCATACCTGCAAGGCCTTTCCCACTCTAATGGACATTTAAACCAAACTGTAAGCTGAAAATAAACTTTTCATTCTTAAAAAGAAAAAGATATGTGGACAACTGAAATGTTAAGAAAGACAGCGTGCAAAAGAGGAAGAAAAATGGCAATGGTAAGGGAAATAAAACTTACAAACACTTTAAAAAAGGTTATTGTGATGCTCCCATACTTATCTTTGAGTAAGAGCACAGGACAGTGTATTTTGACAGGAATTATATAATAAAATAGCTAATTCTTATTCATCCTGGATATCTAAGTACAATTATTTTGATCAAATTTATGTAGGGGCATGACCTGCTCACATTTGAAGACTTTAGCTAAGCAT
This sequence comes from Dipus sagitta, assembly GCA_036346955.1. Lineage (NCBI taxonomy): Eukaryota > Metazoa > Chordata > Mammalia > Rodentia > Dipodidae > Dipus > Dipus sagitta. The sequence continues at coordinate 113,770,449 of CM070779.1, read as the reverse complement.
ATGAAACTTAAAATATCTCACAATATCAAATAAGACAGTTCCAAAGGGTAAACAAATACATTACCCTGGTATTAAGGTCTGGGCTGATGATATCTGCCTAGTGTTATGTTTACTCTACTGAAACTATGGGTAACTATAAACCTTCACTGGAAAATGTTAAGAATTTCATAAGAAAATTACAACATATAGACTTTCAGGAATATCAAGATCAGGCATTGTCTCATAGCATAAAATGAAAAATCTAATAAATTTGCACACTTTTAACAACATTTATGTATTTATTATTTATTTATTTATTTATTTATTTATTTATTTTCTGGATTAAACTGCCATGATTTAATAAAGGAGACAAGTCTTATGAAAAAGAGAAGGAATGTACATGCCAGGGCCACTTGCCACTGCAAACGACTTTCAAAACAATTTTAAAGTGTATGTTCCACTATGTACATTTGGCTTTTCAAATAAGCACCTTTAACTACTGAGCCAAAAATGAAATATTTTTCCTCTTCCAAATCAGTTTTATAGAGCTATATTGAATTCCAAACATACACAAAATTTTATGACACAATCTATAGCTATTTAAACCCTAACCAACTTTATAATTCTGTCAGTGGTATTTTGGTAAACTTGTTGAGTAATGACATAAGTTACAGTTTAAGTATTAAGACTGATTGTTGGAGGAATTGAGGAATTACATCTTAAATCACAACATAACTTTGTTTAGAATTTTTTTTTTAACTGTTCACCATGAGATAGTTTTCAAGTATGTGGCAGATAAATACTGTTTAATGTTTTTTTTTTTTCATTATTAGTCAGTTCCGTATTCAGCAAATACAGTCAGTTTGGTACCATTATTAGGCTCATCCGTGACCTACCCCCTCCCCTTGGCCCCTCCTTGTTGAGGTATACGGGTCATGCATTGTGGAGTTAGCCCACAGTTATGGGTAAGCTAAATGTCTCTGCATATCATGACCCAACATGTGACTCTGACATTCTTTCCGCCACCTCTTCCGCAAAATTTCCCTGAGCCATGTTGGGTTCATTTTTGGTCTGCTTCAGTGATGAGGTGTTGAGGGCCTCTGAGGCTCTGGCTCTCTGATTTGGTAGGAGTTGATTTTTCTCTATGCTGATCTCCTTCCCCCTTGTGCTGGTGTCCGGTTCATCAGGAAAACAGCCCCCTTGCTTGTTTCTCGAAGTTTTCTTAGTTTCAGCCGGGGCCCTTTTGAGGTATGATGGGGTGGCTCTCTCCTTAGGATCTACATCTATCTGAAAAAGAGAAGCAGATTCTCCAACGGAGAGTAAGTTAGCACCAGGACAAATGAGATAACCCTTACTTTTTTTTTTTTTTATAGAGAATTTAATAGGTGTAGGCCCTCTTGTAGCCCACAATTGATAGTAGCTTGATACTGGAGAGTGGGCTTATGTTTGGATATGGTTCTGACTTGTTTCCCAGCTCCAGCTATGGGTCCCATACCAGTGAGGGAATCAGTTAGCCAAATTAAGAGCAGTTGGTTCCCCACCATGGCTGCGTGCCACCACTGCACTTGTGTGGGCATCACAATAAGTTATTTGCTGCTAAGTAGGTTAGACCATGCATTGCTTCAATAGATTTTGGTCAATTTCCCCCAGTTGCCCATGTAGCACCTTCTGGCACTAGACGCGCTGACTGTCTGGGGACTGACTCTCATCCAACTTCCAGCCATGCCATTCTAATTTGCATGTCAATCACATAAGGTATCTTCAGCAGTAGGGTCTTACCACTAACCTTTGGTGGGTCATCAAGTACTCTGACAGAAATCTGTCTGTCTTTTAGGAAACCTTGTAGGTCTCTCTGATCAAAAGCTCATTGTGGATGATAGCCCCATGCTGGTTCTGGGAGTTACAGGTCAGTGCCCACTAAGAAAATGAGGAAAAAGATAACTAATATACAAGAGTTAGAGATAAGAGAGAGAGAGACAGGGAGAGGGGAAGTGAGGGAGGGAAGATGTAGGAGATTAAGGTTAATCTTAATCTTACCCTCTCCAGTGTCTTGTGGTTCAGGTGTTCCCTGTAAGGGCCTTGTGAAGGATCAGCCATTTGGTCTATCTTTTAGTAAGTAGAAGAATATGGTACCATTGCCGTTTGGGTCTATATTTGTGTTTCCCACCCCTTTGATGCCCTCCCCTCCCTCCCCTTCCATCCTAGTGTCTAATCTAGGAGATGCTTGCTGGGTATGTAAGGTATCTTGGCTAGATTCAGGTTAGGTGCTGTAGATGAGTGAGACTATGTGGCGATTTTTTTTCTGTGATTGGGTAAGTTCACTGAGAATGATCTGTTCCAGGTTCAACCATTTTTCCTCAAATTTCATTGTGTCATTTTTTCTTACTGCTGTATAGAATTCCATTGTGTAGATATACCACATCTTAGTTATCCATTCTTCTAGTGATGGACATCTGGGTTGATTCCAGCTCTTAGCTATTACAAATTGAGCCGCTATAAACATGGTTGAGCAAATCTCTTTAGTCTGTGGTTTGAAGGTTTTAGGGTAGATGCCCAGTAAGGGAATAACTGGGTCTGTTGGTATCTCTATACTCAGCTTTTTCAGAAGTCTCCATATTGCTTTCCAAAGTGGTTGTACCATCCTACATTCCCACCAACAGTGGATGAGTGTTCCTACTTCTCCACATCCTCGCCAGCATTTATTTTTATTTGATTTTTTGATGCTTGCTATCCTTATTGGGGTAAGGTGGAATCTCATAGTTGTTTTAATTTGCATTTCTCTGATGATTAGGGATGCTGAACATTTTCTTAAGTGTATGTTTGCCATTTCTATTTCTTCCTCTGTGAACTGCCTGTTCAGCTCTTTGCCCCATCTTGTGAGTGGGGTGTTTGACTTCTTACTGTTTAGATTTTTGAGTTCTTTGTAGATTCTAGAGATTAGTCCTCTATCAGTTGGATAACCCACAAATATTTTCTCCCATTCTGTGGGTAATCTATTGGCTTTGCTAATTGTATGCTTGTCTGTAAAGAAACTCCTCAGCTTCATGTGGTCCCATTGGTTGAGTGATGGTTTAAGTTCATGAGCTACTGGGGTTTTGTTCAGGAAGTCTTTTTCCATTCCTATATCATGGAATGTACTTCCTAAATTTTCTTCCAGTAGTATTCGAGTTTCTGGTCTTATATTGAGATCTTTGATCCATTTGGACTTGAGTGTAGTGCATGGTGAAATGTGTGGGTCAAGTTTTAGTTTCCTGCATATGGTTATCCAGTTTGTCCAGCACCATTTGTTGAAGATGCTGTCTTTTTTCCAGCATATATTGTTTGGGCCTTTATCAAATATCAAGTAGCTATAGTTGCTTGACCCAAAGTCCGGGTCCTCAAGTCTATTCCATTGATCTATAGTCCTGTTTTTATGCCAGTACCATGCTGTTTTTATTACTATGGCTTTGTAATATAGCTTTAGATCAGGTATGGTGATGCCTCCAGAGGTATTTCTTTTGCTGAGGATATGTTTGGAAATGCGAGGCCTTCTGCCTTTCCATATGAAATTTGAGATCATTTTTTCTATCTCTGTGAAGAACACTGTGGGGATTTTAATTGGTATTGCATTAAATCTGTAAATTGCCTTTGGTAGGATTGTCATCTTCACAATGTTAATTCTGCCTATCCAGGAACATGGGAGGTCTTTCATTTTCTCAAGTCCGCCTCAATTTCTTTTTTGAGTGTTTTTATGTTTTCATTGTATAGATCTTTCACTTCCTTGGTTAACGTTATTCCAAGGTATTTTATTTTTTTTGTCGCAATTGAAAATGGGACTATGTCCCTTATTTCTTTTTCTGTATCTTTGTCCTTTGCATAAAGGAAGGCTACTGATTTTTGTGCATTGATTTTGTATCCTGCTACTTTGCTATAGGAGTTAATCACCTTCAGGAGTTTTGGGATGGAGTCTCTCTGGTCTCTTACATATATAATCATGTCATCAGCGAATAAAGCTAACTTAACTTCCTCCTTTCCAAATTGTATCCCTTTTATTTCCTTCTCCTGTCTTATTGCTTGAGCTAGGACTTCCAGAACTATATTGAAAAGCAGAGGTGAGAGTGGACAACCCTGTCTTGTTCCTGATCTTAATGGGAATTCCTCCAGTCTCTCTCCATTAAGTATTATTTGGGCCTTCGGAGCTTCATATATTGCCTTTATTAGGTTAAGATATGAACCAACCATGCCAACTCTCTCCAATGTTTTGAACATGAAGTGGTGTTGAATCTTGTCAAAGGCCTTTTCTGCATCTATCGAAATGATCATGTGGTTTTTATGTTTAACCTTGTTTATGTGGTGTACTACATTGACAGATTTCCGTATGTTGAACCACCCCTGTGTTCCTGGAATGAATCCCACTTGGTCAAGGTGGATAATGCTTTTGATGTGTCGTTGGATTCGGTTTGCAAGGATTTTGTTTAGGATCTTTGCATCTAAATTCATCAGGGAAATAGGCTGGTAGTTTTCTTTTCTTGTGGCATCTCTGCCTGGTTTTGGAATTAGGGTGATGCTAGCTTCATAAAAGGAGCTGGGTAGCTTTCCCTGTTCATCAATTGTGTGGCACAGTTTGAGGAAGATTGGTTTGAGTTCTTCCATGAAGGTTTGATAGAATTCAGCTGAGAAGCCATCTGGTCCTGGGCTCTTCTTTTTTGGGAGGTTTTTTATTACTTTTTCAATCTCCATGAGTGTGATGGGTTGATTGAGGTGATTAATCTGCTCTGTGTTTAGCTTTGGTAGATGGTATGCGTCCAAGAATTTATCCATCTCCTCCACATTATCCAGTTTTGTGGAGTAGAGGTTTTTGAAATAAGTCCTGATGATTCTCCCAATTTCACTTATGTCTGTTGTGATCTCTCCTTTTTCATTTTGAATTTTGTTAATTTGAAGCTTCACCTTTTTTTGCTTGATCAGATTGGCCAGGAGTTTGTCAATCTTGTTTATTTTTTCAAAGAACCAGCTCTTTGTTTTGTCAATTGTCTTCATTGTTTCCTTGGTTTCCAATTCATTGATTTCTGCTCTGATTTTAATTATTTCTTTCCTTCTGGAGCTCTTTGGGTTGGATTTTTCTTGTTTTTCCAGTGCCTTTAGGTGGATGGTTAGGTTATTGATTTGGGACCTTTCTGTCTTTTTTACGAAGGCATTGAGTGCTATGAATTTTCCCCTGAGGACCGCCTTCATTGTGTCCCATAAGTTTTGATACGATGTGTTCTCATTGTCGTTCAATTCCAGAAATTTTGCAATTTCATCTTTTATTTCATCCACTATCCATTTATTGTTTAAAAGTGTGCTGTTCAGTTTCCAGGTGCCTTTGGAATTCTTGGTGGTTCTTTTATTGTTGATTTCTAGCAATATAGCATTGTGATCTGATATCATGCAGGGAATTATGTCAATATTCCTAAATATGTGGAGGCAGTCTTTGTGACCCAATATATGGTCTATTTTAGAGAATGATCCATGGACTGCTGAGAAGAATGTGTAATCTGTGGATTTGGGATGGAATGTTCTGTAAATGTCCGTTAGGCCTAAGTGATCTATGGTTTTGTTGAGCTCTCTTACTTCCCTGTTGAGTTTCTGTTTGGATGATCTGTCTATTACTGATAATGGTGTATTGAAGTCCCCAGCTATGATGGTGTTTGTGGTTATTTCTGTTTTATTGTCAAGTAGGTTTTGTTTTATGAACTGTGGTGCCCCTGTGTTTGGTGCATACAGATTTATGATTGTAATATCCTCTTGATGGATCGTTCCCTTGATAAGTAGGAAGTGGCCTTCTTTGTTTTTTTTGATTATATTTGGTTTGAAGTCTATTTTATCCGATATTAATATAGCTACACCTGCTTGTTTCTTATTCCCGTTTGCTTGGAATACTGTTTTCCACCCTTTCACCCTGAGGAGATGTCTGTCTTTAATGGTGAGGTGGGTTTCTTGAAGGCAACAGATTGAGGGATCTAATTTTTTGATCCATCCTGTTAGCTTGTGTCTCTTGATGGGTGAATTAAGGCCATTAATATTTAGGGTAATGACTGTGAGATTTGATTTGATCCCTGCCATATTGTGATGGTAAATGTGGGTTGGAATTTTCATGGACATTGAAGTTTTTTGTGCCTACTCTGAGTTTGGTTGTTGTGATCTGCTTCTTGTAGGCAATTGTGTTTGATTATTTTTTTCTTCTCTGTGTAGAATTTCCTGAAATACTCTCTGTAGGTTTGGTTTTGTGTTCATATAATTGTAAAGCTGAGTTTTGTCATGGAAAGTTTTTCGTTCACCATCTATTATGAGGGATACTTTTGCTGGGTAGAGTAGTTTGGGTTGGAAGCCATAGGTTCTTAGACTTTGCAGTGTTTCATTCCAGGCTCTTCTAGCTTTCAGGGTTTCCATTGAGAAGTCTGAAGTAATTCTGATGGGCTTACCTCTGAAGGTGGTGTGCTGTTTTTCCCTAGCTGCCTTTAGGAATTTCTCTTTGGTGTCAATGTTTAGAGTCTTAATAATAATATGTCTTGGAGAGTTTCTCCTTTGGTCCAGTCTGTTTGGAGTTCTATTGGCTTCTTGTATCTTGATGGGCTTTTCTTTTAAGAGATTGGGGAAGTTTTCTTCAATTATTTTGTTAAATAAGTTCTCCATGCCTTTGGTCTGGATTTCTTCTCCTTCTGGTATTCCAATGATCCTGATATTGGGACGTTTAACTGTATCCCACAATTCCCTCATGTTCTGTTCACAGGAGCTTTTAAACTTACTGAAATTTTTGAACTCTCCACCTGTTTCTTCCATCTTGTCTTCCAGATCAGAGTTTCTATCCTCCACTTGGCTGACTCTATTCTTGAGAGCTTCTAGTGAGTTTTGGGCTTGTTCAATTAAGTTTGCATTTTCTATTATTTTTCTATGTATAATTTCCATCCCTCTGTCAAGTTCCCTTTTCACATCATTTTCTGATTTTCTTGATGATTCTTGGAGTTCATCCTTGCATTTCTTTATGTCTTCATTTAGCATGGTCAGCTGATTTTTAAGGTCTTCTTTTTTTTCACTCTCCCTCAAATCTCTTAACTCTCTTTGAAATCCTTCCATTTTCTTATCTAATCCTTCCAATTTCTTATCTATTAGTTCTAGTTTAGTGATGGCAGCATCCACACGATTGTCGGCCCTTTGTTGCTTTCCTGCAAGTTCTACCAATAGGTTGGTTAGACTTGCATTGCTCATAGCTTCAATGTGGTGTTCTGGTCCTATTTGTTCTTCTATGTTTTGGTTAGAAGTATTCATTGTGGGAGTGGGTGATCTAATTGGATTTTCTTGCATTTGATTATTCATGTTATTTCTTTTGCGCTGTGTTCTGCCCATGACAGTGTATGGGCAGATAAGTGGGCGTATCAGCCTGGGCTCAAGAACAATGGGGATCTTATGCAGCCTGGGGGCGTTGCCAAGAAGCCTGGGCTTTGGCTGTCACTTGCCAAAGCCGCCTATCTACTGCCTGGCAGGGGCGCCGAAGTTGCCTGAGTTCTCAAGCGGTAATGTGCCAAGGCTGCCTGCGTTCGAACTAGGAGTGTCACTGAGGCACCAAGCACTGATGCCGCCCGAACTCTGGCTGGGCACGCTGGGAACCAGAAGCAGTCTGCGCTCCCCCGCCACAAGACAATTGTGGACAGCCGCGCGGCAGACAGAGGGCAAGTGGACGGGAGTGCGGAGCAGTCTAAGCTTCTGCACGCAGGGAATAATCTCACTTGCCAAAGCCGCCTATCTACTACCTGGCAGGGGCGCCAAGGTTGCTTGAGTTCTCAAGCGGTATTGTGCCACAGCTCCCTGCGTTCGAGCTAGGAGTGGCACTGAGGCACCAAGCACTGAAGCTGCCCAGACTTTGGCTGGGAATGCTGGGAACCGGAAGCAGTCTGCTCTCCCCCGCCACAGGACAATTGGGGACAGCCGCGCGGCAGACAGGGCGAGTGGAGGAGAGTGAGGAGCAGTCTAAGCTTCCGCACACAGGGAATAATCTCACTTGCCAAAGCCGCCTATCTACTACCTGGCAGGGGCGCCAAAATTGTTTGAGTTCTCAAGCGGTAATGTGCCACAGCTCCTGCGTTCGAGCTAGGAGTGGCACTGAGGCACCAAGCACTGAAGCCGCCCAGACTTTGGCTGGGAACGCTGGGAACTGGAAGCAGTCTGCGCTCCCCCGCCACGGGACGGCAGGCAGGTAGGGGGTGGCACCTGAGCTGACGCAAGCGAGAGATACAGTCTGAGCTTGTGGGACTGGGCACACTCAGTAGGTGGGCGAGTGGACAAGGGTGCGGAGCAGTCTAAGCTTCCGCGCGGAGGGAACGATCGGCGCGCAGTGGCAGCCGAGCGGGCTCCGGAGCAGCAGCAGCGGCAGGTGTGGAGCTTTGAACACGGCGGTTATTTGGGGCTAGGGGTGCCTACCCGCCCGAAAGGGGACCTGCGATTCCCTGTTCCCCCACCTCTGTGCCCTCTCAGATTTCTCTCCCCTAAAAGCCACTATATACCCTTAATATCTTGCCTTTCTTTCCCCGGGATTTGCAGCGCAGCTAGGCGGTCGCCATCTTGGCCGGAAGTCTATGTATTTATTATTTATTTATTTAAAGGAAAGGAGAGGAAGAGAGAGAGAGGAACAGTATATTGATGTTCTAGGGCCTCTTGATATTGCAAATGAACTCTAGATACATGTACTACTTTGAACATTTGATTTGTCTTTACATGGGTACTAGGGAATTGACCTGGGACTTTAGGTTTTCCAGGCTATTGCCTTTAACCACTGAAACCTCTCTTCAGCTCAAATTTTATTTCTTTATTTGATCTAATTTAGTAATTGATTATTACACAGGTTTGTTGCTAGGCCTTAATATATTGCTGCCAGAAAAGCACCATTTTATTAGTATGGGTACTTGATGAATTCTGGTGATTTTCAGGCCTGGGAGGTAAGTAGAAGACAAGCAGTCAAAATGATAAGAGGAGCTTATGTGACATAGAAGCCATGGCTACTTACACTGAGTGCATTGGCTAGCTGGTGCTTCTAGAGGTGATGTAAAGGACTTGATTGGAGAAGAGACCCCCATTAAGGACACCTAAAGACCACTACTTTTGTGACTTAGTGGACTCTTCATAGAAAAGCCGGGTAGGGGGCAAATAGGACAATAAAAGCCTTATTATTGATCAGTCTTTATAAAAGCTTACCTGTGTGTGAAAATGTAAACAAGAATGGGGATATAGGGAGAACAACAGAAAGTTCAAACATTTGCTTGCTTGTGCATAAATTTAGTGTATTTATTTATTTTTTCTAGTAGTCTGAAAATAAAAAAAATCTTAGTAAAATTAGAACTGTTCCATGCAGAGGATTAATAAGAGTTAAATATTGTATTCATTATCAGTTTTCTAACATTCAGGCTGATATTTATCGTTGATATACTCATAACCCTGGAGTTTCAGTATTATTTTTCCTATGAAGTAATTACATTAAAAAGTTCTGTTGAGATTCTTTTGAGGAGGGGTTTCTCAGACCTAAGTATACTGATCTGAAATGCCTGCAGAACATATGGGTGCCAGCAAAGCTTCAATGCGAAGATGCAGATGCACAGAGCACATACTTGTGAATCCACATATAAAACATTCAATTTAGTAGATTTGCAAATCAATTCCAAAGGGAGGAAAAATTATGACTAGTAAAGTTAAACACTTTAAAACATGGTTAATTAGATGGTTTTAAGTGCATGACTTCTGACAATGAATTGTAGTAATTGAACATTTTGCATCATGATTTTGTTTCCTTATTAGATATTGTCCTGTTTTTTTTTTAATAGAACATGGTGAAATGTGGCAAATTATAACGATCTTGCTTCTTCAAAAAAATAAAATCAACTGATTAGTGCTCATGTTCAAATTCTAAGTGCTTACATTATTGCATTACTTGATGAGCACAGATTTGAAATGCAAAGAGATAGCATCATTGGAAATGATGAAATGAGACAGGCACTTGTATTCATTTTTACTAATATGGCTTTGCATATTATGCAATAGGCTGCATAATGAATTTGCTATCTTGGCATATTGTTAGGAGCATGTTTCACATATTTTATGTTGCTGCTAATAATCTACTATGAAACAGTGGAATTATTTTTTGAATTTTATTTAGTCTACTTTTCTTTCTAGCAAAGATTAGTTATAATCAACTTTGAAAGCTGCTATGTCCCTTCTCCTTATGATTATAAACAATTTAGTATTCATGCAAAGTCAATAAACACAGACAGAGACCTGGGATTAATCAGAAGAAACAGCATATGTTCCCTGCTCTGGCAATATTTGGACTATTAGAAGAGACAGATTTGTGAGCAATAATTGCTGCTCTGCATTGTTCTAAGTGTCTAGAAGCCCAGACAAGAGGAAGTTCTTCCTGAGTCAGAATGTGGGAGGAACCCAGGAGAAAGAGATTGATCAGAGGGCACTAATTAATGAATTGGATTCATAAAGATGAATTACAGGACTCAGCCCAGCTCATGCAAGAGAATATTACACATGTACAGCTAAATGTTTGTATTTATCAAAATTAAAATAAAAACAAAAGCCTGTAGAGAACACCTGATAAGCATCTATTTTTGTTTCTTTTTCTAAAAGTATCATAAAGAAATATGGATGGATTTGCCAAGTGTAAACAAATATTTTGTATTTCCCAAAGCAAGGAAATATAAGAACTTGCATATTTTTTATAAATCATCTACAACCCCATTATAACCTTGATTATTTCAGGGGGACTGAGAATTAATCCATGGATTTATGGACATTATCTATATTGATACCCCTACCTGTTAGATATTATCTTTAATTAATGATTGCAGTTAATGGCAAGGAATAAAACCAAGTTTTTTTCTGAATTTGAAGGTAATATTCTGATTCTTTATATATTGTGTATTCCAGTATATATACAAAAATGTATGGATGCTATAAAGTTAATATCGAAATATGTGCAATATTCATTTGGTGATAAAGTTGGAATATAATTTTTAATTTTGTTATCATCTGATTTTTTCCTTATATACACCATCAACTTAAAAACCTAAACATCAAAAATATTCTAAATATAATATATGCACATTTAAATTAGCACCCCTTCAGCTCACACTGAAGCAAACTATTGTAGCTCATTCTTGTTCAAATTTTATTCAACAACCTTGACTCAGTTCACATCCAATATACTGTGAATTACGTTGATAATATAAGTGTGAACACTTCCTCTCTATGAGATATTGATCTGGGAAGACTCCAAAGATGACAAAACAATACATGCTATTGCTAGGGGTCTTGGCTTCCCACCAGAATTGAAAGTTAAGACCCTGTTATTTAAGATCACACAGTCTAATGTTTCAGAATTAAGATACATCAAGTTGAAGCTGAGAGGAAGCTTTATTCTTTTTGGCTAATTTTCACAATGCTGGATGGTTCTAGGCAGGCTGCTGGCAGAGAAAATTCACCAACTATATCCTCCAGTGGTGAATCTTGCATTTTATAATACTCGTCCACCAGGTAAGATGTGCCCCCTAGTGCAATTGTGGTATGACTTTCACAGGAATAACCAATCACACAGCGGATCTGAATCCTACTCCACAAAAGGGAAGATTTACTATCGTTGCTTTGCTAAATGGATGTGCTATCAAACTGCCTTCTGAATACCTATCTTTATACTGATGTATCAGTTCTCCTCTTAGTCCTGGTCAGAAAAAAAATATTTTTTTTTTCTTTCCCTGTCAGTAGATGTGATCCATGCACAGATGCGTGGATGATGACCTTACTCAGGATGTACCCACCTACTCTATAATTTATGGAACACTGTAAAAGAGTGAGAGAGAAAGAATCTAAGAACTGGAGTATGTGGATGAGTGCTATTCAACTTTGTCTTTTGGATATAACAAACCAGTCAGCATTCTGTTATGAACAGGTCCAGGTTTTAATGAAGCTACTTCCATCCATGAAGAACTTAGGACAGTTAATGGAGCAGGAGGAATCATTCTTTTCCATAGTATAGACACTGGGAAGTCATGGGAAGAAGGAGGGATATAGTGGTACTGGGGGAGGTGGGATAAGGGATGACAAGTTTGGGTAAATATGCTCAAAATAGTACACATTATACAGCGATATGTGTAGTAAAACAATACAAAATAATAATAATTATTACTGAACTGTGCAGTCTATTATATATAGACAATGTTAAATTTACACTTAACTTGAGTGTTCACACACACATACACGAACACAAACACATACACTCACAAATTCTTGTAATAATTTGCCTAAAGTTAAATAGTCACTTTATCAATAATCTGTTGGATTTGTTTTCATAAGAGATACCAGCTCTTAGCTATTACAAATTGAGCCACTACAAACATGGTTGAGCAAATCTCTCTAGCCTGTGGTTTGAAGGTTTTAGGGTAGATGCCCAGTAAGGGAATAACTGGGTCTATTGGTATCTCTATACTCAGCTTTGCTGTTTGTCTTTCTTAATACATTTCATAAATTGAAATAAATTATATAACAGTTATTAGTTATAATTTTCCCCTTCTGAAAATCCTAAAAACAAATTATCAAATATAGTGTATATTAACTGACACTTAAACTTGGATCATCCTCGTAGTCAAATGATCTTTTTCATTTATCTTGATATTTTAACGTTTATTTTTCTTCAGTTATTTTCTTTTCCCTTTCTCCTTTTTTTCTGATAGGGTCATATGAAGTTCAACTTCACTTCAAACTATTGATCCTCCTGCCATGTTCTGAGATTATAATACTGGATGAGCACACATGGTGTGAGATGTTCCTTTACTTTTACAGTGATAATGAGAATCCAACATTAAATCATTTTCTTTTAAAATAATCAAATTTTACATGGATCATAAAAAAGACCCAAGAGAAACAAAGAACCAAGAGCTAAGTCTAATGCTATAAGCTCTAGTTCAGTATTTACCTGAAGACTATTGATTAAAAATAAGTTAGCAACTTTATATTATTGCCAATATGTCCAAGAGACATTCCGTTGGCAACAGAAATGCAAATTTTTCAAATTATGTCAGCGCATACTTTCAACATTCCAAGAGTGGAAAAAGTAGATGCATGAAGCAGAGACAAGAGCTATCATTTGCTGAAATATGCTTAGAGGTCACAGAAGATTAGTGGAACTGAAGGAAATAGACATTAGCCACTTGATTCATCAAATTAAGTGGAAGTGATTGTATTTTAAGTCTTAGAGTAAAAATATAAAAGTGAGAATGTATGGTAGGGCAATTCTTACCTTTACAGCAAACAAAAGTTCATCAAAGTAATGCACAGAAATGCCAAGCCTGGTGCTGCAATCCAGTCAGAGACATTAGTATGGCAGAAAATTTCAAGATTTAGTTGACCATGCACACACACACATGTGTGTGTTTGTGTATGTATGCATATTGGCATGTGTGTATGTACATGAATATATGTGTACAGAGGCCAGCGGTTGACTTCAAGTAGCTTCCTTTGTTGTCCTCCACATTAATGGTTGAGTCAGGGCCTCTCATTTGAACCTAGGGGTCAAAGATTTAGCTAATATAGCTTATCAGCTTGTCCTGGGTTCCCTGACTGTATATCCTAAGCACTGGGATGACTGGAACTTCTATGTCCACCTGGAATCTATTAGCATTTTGAAGATCTGAACCCTGGCTGTCTTGCATGCATGGTAGGCATCCCTCGGATTACTTTTGCTCATAAGACTCAACAAATTAAATCTTTAATGTCTTAAACCACATAATGAGAGAATTCTAAGAATGGAATCCTTTTCACAATGTGCTAGCAGTATTGCACAGATTTTCTTAACAAAATAATTTCTGTTATGAAAACAGAAGGTAAAGAAAGAATAATAGATGACACCACTATATTTCATTTACAGTGTCTGGGTTCTGGAATGTTCCTCGTAACATAGATGACACCCAAATAAACTGTTATGATAATATGTCCAATTTTATCTATAACTGGCTTTAGAAGTTGCACCTCCAAACCTACTAACCATTAATCACAAAGATAGATAAACCATGCATGTGAATGCACAGTTTTTAAAAAACTATGAGGTATAAATGAATATATAATCTTATAATCAGAATATTTGATTAAAAGGCAATTAGGAGTTTGGTATCATCTGATAAAGCATCCTTTCACACATCTAAGCATCTCTTCTGGTAGGTGTGTGTTCATGTGATGGCAGCAGGCAGGAAAGCAGAGCATTGGCCTCAAAGGAAGACAGAAGACCACTGTGCTCTTTGGTGATGCTATGATTCTGTGTTTCGTTTCTCAGACTTCCTGTACATTTACTACAATTTTGTCCCAGTTAGTGCCTTAATCATTTCCTTTCCCTTTTTCTCATGAATCCCTGTTTCCATGCCATATCTTTTCAGAGCCTGCTAAATCCAATGGAATGCATGCCTTTTCTTTGTGTCAAGATGAGCATCCTATCACTGAAACAGAAACTGCTCTATTCAAAGAACAGAGTATGTGTCGGTCCTCAGGATGCTTGGTCTCTTATATAAAAGCTCTTATTGTCTTTTTTTATTTGTTACTTATTTGAGAGAGAGAGAGAGAGAGAGAGAGAGGTAGATAGAGAATGGGTGCACCAGGTCCTCTAGCCACAGCAAATGAACTCCAGATGCATGTGCCACCTTGTGCATCTGGCTTATGTGGGTACTGGGTAAAATCGAACCTGGGCCCATAGGCTTTGCAAGCAACTACCTTAGCCACTAAGCAACCTCTCCAGTCCCATATCTTACTTTTCATTATTTTTTATTTTTTTCTCAATTTTTATTAACATTTTCCGTGATTATAAAAAATATCCCATGGTAATACCCTCCCTCCCCCCACTTTCCCCTTTGAAATTCCATTCTCCATAATGTCCCCTCCCCATCTCAATCAGTCTGTCTTTTATTTTGATGTCATGATCTTTTCCTCCTCTTATGATGGTCTTGCATAGGTAGTGTCAGGCACTATGAGGTCATGGATATCTGGGCCATTTTATGTCTGGAGGGAGCACGTTGTAAGGAGTCCTACCCTTCCTTTGGCTCTTACATTCTTTCCGACACCTCTTCTGCATTAGACCCTGAGCCTTGGAAGGTGTGATTGAGATGTTACTCAGTACTCCAGTCACTTCTTTCCAGCACTATGATACCTTCTGAGTCATCCCAAGGTCACTGCCATCTGAAAGGAGAAGATTCTCTACCCAAAGTGAGAGTAGCGTTAATATAAGGGTATAAATATTAAGAGAAGTGCTTACTGGGCAGTTTGATAAGCATAGTATATACATTTTTCCAGACATCAGCAGATGTTACACCCCTAGGGCTCATGACTACCCCTGTTTTAAATTTTCAGTATTGGGGATGTATTTACCCCCATGGAGCAGACCTCCAGTCCAATTGGAGGGCAGTTGGTTTCCACCATGACAGATGTGCCACTATTGCACCCGTTGGCTCATTTGTCCTGGCTGGCCAATTATAAGGCTTGCAGTGTCCACTGCTGAGTATCTTCACTGGTGGTATCTCTTTCTCACATTGAACTACATGTAGAATGGCTTCTTCCAGCTTTCTCTCAGCTAGTCTACATAGAGGAGGTTATCAGCTCAGTTCCAGCAGGATTTCTCAGTGGCCTTGCAGCCCAAGTATGTGGAGTCTTCAGCAATAGGGTCTTACCATCTATTCCTGGTGGGAAACCAAGGGCCTCCGCAATGGCCTATAAGCAGTTCTTGACCACTTAAAAGATGTGGCCACCTTGGTTTCCAAGATCACTCACTTTAAGTACCCATTATAATACACATTCATAAGTGATGAGCACAGTAGCCTGGGACTATAACCAGCAGAGGTTACAGAGCATGTCAGCCAGCACCTCTATGGTGGGATGGGGTAGAACCCAGCGCCAGCTCAGCCAGCACCTCCGTGGTGGGACGGGGTAGAAGGTAGGGCCAGGTCAGCCAGCACCTCCGTGGTTGGACGGGGTAGAAGGCAGGGCCAGGTCAGCCAGCACCTCCGTGGTGGGACGGGGTAGAAGGCAGGGCCAGGTCAGCCAGCACCTCCGTGGTGGGACGGGGTAGAAGGCAGGGCCAGGTCAGCCAGCACCTCCATGGTAGGAATGGATAGAAGGCAGGGCCAGGTCAGCCAGCACCTCCATGGTAGGACTGGATAGAAGGCAGGGCCAGGTCAGCCAGCACCTCCATGGTAGGACGGGGTAGAAGGCAGGGCCGGGTCAGCCAGCACGTCGGTGGTGGGACGGGGTAGATCCCGGGGCTGAATCCTTCAGCACCCACAGCTGGTACTCCTGGCACCACTGCCTAATCTACAGTTCCATATTCTTTAACCAAATTGAGCTTCATTACCCTCCTTTCTTCTAAATTACAATTTACCTTCATCTACTAAGTAACCACTTTGTCATTTGCAATTCTAAATCTGATTGCATACTTGTGTTTTATATATATATATAAAAAGAACGATATCAGTACAAGGGTGAAGGAGATAAACATTGAGGCGACTCAACACCTACCAAATGAGAGATCCAGAGGCTCCTAAGAGGCCATAACTGAAGTAGACTTAAAACACACTAACATGGCTCAGAGAATTTTGTGGAAGATGAGGCGGAAAGATTGTTAGAGCCACAAGTGGGGACATTATGCACAGAGACATTGCCTCTTACCCATAACTGACTACTGCCCCCACAATGCATGGCTGGTAATCTTCTTGGGAATGACCTGCATCCCCTACAAGGAGGGCTCTTTCAGAAAAGGGAGAGAGAAAAAGGATGGTATCAACATGTGTTTTTTATATACTAAGTATGCCCATAAATAATAATTTTTAAAAAGTTATATAAAACCCACTTTTCCCCATCAAATTTCCCAAATTTCTCCTTAATACTTTTCTTTCTTTCTTTTTTTTTTTTGGTTTTTCAAGGTAGGATCTCACTAGCTCAGGCTGACCTGGAATCCTAGAATTCACTATGTGGTCTCAGAATGGCCTCAAACTCACTGTGATCCTCCTACCTCTGCCTCCCAAGTGCTGGGATTAAAGGTGTGCACCACCACGCCTGGCTTCACCTTAATATGTTCCTTTTCAGTACATTGCAGACACAATAATTGACTCTTTTTTCTTTTTTCCTATTCTTTGCATTTACAATGGCCTGTGGGAAGCATGCTCTTCCACTAGACTTTCCAGGATTGCTTCTTTCTCCCTCAGCCATGGCTAACCTCAAATATAATGTCCAAAAGAGTTTCTCAGGTCATGTTTCCTAAAGCCTGCCACACTATCCTCCATTAGTCACTCTATGGTACTCATGTGCTTCTTATTTCCTCCAAAGCACACATAATAATTGGAATAGTTTATATACTTTGTCAACTAGACAGGACTGAGAATTCCAAATGCAAAATTATGTACACTGGTTTAGCCACTGGGTGTGTCTGTAAGGGATTATCTTCATAAAACTAAGGTAAGGCAAGTTACCTTAAGTGTAGGCTGGGATCCTAAAGGACATGAAAAGGAGATAGCTGGCTGAGTAGTCCAGATCTTTTCTCTTAGCTTTCTTACTGGGATGAATGTCAATAGCAGGCTCAACTCCTTTCTCTCACTCCTGATCCACCATGATGGACTTTAACCTGCAGCTGCAAGCTGAAAGAAACCCTTTAAAAATATTTTACTTTTTTTAATTGAGAGAAAGAGAGAGAGGTACAGAAATAGGCAGGGAGAGAGAGAGAGAGAGAGAGAGAGAGAGAGAGAGAATGGGCACACCAGGGCCTCTAGCTACTGCAAACGAACTCCAGATGCATGTGCCCCCTTGTGAATCTGACTTAAATGGGTCCTTGGAAGTCAGCCTGGGTTCTTTGACTTTGCAGGCAAGTGTCTTAACTACTAAACCATCTCTCCAGCTCCAACCCTGCATCTCTTAAACTGATTTTTGTCAGGTATTTTGTCCCAACAATAAGAACATAACTGATATGACAATTTTAATTTTAATTATTTAATTAGCTTTTATTACACATGGGCTCATATGCTGCTATCATTATTTACAAAGAGGACTTATACAGATATGAAATATCTAAGTAACTAAATAATTATTTGTAAAAAGTAAAAAAAAAAAAAAAATTGAAGCCAGGCGTGGTGGTGCACACCTTTAATCCCAGCACTCGTGAGGCAGAGGTAGGAGGATCACTGTGAGTTCGAGGCCACCTTGAGACTTCATAGTGAATTCCATGTCAGCCTGGGCTAGAGTGAGACCCTACCTCGAAAAACCAAGAAAAACCAAATAATAATAATAATAATAATAATAATAATAATAAAAATGAGGAAAGGTGGAGGGAAGGCAAATCAAAATCTAAGAGGATATATATAAATAAGTCATATGGAAACCTACCTTTTTGGACAATGGAACACAAAGGAGCCATAGATTGTTACTAGAAAATTTTCAGTGCTAGGAATGGGATATCTTTCAGTGAGTTGTTGGCCAGGGAGGACCCTGATGCTCCACTCCAAATTACAGGTCATTGCTAAGGCCCCTGGTTTCCCACAAGGAATAGATGGTAAGACCCTATTGCTGAAGACTGCGTATACTTGGGCTACAAGGTCACTGAGAAATCCTACTAGAGCTGAGCTGAAAACCTCCTCCATGTAGACCAGCTGACAGAAAGCTGGAAAAAAAGCCACACTGCAGGCAGCTCAATGGGAGAGAGAGAAATCACCAGTGAAATACTCAACCGTGGACTCTGCAAGCTTTATATTTGGCCAGCCAGGCCAAATGACCCAACGGGTGCAATAGTGGCAAGTCTGTTATGTGGAAAACCAACTGCCCTCTAATTGGACTGGAGGCCTGCTCCATGGGAGGGAATATATCCCTGATACTGAAAACCTACAACAGGAGTAGTCATGAGCCCTAGGAATGTAACATCTGCTGGTGTCTGGCTAAATGTATATACTATGCTCACCAAACTTCCCAGTAAGCACTTCTCTTAATGTTCATACCCATATATTAATGCTACTGTCACATTTGGTTAGAGAAGCTTCTCTTCAGATGGCAGTGACCTTGGGATGACGTAGAAGGCACCATGGTGCTGGGAAGAAGTGACATAGGAGTGCTCAGCACTGAAATATCTCTATCACACCTTCCAAGGCTCCGGGTACATTGTGGAAGAGGTGGCGGAAAGAATGTAAGAGACAAAGGAAGGGTGGGACTCCTTACAACGTACTCGTACAGACACAAAATGGCCTAGATATCCATGACCTCACAGTGCCTGACACTGCCTACACAAGACTATCATAACAGGAAAAGATCATGACATCAAAATAATAGAGAGACTGAGAGAGGGAGGGAATATGACAGAGAGTGGAGTTTCAAAGGTGAAAGTGAGGGGGAGAGATGGAATTTCTGTAATTACCATGTGATATTGTTTACCATCATGGAAGTTGTCTATAAAAAAGTACAAAAAAATGGATGAATCTATCCTTTTATTCATATATATGCAACACAGAGAGATAGAGAGAAGAGAGGCAGATAGAATTGGCACATGAGAGCCTCTTGCCACTGCAAATGAACTCCAGGTACATGAGCCCCTTTGTGCATCTGGCTTTATGTGGGTACTGAAAAGTAGAACTTAGATCCTTAGACTTTGTACGCAAGTGCTTTAACTACTGGGCAATCTCTCCACCCCAAAGATGAATCTTTCTAACAAAATAGTACCTACTTAAGAAATAGTAGTTCCTTTCATTAAAATCTATGCTTGATATATACTGTTCAAATATAATTGTTCATGCATAATAATTTTCAATTAAATTTGTTGTAATATTTTAGCACTAATGTAGAATCTTTACTCTAAAATAATGTACATTGGAATAGTCAAAAGAAAAGAAGTTAAAATATGATATTTTAAATTAGTGTATTAATAATTTTATCTATTTTAGAAAAAAATATGTTAATTAATTTTTCAAATGGAACTTAGTGATTACCTCATGCTGAACATTATGCAGGGAAATAGAAATACAAAAACTGATGTGATAGGAAATTTTCCTCTTTGTAAAGTGGAACCCACACAATCAATATTGCTCATTACAATAATAAATGTTAAAAACAGTGTGTAGAGAAATAGTAAAAAAATAATGACTAAAAAGCATAAGTTTTAAAAATTAGATACAAATCATTCCTTCTTTGGCCCTAATGCTCTTGTGCAAGCTATGTGACACTTCAAAGAAGTTTCCTGTTTTGAAAATGTAATGAATAAAATGTTCACCATATCCAAGGTCAAGTGTGAAAATATTTTTGGCTAGTCATTGATATAAGTCAGGAGATCAATATATTTACATACTTTGTCCCTAAGGAAGTTATACTAATCACACTGAGCCAGACACATCAGATGTCTTGAATGATTATTTGTATTGAATTATGGAACAAATAAGTTTGAAAAAATTGAGGTGTAACATATATACGGAGGTGTGCACTAATAAATAGTTACTGGATTTGTGCAACAGCCAACCAGATATAAGTATTGAAACTTTCCAATATACTGCCAACTTGCTTTGTTCTCATTTCATGTAATTACTTAAAAGGCAATCGCTATTTGTTCTTTCTCATGGTTAGACTACTTTTATATAATTCAAACAATTCAAAAGCCATCAGATCTTAAGCAAGCAAGTTTCTTTTGTGTCAAAATATTTATGAAAGTAGCCGGGCGTGGTGGCGCACGCCTTTAATCCCAGCACTCGGGAGGCAGAGGTAGGAGGATCGCCGTGAGTTCAAGGCCACCCTGAGACTCCATAGTGAATTCCAGGTCAGCCTGGGCTAGAGTGAGACCCTACCTCGAAAAACCAAGAAAAACCAAAAAAAAAAAAAAATATTTATGAAAGTCATTATGTCACATAAGGTATAGTTTCTTCCTCAATGTTATGAAATGATCCTTTTTAACATATCTATTCTGATATTTCTAGGAAGTTAAGCTGTTATCATGGATATAGTCTCTAAGAATATTATTGTAT
The DNA here is from genome assembly GCA_036346955.1 of Dipus sagitta. Lineage (NCBI taxonomy): Eukaryota > Metazoa > Chordata > Mammalia > Rodentia > Dipodidae > Dipus > Dipus sagitta. The sequence goes on along the minus strand of CM070779.1, from coordinate 113,749,444 downwards.
TTGTCTTTTAGCATCATAAATATTCATGGAGCTTGTGAGTCTATCAGATGAAAGACCTCTGCATTTGTTCCTACAAAGATGCGCCAGGTTATATGGTTACTAGCAGGTAACAGTATGCCTGAGTAGAAGACTTTGTTGGGACTGAGCAGAAGTTTTCTGAGGGAGTGCTAAGTATGTAATTCTAAATAGAAATGAGAGAAATAAATAACAGGAATGAATAAGGAAATGCATGACAAGAAAATATGTACCCAATTGCCATCCTCAACAATATGGGATAAGTAAATGTATTGATGTGAACACTGGTGGTGTGGGTATATGCAGGAAAGAAGACATAGAATGTGTCAGGCATCTATTTTATGAATCAAAACTAAATCTTAAAAGTAGAAGAGCTATTGCACAGTTGTTTCCTCCCAATTGTAGCATTATGTCTTGGGGGATAGAGGGAAGCTCATAAGACTCAGGAAGTTAATATAACACTGATAAGATTCTCTGGGATTGTTGTTTACAAAAGCAGTAAATAATTAATATTTCAGTATACTTATAGTGTTTGCACTAAAAAAATCATAAATCCAGTCAGTGTAATCCAAAAAAGATTAATATATAACATATTTATGGGACTTCGAGGAATCAAGCAGAGCAGGATTATTATTGGAGCTGTTATCGAATTGGGAATTCACAGTAAAGATTAACTTGTCTTCAAATTCAAAACCTTTGGAGTTGTGGTAATATTCTATCTATGTACTTTGAAGAGACCTTCTAGGGTACTGATGACAGGAATATAAATCCAGGGTCATGTGTGATAGATGTTCTAAAAAAAAATCCATAGTCTTTATTAGGAAAAATACAAAAGGAAAATGAAGTATTTTAAAAAATACTTGAGAACTGGTGAAATGATTTAGCAGTTAAGAAGATTGCCTGTGAAGCCTAAGGTCCCAGATTTGATTCGCTACTACCCATATAAGACAGGTGTACATGTGTCTGAGTTCAATTTGTAGCAGCTAGCCCTGGCCCATTCTCTATCATCTATCTATCTATCTATCTATCTATCTATCTATCTATCTATCTATCTATCTATCTATCTATTTCTGTCTGCCCCTCTCTCTTAATCTCAATTTGAGATAGAATACCTAAGTACAAAATGAAAAGTGTGTGACACAAGAGTAGATCTTGTTTAGGAATAGCAGAGTAAAGGAATCAGGAATGTGACAGTGGTTAAGTGAGCTTCCTGCACAATTTGAGGGACTAAGAGGACGTAAGAGACTGAACTATGAGTTTCCAGAACCCACATAGACAGCTAGGTATGGCCATGCACGTCCATATAATGGTGGAGAACAGAGACTAAAATAATGCTGGAACTTATACACAACAAGCCCTGGAACCAGGATGAGAGCCCATCCTGAGGAAAAGCCTAGCAGATGAATGATGGTGGTGGATACCCACTATTTTCCCCTGGCCTCTGCAGATAAGCCTGTGAGGCACTGGATCAGCACATACATGCATGCATATGTAAAATCATACTCACTAGGCACATGCCAAAATAAATACATCAGGAAAGGAAAAACAAAACTAGACAGATGACAGTTTGCAAGATGAAAGACAATGAGTGAGTCAAATTTGTCTAAGGATGCCAGATAAAGCTAAGAACCCCAGAGAACTTTTAGATTTTACACAGAGGGTATGGGCCACTGACAGAAAACAGTCTGACTGCACAACATTTATTATAGCCAGAAAAATCAATCTAAGTTTATGTTCAGGAACTGAATTGAGCATCTATCTGCTTTTGAAATGGGATTTGGGATTTTCAAGTTGTAAAAGCACTTGAAATTTTGTTGCATAATTCTGGGTTTGTTGGCACAAACCTGTTGTCTTTGCACTCAGGAGGCAGAAGAAAGATAGTCACTAGTAGCTTGAAACAAGCTTGGGATACAGAATGAAATTTTGTCTCAAAAATATGATGCATAATAAATACGTAAAGAGCAGCAATAAACACTTTTTAAATTCTTAGTAGACCTGTGTGCTGAGCCCTACAATGTATTAGTATTATGTGTCAATTAACAAGGTGTATGTTGAAATTCTAAATGAAATGAGAGTTAGTGCCTTTGGTTATGACAGGGACCTTCATACGTGGGATAAGCACCTTCATGATGATAGAAAAAAGAGCTCTTTCTATTTATGTCATGTGAGGAACCAAGTTGACACATGTAAGACGAGCTCAAAAGGCACACACACTGGAAGGGGAAAATAGGAGCTTCTCATCCTATGCTTCTGAGTTTCAGGATTGTGAAAATAGGTGCACAATGTTTATAAAGCATTCGCAATAGTGTGCTTTGCAAAAGCAGTGCAAGATAAGCTGCTCTTGTCAACCCACAAAAAGGAAATATAAATGAATCAAATCAAACATAAAACCTTTTCCTTTATACTTGTGTCAGTAAATGCATATTTCCAATATGTACTTTTTCTAAGAAAACTCTAGCCACCACTTGTACCTCTTATTTGAATTATTATCAATACCTAGTTCACACTGGAGTAAATGATAAGACACAGTGTACTTTTTTGTGCTCAGCGAGCAGAATTCAATCTTAAAGTCATGATTAGGTGACATTAAAATGTTACGGGAACTGGAAAGATTGATCAGTGGTTAAAGATGCTTGCTTGGAAAGCATGCTGTCCCAAGTTCATTTCCCAAGCCACCCACCTAAGCCAGCCACAAAACATAGTGCTAGTGTCTGATGTTCATTTGCAGTAGCAAGAGGCACTGGTGCACCCTACCATATACATGTGCAAATCAATCAATAAATAAATAATAAAATTCTGAATACTGCCTTGGTATTTGCTTAAAATGTTTTATACCAATAGATTACAACACAGTTGGAGGTCACCATTTTTATAGGGTCTTTTCGAATCTGAATTTTGGATCTCTAAATGTGATGTGTCCTTCAGGAGAACATTTTCATTGTAAGAAAAATTTCCACTGAAATTCCTCTAATATTTCTCTCAAACTTTACCAATGCTACTGTTCTTTGTGGTGTGTTTCTGTGTTTGTCTGTCTCTGTATGTGTGTGTGTGTGTGTGTGTGTGTGTGTGTGTGTTTGTGTATGGTTCTTGCTATCAAATCCAGGATCTAGGATCTTGGATATGCTAGTCATGTGCTGTTCCATTAAACACTATCCTTGTCCATCTCAGTCCCATCATCTCCAATGGGAGGGACTGATGAAAAAATATGCCAGGTCAGTAGAGTGAGATGATGCCTGGGGAGGGTCAAGGACACAGACTAGGTTTGAGCACAATGCATTGCTGTACTGGGGCCACTAGTTAGGTTTATTGGGTTGAAATATTAGTGTGTGAGTGTGTGTGTGTGTGTGTGTGTGTGTGTCTGTATGTGTATGTGTAGACATTCATGTCCTATGTTCACATACATATATGGTGAGGCCAGAAAATGCCCCTTCTACCAGTCATCTGAGTGTTTCCTTGAGATGGATCTCTCACTAATTTTGGAGCAGACACCTAGCAAGTGTTTGATCTCTGATCCTCACAGGGCTGAGGTTGCAAACAGATGTGGCCATACCCAGCTGTTTACCTGAGTGCTAGGGAATCAAACTCGGGCTGTTTCTGGCACCTTCAGGCCCTCATACTTGCACCGGAAGTACTTTAACCTATTGGGCTCTTTTTCCCTCCTTCAAAACATTCTTATAGAAATACTAATTAAGAAAATGAAGCACAATAGATTAAAGAAAGAAACAAAATCAGGATTCTTCATGTAAACTGGAAGACACAATTTCCTAACCTTCACAAAATAAGAACATCTCAACTCCATGTCACCATTTTTCCCAAAGGTAATTTCTCTTCCTCAAATAAGAAACAAATCCAATTAAAATATAAAGAATATCTTTTCAGTGGTTTTAAATAATTTTGCATATAATATGCCCCAAAATACAAATTAAGTCTCCCAAAAGATACAGCAGGCTTCAATAGGATATTTTAATTTAATAAGTATATATAAAGAAACTAATTAAAACAACAAAAACTACAATAGCTTATACAGAAAAATATTGCCATCTTTAAAGGTTTTTGAACCATATTCGTGCAGAAAACAAAAGTGTTTCTAGGAAAAGGGAAACCAGCAAAGGTGAAAACTACTATAACCAATGGAAAGAAACAGAAACAATGTATGGCATTTCTCCTGAAAAAGTTAAACTTTTGTATTTATATTTGTGTCAACATCATTGATGCAATTACCATGAGGCTTCATGTTGAATAGTGAACATCCCAAGACCATTTAAGTCTGGAATCCCCATCTAGGGCAGGGAGAAAAGCTACCCATGAATGATGGAGATACTTGTGTTTAGTAATTAATTTTTTTTAAATTGAATCCAAGTAACCAAGTGTTGAGAACCTTATTAATGGAGTATATAAAGAAATAACAGTTCAGAAGTTATACAAAGTTATATCTAAAGATAGATGTTAGTTTCAATATATTGTATGCAAACATTAGTGGGAAACATTTCAAACAATATGACAAACATATATGTTGTTAAAAGGTTGTCATACACAAGTAATGCACAAGTAATTTTGGGAAGCACATGATAAATTGGGAGGATTTTAACTGTAGCGTACCATTGTTGAAGAAATCAATAAGGACCATGCAAAATGTTTTTTTTTTTTCCTCTCTCTCTCTCTCTCTCTCTTTCTGTGTGTGTGTGTGTGTGTGTGTGTGTGTGTGTAGGTATGTGTGATATTTTTGGGGAAAAAAGGATGCGGAAAGGATGAGGGAGAATTAGTGAGTTAATTCAGAAAGTCTTAAGAGAGACATATTTCTTGCACAGTATGTAGTTAAATTTGAGGCATTAACAAGGCAACGCAGCCCTGTGACTGTTTAAGTAGGTACACAGATTAGAAGAATACTGGGGACTCTTCAGACAAGGAAGCAGGAAACAAATAAACTGAAAATAAAGCTAGGCAACGAGACTATTGGAATGCAGGTTTCAAGATTTGAGGGACTAGATATATAGTGTAGCTTTGGGAAATTTGGTGAAATCTGTCTTCAACTTCCTTTTTGTGATGAATGAAAAAATATATGGAATAGTTATTTGCATTCTCAACACTCTTATTTCAATAAATGTAAATGTTCTGAAACTTCTTTCTACACACACACACACACACACACACACACACACACACACAAATCTTCAATAAGAAATGGGCACTTGCTCTGGTTGAGCAGATCTTGAATCTATATTACTTTTCTCACTAAGATAAGTAACATTCCACACATTATAATGTATAACTTTCCAGTTAGAAAATAAGTATTACCTCAGCCTTTGTCTGGGCTCTCTGAAGTAATTACATTTCAGCACCTCATGACAGGAAGCATAAAAGCCAAGCTCAAGCTTTCATTTTGAAAATTTAAAAATAAATATTTTAATCTTGCACCATTTCTTTTGGCTGCACTTAAAGAACTGATGCATTCCCTTAATAAATGCACAAAGAGTAGCATTAAGGAAGACCTATGATAAAATTATTGCCACAGAGCTTTTCCTCATTTAGGAAGATTTAGATATGCACCATTGTAATTCTTGCTTAAATGTGGTAGACTTGGTATTGTTTCTGTAGCTATGTAAAATGACAAAAGTTTAACCAGGGACGTTTCCACTTCTAAGTTGATTTATCGCTTCATAGAAAAACCTCTCAGGTACATGTTATTATTTTCATGGCTTGGGGATCACCAGAGGTGGGCCAGGAGGTAATTATTTTACCTTCCTTCCTTCCTTCCTTCCTTCCTTTCTTTCTTTCTTTCTTTCTTGCTTTCTTTGTCTTCCTTTCTTTCTGCTTCTTTCTTTCTTTCCTTCTTCTTCTTTCTCTTTCTTTCTTTCTTTCTTTCTTTCTTTCTTTCTTTCTTTCTTCCTTTTTTTTCTTTCCCTTTGCTGAGGTTGAAGAAAGAATAAGGGACCTGAAAAATAAGGCATATAAAGAAACTCATGCGCATGCATAATGTATTTCCAAGCCAGAAACTAAAGAATTGCTGTGGAGAATATCATTGGATAATATTTTTCAAAGAAATGCTGTGATGGGCCATGAACAGGGAGTGTTTAGACATCTGCTCTTGGGAGCCAGCTTCTGAATGGTCATGGCATTTCAATGTTACATGTGTCAGAGTGTCCCAGGTGAATGTAGGAAGTGCTGAGTATGGTGGCTTACACTTCTAATTCAACACTTGGGAAGCTGGAGCAGAGGGATAGCCAAAACTCCATGATAAAATTCACCACCAGCAGCAATAGCGGCCAGTGCCACCTTTCAATTGTCCTATTTCCTCCAAGTCCTTCAGAATATTTTAGGAGATATTAAAGAATGTTGTGAAGAATAATGGCCTGAATATATTAATTTTAGGGATTCCATACATTTTAGTCAAAAGACAAGTCAAAAGCTATCATGGGGAAAATGGCACATTTGGAAGGCCCATCTATTAAAGGGTACTAAAGAGCTGAACTATTTATTTATTTATTTATTAGTTTTCCCAGGTAATGTCTTGCTCTGTAGCCCAGACTGACCTGTAATTCATGACATATGTACTTTCAGGGTGGCCTTGAAGTCACTGTGATCTATATACCTCTGCCTTCCAACTGCTAAGATTAAAGGCCTGTATACCACACCCAGCTAGAGCAGATGTAATAGTGAATTGTTTACTTGGAATACAGCATCCACTACTTAAGAACTATTTTTGAGTGTATAAGTAAAATGATGAATGATGAAGTTGGTAATTTCACTTCATCAGATACATATATTAAAATATGTAAGATGTGGTAGGGTAGGGTGAGAGGAGAAGAATTGTGCCATTATTAACTCATGGTCTTTATCATCTCATTAACTTTGTTGGAGTGCTCAGTAATATTAAACATCAATGTGTTGTATATACTGAATCTCAGTATTCCATATAATCCTTTATAGTGGATATTTCATCAAAACAATGAGTTATTTTAAAGAAATAAAACATGGAATTTTACTGTTATAATCTCAATCCCATACTGTCAACCTTACATGTTTTAAGCATTTTGCTATGAAGAAAAGACTCCTTTGGTTTTATATATAAAATAAACCTATTTAATCACTACTGAATCTGTAGAACAAAATGAATTCTTTATTTCTGTGTGGCTCTACCAAGCCCTCAACTGATTCATCCACTATATACACCAAGGATATCACGTTCTTTCTCCTAGGAATGCTATGAAAACTCTATGGGAGGCCTGGTATCCTAATTTGCCTTTTCATCATGCTGTTCTATCTGCATGCACTAGGATAATTGCCATTAGGGTAGTAGCATCACTTTTTCCCATTTGGTTAAGCAGTAAACCTTCATTGGCAAAAATAAATAAATAATAATAATAATAACAAAACTTGTTGCTCATGGTACCATGCTCTTAGATATTGGGATGTAAGGAACCACTGAGCACAGTTGAAAAAGAATCTGTACAATAGGCTATATGCTTTCAATATGAACTGGTAAGTGCTTGAGAATTAATACATAGTTACCTTGGAAGGAGCCAAGAGATGATGTACTGTACAGTGACTTATAGTAAATGGGTAACTTTCTAAAGACTTGAACGGCATGTAGAGATTTAGTACTCCTAAGGCTGGTGACAGAATCTTGAATCAAAAATCATCTAAAGGCATTTCAGAACTGTGTGGAAATCTGTGATGAAAAGATGGTTAAAAATTTAAATTTGTCTGTGGTCTTCCTGCCACCATATACATCATGTGTGGCAGCAATTCATTTGGAGTGACACTGCGTTGAATTACCAGTCATTCTGGTAATAACTTCACGGAGAGGCAGGACTAAGGCTCAGAGATAATTGACACAATCAAGGTGCGCAGAATACACGTTTTATGTTCAGTGGGATAAAATACAGTTTATGTTTTCACCTGTGTCTAAAATAATTTGAGATATATCCTCCATGGAAAATAATTATTTTCCAACTGATTTTTTTATTCATTTACACAATTGAATACCCTCCATATTCTTGGCTCGAAGTGAAAATCTTTTTACCATGCTGCTTTTTGGGGAATTAATATAAATAGATTATGAGAAAATGATAGAATTAAAATAGTTATGTCTAATGTAAGTTCAGCCATGACTGATATTGCAAAGGATAGGTACAGAGTGAAGGAATATCTCAGCAGAAAGGACTGTTTTAACCCTTGTGCTTCTAGATTCTTCCACAGAACTATGATGCTTAGAATGGGATTTGGAAGATGGTTGTTAGCAGACATGTGAAAGAAGAGGGCAGGTATAGAAAGTATAGCATGTTAAAAGTTTCTTAGACAGGGATATTCATGGTGCATCCTGAAAATTTAAATAAAAAAAATACAACTTCATTATAGATAATCCAATATGTCAACCTAATTATAGTGAAAGGGATAAAGTGATACACAGGCCATTTGTAGTACAACCTTTAAAGATTGCTAAATATACTGAATATTTCTCAAAATATAAACACAAATAAGGTGTAATATTGACTTAGAAATATTTTACTGCGGACTATTTTTATCCATGCACATGGCAGTAATGAGAGATATTTTGTTTAGCATATATAGGGAGAGGATACTCCTGGCATTCATTGTCTAGTGGACAAAAAATGTTGCCAGATGCCCTGTAATATACAACAAAGATGCAATAAAACATATTTGTTGCCCCAAAAATATCACATAGTTGTTATGCTCAGTAATTATATCTCTTTAAATAATCACATAGTTATATTTAATATCACTGCTAGGTACAGGTTGGATTTGAGAGAAATAGCAGAAGACCTGGCATGAGCACTGAGAAAGCTATTATACTTATTCAAAGCAAAGGTGGAAGCTTGAGATATAACTGTAAGAAGCTTATAGTAGTTTAGTATTAATTAATTAATTAAAATAAATTAGGGAAATGGGGTAATTGCAAGGTGACATTAGCCACTGTTGCTTCTTCTGGTAGATTAATGTTGGAATTTTGTGTCACTATTTTTCTGGGATGAGATGCACCCTTTCCCAGAGCACATCCTGTGCTGTGGGATATCTGCTTTATCTTCTCCCACTCTTGGCTGTCCTGTATGTGGGAGGAACCCATAGAAGAAGATAACCAAATTTTCCTGTATGCCATTCTGGTTATGCTGTTGGAGGAATTACAGTGTAAGGGACCAATGCGAGTTCTAATTCATCTTTGAAAATTCTAGCTCACCCTCACAAGTTCTAGCATATTTTTATCTTAGTCATTGCACACTAAATCTCTTTCTGACAGCCCACTTTATTGCCAGCAGACAGACCCAGAATCAATGTCAACCAATTGCTTCATATGAAATATTTAAGTACTTCCCAACATTGCATGACATCAAAGCACTCACAAAATCATTCCACTACACACTGACTCATTACACGTTTTTAATCAAACTCTAGATGATCCATTTGGGAGCCTTCAATTAAATTAATTGTGTAAGGTCAATTCCTTTACACAATTACTCTATGCTACTTCTAACAGTTACACATTTCTAGTCAAATCCTGATAGATGTGCATGGGAGCCTTCTATTTAAATTGGAAAATGCTGCACAAAATTGAAGTTTGGGGCCAAGCAAACAACAGAAGGATGTTTTTAGTTAGCTTGTAAAAAAGAAAAATTTATCACTACAGCGATAAACTGGAAATAGAGGTGTGTTCAGGAGCACTGAAGCTTAGCTTTGAATAAACGTAACATCAAGATGTCCCTACTCCAGCTGGCTTCCAGTAAGAAGTTCAGCTCTTAGAGAAAGATGATATCCTACAGATTCTCAAATGAACTTAGAGCTTTTAAACTTGGGTTTGTTCATATAATGTTTCTCTTGATGTAATTTCTGTGTTAGATTTCATTTTATTTTAATAACATTTTATTTACTTTTTATTTTGTGGGAGGGAGGGAAGAAAGAGAGATAGAGAGAGAGAGAGAGAGAGAGAGAGAGAGAGAGAGAATAGTTGCACAAGTGCCTCCAACCACTGAAAACAAACTCTAGACACAAGCACTACCGTTATGCATCTGGCTTATGTGGGTACTGGAGAATAGAACCTACGTCCTCAAGTGCCTTAACCACTAAGACATCTCTCCAGCCCAATTTCATTTTATATTTTTCATAAGTGTCTTAGTCATTGTTGCAGCTCTCTTCTTCATGTGAAATGTAGAAACAGTACTTTCATGGATGACTTTATTATAATTGGTAATGCAATTCCATTATATAAGGTAATTTGTATATCCAAATCTTATGATGTTTATGAGACAATATATATCAATTTTATTATTTATATTTGTAAAATATATGCTATAACTCTATAATAAGTATGTTGTGCATATTTTATAAAATTCATCTGTTTATATAGAAATCACCATTAGGAGAGGCTTTTATAATATTTTACAATTTTTTTCTCGGTATTTAAAATGTATACTATTTGTTTCAGAAAGGAAACATTCATAGTCTGTTAGATTGCTTCAGATGTCATAGATAAAAATTTCTGGGGCTGGAGGGATGGCTTAGCACTTAAGGCGTTTGCCTGCAAAGCCAAAGGACCCAGGTTCAATTCCCCAGGACCCATGTTAGCCAGATGCACAAGGGGGCACACGCGTCTGGAGTTTGTTTGCAGTGGATGGAGGCCCTGGCATGCCCATTCTCTCTCTCTCTCTCTCTCTCTCTCTCTCTCTCTCTCTCCCTCTTTCTCTGTCAAATAAATAAATATTTTAAAATTTAAAAAAGGTTTAAAAAAATTTCTGTAAGACGATGAACAAGAGATTTTCTTCTTACAGGAAAATGAGTTGAAGTGTGTGGTGGTTTGAATAGATGGCTCCCAATATGTTCAATTTTTTAGTTGTTTGTAGTTTGCATCTGCAGCCACCTGGCTGGAGGCAGTGTCATTGGGTGGATCTTAAGGTGTGGTGGTGGGTTTCATATTACAATCTAAAGATATGCAAAGTGTGCCTAGCTGGAGTTCCTAAAGTGTGCTGTGTGGCTTTTGGCTTTTTGGCTTGTGGTTTTCTCTCTCTCTGTTTGGTCCTGTGAAGGCAGGCCAGCTTCTTCTGCCATTGTGGAACTTCCCCTGGATCTGTAAGCTTCAGTAAATATCCCTTTCTCCATAACTGTGTCTGGTCTGAAAGTTCATCTCAGTGAACCTGAAGTTGTCTGCTACAAAGGGCTTTACTCACAGTAAACAGAGCTGAGGTAGAAATGTGATTTTAAACCATGGACATATGGGCTGGAGTGATGGCTTAGTGTTTAAGTTGCTTCTCTGCAAAGGCAAAGTACCCAGGTTCTATTCCCCAGGAGCTATGTAAGCCAGATGCACAAGGCGGCACATGTGTCAAGTTTGTTTGCATTGGTTGGAGGCCATGCATGCACATTTTTTCTCTCTCTGTCTACCATAAAATGGATGTAGTATTCCATTTTCTGGGACCTTCATGCTAATAAAGAAAGTTATCACAACTAAACATTTGGTTCATTTAATACATTATGCACATATGGCAATATTAAAATAGCTTTGTCACTTGCTGCATTCTTGAAAATAGATAGAAATTTTCAGCCTTCTTCATTTAAAGTCTCCTAATTGGCCTATATGTCTATTATTTTGATGGTTTCACCTATAACATGACACTATATGAAAGATTGTATTTTTCCTTAAAATTTAAAAATCAGAAGATGGCCATAATGGTCACTTTGTAACTAAAAGTTTATTAGCACTGATGTGAGACTAGAATTAACTAATAGTAACATAAAGTGTAGAAATGTGAATTGTTAACTTTTATATTAAAAATGATAAAATTTATTATATTCTATAAAATTCAATAAAAGAAGATTGGTCAATTATTTCAAGGCCTAGGTTTCACCTGTGTGAGCATTATACATCTTCTCAACCACATAATATTTTATTGTATATATATATATATATATATATATATATATATATATATATATATATGGAGAGAGAGAGAGAGAGAGAGAGAGAGAGAGAGAGAAACATTACTCATTTTTTGCTTACCATCATATACAAGAGGAATAGAGCTCAGCTTCACACAAAATTGTAACAATTTTTAAAAGTATTTATTTCTGACCTATTTAATCCCAGTCTAAACCCATCATTATATTCATGCTAACTCCCTTCATCTTTATTTTTAATTTATTTTTAGTATTTTTTAAATTTTTTTGTTTTATTTATTATTTGAGAGCTTCAGACACAGAGAGAGGAAGAGGGAGAGAGAGAGAGAGAGAGAGAAAGAGAGAGAGAGAGAGAGAGAATGGGCATGCCAGGGCCTCCAGCCACTGCAAACGAACTCCAGATGCATGCGCCCTCTTGTGCATCTGGCTAACGTGGGTCCTGGGGAATCAAGCCTCGAACCGGGGTCCTTAGGCTTCATAAGCAAGCGCTTAACTGCTGAGCCATTTCTCCAGCCCCTTTACTTATAATTTATTTTTAATTGGGCTTGAGAGATGGCTCAGCAGTGAAGGCACTTGCCTGCAAAGCCTAATGACCTGGGCTTGATTCCCCAGTACACATATAAATCCAGATACACAGTGCATATGAAGTTCATTTGCTGTGGCTGGAAGCTCTGGTGCTCTCTTGCTCTCTCTCTCTCTCTTTATCTCTGTTTGCGAATAAATAAATAAATAAATAAATAAATAAATAAATAAATAAATTGTGATAAGGGGTTTCCTTGGATATCCGTTTTGGAACGGCATTCAGAGGCCCAATGTTTGCCACGCTTACAACGTGGACAGAGGGAGGAAGGAGGTGGGCGTGCAGCCTTAGGGGCTGTACATTCTCTGGAAAAATGACCTGGCATTTGACAATTAAAGCAATTTTTATTGTTATTTCCCTGTGCGAAGCCCTTTAAGGCCGCTCCTATGGCTAGCCCAATGCTGCGAGAGGCAGGATCCACATCGGCACATAATTGGATAAAATCAGAGGTATTTTTGCCATGGTGGAAGGGGCAGATGGCTGCCTGGCAGGCCAAATTGGCATTCTCAAAGGCGAGATGTCTTATGAATTCATTATCTGTTTCTTCCCTTCCCATAAGTCATTCTGCGGCCTCAGTGAGGCGACCAATGAAGTCACTGTAAGGCTCATTTGGCCCTTGCCGTACCTTAGCCAAGGAAGTTACAGCCGATCCTTTAGATGGGAAATTTTTCCAAGCCTTAAAGGCAGCATGTTGGATCTGTGAGAGCAGTCCAGGGGAGAATTTTGCCTGGTGCTGATTAGGATCATAAGGAGCATTGCCCAAAAGTTTATCTAATGTCCAGGATTTAGAAGAGGATCTAGTGGATGCGTTGCGGCAGGCAGCGTCTCGACGTCTCTCAGTATAATCAGCCTGCCAGAGGAGGAAGTCTTCTCGTGTTAGGGCACCTTTGGCAAGCATTTTCCAATCATTGACTGAAAGCCAATTATCACTAAGGGCCTCTAGTAGGGACATGGTAAAGGGAGCAGTAGGTCCATAAGAGGAAACGGCACTTTTTAATTCTTGGATATGTTTAAATTTTGAATGGTGGTATTGCTGGGGTTTAGCAATAATATTTTTTCCTCTCTGTGGCTCACTGTCGTCATCTGAGCTGGAAGATTATTTAGAGGGTTCCTCTCTTTCAGAGCCTTCCTCCTCTGTGCTTGACTCAGGTGGTAGGCGGGTTGAGGAATTGGTTTTTGTTTTAACTTGAGCACATGTTATGGGAAATGCATGAAGGGTTTTAGGGGGTTTGATCTTAGTTTTTGTATGTCAGGCTGGAGCAGGGGCAGGAGAACGGATCTCCAGGTCCAGGTCATGAAGTTGTTTAAGTAAGGAGGCTTTTTCTTTTTTAACTGCAAGGAGGGTTTTTAGTGATTGGGCCTCCCGGGAGAGTTGGAGGGTCGCCTGTCGAGTGACGGTCTCTAAATCACAATCAAGAGTTACAGGGACACAGAAGCGGTGTGGTTTAGGCCTGTGAAGATAATGTGGAGGATCTGCTATGGGGGCTGTAGGAGGTAGCCAGTCAGGGTTATGATATCTGCCCGCCTCATCCTCTACCTCTGATTTCTCATCTGGGGAAAGAGGAGTATTAATGGGGGGAGTAACTGCAGATTTGGAGAGAATAGGATAAATAGATTTAGGGGCAGGTGGGTCATCCTCGGGCATAGGAACAATGATGGAATGGCACTGAGAAGGGGGATCCTGACGGCGGGAGTTTAATTCATGAGTGGGAGGGGTCTGGCTAGGTTTAAGATTATTTTTAAGAAAGGATTCTCCATCCCTAACAATTTTTGAAATGTCCGGTTGGCACCGGTAGACCTGGAGGACATCATTTATTAAGTTACAATAGGAAAAGGCCTGAACTGGGACTTTCTCAGGCCCAAAAGTCCTATAGTAATCCTTTAAACAATTTCCCAATCTCCCCCATCTTTTTTCATCAATGGTGCCTTCCTGGGGAAACCATGGACATAAGTCTTCTAAAAAGAGGAAGAAGTGAACAAGATCTTTTTTTCTTAACTTTTACGCCACGAGTCTTGAGGGAGTGTTTAAGTCCCTGGATAAAAAGTTCATGTTTACTTAGGGTCTGTCCCATGATAGAAAGGAAAGAATAGAAATGGCAAGACCAGAGGACAATGTTCCCAGCCGGAGAACCAGCACGGGGGTTCCCCCAAATGGGCTTGACGTGAGCCTATCCACAATTTTAAGATTCTGGCGACTGCTCTAAGAGCATTTACTGGTCATTCCGTTACCGGGTTTGGTGGTTGGAAGAGAGGAAGGAGGTTTTTGCCAACGCCTGAATGGGCTGTCGGGATTTGCACAGGGAGCTAGGGGCCTTCCGCCAATGCCAGAGGGTAGCTGTGGCCAAGAGGCTTCAGTTGCCCTGTCGCTATGTTGCGATTCCACGCAATGGTGCAGACTGAAAGTAAAAGAGATGGAAAAGGAGTTTATAAGAATCAACAAATAAATCCCGCAATTCCTGTGTCTTGCAAATCTGACTGAATAGTCTCCATTTAAATGGTTTGCCTAAAAGTCTGTATTGCTCATCTTACCTTAATCGGATCTGTATCACAGGCGGGCTTTCTGCGGTGATCACGGTGCGGGTCTGTATCACAGGTAGGTTCTGCCTGCGGTGACCTCTATGCAGATCTTCACTCACCCCCCTGTGGGTGGCTATCCAATGGCGGGGTCGGCTGTCCACTAGAGCGACGTTCAGTTTTCTCTTCGTACCTCGAGCCCCACGTTGGGCGCCATTTGCCCCGGCCTGCAGGGGTTCAACAGAGGCCCGAGGGGAAGTTAACCTGAATGGGAGAAAGCAAACAGACACAAGAAGGAGACCAAGCTAGGTGTTTGTCAAGGTCTTGATTTTTATTAGTACAGGAGGGTTTATATAGGGAGATCTGGGGAAGGAAGGCTAGTCATATAGCACGTAAGCAGAACCCAAACTTGGAAGGCGAGGCCGCATGTAGTGATTCTGGGAAGGTCCCAGGTGTGGTGTTCCGAGCACAGTGGGTCTTGCGATTTCCAGTAAGCGATTCAAGAACCAGGAAACAGAAACTTAACTCGTGACATGGCAGTTTCTGTCAACATGGCCGAGGTTTGGCTTATAGCTCCCAACATATATGTATATATGATTGTTTTAATTTAGATACAGCTCACTCAAAACATACCTGTAGACTGAACATGCCAAAATATCAAAGAAAATAATGATCAATACTTTTTCATTTAATTATTTTTATATTTGAAGATGGATTTAATAATTTTTTCTTAGATCTAATATATCAAATTATATATTCAATGAGAAATAGTTTCAAATTTATGAATTTTAAAAGTGAGTTTTTTGGGCTGAGGGGTGTTTTAGCAGTTAAGGTGCTTGCCTGCAAACAAAAGGACCCAGGTTCCATTCCCCAGAATCCATGCAGGCCACATGCACAAGCGGTCACATAGTCTGGAGTTTGCTGTGGCTGGCATAGCCATTCTCTCTCACTCTCTTTCCCTCTGCCTTTATCTCACTCTCTCAAATAAATAAATAGAAACAAAGTATTTTTACATGTGAATTTCTTTAAGCAAGTTCTTAATTTCAATTATTCCCAACAGGTATTTTATGGAATTCACTATACTGAATTAATACTAATTTAATTTATGCTGTACTGATAACATTTTTTCAAATACTATAAAAACTCAAATCAAGTACACTGAAAACTTTTGCCCCTTAAATTTTATTTGAAGCATAATCAGATTTTTATAGCAACTATTAAACTGCAATATTAAATTCAGACATTTGGACTTAGCATATTCCTATTTTAAATTTATTATACTCTAACATGTTAAAATATTTATTGTTCCTGCATATGCCTTAATCCCTATCCAAAAATCTTATTATCTGGCATCATTTCTATATATCCCTTTCACATTACTTCTGGCTATGTCAAAACTCCTGGTTTGTCCTACTGATGTTTATCATTTCTCCTGCCATATTTTAAATATAATTTATATAATTTTATAAATGGCTCAGTGATTAAGGTACTTTCCTGCAAAGCCTAATCTGGGTTTGATTCTCCAGTACCCACATAAAGCCAGATGCACAATGTGGTGCATGTGTCTAGTGTTCATTTGCAGCAGCTAGAGGATCTGGCACACCCATTCTCTCTCTCTCTCTCTCTCTCTCTCTCTCTCTCTCTCTCTCTCTCTCTCTTTTTCTCTGCAAATAAGTGAATTTTTAAAATTTAATTAAAATAAATTTAAAAGTCTTATATTTGGAAAGAATGTCTCCAATAAACTTTTTATAGTTGCTAGCACTATTAACTGAAAATAAATGATAACACTATAAGAAGTCTTTAAAGGTATTTTTACAAGAAAGAACACTAAACTAGAGCTACTTTTATTCATTTTGCACTGGTATGATTTTTTTAATTCCTTAGTCAAAATTCAGTTGAAATTCTAATCTTAATCCAAAATTAATTTATTATTTAAGAAGCTCAAGTTAGTAATCCAATAGCAACCTTCAAAATATCTTTACAAAATACAATCCAAAGATATACTAATTTTATATTTATGTACTGAGGATTAATTATAAAGAAATATTTAAAGGCTTTGTTTTCTGTTTTCTGTAATTAAACCACTTTAAAGAAAGACTCTTTTTCTTCATTTAGTACAATGTTGACTATAGGTTTGTTGCAGATAACCTTTATTATGTCATCATGTTTCTTATTCTATTTCTAGCTTATTCAGGCTTTTTATTCATAATAAAAATGAAAATGGTCAGAAGTCTTTTTTGGATATACTAAGATGATCATGTTGTTACTGCTTTTAAGTCTTTTTTATACTGCATTAGTTAATTTAATTATGCTAAATCAACCTAACCCTTCTGTTATGAATTCAGCTTGGTCATGGTATATGATTATGTGTGTGTGTGTGTGTGTGTGGTTTTATGCATATATACTGCCAAACCCCTATGATTCTCCTGTCTGTCTTCCAAGTACTGGGATTAGAGCCACAAACCAACATGTCTGGCTTTTATATGGGTGCCTAGGATCCAAACTCAGACCCTCATGCTTGAGAAGCAAGCACTTTACCTACTGATCTAATTCAGCCCTGATCTCTTTAATTTATTTTTGAGTATTGCCTGCAAGAATTTTACTTATAAAAGTTTTATATACCTATGTTCATCAGGAAATTGTTCCAAAGTTTTCTGTTTTAATGAGATTTATTTAGCATGACATTAAGTTAATTCTGGCTTCATAGAATAAGATTGGTATGGTTCCTTTCCTTTCAATTTTACAGAAAAGTTTGTTGAGAATTGGTGTTAGGTGTTCCTCTGAGGTTTGGTAGAACTCAGTGAAGAATCCAACTGGTCCAGGGCTTTACTTTATGGGAAGACTTGATACTACTTTAATACTATTGCTTGTAATAGAGCTGCTTAAGTTGTTAAGTTGTTTTGTTCTCTTGATTTACTTTTGGGAGGCTATATATATATATCACCAAATATATATATACATATATATATATGATTTTGGTGATTTTTTTCCAGGTTTTTAAAAATAATTATTTTGCAATAATTTTCAATGTATCCCATTATGAGCCCATTTGTTTTATTGAAATCTGTGGTAATATCCCATTTTAATGCTAAATTTGTTAGCTTGGCTCTTTTCTTTCTTTGTATTTGTTAGTTTGACTGAGAGGTTTATCAATTTTACTTTTTTTCAAAATAACCAATTATTTGATCAACTATTTGTACTGTTCTTGTTAACATATTTTAGATTTTTAAATATTTTATTTATTTTATGAGAGAGAGTGGGGATGATGGACATCCCAGGGCCTCTAGCTACTGCTCATGAGCCATCTTATACATCTGGCTTTACATGGGTACTAGGGAACTGAACCTGGTTCCCTAGGCTTTGCAAGCCCAGCAGTTTAACTGCTGAGCCATCTCTCCAACCCCTGTGTACTAGTCTTTTGGTCTATAGTTTATTAATTTCTGCTCTGATGGTTTTAATTTCTCTTTGTCTACTGCTTTTGGACTTGGGTTACTCTTGCTTTTCTAAGACTCTGTGATGCATTATTATGTTATTTGAGGTCTCTCTAATTTTGAAATCTAAACAACTAAAAGTAGAAATTTTCATCTTATGCATGTCTTACCCATATGTTACAGTTCTGGTAAATTCTGTTTTTACACTTTTTAGGTTTGTGTGTATTTCCAGTTTCTTTTTTAACATTGATGTGTGTGCATGTGTGGGAGGGCAAGCACATACATGTCGTAATAGGTGTGCGGAGTTCAGATGACATTGGGTGTTGGTCCTAAACTTTGATCTTCTTTGAGGCAGGCTTTCCATTAATCCTTTCAGAAAAAAAAAATTAATGGATCAATATTTAATTTTACATTAAATATGGAAACAAATCCCCAAATTATGTTCCTTGGTACATTTTCATATATTGTGTAGGGTATATTTACAAGTTGGGTGCTTTGCAGAGATGTGAGAGATTTTCAGAGGTGTATTATCCTTGCACAGAATGCTAACAGTAGTGAACACTCCAGAATTCTTTGTGTCATAGTAAGTGATGTAAATGGAGAAGGTAACAGGATACAACTTTACCTACCAAGTTTTTGTGTCAAAGTAGTGTAATCTTCAATTTTATTCAATGTTATCTCTGCTCACTTCGTGAAAAGATTTAACAATGAAAAACTCATATCGTAATACATGTCCATGTTGAACATTTTCTGTAAAATAATCTAAATTTCGGAAATGCTCAGAGCTATTACAAATAGTAGTAAGTATGAAAATAGAAAACTACTACGTTGCCATTTTGTCAATATTGTAAAATATTTTGATACCAGCATAAAAGCATCAATTAGAAATGTAGGAAGCTGGGCATGGTGGTGCGTGCCTTTAATTCAGCATTTAGAAAGTTGAGGTAGGAGGCTCACCATGAGTTCAAGGTCTGGGCTATAGAGAGAGTTCCAGCTCAGCCTGGAAGAGGGTGAGACCCTTCCTCAAAAGGAAAAAAAAATATGAATCATTTTAATCACATCAAACATCTTCTGAAATTGGTTCATCAACTTTCAAATCTAATAATACAAAAGTTTACTTACAGATTGACGTTGAAACTAGGTTGACATTAAAATATGCCTTTTGTTACACATGATACCTAATGAGAAATTTAAAAGTATTTGCTCCTGTCCTAAATTTAAATAAAGAGATGAGGGCTGGAGAGATGGCTTAGTTAAGGTACTTACCTGCAAAGCCTTAGGACCTAGGTTGGATTCTCCAGTACCCATGAAAGCCAGATGCACAAGGAGACACAAGCATTTGAAGTTCTCTTGCAGTGGCTGCAGGCCATGGTGCATCCAATCTCTCTCTCTCTCTTTCTGTCCCTTCTTCCTCTCTCTTAAATGTAAATAAATAAATATTTAGAAAAAATAAATAAGATGATTAAACACATAATAGCCAGAATAGGGCATAAATATATTTAGATTGCAATTGGGATATAGAATTATGGTCTTAATTTTATGTCATATGATAATTTGAATCAAATATCCCAGTTTTAAAGTAACCTAAAATACTAGTTTTGAAGTTCAGTTTAACTCTATGGACAAGCTAACATTCTGGGCATTTGTAATTAAATTACAAACATGAATACACAAATTAATATCAGGAACTAACAATGGGAATAAAATCAATGACAGTTTTTTTTCTCTAGTGTTATGCCAATTTTTTTATTCTTTTATAATAGCATTAGATACATGGAAAATGAAAATACATTTCAGATACATATAATATTGAAGCTTAAACAACTGGAATAACATTATTTCATTTATACATGTATAAATATATGCATATGATGTTTTCAGAAAAATCATTGTGTGGATAGGCTCCATAGTTTAAGTGATAACTCTGGTGTGCCACTACAACACAAAGAATGTGCCATGATATCTTATTTCTTATAAGACAAAGGAAATGGGCATTTTGAAGAAAACAAATCACAATTAATTGTAAAATGTGCAACAGATGGTAGAACTTATCCTCATTCTATCAGGCTAATCATATACTGCCTGTATTTGGAACTTGCTTTTCCCAGAAGATGATCCTGGGTTGAGGCCATGTTGACATCTGGTGCATTCCTAATGTCGTTAGTTTGATATACCTCATCTATTCAATCCTGTTCATTTTCCAAAATAGCAGCTGACAGTGCAATTGGCCACCTGGGAAAAGGCAATTTCAATAGGAAGAGAATAATTTGCTCCCCTTCTGATGATGGTGTTGAATTGCTTACTGTTTTGTTCCGGTTTTGGGTAACATTATTAACAACCAACATATTATCTGATTTCAAGAATACATATTTTTTACACAGACATGCCAATTAAAAATATAAACTTGATTTTTGTAGAGTATTAGTTCAGAAGAGGTTTTATACAGATGTTACATTAAAATATCAGTTAGGTAACAAATTTCCCCAGTATAAACAGAAAAGACATCTAATTTACAGATGAATGCCACATAATTGTTTGTATAAATCATCTAACTGAACTATAAGTAATACTCATGATAGCAATGACGTATGATTCTAATATCATGTATATTTTTACTTCTATAACTGAACCATTGTATTTAAACTTTATGTTGGCTCCCAATTATCAGACTGATGATACTTAATTTATTTGATAAATACAGAAAGATTGTTGCAAAATCACTGGCAAAAAACCTATAAATTCTTACATTTAATGAAGAATTTTATGTATGAATGCATTATTTCTCATCATTTTCAATAAATTGTATAGATGTAATAAAATGAAACCAAAATCTCACATGCAATATTGAATTTCTATTCATCCCAGCTAAACATCTTGGTCAGCCTGGAATTCTACTTAAATATAAAACCAAATTTATTTATGATGGTAATATAATTATAATATTGTTTATAAGAGGTTTAGTACTATATGGAAAAGAGTTTCAGGTGTTAGGTATGCAGCATAGTTGTTTTAATGCTTCTATAGCATGCATGAATCCCTGAGTTCCATCCCCAGCACCACATATATTAGGTGTGGAGAAAGAAAAATTATGGTTATTTTCATCTACATAGCAGTTTTAAGGTCAGTGTGAGCTATTGGAGACACTGTTTCAAGATTAACAGCCAAAAGACCAAAAGCAGACATAGATCCCTGTATATGATTCAGTATGGGATTAACTTTTTAATTTAGAAAATAATTTTAGGTGAGATGATGTATCGTATTTACTATGTAATCATATTATATCTTAATTTAATATAAGATTGGCACATAAATTAATTTATATTGAAACTGATTATTCATTGAACAACTTAATTCAATTTCTATCAGAATATGTAAGCACTTGTGACATTGAGAACTGATGAGGTTAAAATAATTTCAAGTGCCCAGTTGTGGTGATGCCTGAAATAAATCTACTGACCAAAGAGTGAATCTGCTGCTGCTTAGGCATTTAAAGTTTTTGTGGAATTGAAACACCAAAAATTATTTGCAACAATATTAGAGTTAATAACTATAACCTTCAAAATATCTGCCGTAATCCAGCCCCAAATGAAACAGATATCAGAATTACTAGACAATCATTAAAGAAAAACTTGTAGATTAGTTATTATAACCAAAATTCAAATATACTCTGTTAGGTTGGGACAGGCTTCCAAAATGGAGTCGTCATGTGGTGACAGAGACATAAGGAAGTAGGTTATCCACATTCCTCAAGAAATAGCCCAGCCATTATCCCTGCCTTGCCTAACAATGTCCACACCCAACCCCCCCCCCCCTGCTGCCACCAGTCATGACTTCCTGTAAGTCACCTGGTCACTGTTCTGGTGTCACACCCTGGCTATCTTGGATCTCCCCTAAAGAAACTTTTTTTTTTCTAAATTTTCCTTTCCTCACCTTCCCCCAACTTAAGACCTCTACAATTTCAAGTTGACTGTGTGCCGCTCTTGAGAGTCAGTCCTGGCAGCTTGTGCTTTTCCTGAATAGAAGTTTCTATCTTTGCCTCAGAATGGTTTCTGTGGCCTTGGTCACTCCCAAACCTTATACTTGGTGCTGTGACTCAGAAGAGGCTTCCAGTTGTCCTCTTGGGTGGCCAGACTTCGTTTCCCATGACCATACAACTGAGTTGCCATTTGACCCTCTGAAGACTTCAGGCCATCTCTGCCTTGTACTGGCTTTCACATCCACCACAATTTGGCCTTTCTCTTTTTCCCTTCTCTGTCTCCTCACTCCTTCTATGTAGGTGTCTGTCTTCGGTTGGCCTAATCTCGGTTTTACTCCCTCCTCATGCAGGCACACCAGACTACACCCCTTGGCTGCTTTTAGGCTCCAACCCCAGGTCTTGAGAAAGATGCAGTCTTGACACCTTGGGTCTCTTGCTCTCTGGTCTGCCGTACCCTAAACCCTAAAGAGCACCTTTTTGTTTAGTTACCATCTCAGGACATTCCCTCTCCCTCCCTCCTCTCCCTCTCCCTTGTGAGGCTTCATCTTCCACTGCCAGCCATTTTCACTATCAGGAGCACAGTCGCCTTCCTTGCCCACTAACAAACTAAAATGCCAACAGTTGTGACCTGCATGGCCTCTGTCCACGCGGGAGGTACAGGCCCCATTCACCCTAATGGGCCAGGGGCTCATATTGGTGTTCTGTGTAAACCCAGCTTAAGCCCTGGTTCCTTTTCTCTCACACTAATTTTGCTCTTTACCTGTCTCCTTAAGAACTTAAATCCTCTGTGACTCTTGGACAACATCTTATTTTTTCCTAAAACTCTGCATGGCCACAATATAAGCTGGACAACGAGACCAAATAGTCTGAGAATGGTACTTTTGATTTCCAAATTCTCACTGATTTACAAACTTCTGCCAACATACAGGCAAATGGCCCAAAACACCCTGTTTTTCAACCTGTGTTCAAGCATTCTCTCTGCTGTCTTCTCACCAGGCCCTTCTATCCACCTTGTCCCAACAGCTACTCCAGCTCCTCCAGCTCCCTCAGCCTCTCCTGAACCCCTGCCTAGTAACAAGGTTTGATTTTACTCTCCAGAGTTGTAAATGGAGTATAAATTTAAAATGGGAATGCATGACTTCTGAATAAATAAATAAAGAATTAAATGTGTGAAGGGAAAATGGTTGTCTGGAGTCTATATGAAAAGTGCACTTAAAATGAATATGTGTGTGTATGAGTATGTATGTGGCTCCCAGCCCTAAGGCTGCAGAATGATTTCTGTTCTGGGCAGTGCCATTTCATTGTGGGGGATGTTCTCCACCAACCATACTAGGTGGCATAGCCAAATTTTACTGTTCAGTCTCCCCTAGAAGGAACACTAAAAATAATTATCACAAGGGGAAAAAAAAAAAAAAAAAAGATTCTCCTACTCTTAAAAAATTGTAAAATGCTCCCCAGGCATGGTGGTGCACAACTTTAATCCCAGTACTCAGGAGGCAGAGGTAGGAGGATCACCGTGAGTTCAAGGCCACCCTGAAACTCCATAGTGAATTCCAGGTCAGCTTGGGCTAGAGTGAGACCCTACCTCAAAAAAAAAAAAAAAAAAATGTATAATGGCAGGAGCAGAAAGCTGCCTTATAGCCCTGAGTGAGGTCCAGAACTCTCCTGGAACTTAGGAAGAAAAAAAAAAAAAAAAAAGGTTCTTTCTTAGCTTCTCTGACTTGCAGAACCAGGTTGCTACAAGCACAGGGAATCTTGGGATCCTGGTCCCAGCATAACAATGGGCAAATGCCGAAGCCACTGTGAACAGATGGGGACTTCTTATAAGAAGTTTGTATCTATTTTATGTTTACTTTATCTTTCTATACTTCTATGGAACTACTGTCAAACCACAGCCTCAAAATTTACAATTAAACTTAGAAGTACCCAATAGTGAGTTTGTAAAAGATTTCTAGATTTCTAATAATGTTTGAATCTGCTTTCATATTTTTTAAAAAAGGTGTTTTAGGAAAGTTATAGGAAATAAAGTTCTAAAATCTATATGTTTATTCCAGGTAAATAGTATAAGTCAAATCTGATCTATTTTCTCTTTAAAAAGTTATTTCAAAAGGCCTTTTGAGAAAAAAAAAAAATACTGAAATGGTCATACTAAAGTCTTATGGCAAGGACAATAAAAGTTTTTGTTGGTACTTATGAGATGAGCTGAGTAAAGAAGACAAACTGGAGAGAAAACTTTATGAAAAAGATTGTTACATAGTGGTTACATAAACTGAAAAGTAAAAGTATGTAGATGAAGATATGAATAAAGTATGTAGACAAAGGTATGAGTAAGCTTAAACAGAAGGTTAATGACAAAGTTCTTAATCAGATTACAGACTTCTTGAGATATAAAATGACTATTAGCCTAGGGCTTACATCAGACTAACAAAGTACGGCCCTGGTTGGTAGCAATTTGCTATAGTATTCAGGTTTTAAATTTAACTTTAACTCATGAATGTCAATCTGATCATAATGATAGGTCATGAAAGGCTTAATTTAGAGTACCCGACTAGGTTCCTATATTTGTCAATGTTTTAACTAAATCGTCAGGATAAAATTAACTTAATATTTAATTCCTCCTAAGGTTATTATATTTATAACCCTGCCTCAAAAAAAAAAAAACTTACAGGGTAATAATTTACTATAATTTACTCTTTCTTCCCTATTTTATAAGACAAACAAACCACATTTGAAACATTAAACAGTATTTTCCTGTAACACACTTGAAAACAATTTACTTCATGGTGAACAGTAAAAGAAAATTCTAAACAAAGTTATGTTGTGATTTAAGATGTAATTCCTCAGTTCCTCCAACAATCATTCTTAATACTTTCATGCAACTGGGATCAAACACCTGACTAAAAGTAGCTGATTGGAGGAAAGAGCTTATTTTGGCTTACAGTCTTGAAGGGAGTTTCCTTAAGGCAGGAAATGGATGACAGAACCACACCAGCTAGGGTGAGATAGCATGAGTGAGCTGAGATATCCAGCAATAGCAAACTGGACAATTAAACTCCAATATCTGCCCCTGGTGATACACTTCCCACAGCCAGTCTTAACCTCACAAATAGCCAACTACTGGGCATCACGTATTCAAAACACATAAGGCTATGGGAGACATTTCAAAGAAAACACCACATTAGGCTCCTACAGTCTCATTACCACTTCATGATGCAAAATAGTTTTACTCCAATCTTAAAAATACCCATATCTTGCAGAGACATTTATCTCACCCATAACTGTGGGCTAACTCCACAATGCATGACCCATATACCTCAACAAGGAGGGGCCAAGGGCAGGGGGTAGGTCACAGATAAGCCTAATAATGGTACCAAACTGACTGTATTTGCTGAATACAAAACTAACTAATAAAGAAAAAAAGAAAAAAAAATACCCATATCTTTACCTGTTCCAACACTGTTTAAAAGTCCTAAGTCTCAAGTCTAATGAGTCTGTAAAATCAAAACACAAGTTAAATATACCTAATTCACAAGAGTGAACATCCCAATTTCATAAAATAGGCATTGAAAGGAGAGATAGGATGTTTTGATTTTTATTACCTTATCAAAAAGGTGAAGCCTGGTGTGGTGGTAGCACTCCTTTGATCCCAGCATATGGGAGGCAGAGGTAGGAGGAGCATCATGAGTTTAAGGCCAGCCTGAGAGTACATAGAGAATTCCAGTTTAGCTTGGACTAGAGCAAGACCCTACCTCAGAAAATAAAACAAACAAACAAATAAAAAAGGAGAAATCTAATAATATATTGTATAAGTTATGTGGTAATTTTCTGATAAGGTGGATGAGAACATATAAGACTATTCTTAGAGAAACACTATTTTAAACCATCCATATGACAAAGTTTGAATATTCAGATTATACAAGTAACTCTTATAAGCCAACAGTTAGAGACCAACGCAATTAAAAAATACAAATGATTTGAATTCACTGTTCTTGTAAAAAAAAAACATCCTGAAAGTAGATAAAAATATTGAGTATCAGTCAGGTGTGGTGGTGCATGCTTTTAACCCCAGTATTCAGGAGGCAGAGGAGGAGCATTGACATGAGTTCAAGGCTACCCTGAGAATCGCAGGTCAGCCCACGCTACAGCAAGGCACTACTTGAAAAAAAAAAAAGAGCATCATTTGTCCCTAAGGATTTGAAAATCATTTTCATGAGACAATCCATGGATGCCTAGCACAAAAACAAGAGCAAAGGGGCTAAGAAGATATAGCTCAGCAGTAAAGTGCTTGCTTAGAAAACATGACTGCCCAGGTTCAGTTCCCAAGACACCCACTTAAGCGAGATGTAAAAAGTGGCACAAACTTACGTGTTCACTTACAGTGGCAAGAAGCTCTGGAATGCCAGTACTTAAACACACACATGCATACACACAGACACACATGTATATAAAGTGTGTGTAAATAAATAAATCAAATTTAATTTAAATTTAATAAATTAAAACATAATGTTATCATAGGTATAGAAATTCTATTTCTGGGTGTATAGAAAATTAGATAAAGTATATATGTTTGTACAAAATGTATACATGACTGTTGATAGCAACACTATAGATACATTGCAAGACTTGGAAACAATTTAAATATCCATCAGTAAGTAATGGACAAAGAGAAATCAGTATACCATATAAGAAGGGCTACTTTCAGTTCTAAAGAGGAAATAAAATATTGAGGTATGCTACACTATGGATTGACCTGGAAAATACCAAGTAAGTAGAACATGCACAATAGTTCCTAGATTGTGCAATTACATTTATGCAACACATCAAACTTAAGCAAATCCATGGCAAAATGAGGTTGTATATTATTTCACAGCTCTTTGGGAGAAGAAAATAAGATTGACTATTCATAGATGTAGAGTTTTCTTCTAAATGAAGAAATCATGTAGGAATTAGTGTTTATGGTTGACAAGTTTTGTGAATACTATAAAAATCACTGTATCATTTGAATTAAAGCTAACTGAAAAGATAGATTACATAAATAAAAAATAAAATAAAGGGAAAGTTAAAAGCCAGGCATAGTGGCACTCTCTTAGTTATGGCTTTTGTGGCTAAGGCTGGAGGGTAATTTGAGTACAAGATTTGGGGTCAAGCTGACAATACACTGAGATGCCAAATTTCAACAATAAGACAAAGCTAATCATGATTTATAAGACACTTATATACAATATAAGAATACATTGCAATTAAAAATAAAATGATGACAGATACATTACACAATAATGCTTAAAGTTGGAATGATCATATTAATGGCAGAGGAGAAGACTTCAGGAAACTGTATTTTCCAGGGACAGATGGCTACTAATAAATAAAAGTTTTAGCCAGGCATGGGGGTACATGCCTTTAATCCAAGCACTTGGGAGGCAGAGGCAGAAGGATTCCAGTGAGTTCACGGTCACTCTAAGATTACATAGTAAATTCCAAGTCAGACTGAGCTAGAGTGAAACCCTACCTCAGAAAACAAACAAACAAACAAAGAATAAATAAATAAAAGTTTTAACACATAATACAGAAATACCTTAAATGTGTATGCATCCAATAACATATATTGTTACTTATCCTTACATCCAGTTTAAAAGCATTCTACAACACAGCTTTGTTTATTAATGTATCACAAGGAAAACTGAAATTGGTACTAGATTTTGTTTTGTTCTTTTTGGAGGTATATTCAGTTTAAAGGTTGAGACATCAATGAATATCCATGAGACATACAACATGAAATTTACCGTGCTTATGTGTGTTCTTCAAATCTGCGTTAAAAGAACTGCATGGAAAGAAATACAATCTAATTCAAGTCTGCATCTTAAATAGTATAAACTTCTGAAGCATATATATTTCTCAAATAAGCCTACCATTAAATATCCTATCTGGCTGGGTTATCTTCGGAAAAAGAAAGTGCAGCTGGATTAAAGAGAATCGGAACAGGTTGTGTCACTTGAAACTGGGAAGAGTGAGATAGTATGACAACTCCCAGATGGTGTAAGTGCTACAGAATTATGAAATGTCTATCTATAAGTCTGCATGTTTCTCTACACTGAATGTCTATGTGAAATATGTAAAAATTAGGTTCCAGAAAGAAGAGAGTCTTTTTGATATGGGAATAAATGATGGCTTTGAAGGTAGCAGTCCACTATTTATAGAATTAATGAAGAACATTGAAAATGACAATATTCTAAGATGATTTTTTATTAAATATTTTGTCTATCTATGTGCAAGCAGAGAGAAATAGAAGTGAGACAGAGAACAGGGCACATCAGGTCCTCCTGCCACTATAAACTAAGTCCAGATCCACTTTGTACATCTAGTTTTATATGTGTGCTTGGAAATTGAACCCTGCTCATTAGACTTTACAGGCAAACACCTTAACTGGTAAGCCATTGCTTCAGCCCCTGAGATGTTTTAGTCTGATGATATAACAGGCCAGTCCCAAGCAATGAGGACAGAATAAATGCTTTTGAAAATCACTGAAGCACAAACTCCAATGATGAGTTGCTGCCTGGTTTAATGAATTACTGTGGCAGTGATAGAAAGGCGAGTCTTATATGTATACACTAGGGATAAAGAGGTTCATTTTGTGAAAAGCTGTTAAGGTATTAGATCTTTCCTAAAGCTTACAAGTGTCAACAGTCACTAGAGACAACTTCCATGCAGACAAATGAAAAGGTTGTGCTCCCATATGCTATATTTACTCATCACATCCTAATTCATGTATGAACTTCATTTGACCTGCTGTATAATTGAGGGGATTCATGACAACATGGGAAGTGTCAGAAGTCACATAATAGACCAGTTCAGTAGGCTTTGAAGTACATTTTGGGGCTCTGCTTGTGTTAAATGAATGAAAGTAACAGCACACCCTGGGCAACAATGGAAGGTGAGGCATCATGAGATGAGAAACACCTATATGGGATTATAGATTGAATATTGATATTTTATTATTTTTAGTCTTATTGTTATGGACTTTACGAACCCCATACCCTAAGTTTGTGTTTGTGTTTAACCAAAAATAAAAATGGGCACACCAAATTGAAAACGATAATTATTAAGTTACCACATTTCTTAAGTACAGAACTAAGGGAAACGAAATGAATACACCTATGTGGTTTGAGAGCCTGTGTGGCGGGCTTGGAAGGAATGCGAAAAGGGAGTCAGAGAGGAAAGAAAAGAAAGTGCAAAGAGCTCTCGCCACGTGCAGGGCAGGAGGGGTTGAGAGCCATGTTTGAATAAGGTAAGCTGAGCTTGATCAACCACAATGTCAGGATGAGATTTAAATTCCAGAGAAAGAGGCCTCCTCCCAGAAGGGGCTCTGGTTGTTTGTGGAAAGAGATCTAGGGAACACCTTTAGGCAAGGGTTAAGCAGTCAGATCATCCTTTATTCCCTAGCAAGTGCAGACATCCCTGCCTTTACTTTCAGGCACCCAGTCACCCTAACTTCCTATGAAAGCTGCCTGACTCTTTCTCATTATATTATCTCTGTAATTCTAGACCTGAAAAAATTCCATCTCTGCAAAATCATTCTGAACTTTTTATTTAAAATGACCACAGTGGACTCTCTACCAAATACTCTATGCACCTGTCTTTGCCTAAACTTAAAAACATACTTTTATTTATTTATGAAAGAGAGAGAGAGAGAGAGAGAGAGAGAGAGATTGAGAGCATGTGTATGGGTGTGTCAGGGCCTCTTTTATATAAAATGAATTATAGACATATTGAAAACTTTGCAATTCTGGTTTTATGCTTGTACTAGGGAATCAAATCTGGGTTGGAAGACTTTGCAAGTAATCACCTCTAACCACTGAACCAGTTTCCTAACACTGCTTAAATATTATTTTCTGATAATTTTCATAAATTAAGATATTGTAATTTGATTGTCAGCCCTTTCATTACCTTCTATGGCCCTTTAACATAATTGAGCTCATCAACATTTTAACATGTATGATAAAAGAAGGCAAAATAAAATTATCAAAATGGAGGAAGATGTGGTAAGCTTCTGTTTTAAGAGAGGATTCAGTTCATCATGGTCGTGAGGATGTAAGACAGCTGTCATATTGTGTCTCCTTGGACAAGAAGCAGAGAAGAAAAGAGAGATGGCTCCTAGTGTTCAGCACATAGTCTCGTTTCCCCCATCTTATTCAGCATAAGAATGCAGTCCATGAGATTATACTGACCACTCAAGAGTCTTCCCTCCTTTCTATTCAGCATGAGAGTGTTGTATGTGGGATGTCAATGTTCACCAAATAGTCTTCCCTTCTTGCTTATAGGTCTCTAAGAACTCCCTCAAAGACACACCCAGAGGTATGTCTCCTACATGATTCCACATCCAGTGAAGATGGCAATCCCATTATCCATCACGGTATATGAAACTTCATCTGTGTCTGTGGAGTTTCTGTAAATAATCCCAACATAATAATATACCATTATAATTTAATGAACTAAATACAATATTTGTCTAGAGATTTTTTTTTTCTAATAAATGGATCAAACACACAAATGAAGTTGGATTGCCTTGTAGTTTTTATTTATTTATTTGAGACAGAGAGAGAGAGAGAGAGAGAGAGAGAATGGATTCACCAGTCCTCCAGCCACTGCAAACAAAGTCTACCTTGTGCATCTGGCTTTTGTCAGTACTGGGGAATTGAACTGGGTCCTTAGGTTCATAGGCAAGAGATTTTACATATAATCTGTTTCTTGCATTTTATAATTTTATTCTTATGCCAGAAATGGACAGGTATACTGGAATGACTTTCATCAGTCATTAGATAGTACTATGTCATTCATCTTAATGATATATTTGTAGTTAATACATGTATCCTTGTGCTGTGACATAGAAATAGTCTAGAAAAAGGAAAATCTATTTTAGCACCATACTTTTTATTTTGCATTTTATTGTTTCATATATTCTATGCTTATTAACTTTGATTTTAATGTAGCTTTAAATAGGAGAAATTGGTAAGTACTTTCTGACTTTTCAGGTTGGATTTTCAAAGAGGAAATGTTAGCAGATGACAGCAGTTGCATTTACATTATTCTAAAGATAACTTTTCTCTATTGGTCTCTGAAACTCAACTAGTTAATCATAAATCCATTTTAACTTTTACTTATTAAATTTATTTATTTGGGAGAAAGAGAGAGACACAGTGAGAGAAAAAGAGATGGAGTCGGGTTCCTCAGAGGTATAGTTGCTGGTGAATTCCACAGAAAATAATTTTCCAGACATGATCATGTAAGGTAACATGGTATCTATTGGTTAAAAGTACATTAACATTAAGAAGGAGATTAATAGTGAAGAAGAAAGATATTGATCGGAATGGGTTAAAAAAAAAAAAAAAAAAGGTTATTGGGCTGGAGACATAGTTTAGTGGTTAATGCACTTGCCTGCAAAGCCAAATGACCCAAGTTCAGTTCCCCAGCATCCACATACGCCAGGTGCACAAGGTGGCACATGCATCTGGAGTTTGTTTGCAGTGGCCAGAGGCCCTGACAGACCATTCTCTGTCTCTCTTTCCTTATCTCTTTCTTAAGTAAATAAATTAAATATTTCTAAAAATTGAAAAGGTTATTGTTGGGAATGAAAAATTGTACTATATGCATGTAAGAAAATGGAATAAAAATAAATGAAAATGTTTAAAAACTCTGAAATCACATCTGTGTTGTTATTTGCTCCACTGTCCAGTAAATGGAATTTTATAAGATTAAAGAATATTTGATGAATAAAAACTTGTTCAATGGAATAATATTCTTGCTTATAAAGTTAGACATCCTGCCATCAGTTACCACACGAGTAATCCTAGAAGATGTTATGCTAAGTAGAATACTCTTGATACAGAACAAAAATAACCAACATTACATGATCTCACTTACATGTGGAATGTGAAACCAATAGCAACACACACACACACACAAACACATACACAAAAATATGTGATAGGGAATAAAAACATATTCACCATTTGAAGGGGTTGAGTTAAAGAATGGGAAGAAATAGGAGATACATGGTGCAAATGATACAAAATGGCGAATGTGGATTGGGGAAGCTTATAGATTATACAATCTAAGTACAGTACTTCATAATAATGTGCCATATTTAGGATAATATATATATATATATATATATATATACAGTATATTTGTAGGCCTCAGCTGGTCTAAATAGATAATGATGTGAAATATGAATGAATTATTGATAACAGATATCCTAATTTTTCCACTATAATGTTCATTTCTACAAGAGGATAATGTTTCTCTCTCGTTTTTTGTGGGGGAGGGGGTTGAGGCAGAGTCTCACTCTAGCCCAGGAGGCTGACCTGGAATTCACTATGTAGTCTCAGGATGGCCTTGCTCAGGATGGCCTTGAACTCATGGCAATCCTCCTACCTCTGCCTCCCTAGTGCTGGGATTAAAGGCGTGCACCACCACACCCAGCTTAGATTATTGTTTCTTATACATGAGCAAGAACAATTTTATTTTAAAAATATTGTTTTAATAAAATTGTCAATATGTTTTGGGTTCTCATCCTTAAATGCACAAATAGAAACTAATAACTAACTTTAAATAATATGCTTTTCTCTTATTTATTTTCCCAATTCTTAACTTTCTTCCCTGGAAAAAGAAAAAATGGAGAATTTCCCTAACTAGCATGTTTCAGCAGCCTACATTCTATCTTATTATGCTGCAGTAGGGTTACAGGCTACAATGGAAAAAGCACACATACACATCCTCTTATTAACATGACTTATCGACAGGACCTACCAAAAGTTAACCTGCTTAAATCATACACTTGTCCTATCAAACAAGAGCAAATAATACATATACCTCAGTTTACTTAGAGATATAAATGGCCTATGTCTAAACATATAGATTACACAAATTGAATTTCACTGATTTCTTTCACCTTCTAGAAGACATTCCTTTATGTATATTTCATGCCTTAAGTAATAGTTTAAGTATATTTCTGTATCCCTAATTTTGTCAGTTTAGAGAGACAAAACAACAGAACTAAATTTAAAGCTAGAAAACCAAGGTTCACAGATCAACATTGTTCCCTGTTTGGGTAATATCACAAGATAAGATATTTAAGCTCATTTATTTTTAAATTTCTTACATTTGAATTTTTTTCTTATGATAAATACCCTACTGCATTGTTGTACTGATGAAACTACAAACTACAAAAGAACGACAAGCTTAAATACTCAACTATGGTAAATATTTCAGTAGCTGTCAGTTTTTTACTGGTACTCTCTGTGGCAGCACTTACTACTTAACATTCTTAAAATAACTGAAGTTGGTTTTAGCAATATAAATATTCAATCTACATATATATGAAACATTTAAAAATTCTAGTAATGCTGAAATAACTTTCTAAACATCATTCTAATTTAGTGCTTAACTTTATCTGCACTTACTCATAATCCTTTGTCTGCTTTCAATTATTTCATATTTAACACAAATTATATTTAAAATAAAAATATGTTATAAATGATGGATTTCAGTAAAGTTCAAAAGTATGTATCTTCCTATAGAACAATATTTTAGGATCCATATTCTAAGGAGGACAGACAAAAGTGTGTTTTCCTTTAGTAAACAGATATTAGAGAGTATAGAAACTAAAAATGATCATGTCAATAAAGAGAAGTTTGGGGAAGTAGTAAAACAGTTCTTACAAATTTATTTTGTAAAATTTAATATTCTTTATAAAAATGTATTTTTTTTGCATGTGTGTGGGGTAGGGGGTGGCTATACAAGGGCCTGTTGCCACTGCAAATGAACAGCAGACATCTGTACTTCTTTTTGTGTCTGGATTATATGAGCAGCTTGCAAATTCAACCCTACAGTCAGGTTTTGCAAGTTAGCACTGAGCAAACTGGCCAGTCTCATAGTTTCTTTCTTTCTTTTTACTTATTTATTTATTTATTTATTTATTTATTGAGTCAAGCCCAGTAGTCTGGCTTTCTTATGAGAGAAAAAGCAGTGGGGGGGGGGAGGGGGCGGGGGGAGATAGAATAAATTAGCAAGTCAGGGCTTCCAGCCACTGCAATGGAACTCCAGACATGCATACCACCTTGTGCATATGTGCAACCTTGCACACTTGGGTTACTTCGTGCATCTGGCTTACCTGGGGTGTGGAAAGTCGAGCATGGGTTCTTAGGCTTCACAGGCAAGCACTTTAACCACTGAGCAATCTCTGCAGTCCGTTACTCAGTTTTGTCTATAAAATGATCCCCCCCCCTTTTAGCCACTACCTCTGGAAGATGGTAAATGTAACCATAAAATTAGATCCGCTTAGTTAGACCTAAAATAATTTTGTCATAAATGTTACAGATGAAGCAATTTCACTTTTCTAGAGCTGTTCTGAATCATGTTTTGAAAACTCCCCTTGACTTGCATACACTTAGGTCTGGAGAAAGTAGCATAAACCATATTTGTATGGATCCACATTCTTCTTTTAAAATAACTAAAGTGTTTTTAAATGGAGAGATGACTTGTGGTTAAGGAGCTGCCAGGAAAGCCTCATGATCTGAATTTGATTCCCTAGATCCCAAGTAAAGTCAGATGTACCAAGTGGCAATGTGTCTGGAGTTTATTT
Source organism: Dipus sagitta (assembly GCA_036346955.1). Taxonomy (NCBI): domain Eukaryota; kingdom Metazoa; phylum Chordata; class Mammalia; order Rodentia; family Dipodidae; genus Dipus; species Dipus sagitta. The sequence goes on along the minus strand of CM070779.1, from coordinate 113,714,387 downwards.
GTAACAATTTGTAGCAGACAGCTTCAGATTTGCTGAGATGAACTTCCAGACCAGGCACAGTTATGGAGGAAGGGTTATTTATTGAAGTTTACAGATCCAAGAGAAGCTCCATAATGGTAGAAGAAGCTAGCCTGCCTTCACAGGTCCAAGCAGAGAGAGAAGCACAAGCCAAAAAGCTAAAAGCCACACACCACAACACACTGCAGGAATTCCAGCTAGGCACACTTCGCATATCTTTAGATTGAATCTTAAACCCGCCATCACAAGTTAAGATCCGCCCAGTGGCACCACCTCCAGCCAGGTGGCTGCAGATTCAAACTATAAGCTAATTAAAACACTGAATATACTGGGGGATGTCTATTCAAACTACCATACAGCTAAAGGCCCTGGTGCACACATTCTCTCTGCTGGGTATGGTTTGGCATGTTGCATGCCTTTAATCCCAGCACTCAAGAGACAGAGGTAGGAGGATCAGTATGAGTTCTAGGTCAGCCTGAAACTACACAGTGAATTCTAGGTCAGCCTAGACTAGAACCCCCCAAAATTAAACATAAATATGTAAATCCATCCCCAAGAGATCTCCCCATGGTTATGTAAGTGAGAACTGCTGTGAAGAAGAGAGTCACCAGCCCAGGTGCCTGCAAGTAATAAAGTGTGCTCAAGGGCAGAAGGAAGTTCATGAGACTAACAAGATTCCCTAGAGCTCTCCCAGTGGTGGTTACATAAGTGAGAAAATGCTGTGAAGAAGACACTCACCTACCAGCCAAGCTACCTGTAAGTGACGTGGTACGCCTATGGGATCCACCTTCCCTGTGCCATCACCTACGCTGAGTAGGCTTTTAGATGATGCAGCTGCCCTTTAGCCATCCATGCCCCTGTAAGAAACCCTTCACCCACGCTCCTTTATGTATCCCCAACAGTCCACTGGTTCATGAATCTGGACCCAGGTGGAACTGTGTCTTTGGTTTGTTGTCCATGCCCTACCTGGGGTGATCCCATATCTGTTTAAATTTTGTCTGGAAAAAGTAATGTAACACTCATGAGGGTAATTCCCCCATGTTTATTAATCACCAGTAGGCACCTCATGAATGAATAATACTCTTTTGCCATGAATATGAAAATAAACCTATAATAACAACATTAGCATCAAAATATTCGAAGTTTTCTTTTGGAAAATGTTTTTAACATAAAAACATGTTCTTAGAGATGGGTACTTGATAAGACTTAGAAGGAAGGGAAAGTTGTACATGAAATGTACTTGCAGAGGTATCAATGAGTAGACTACTTACTTAGAATGAAAGATCCATGTAAGTAATAACAGAAGTTAAAAAAAAAAAGCCATCTTTATTATTTGGCTACATGTTTGAATCTCTTGTACAGATATTGACAGACCAATGAAGGTTCCATAATGTGTTCCAGTATCTGTGAGGAAATGCTTATTGATCTATTGGGATTCTTAATTAATCAACAATAGTCTACCTCAAGCATCCAAAATCAAATACTTCTCTCTAAATATAATTAGTGTAATATGCTGAAACCATAATTTTTATCTTTTATTTACATACAATCAATAATTGCATATATATTGGATGTTAGCATTGTATATATTTAAATTTACTAATATACCTGCATTTATATGTAATTTGGGGAAGTTCTATAATTCACTGTTCCTTTCAAAATATCTAACCTTCATTTACAACTGGAAAATAGATGGAAGAGAACAAATAAAGGCATTCCCTTAAAACCCAAACCTACAGAGAGTTAAAGGATATAATAATAGGCTTATACTGCTTTAAGGTAGGAAATGACCCAAAATTAAGGTACTATTTATATGCATTAAAAAAAAACTGTTTTAGTTTGTTTATTTTTTATTTACTTACTTGAGAGTGGCAGACAGAGAGAGAGAGAAAGAGGCAGAGAGAGAGAGAGAGAGAGAGAGAGGGGAGAAAATGGGCACACCAGGGCCTCCAGCCACTGCAAAGGAACTCCAGATTCATGCATCACCTTGTTCATCTAGCTTATGTGGGTCCTGGGGAATGGAGCCTCAAACGGGTCCTTAGGCTTCACAGGCAAGTGCTTAACCAGTAAGCCATCTCTCCAGCACTTTATATGCATTTTTCACAGAGTAAATATATCAGTATTGCTACCAGAAATATCAGAAAATAATTACCAGCATACAGAGGCATTTCTAATCCCTACTGGAATATAGGAGAGACGTTGGGGGAAAAATAGAAATTAAAAACTTTCTGAAAAGTATCTATGTAAGTAGCAAGCCATGGTCACAGAGTTAAAGAACAATGTATCACAAATGGATGAAGGTTCTTTTTTCTCTATCATGTTTAAATCACAAATCTTCAGTTGAGGGCTCCCTCGAGGACCCTGAATATAGAAGCCTCTTAGAAGCTGAGAGTCTGGGTTTTCAAGCTCAGAACCTTAAATATCGAGATTCTGAGAATCAGAGAGCTATGCCATCAGACTTTCAAAATTAAAGACTTATGGCCACAAATCCTTAATGTAATTGATTTTCTGCTCTTAACAGTCAGATCCAGAGATCTGTATAGATCCTGTCCTTGAGAAATAGCAGCTTCTGGATCTAGGCTTTGAAACCTACTGATTATGGCCCTAGGTGGTCAAGTCAGAGGCTAGTTATACTAAGCATGGTCAGTAGCCTAACACAACAGGTGTTACAATTGAGAGCTTCACTGCTGATGCCCTGCACTCAGCTCAGAATCCTCTGTGGGTGTCTGGAATTCCTACCACGAGCCATTAGGGTATGGGTTCTTCTGCTCAGCTTTTCCTATCCTCTCCCTTCCTAGAGTCTTCCATAAATCCTCATGATCTCTAGATTCCTAAGGACTTCACAGTTCTTGCTAATCTCTCCAGATTCTGTTACCAGCCATTTCCTGGTGAGCCAAAGTCATCCTTGTGGGCATACAGTTTTAAGAGTCATCCTTCAGCTACATTCTCATTGCTATGCTAGAAACCAAGGATACTCCAAGGACTGTGTGTACTGCAACTAGCACAGCCATCTCTACCCATGATCAAGTCCACAAGTAGGTAATCAGAGATCACTCACAGGTGAGGATAGAGTGGTCATAGTAAGAAAGTTCCAGGGATTAACTAGAAGAGACTGAAAGACCAACTGCTTACATACAGAGTTTGTGCATAGATTCCAGTTCCACCAATCAAGACTTTCTGCTGTTTTCTGAAGTACTACACAGCAAACCCAACCCACATTGGAAATAGCTACATGGTGACAAGACTTACCTTAAGCCACTGAAGGTAAGGTAATATAGAGGTCACTGAGGCTTATGGCTGAAGAAAAGTTGAGAGCCTGTGCCAGATATCTGGTGCAGGTGTGAATAAACATGGATAAATAAGGCAGAAGTCATGGCTTCAGTATCACTCATGGGTTGTGGTCATGGTGGTTGCAGTGATCAGCCTTGGCTAGCTGAGATGAGCATCCAAACAAGGCACAATCAGGGAGTAAAGAAATTTATTGAATATAAAGAGGAAGATCCACCCAAAAACCATACCACAACTAGAAATTCCAGGCAAAGCTCAGGCACTGTGCATATCTTTAGACTGGAATTCCAAATCTACTTCTACACCTTAGGGCTTGAACCTAGGATCAGCCCAGAAACACCTCCTCCAATCCGGTGGATGTAGATCTAAATAAGAAACTTTAGTAAAATCCTGAATATATTGGGGACCATCCATTCAAACTGCCACATTCCACCCCTGGCCCCCAGTAGATTCATGACCATCTCATTGTAAAGTGTATTCAGTCCAATTTCAAAGTTCCCTATAGTCTTCACCAACTGAAGATAGTTCTAAAATCCTAAGAATCATCTGAGATTTAAGATAGTCCCTTAGCTGTGAGTCCTGTAAAATCAAAACAAGTTATATACTTTCAACATGTAAAGGCACAGAGTAAACATTTCCAACTGTTATAAGGTAAAACAAAGAGAGACAAGAACAATGCACTCTCAGTAGCCATCAAGCAAACATCAAATATCTGCAGTTCAAATCCAATATCATGATCAGTGACTAACAGTCTCTACAATTTCCAATTCTTCACCTCCAGCTTGATTGAGTAGCCAGGGAAAACTTCCATCCCTAGCCAACAGCCTCCATGGTAGCCATTGCACAGTTCCCATATATATAAAACATCCTCAGGTCTCCATGAAAACCACAGGGAATCTTCCATTGATTTTGCCAGCCTGTCAAGGTCACCATATCCTTCCTCATGCTGCATGTCATCAGCAGCTCCTGGAACTGTGCACACTTCACCCACTCCGTGCATTTTTCATGATTCTGAAACCTATACCAGGTGTGCAGGACACAGCCATATTCTTGATTCAGAGAGAGAAAGAGGTAGGTAGAGGGAGAGATTGGGCACACCAGGGCTTCCAGCCACTGCAAACGAACTTCAGACACATGTGCCACCTTGTGCATCTGGCTTACATGGGTGCTGGGGAATGGAACCTGGGTCCTTTGGCTTTGCAAGCAAGTGTCTTAATTCCTCAGTAATTTCTCTATCCCTTTTAATGTAAAGTAGTTGGGCCATCCTCCTTAAGATTTCTAATATATTTGTCAATAGCAACTTCAATAACCAATCTCTGTGTCAGTAATTTTAAACTTGCTTGAGTTTTTCAAACTTAAAATCTTAAATCTCTCATTCCCTTGCTTTAGTCAAGCACATATGTCCATTACAAAATTAACCTTGATCAAATTCTCTGGCCTGTGCAGCAGAACACAGTCAGCCTTATGCCAGTATCCCAGTTCCAACAAGGTTTTCTGCAGTCTTTACTTCCCCCTAGAAAGCCCATAAGACAAGCCTCTAAATACAGTACATACAGTGGTCAGGCTCAGGTTGCTGAGGTGAATTTCCAGTTATAGAGGAAGGGAATTTGTTAAAGATGGAGGGGAAGTCCCATAATGGTAGAAGAAGTTGTCCTGTTTTCACAGCTCCAAGCAGAAAGGGAGAAGAGCCACAAGCCAAAACCCAAATGCACACTTAGGAATTCCAGGCAAAGTTCAAGCATTTTGCATGTATCCTTAGATGAAATCCAAGTCTATCTCCACACCTTAGGGCTGGAACCTAGAATCTGCCCAGTGACACCTTCTTCAGCTGTGTGACTACAGATCTAAATTTCAAACTATAACAAAATCATGAACATATTGAGGACTGTCCATTCAAACTATCACAGTGGTCTTAAAACATAAATACAGTTTCCTTGCAGACTTTCAGAAATTTTCAAGACAGGCAAACTGTTCTAATGACAGTTCAATGGTTTCCAAGTTACAGCCACTTTACTGTCAGTTGAAAACCTAAGGTAGCATAGAAGAGAGGAAAGATCTAACAGCTGTCAATCAATTTACCCTTAAGATATTTGATTATTCAAAGGAAAATGATTGCAAAATATTTCCCACAGATATTTCACATTTTTTAAAATAATTTTTAAAATTTATTTGACAAAGAAAGAGAGAAAGAGAGAGTGAGTGAGAGAGATAGAGAATGGGCATACCAGGGCATCTAGCCACTGCAAACAAACTCCAGATGCATTCACATATACCACCATGTGCTTCTGGCTTACATGGGTACTGGGAAATCAAACCTGGGTTCTTAGGTTCAATAGCAAGCACCTTAACGGTTAAGCCAGCTTTCCATCCCTATTTCACATTTTAGTCACTGAGCTTTGTCCAAGAATATGAATTTCCTTCTTATTTCTAATACCAGTAGCAAGGGCTGGATACTTGTATCTGTCTGAGACAGCAGTATGAAATATTGGAAATGGCAGGGATAAGTACTTATCCAGGAAGAGTGTTGGGCTATAAATGAAGAATATGCTTTACAGTGACCAAAACTAGATGATTTCATTCTGGATTGATTCATGTTAAAAACAAATCTTGCCTTTTTATGCTCATTTCTGCATCTTGGTATGAATAAAATCCCTTTTTCTGTTTTTCTTTTTTATTTTATCCTTGGAAACTCTATAAGATCTGAGCCTGCATAAAAAAAAAGAATATCTTTACAAACACTTGGGTTGTTTCATTTCTCTATTGTGTGTGCATGTGTTTTTATAAGACTATTAAATCCTGTAATTCCACTATTGTATTCAAGACTGGAGATAAAAATCGGATGTATGTGTTTAGCAAATTTTCTAAAATGTTAGTTGCCTAAATCTAAGCAAGCAAAACCAAACCAAACCTGCCACTTTCTCATATTCTCCACATCTCCTACCTCCTTCATTCCCATTTAATGGCCGACTCTGGTCAATATTAATTTCAAAGCTTGCTTCCATGAAGGAATTTACTCTTTATGAAAACTTAAAATTTTCTAAAATGTAGCTAACAAATGCTTAAAATATTCTATCTGTTAATAATATACAGAAATAAAAAATAAAGACATAATAAATTCATATTTTTGTCCATATAATAAATGCATATTTAGGTAATCAGTCGAGGTGAGCAGAGTTCACTATAGGAACTGAACAGAATTTAGGCACTGTAAGTGATTCATTGTCTAAATAAATACACTTTACTGCCATTTCCAAGATTTCATACTTTTTATGTTCATACACGAATAACATAGGAATGTGTAAATATTTGTGGACACTCCAGGGTCACTGGACACCGAAAACACCAATCAGGTCAATGTGCTAATTTTTGCGTCTGGCTTTGTGTAGGTTCTGGGGAATTAACTCAAGCCAGCAGGTTTTGCAATCACGTGCCTTTAACTACTGAGCTATCTCCCAAAACACCAAATATGACTTATAAATGTATAATGTGTTATTAAGTATGCATTTGGACAACCTTTCCTCTCCTTTTGCAATGCTGCTCAAAAAATCCTTTTTATTTTATTTTCATTGTATGGTAATATGGGATTATAAACATCTAAACCAATGCAATGTAATATTAAAGATGCATATAAAATTATTATTCTATGAATTTATAAAGTTTTATTTTAAACTACTTAGTAGTAGCTATATCCTTGATATTTAAAGTGTAAGGAAAAGGAAGAATCTGGGAGATGGCTCACACACTGGTTAAGAGCTCAAACCTCTCAAGACAGAGATAGCTAAGTTTGACTCCCCAGAACCCAATGTCCAAAGCCCATGGCTGAGGAAACTGTGGCCATATGGGAAAATGTACTATTGTTGTATTACTATACAGAAGTGAAGTCAAACTGCTTCGTAAATATTTTATCTTTATACTCACAGATCCTCTCTGCTCTCAGCCTTGATCAGAATAAACTTTGTCTTTTATTTGGCAATATGAGCTGGTTAATTCAGAAAATCACCAATGGTCAAGTGTTGAAACTAATTGACTGGTCTGGTGTTTGGCCCTGTAAAGGACATAAACATCATCTCATGGTTCTGAGAATTCCACAGAAAATGGAATGTAAAGAATCCAAGATCTAATGGTTGTGGAGGAGCACTGTGAAATGCTGATGTTCAGACATGATAAGGCCACTGTACTCATGCTCATGAACAAGACTTGCACAGGATGGGGCAGACAACATTCTATCATGGATAGGGGAGGGGTTTGAGAGTCAATGTCCTTCTCTGATGTGCTAATGACATAGACAACAAGGAGCACTAACTAGTATTGAACTGAAGGGAATGAAGAATAGTAAAGTGGGGCATGTCTGGTCATTGCATATTTGGAAAACAAAATTAAACTAAGTAATAAAAGAGAAGGCAATGGAGTCACTAGAACTACCTTTGAAGTAGGAGTGATGTCAAGACAATCATGAGGGAATTTAATGTAGGTGTATTAAATATTTCAGTAGAAAAGATAAACTCATATTGCCCACTCTCTATTATCAAGCTACCACCAATCATGGGCTACAAGAGGGCCTATACCTATTAAATTCTCTCTAAAAACATAATGGTTATCCCCTTTATCTGGTGCTAACTTTAATCTCTGTTGGAAAATTTGCTTCTCTTTTTCAGATAGACGCAGATCCTAAGGAGAGAACCACCCCATCATACCTCAAAAGGGCCCCAGCTGAAACTAAGAATAATTGGCGAAACAAGCAAGGGTGCTGTTTTCTTGGTTAACCTGGTACCAGCACAAGGGTGAAGGAGATAAACACAGAGAACAATCAACTCCTACCAAATCAGATATCCAGAGACACAGAGGCTCCCAAGACCTTATCACTGAGGCAGATCCAAAATGAACACAACATGATTCATGGAAATTTGTGGAAGAGGGGGCAGAAAGAATGCACAGCCACACATTGGGCCATGATACACAGACACATTTCCTCCTACCCATAACTGAGGGCTATCCCCATAATCCATGACCCATATACCTCAACAAGGTGGGGCTAAAGGGAGGGGGGAGGACAGGGAGGAGGCTAATAATGGTACCAAGTTGACTGTATTCACTGAGTACAAAACTAATTAATACAAAAAGAAATACTTCTTTCTATAAAACAATTATAATTATAACATGAAATATGAGTTTGTGTATGTATACGCTACTGCATGCTACTGCATATTTTAAATAAACATGCTAAGTAACCTAAGCTTAATAAATTTAACTATATTAAATAATGTAATAGTAGAAAGAAGTTACACTTTGATGACATGTCATGTTATTTGTTATTTAATATTTCTCATACAAAATGATGGATTTCATTATAACTTTTAAGAGCAGACATAACATTAAAAGTGTCTTATAATTCTCTAAAATAAATTGCAGACCTCCACAAAAGATTAAAAGGACCATTTTAAGGACCATATATATGATATAAACATTTCTCTTTAGATTTATTTTACTTAGTTATTGATATTCTAGATTTATGTAAGAAAATTGAAATGTTAAAATGCTTTATTTAGTCATTCTAGTGTATGTATTTAACCATTGTCATTTCCTTGAATGAAGAATATTCAGTTCTATGAAATTTCATAATTCAGCAAGCAAATAAGAAAGGTATGAATTTTGAGGAGAGATACAATATTTACTCCCTAATGAGTACTATGGCATAGATTGCTGTTATAGACTTATGAATATAGCATTATTTCCCCCCATATCAAACGTTATATTAAATAAAATAACATATTTCCTTTTATTTCTTGCTTTAAATGACTCTATAGGTCAGAATACTTGCTTTAAACCAAATTTCTTTCATTTTTTAAAATATTTGTATTGATTTATTTATTTGAGAGAAAGAGACAGAGAGAGAGAGAGAATGACTGGGTGTGCCACGGCCTCTAGCCATTGCAAATGAACTCCAGATGCATGTGCCACCTTGTGCATCTGGCTTACATGGGTCCTGGAGAATTGAGCGGAGGTCCTTTGGCTTTGCAGGCAAGTGCCTTAACTGCTAACCCATCTCTCCAGCCTTTAAACCAACTTTCTCATGAAGTTACCAATCAAATCATATTTCTTACCATGTGATCCAACTTATAGATCATTTATTTCTTAAAATAATAATTTTTAATGCTATACTATGAGTCAAGTTTCACTATGAAACCTGTGTTGGCCTTACTTGAGATCCTCTCAGATTATAGCTATGGATCCTTAAACTTAGCTAAATACTTTTAATGTTAATAGAATTCAAAAACAAGAATATACTTGAAAGTTTGAGTGAAACTGAAATGTTTTACCATCAGTTGAAATGTTGCAACTATGTTCACATATTCAGCAGTCCCGTCACATCAAAGGAGAACATGTTCCAACCCCCCCATATATGAAATTGTAATAGTATTAACAATTTATATAACTTACTTTTTACCTATGTTCATGTCTGTTGCAAAGTTTAATTCATCAATTAGAAACCTGCAAACAAATGTGCCGTAGGCAGTAACAACCTTCCCATTTTTATTTTCCTTTCTTTAAATTGAAAACTAAAATTATGTTATGGCTTCTCTTCAGTATTTCTGAATTTCCAACTTTACTAATTCATGCTTTTGTGGCATTCTTAGCTAACATCAAGCAGTACTGTACCCCAGTTGTCTGTCTACTAAAGATAGGCACCTCAGTGACTCATGGGTGAGAGGCAAACCCAGCATGTGGTCAAAGGTGATGTCTGTTCCAAGCATTCTTCATGTTCTGCTGCCCACAATCTATGCCTTATCCACCTATTTATATCCAATGTCAAGTTATCGGTAATGTTAGTATCAGATTTTTAATTTAGAAAAACAAATTATCATATTATCCTCTGTAACTGAAGTATATTTTGTTTATCTTGATGGGAAAGATCATAAAATGTCAGTACTGCCAGAATATAGGCTTGGGCAATTAACTGGGAAGCTCAAATTCATTATTTGAAAATATATGGATTTATACGATAAATATTATGGCTATTACATATCATTTTATCAATTAATATAGATCAATTTATGTACAACCAGAAAAATAATGAACTTTTTGATTTGGGTCATGCATCAATTTGTCAATTTTGAATGATCTTAATAAAACATAAATTTGTTAAAGATTTATTACTTTCTACAAAGGCCATATAAATTAGTCTTTGTTGATTTTTAGGATTTTTATTAGTATGTATTAATTTTACATAACAATGGGATCCATCATGACATTTAATATATATGCAGTCTATTTTGATCATGTTCATTGCTCAAAACTCCCCCTTATCACCACCATGCCAGCAAATCCTCTCCTTCCCAACTAGTCCTCCTCTAATTTTTCATGTCTTTTTTTTGTTCCTTTTGGTTTTCAGTGACTCAGTGGTTTTAACTAGGTTTGCTGTTACAAGCAGGGCTGAGGAGTTGTTACAGGAGCACAGGCCACTTCCCAGAGGCTATGCCATTGATGAAAATGTCTTCCTCATCACCTCACCCCCCCAACTATTAAGTACCTATAGATCCTGAAAGGGCAATGAAGCCTTGTGAGCTACTCCCCCCTAGCAAAGGTTAACTTCATGGAGGGTTTGGGCCTTGTGAGACTTCCCCCACCCCTCCATGAGAGAATGCTGACTTGCCCAATCTTGTGCAGGCCCTGTTCAGGTCTTCACATCTGCTGAGAGTTCAAAAGTACAAGAGCTGGGCTGTGCCCAAAAAGCAGTATTCCACACTGTATGTGACTTAATTTCTTGATACCTATTCTCAGAATTTCCTTACACTTAAATTATAAGGTAAGGAGAAACATGTGACTTTTATAGAGCCAAAATATATGTTCTCACTGTTAACAGAATCTTCAAATTAAGAATTGCTAAACAATAAATAAATAAATAAATAAATAAATAATTTGAAAAACAGCTTTAACTCTTGAGATGGGCAGATAATTGGGCAAAGTCCAACCTAGAAATCACAGAAATAAATTCAATCCATGCTGGGCAGCCAGTAGCTCTCATGATTCTGTGATAAGTACAAATTTGTGGATAAGTGTCAAATAATTTATGAACTCAGCTTTAAAGACCAAATTCCATAAGCAAAGGACTTCATCTGAATACTTGATAGATTTTCTCCACAAAAATTTCAGTTTTGTTATGATAGACTATTTTATGACTGGGTAAATTATATATTATTGATGATTACATTGCTTAAATATATAGGAATATTTACAGCATTTTATTTTCCTTTACTTAGACATTTTATTGGTTTATTCAACTCACTTTCACACATTTTTTAAATATTTTATTTATTTGAGAGAGAGTGGGGGGAAAAGCGTGTGTGCACCAGGACCTCTAGCCACTGCAAACGAACTCCAGTCACATGCACACCCTTGTGCATCTGGCTTATGTGGGTCCTGGGGAATTGAATCTGGATTCTTTGGCTTTGCAGATAAGTGACTTAACTGCTAAGCCATCTCTCCAGCCCACTTTCACACATTTTTTTCTATTTTTAATATTTTATTTATTTATTTGTAAAGAGGGGGGAGGTGTATATGCACCAGAGCATCTAGCCACATAAAGGAACTCCAGATACATGTGCAACTTTGTACATCCGACTTTACGTGAGTAGTGGGGAATTGAATCCAGTTTGTTAGGCTTTGCAGGCAAGTGACTTAAGCTCTGAACCTTCTCTCCAGCCCTATGTTTCTTTTCATTATTTGTAAGGTATCACATATTACTTGAGCAACATAATTATATTTAATTAGTATTTAAGAGCACATCTTTGATGCTTATGGTGATATAGTGACCAGAAACAATTACTCTGTCAAGACAGTTTTCACACCTGATGTCAAAGTAACTCTACTGGAGCTTTCAATTCTCTTGCATATATTATACTATCCTAGGCAGGGAATTCATAAACGCATAAAGAAGGAAGAGTTTTAGTATCTGCTAAGGAATCACTGAGTGATTCCCACTGACAGCAGACACATTCTCATTGCTGGGAGAAACCACCCAAAGAGGAACAGTTTGTGGAAGAAAAATGTTTATTTCCATTCTACAGTTTCGAAGACAAGTTCTACCATAGTAGGGAAACCATAGCAGGAGTGGACAGTGGGACATTAAATCTCCACAAAAGCAGTGAGAAAGAAGAGATATTGACCTCACCAGCACTGGCAAGAGGGACTGGTCTACAACACCCCAAAACCTTCCTGCTGCAATTCATATACTCCAACAAAGTACACCTCCCAAAAGCCTCAACCCTCTTGGGGTGAAGTGTGAGGCTTAATCATAAACATGGGGAACATTTTGCAATCAAACCACCACACCTACCAATGTGACCTCCAAGTAGAACACCAGGAATAGAATTATATTTGTAACCAATTAAGACAAATTGTCTAATTATGGAGATATCAAAAATCATAAATGATAGCCAGACGTGGTTGGCACATACCTTTTGTCCCAACACTTGGGAGGCAGAGGTAAGGGGAATCTCTGTGAATCTGAGATCAGCTTGAGTCTACATAGAGAATTCCAGGTCAACCTGGACTAAAGTGATACCCTGCCTCAAAAAAAAAATCAGAGATGATGATGAAATTTATGATGTAAGCATCTGTAAATGTCCACCAAAAGCATATAATGATATAAAATAAAATTCTCAGCCCAGATACTTCAAAGGGTTAGCCTGTTCTACACCATTACTACTTCTCATCATAGTGACATAGCATCCCTATTATTTAAGTGAGAGGTTGCTGAGGTTGCAGTTCCAACCAAAGACTGAAATTGCCTGGTAATAATCCTGACTCTCAGCATATAACACTCATTAGTAGAAAAAGGGGCAATAAAGATGACATGTGAGCCATAATTTATTAATGAAAATCATAAATCATTTCTACTCAGGATTATATTATTTGTCAAATAAAGTAATGACATTTTCATATTGTTAAGTATTTCACATTTTTATTGTAAATAACATTATGAATCATGTCATGAACATAAACAAAAATGTTTTAGAGCTCATGAGTTTTTGAACCACCCTTTCCTCTCAGCTGTTGTATGTTCTCTCTCCCCTATTCTTGTCACTTACTCTTCCCTCCTGTTCCCTTTCCTTCCCTTCTTTATCCTAGTCCTATCTATTTCTCCTTTTTTCAGTGTTTCCTTTTTAAACTATCGTTTGGCAATTCTGCTTATATCCACCACAATTTCATGTTATCCACTTGATTAATAACCACTTTTTTTTATAATCCTTGATTTGCTTCTTCCTTTGAACATTTGCATAATATATTTTACCATTTTTTTTTTTGAAGTAGGGTTTCAGTCTAGCACTGGCTGACCTGGAATTCACTGTGTAGCCTCAGGTTGGCCTCAAACTCACAGTGATATTCTGCTACCTCATCCTCCCGAGTGCTGGGATTCAAGGCATGAGTCACCACACCCAGAAAATACAGAGAAATACAGATTAATTTGTGACAAACATAGATCAAACACAGTTATAAGCTTGTGGGACTTATTTTTATTCTAATTATTACTATCCATGCTATCTCCACATGTGACCTTTGAAATTAACTAGAGATTATTATAAGAAAATACTTGTATGAACACTAAGAAGAGAATATGTAAGGAGATGAGGAGGTCAGGGAAATGAAGGAGTTACATGCAAAAGGATAGAAAACTAAGAAGCAGAAGGTGATGGCAGGAAAAGGGAAAGAAAATATCCTAAATTTAATCACCTCAGCATGTCAAGGTCACAGTAGTTTCAAATAAGAACCCAAGGTGAACACAAGTACTAAGGCCTAATTATAGTCAAGAGACATACAAAGTCAATGATGCTCTTTCATTTCTGTAATGTTCTTTATTTGAAGAACTTTAAACCATCTAAGTTTAGACACTTTTCTTCAATATTACTTAATAGGAAATTAAGAAAACATTTTTTGGAATTTTTCTCAGGAAGAGTCCCACAAAATGATATCCAAAGTTTCATATTACTATCTATTCAAATAGGTTTTCATACTTTTATGAATTCTAGGAAATAAGCACAATGGAAAATTTATAATACAAGTACTTAAATAAAGGTGTTATGCTGGCAGATCTGTCAATTAAATTTGTTCAAACTGATTCAAGTCCTATTAAGCTGTCTCCAAAAGCATTATCCTGTGCCAATCTCAATGCTTCAACAAGTGAAATAAAATAGAAAATCCTGAGGGCTTTGACTATCTATAACTGTTCTTGTACAAAAGAATCCTCAGGTGAGGCATACAAAAATGCCTCTTCAGTGCCTGCCTTATTTTTATGGTTGTAATGAAGACTTCCAAGTAAGATATATTTTCTTCCACTTTATTGATATCTGTTCAAATATAGTAGGATGTCTTTGCGAATAGAGTACTTTATACTTTATGTTATTTTTTTTTCTCACCAGTGAAATACAAACCTAGAACATATCCTGGCCCTGACTGAGGTGATTGCACCTTTGTTTAATGAGTTCATGAAAGAGATACTTTCTGGGTAGGCAGATAATAAAAATTGATAAGAAATTTCATTCAAAAATACACCAGAACTTTGTCTAACATGTTGTTTGGGATTTTTCATGAATGTTTCCTATTTAGTAAAAAAAAAAAAAAAATCCTCTAAAACATATTCAAATTTCACCAATGGGCTAGGGAGGTGGGGACACAGCTCAGTTGGTGGAGTATTTGGCTAGCATACACAAAGCCCTGGAATTTCATGGCCAGCACTCAGTGCTGCACAAACTAGGTGTGTGGCAGTGTAAGCCTACAATCCCTGAAGTATGAGGGTAGAGACGGAAGGATCAGAAGTTCAGTGTTGTCTTCTGTTGCACAGCACTTGTCAAGGCTACATGAGAACCTGTCTCAAAACATGCACATACCAACATGCATACACACATAGACATTTCACAGGCACTTTTAAGGCCTTTCAAAATAAAAGGGCAAATATAAAAGGTCCAGGGGGAGCCTGTTGTCACAATTACCATTATAACTGTAGTATCACTTCAACTGTAGTCAGTTTTTCCCTCAAAGTGAAGGTGTCTTCTCCTCCTCAGATGATCACAGCTTAAAGGAAATTTTCTCTGATATAATCTTTTCTCACTGCTTATTAATTTCTGAATTATTAAAATCTCCCATAGACTATGACTGATCACTGATGAAGACCAAAGGTTTTATTTAACATGGTTCAACTGGCCTTTGCATAGTTCAAACTATATTGACTTCTCTTTCTTATCTCACATAAATTCTTTTCTACCCTAAGTTCCCCTGAGTAGAAATGAATGAATGAATGCTTATGCTATAATGCTATAATATCTGAATAAATTGATACAAAGTCTGTGGAGAATATATATATATATATATATATATATATATATATATATATATATATAATTTCATGTTTGCCACAAATTGTTTTCCCAACTCTTTAACTCCTCCTTAAAAATATTTATCTCTGGGGATGGTGGTGCACACCTTTAATTCCAACACTTAGGAGAGTTAGGAGGATTGCTATGAGACCACATAGAGAATTCCAGTTCAGCATGGTCTAGAGTAAGACTGTGCCTTGAAAAACCAAATAAATAAATAAAATATTTACTGAAATTGCCCTCATATATAAATTATAAATTTTATATTATATTTGAATATACATTTTTGTCATATGTTTTATATACTATACACAATATATACCTATGTCTGTCTATCTATCTATCTATCTATCTATCTATCTATCTATCTATCTATGTATATGTTAGGTATAAAGACATAAGGTTACCCACCAAAATCTCAGACTTCTCAAAGATATTATAAAGTATGATAAGTGAAGTTTTTCAAGTAAATTTTCATTTTATAGTTTGGACTTGTGGGAATAGCTGTCTGGGGAGAGTGTGCTCTTTTTGCGTAATTGAGTTAAAGAATAAAAGTGGATAACCTTTCCAGCAATTGAGTGGTAGGGCTCAGGTTCAGTGTCAAAGTGGGTTTAGTTTTATGGAAATATTTGGGGATTCAAACTAATGACATGCAGTTTCAAATGTGTTTCCAGGTTGCTTGACATATACATCTGTGGATATGACTGACTTATTCTGTATCTAAGTCAAAGGGGAAGGAATTTTTAGTCTCTCTTCGAGTTACTCTTCAATCATTTCACAAGGACACACCAAAAATCTCCTATGTGTAGAAAATAACATTTGGAATTGAAAAATGAGATGAAATCACACAGCCTTCTCAGAATTTACATCATTGCTACAAGTGTCATAACCAGAAAATATGAAATAGTAATACCTAAATGGAAAAGAGGTGAATAAATACTAGATACCCTTTTTGTAAATTAATATAACTCCTCTGTATTTCTTTTCTAACTTATTTATTTGCACAAACAGGTTGTATGAGATGGACAATATGAGGGCTTTTTGTCACTGGAAAGGGACATCAGACTCTTGAACCACTTGTTTACTGCTTATGTAAGTGGTTTGGAAATTGAATTTGTACCTGCAACAAGTGCCTTTCTCCATCTTCCCTGCCCTCCTTTATCAATCTTTTCATATTTTTTGTGATTTTTGTATTTATATATAGCACATTTCTTTGTTGCAATGTAAACTTTGGCATTTTACTTTTTCATGTACTCTTTTTAAATTTTTTTGTTGTTGTTTATTTCTATTTATTTATTTAAGAGCGACAGACAGAGAAAGAGGCACAGATTGAGAGAGAGAGAGAGAATGGGCATTCCAGGGCCTCCAGCCACTGCAAATGAACTCCAGATGAATGTACCACCTTGTGCATCTGACTTATGTTTTTCCCGGGGAATTGAGCCTCAAACTGGGGTCCTCAGGCTTCTCAGGCAAGCGCTTAACTGCTAAGCCATTTCTCCAGCCCCCACATGTACTCTTTATTAAATATATCATTGGGGTTGAGAGGTGTCTTAGTCAATAAAGTGCTTACTACATCAGCGTAAGGACCTGGGTTTTGATCCCCAGAACTCATGTAAACAAAGCAGGTATAGTAGTGTGTTTGTATAATCCTGCTGAGAGTTTGGAGGCAGGAAATGTCCTTGGAGCCTGCTGGCTAGCTGGCCTAATGCAGAAAGACACATGATGTTGACCTCAGCCCTTCATATGTAGATACACCCTCATGCATGTGTACGTATACATGCTCCCCCGCTTATGTAAACACACACATGCACAGAAGAAAGACATATAGCCCCTCTCTCTCTCTCATAACGGTTATGTAAGCATGAGGACCTGAGTTTCCTTTCTTAATTATTTGACATACATAAACAATAGTATAGTTGGGCTGGAGAGATGGCCTAACAATTAATGCACTTCTCTGCAAAGCTGAAGGATCCAGATTAGATACCCCAGGATCCACCTAAACCAGATGGACAAGGTGGCACCTGCTTCTGGAGTTTTTTTGCAGTGGCTGAAGTCCGTGGAGCATCCTTTTTCTCTCCCTCTCTCTCTCTTTCTCTCAAATAAATTAAATAATTTTCAGTGACTGAAGGCCCTGGCTCACCCAATCTTGTGCTCTTTCACTATTTCTATTTATCTGCATCTCTCTCTCTCTCTCTCAAATAAATGAACAAATATAAACTTTAAAAATAGTTAATTATACTTTTTATTACTCCTATATTTTAAAAATATCATTCTACATTTAGTGGAAAAGGAGAAATCATGACCATAGTAGACATTTATTTATCCATGATGTAAACTTGAAATAATATAAAGTGCAGCAAATCTCACCATGTCATAACAAGTGCTCAGTTATCAGCCAGTGCTACTCAGAAAATGGCGGCCATTTTCTTCATTCTAATCCTTCAAAATTGGATTAGGGATGAAACAATATGGAGATTTTAGTACCCTTAAAACATCATTAGACGTTTTCACCCTCTGTGGAAAGGACAAGAATCTGAACATCATCTATGATAGTAACAAGGTAAGATTTGTTATCCTGTATGAAGAAGGACACAAATCTTATTGTATACATAAGACCAGGAGAGAGAAACCACTTATTCTCACTCAAAATTCTTTAATATCCTGAGTCAAATAGGAAGTAATTTTAGAAAAAAAAACATAACTGAAATGTATGAAAAGTAAAGTATATTCCAAGTTATGAACCACAGACAAACAAACCACTGCAATGAAATTCATGACAGTCAGGTCTGAAGGTATTACAAAAGCTTTAGTGGTTTAGGACTAATCAATTCATGCTGCTTAGTGAGTCTGACACAGAAGGATTGCCAGGTCGAGGCCAGCCAGAGTTACAGTGAGTTCATAGCCAGAATAGATTTATTTGTAAAATGTTGGCTCAAAATAAAATGGAAAGAGAAGATTGGGGATGTAAATCAGCTGTATTGTGTTTGCTTAGTTAGCATATATGAGTCTCTGGGTCAATCCTCACTATAAACAAGAAAAAAATACAAATAAGATTTTATATCAGTGGCACATCACGAAGAAAGTCCAAATCAGAACCACAATGGGATATTGTCTCTCTTCAGTCAATATTGCAGTGCAATTTGGTTTGTCTCATAAGAGGCTAGAAGTTAAAGAAAAAGAAACCAAAAGCATAAAAGTTTCAGAATTATTAGGGCAGGGGAAGAGGATTAATGACACAATAAAAGAACATAAGAGAGAAGAGAGACATGATAAAAATATGATGCATACATGATGGAGATGTCATGCTAAAATCCATTGATGTGCACCTGATAAGCAGTAATAATTAGGAAAGCGATTTCTCTCTATGACATTCTGTTTTCACATTTAAAGGTAGATAAAAATGCTTGTTTGAAAACAAGAATGGAGCTTGAGAAATGGTTTAGAGGTTAAGGTGTTTGCCTGTGAAGACTAAGATCCCATGTTGGATTCTGCAGGTCCCACGTAAGGCACATACACAGTGATGCAAGCAAACTAGGTCACACATGTGCACAAGCTGGCACATGCATCTGCAGTTCAATTACAGTGGCTGGAGGCACTGGCACATAAATTTTATTCTCTCTCTCTCTATCCATATTAAAAAAAAAATTGCCAGGGCTGGAGAGTTTGCTTAGTGGTTAAGGCCTTGCCTATGAAGCTTAAGGATGCATGTTTGACTCCAGATCCCACCTAAGCCAGATGCATAAAATCTGAGGCAAGTGCAAGGTCACATGTGCCCACTAGGTGGCACAAGCGTCTGGAGTTAGATGGCAGTGGCTGAGGCCCTGGCACACCAATTCTCTTTCTCCTCACTGCCACTGGCTTGGGGCTGCTTGGACCCTGTGAGCTTGCTGCGGAAGCAGGCCCTTTGCTCGAACTTCCTGATCAAAGTGCCCCACGGTCCCCATTTCCCAGATACTATGCCCTGGAGGACGCCCACAGCTGGTGCGGAAAGGTAGTGAGACCAGAGGAGATAAACTACCCCTTGCACATCAGCTGAACCGCAGTCGAATCCACAGAGGAAAGGGGAGAGGAGCATGAGTGCTTCTTCCATACTGAAACTGATAGCACTAGTGTGAAGGAGAGAGACCTTAAGGATACTCAACACTTATCGAAGCAGAGATCCTGAGGCTCCTACGAGCTCATCTCTAATGTAGACTTAAAACTCACCCACCACGGTTTAGGGTATTTTGAGGATGAGGAGGCGGAAAGATTATAAGAGCCACAACAGGTTGAGACATCTTGCCCAAAGGCATTCTGTCCCCCTCAAAATAACTGACTGTTGATCCCATAACACATAAACTTTATTGCATATTAAAAGAAAAAACAAACAAACAAACAACAACAAAAGGGTCTGTTGGGCTTGCCTAAAAAAAAAAAAAAAAAAAGGATAGGCTTTTCCTACAGTATTACTTGTGTTTTATTTTGTCTTCATTCAATCATAAATACCTACACACGCATATTTACTACAGAAATGTTCAGAAGAGATAACATGCACTATCAGCATAAGGTGAATGTTGTCAATAAAATAATGAATGAACAAACTGTTCTAATTATATATAATGTATTATTATTATTATTCAGTCATAAAATAGAATGAAATCTTGGCATTTGTGCCAATACTGATGGAGCTTTAGATCATCATAATCACTGAAATAAGCTAAATACAGAAAGGCAAACATTGCATTGTTTTTCTCACATGTAGAAACTAAAAAAAAAAATTATCTCAAACTAGAAGGTAATTAAAATATTAATTACCAGAGACTAGGAAGGGTAGGGTAAAAAAGGAAACCTGGAGGCTGTGTGCTTGATCCCACAACAGATTTGTGATAGGAGTTACATGCTTCCTTCTTCCATAGATTACGTTGAGTATAAGTAGTCCTTTATATATGAGATAGTTCTATAATTCCTTCTTTAGCCTGTTATCCATTTATAATAGTCCATAGTAATTACAAATAACTATATCAAAATATGTCTACTATATGTAGGTTAAAAATTTTGTACTTGATATGAAATATTAGAAGGCCTAGATGAATTATTCATTCAGTCCTTATATCAGAAAAATGAATAATATTAGATATATATCTTCTAACATTTGTTCATAAATGTGTGATCCAATATTCAAATTTAAATAGGATTGTTTTTATAGAATTTGTTAACTTGTATCTAGTTTCTTTATATCTTAAATAACTGTATTGAGCAAGATTGTATACTTGTCAGAAAAAAATGTAAAAACACACAATTTGATAGTTCTCAACAAAGAGTTCAGAAGTGTAATATATATGTACGTATATGCCTTAGCTCCTTTGTGGAAAAATATATAATCAAATGAACTATTGATTTCTCATAAGTGTTATCGAAATTTTCTGATATACACATGGTAACCCTGTAACAACAACAGATTTCACAAATAACTTCGCAATACACTATACACTATACACAAATAACTCAGTGTTGGTAATGGATATATTTATAAACCCTAAATCAATGAAACTTCTAAAATAATATATGGGAGGAAATATTTGTGATCATGAGCTTCATAAATATTATTACACAGGAAGAAATTATCATGAACCAGGAAACAAAGGAAAATGATAGCCTACTTCCAGAATTGTTTCAAAAGCATGGCTGTATTCAACATTACAGACATCTTTATGAAAAATACAATCCAGGGAATAGGGGAAATGTCACACAAAACACATATAATGTAATTTTTATAGATTAGAATCACAATCACATACAGGTGTACTGTCAACTCAGAGACAAAAATTTTAAAAGTACATTTTAAAAATCAAGCTAAATATTTGAATAGATCCTTCAGCTCAGCATTACTATGTATTAAAACGCACACATGAACCTGCATAATTTACCTTTTTGTATTTTTATAACTATTAAATTAAAACAATAACAACATCAAAAACCTAAAACCAAACCGGACACTGACAGTTGACGGTGAGAATGAGGAGTAATAAGAACTCTTACCGACAGTGGTGTGAGTGCAGCCTGTCAGCAGTCTATCATTTACTTCAGACGTTAAATTCATGATTTCCACGTGCTCTGGCAATCCCCACCATGGTGAATAGGTATGTTACTTCACGGTTCTGTATTTTAATGTTTGTCATGTTTTGTTTTGTTTTTCAGTAAATGCCAAAAACTTGCAACATTTGGAATGCTACTGACCATGCCAATAAATGGATGCCTGTGAATTTCCTCTTTGCAATTCTCCTTAGTAATATGAGGGATCATTCCCGCTCCGTACATTATCCTTAAATGCATTATGCTGAGCTCAGGCAGACAAATTTATACAGCTGCACATTTTCCTTCTGTTTTTTTTTTAATGTTCCTGTGGAGCAGTAGAACTGCTGGGACTGAAAACAGATTAGACGTTACCAGGTCAGAGGCAAAGTCCAAAGTGTTCAGATCTTCTATATGCTCATTGTGGTGGTAGTTAAATGATTTTCAGTGTCTGCCAAAACCACAAACTGTACCCTCAGTGATGGAATAAATCCCTGGATGTACAGCTGGAGACACAAAAAGTGTTAAAAATTAGTATTGAAGGAGATCATGTCAAGTAGTAACACTAACACTACTGGTTAGAACTTGACTCTGGTTACATGCTTTTCTAGAAAGATTTACATGACACAATTCACTTGAAAATGCAGAAATTCAAATTATAAACTGACAGATTAAGTTTGTGTACTGGGCAACAGTTATTCAGATATACTTGATTCCTGAAAATCATTTCCACAAGGTGACAGTGATCATTACATTACGTGACAGTAGAGTTCTCAGGAGGAACATCTATGCCAACCATACTGCCACTATGCTCAAAAAGCAATACCTGTGTAATATCAATACCAGTGAGTCATTAAAAGAAAAATACATTAACAAAAGTCACAGACCCTTATCTAACTATCACAATCTAGGTTTCTGATACATTTATAACTTTACCATCCAAGCAACACTCTCAAATAGAACATATGTCATCACATGAATATCAATCACATCTTGGAACCTGAAATATATTTTTTTAATTCCTAGAATCTAGCAGATATGCACCCTTTCAGCCACTTGAACTAATAGTAATGCTAAGCCAATTTCAAATGGTATATATTTAAAACAAAAGGAAATGTGTGAAACAATCACTTATGGTGTGTATAAATTTATGTGAAATGCCTGGTTTTAAACAAATATTAGTATAGGATTATGTAAGCAAAATGATAGTACTTTAATTATGACTATTAACTCAGGCAATGGGATGTGGATAACAGGGAAAACTGATTAGTTCATATGGAGATGTTTATATCATTGGCTCTGTTAACAGCAATAAGGAGATGAATGGGTCAAATCACCCCAATGGGACTGGTTTCAACTGGAAAGAATGGAGTGCTTGTGTGTGTGCTTACTCACTGTCCTCAGAGGTGTGGAGGATTCCTCCACACCACCAGTGAAGGGACAATCTGTTTTCTGCCCCAGTGATGTAGGCAGATTGCTAGGACAGAACTCTGGAAGAGCAGACTGGCTTGGATTCATGGGGCATGCCTGGTATAAATGAACTAATCAGCACACGTACAGAATAAGGTGAGCGGTTCTGAAGGAGTGTCAAAATGATGTCACTTGTCTCTTGACACTGTTTGGTTATACAATCATCTTGCGAAGTACTTTCTGGTAGAGCTCCCCTTTTCGTTCCCAGGAAACATACTAGCTTATCACAGGAGAGATGGAGACATTAGCATCTTTTAAATATAAAATTAGTGCTTGCTCTAACACCTTTAATAGAATTATTACATGCCTTCTTATTTGCTCAGTTTGCTTATTTGTTTGGTTATTGTTTGTATGGAGGGAGTACATGCTACTACATATATGTGGAGGTCAAAGAACAAACTTAAGTTGTTGACACACTCTTTCCACTTTATTTGAGATAGGGTTTCTGATGTTATTTGCCTCTGGGAAGACCTGACTAGCTGGCCAGGATTCCTCAGGACTCTCTCTGCTCCTCAGCCCATTGCCAGATGTTTATTTGGATGGCAGATATTTGTGTCACTATGTTGGATTTACATGTGTTCTGGGGATGGGGACTATGCAGGCTTGCAGAGACTGTTCCTTTAGCCATACTGAGCCATCTTCCCATCCCTACCTGGTTTGATGGTAGAGAAGAATATTCACACATTTTCTGTTCTCCTCTAAGCATGTATTGTCACAAAATGATCACATTTTGCAGGCTGAAATAAAGGAATAACAGTACTTAAATGTATTTTCCCTCAGTGACAGAGAAAACAATGTGTAGATAACACATGGGTGCATTCTTGCATTATAAACTGGCATGCTTATAAAATATATGAACCCAGTCTTATATGTCATTTTGAAAGCAGTTGAGTCAGTCACAGTATATGGTTGTGTATCCTCACCAACTCAGAGTCCACTGGTGTGGAATGAAGTCAATTGAATTTGTCATGAAAAGCCCATTTCTCCTAGTATCCTATGTACTATCACATTGACTAACACATATGAAATGCCCAGTTAACTGGAAGGCATTTGCCACGCCTGTTTAGTTGCAATCACAAGATACAAATAGACATTGACAAATGTCTCTTGTAATTTTGAAGATTATTTAATGTCAATAAACTGGAAAATGTAAAAATCTAATACCTAATGGGGCAATTTACAAGTTCACTGAGCTTCCATACACTGTTCTCAATAAGGCCTCTTCTATACCCTATAACTCTCTGAGCTCTACTATGCCACAGATCCTTTACAACCAAATTGTTTCCCAAGAGCACTTGACTTCTATATTGATTCACTAATCCTCATTAATATTCTAGTGATGAAAATAAAACATATTATGGTTCCCATTTTATACATGGAGAAATGGAGTAAATAAAATTTAGCCAATACTCTTAAATTGAGTTGGATTAATACAATTAGAGGTTCTAGTTTGAACTTCCTTTACTTTCTTTCTGCAAAGATGCTAAAATACAAATAAAGTATCAAATTTTCTAAAGTGTTATTGTACCAAGTTCCACTTGTGATAGTAATACAAATGTAATTATAAACATTATTGTGAAACAGCATTTAACATGGAATTTTATTAATTCAAATTATTAAAAATCTATAATGTATAATTATTATAAATGTATAATTTAATTATGGTACATTTTAGAATCCAAATTACTCTTTGCTATAATTGAAAATATCAGAAAACTGTTTCAAGATGAGATATTCATGAGTATCTGCATATATATAAGGCACACACTAAGTAATCATATTTATAGAAAAGGTACATTTTTTAAGACAAGCCCAACTGACTGTCCTTTTATATTTGTTTATACAAGAGAGAGAGAGAGAGAGATTGAGAATTGGTGTGCCAGTGACTCCAGCCACTGCATTAGAACTCCAGAAGTGTGTGCTGCGTTATGCATATTTGAGACAGTGTGTGTGTGTGTCACTGTGTATTTGGCTTATGTTGGACCGGGAGAGTCAAACATGGGTCCTTAGAGTTTGCAGGCAAGTTCCTTAACCTCTAAGCCATCTCTCCAGCCCAAAGGTACATTTTTTTAAAAATTAACTGACAAAGAGTGAATTCCCTTTAAGATGCCCATTAAACACGGTCTCATAGAGAAAATCTTCCATCTGTATCACCACAGATAAGGTTATAGAGGCTCATTCTCAGAGTGTTGGTAGGTTTGGGTAAGAAGTATTCATGGATATCCACATGTAATGCTAAGACAGAAAACCAGAAAGTAAATTGAGATATTATCACATGCCTTCACAAATTTTCTTCATTGGTATATCATGGAGCATAAAGAAATCTTGCTGTTTGAAAGCTACAGCTAGGTGACTTCAGAACCGCATCTGAGTGGAACCACATCTAAACATATATATTAAATATAGAAATTTAAATCAAGCATTCACAGATGGGGGTGACAATAACTTAGAGGGAATTCTGTGCTACCACAAATCAAGTTAAGGACAATTCAGCTGTGTGGAAGGGATATTCTGAGTTGTTATTAGGTCTGATCATAGCAGATCAGCAGATCCAGTCACTAAGAAGTAATTTGTTTGCAGTAAGTAACAGGCAGCCACACAGAAGCTTGCAAGAGGCATAAGACACAATTTCATCTGAACCCCTCAATGGAAACAAAGGTGCCACATGAAGTCATGGCTCATTATGTATTCCTTCTCGTACTAGAAGGAAAAAAGGTGGGAGGAGAGATTATGTGTATTTCTGTTCTGATTAATACAAATTTAAAATTATATACATTAAATTATATATATATATATATATATATATATATATATATATATATATATATATTTGACTTTCTGTTCATGTAAAAACTTACATATAAACATATATGTAAATCTGAAAATGCAATGCACAAAACAGAGCTATTTTTGTTGCCTCACTAAAATGCAGTACAAAAACCATAGTCTGGATACCTGTTCCAAAACCTCCCTTGGCCTATCCAGTGATGCAGAGTGTCCTGTCCTTAAGGTCATTTTACTAGAAACTGCTGAAACTCTGCCAAATATGAGACCAAGACCTGACAACAGCCTCTGCTGTTTGCAAACTCTCATAGCGCTGGGAAGGCCAATGGACTTCAGTTTGCAACATGAATAGATTTCTCTGAACTAGTAAAACCTTCAACCTTTCTTTTAGATTATTTTTTATCTATTTGTGTGTGTGTGTGTGTGTGTGTGTGTGTGTGTCATCATAAGTATGTGCAGGAAAGAAACTTGTATCTCTTTATGTTCTTCCCAAACCAAGGATGTTTATTAGAGATTAATATGTTTAGCTTTATTTGACATTGCCATGATCCTGAGTAAATAGTCAGACGGTTTCTTTGACAGAAACTCCTAGAAGAATATTATATATGAAAACGTTAATGTAAAATGTTTTACTGTCCTTGCTAATTTTTAGATGCTGGTTTGAATTCTTCCCGTCTTGCAGTTGAAGGTCTTTAGGAAAGCACTGAGTTGACTGGAGCCATTGAGCCACACCCTGCCACTGATCCCAGCACAGCTTAGACATACAAGACGCTTTCTTGTCTGTTGAAAAAACATGTAACCAGCCATTAACTCGGCCCTGAAAACTCACAGTATAGAATAAACATCACATCCAGACTCCCTGCAGTAGTAACATATGCATGCTCTATTTCTATGGTTCATATGAGGCTACATTCACTGAGCCCAAGCCCATTTCGAGCCATGTCCCCTCAATTCTGGTATGCACAGACTTAGATTTATGGTGGCCACAATGTGAAATCTCTTAGATCCTGCTGTAGAGAATTAACCTTTATTTTTGTGACATTGAGAAATAGACAGCAATTTATAAATGTTTTGTTCTTTGAAAAGTCATTATTTGCTCAGAAAAAATAGTTCATTTTAATATCCAGTTATACTAATACAAAACTAAATGCATACTGAAAATACTAGAAATGGGGATACTGAAATATAGTTCTAATTTGCGTTCTATGGAATATACTGGAATCCATGCAACTATATGAAACATAATGATTTTACTCCCAATGACCACATCCATTAGTTAGTAGTCTACATAAATTTATTGATCAGAAAGCAAAAATGTGTGGTATATATATGTGTGAAGATATATATATATATATGAAGATATACATGTATATATGCACACATATATGTGTGTGTATCCATTAATTAATTAATCGACCATCTAAATACTCATATGAATTTTAAGCATAATGAATATGTTATATGCAACTCCAAAAGTTATCTCATGTGTTTTAGGGATTCTCAGTCCTTAAACTATGAATACAATTTCTATTAGCATATCTATGTCTTCATTTTCTAGAATTTTGTATAAATGGAAATACATGTATGCATAATTTATATTTTAATTAAGTGATTCTCAAATTTATCCATAAAATATGTTGTTACTTCAATTAAGATTCCTTTGAGAATGCAATCTGTGTAGAGTGGCATTTAAGAATTGTGTTTTACTGATTTTTATTAGTTATTTTCTGTCATCATAGAATTTCATTCTTTATTAGTCTTGCACATCTTGGTCCTTCAATTCTTTTTATATTTGTGTGATATAAGTAGTAATAGTGAAAATTGAATTTCCTATTGTTCTTTGGCACTATATAATTTAACTATAGATTATATTGAGATAAATTAAAAATATTAGCTTCTTTGTTTTGTTTTTATTCAATCCACCAATAATTGGATATATTCATTAGTTTTCCTTGTAAAATTATTTTAATGAATTAATGTTGCTCTAATATTTTTTCATTTAATAAGTACTTAAGGTCTTAAATATTCTTTTAAGAACCAAATGACAATTTTTGTAAAACAATATATTATATTAATTTATCAAATATGTTGCAATAACTTGAAATTCTAAAAAGTATTCTGTTCAACTTTAATAATGTTACTTTTCTTTTTTACATTTTCACTTTGTGAATTTAGTTTTATATCCATGGTCTATAGTACAACTATGTTCTGTCATATGGAGAATGTACTCACTACTTCAACTTTTAGAATATTGGGTATTATTACTAAAATTTATTTTATATTAAATTTCTTGATTTTTTCATGAGCATTTATAATTATTCCATGAGCATTTAAAATATTTATATTATCTGTTTCAACAGCACTATGTTTATGTTACATAAAAGTCACATTTTAATTCAGATTACAGTATTGGTTACTTAAATTTAATTAATGTTCATGAATATTTGGGAGAGAGGAATGGACTTCTTTAATTCTTTTGGAAATATATACATTTCTTCCCACATGAATGCTAATACCTGGTTTATTTTATTCACAAATAATCACAACAATTACATTTACATTACTAATCTCATCTATTTTTGTTTACAGAAATTAGGCTCTTAATTCAAACCTGCCTCAAATGAAAATATGGATATTATTTTTGTGTTCTTGAAGCAAAATTATTCATTAATAACTAAATTATTGATGATATTAATCAGAAGAGATGAATTTGTTTCATCAAGAAAATTTAGACATTAAAATGAGATAAAGAAAACAATGGAAAGAGAATAACTAGTTTTTTAAAAAGTAGTTACAAACAATAGAAACACTTATAGACTATGAAGGTTCTGGAGACTCAAATGTACTCTCTACACTCAAAGTAACAGTTTCCTTGGATCAACTTATAAAAAGGAAATGTCAGTATGATTAGTGAATAGTGCAAATGAGGAAACTTTTAGTAGTGTTTCACTTTGTTTTTATACAAGAAAAAAAAACCACAAAAAAACCCCACAAGATTGGCCACTTTTATTATGTCAGTTGATGCTGGAAAACCAATATTTTATGCATACCAATATGAAAAAATATCAAACAGACTTATATACTAGTCATCATTAATATCATGAGTTGGAGTTTATCAGAAAATGCTTTTGAAAAACATAATAATCAAGGATTATTTGTTGTGTCATTTAATATTTATACAATGGATATAAAATATAACTTATTTCAGATATGTATTATTTTTTCTTGCAAGTCAAAAAGCATGACTATTCTATTAACTTTTGGTTTACTTGACAACACTTTAGGGAATGTAATTTTGTGATCTGCCACAACATGGTATGATTTCTCAGACATCAGTCTACATATTTATTTTGATGCCAGTTTACATTTCTAGCTACTCTGTGAATTTTATTTATATTTAGTATATCAACTCTCTGATATCTTCTAAGCTGAAAAATATACCAACCTACCATTGCATGTGAGTATCTAGAATATAAATACTAAATACATGTCTATAAATGACTTACTATTTCCTTAAATCTTCTATGGACATTTAAAAGTTTTAATAAATTAATAGAATTATGACTTGCAGGCACAATGCATTTATAGCACTATTTACAGTACAGACAGTTCACTAACACATAAAAATAATCTCAGTGATACTGGCCTTGGTCTGAAGAGTTAAAGTTTTAAAAAAGTCTTTGGACCAAATGACACCTAAATGAGGTCAATGACTTTTATTCTATCAAAAGGAAAGGTATTAATGAGCCATTTGAAAGAAATATTGCCTATTTTTAATGTTTTTGACCTGCAAAGTAGCAATTTTATGTGATTATAATTTATAATTTTATGAGGGAATTCATACCAGCTGAATTGAGTTATGGGATCTTGACTCCTTGGTATTGGCCGGATTGAAATAGGTCAGAGGACAGACACACATTGCATTATCTCCTACCTGGAGCCAGACAGTTGAAGACAGCATAATACAATGCATGGCTGCATTTGAAATCTCTTGTCTGCAGTGGATTCCCTGCTGGCATCTGGTTACTCCAGGTGGTCAGTTGCTCATTCTTAGAGAAACAATAGAAATAATTAAATGACAATCATTCATTTTTTTTTCTTTCCTTCCATGGCTTCTTATAAGTCCTTCTTAAGTTTTCTACGCAAATTGTTTCTGGTGTACGTGGAAAGATGAATAAAAGCACATTTATGGTATCAAAAGGAAAGTCTCTGTTAAAACCTCAGGTGTTCCATAAAGTAAGAATTTCTCTGAGCAGACCTGGCCGAACTCCCTCCAGTTGTGAAACACATTAGTTGCAGAACAAAATTAAATCACGTTAACTTTGCATGTTCCAAATGGAAGCAGCTTTGCATCTTTATTAGCGATTCCATGTACTCTAGAAATTATTTTATGCAGTATGTAGTCACAACTCCTTTCAGACATCTCTTTATTCTTAAGGTACTTTTAAGTTCTCTTTATTTTCATGAGAGTAGATGTTACCACATGTCATAACATTGACACAGAAAATATGTACTTCAAAAGGGTGACTTTATTGATGATGTGAAAAAAAACTGTTCCGTTTTCCATAATCATGAAGCCTTAAGAATAAACTAAGTTGAATTGAATCCAGAGTTCCATATTTAGGGACCACACTTTGATCTATTTTTTATTATGATAGAGATATTTTTCTTTCATTAGATATGGAGATATTTAGAATGTAAACAACACATGTTGGTACCATCCTTTCTCTCCTCCATGCTCCTTTTCTGAGGAAGAGGCCTTTCTCCTTGGGGAAGCAGGTCAACCCCATGGGGATTGTGGGTCATACATTATGGATGTGAGAGAGAGGCAATGTCTACGTGCAAAATGTCCCAACTTGTAGCTCTAACCTTTTTTTTTTTTTTTTTTTGAGGTAGGGTCTCACCCTAGCCCAGGCTGATTTGTAATTCACTATGTAGTCTCAGGGTGGCCTCAAACTCACAGAGATTCTCCTACCTCTGCCTCCCAAATCCTGGGATTAAAGGCCTGCGCCACTACACCCGGCTTTCTAACAATCTTTAGGCTCCCTCTTCCACAAAATTCCCTGAACCATGCTAGGAGCATTTTAAGTTCTACTTCAGTGATGGGCACTTAGGAGCATCTAGATCTCTGGTTTTGTAGGTGTTGAGTGTCCTCAGTATCTTTCTACATCACCCTTGTGCTGATATCAGCTTAACTAAGAGAGCAGCATTCTTGGTCATTCCTACAATTCCTCTGTGGTTTCAGCTGGGGCTGGGGTGGAGTGCACTGGGTCCTTTATCCCCTGATAGAGATCTTTGTAAAGCAGTGTAGATAAATAATTATCATTAAAAAGGAGCACTGATATAATAAAAAATTGTCCAGGGGAACAAATGTATTGGTTATTAGTGCTAGGGGAGAAAAAAAAATTCTGTAACATTGTCTGTCTCAGCCCAAGAACTTGAACAATTCTAGATACCCTATCTTGGAGTGTAGTCGCCAAGGAAAGCAACACAACCTGGTAAGGGAAGGTCAAGGTTGTACTTACATGGAGAAGGGAGACCAAGACCAGCTTCCATAGTGTGCATTGGTAACTGATGGCTAAAGGGTATCTCCTGACAGGAAATACAAGGTACTTTGTCTACATAAACAGCTCTCCATAGGAGATATATATATATATATATATATATATATATATATATATAATCAGGCATCATCCCCTGTTTTCAGTCCTGAACTCTGGGGCATGCCTGGAGATAATATGTGCACAGCTTTCAGAAGAAGGAGCACTCTCTACTTTTGAAACAGGGAAAGACATCCCCACAGGTAGCAATAAGTCTTACATGTACGCATGGATACTTTAGAATCTTGCTACATAAGTGTGTAAACTTCAAGGTACATTCTTCTGTGGCCTTCTGAGGGTACAAAGACTGTGCTTTTATATAACACTGACTTTCCTATCAACTGTGAAGCATCTCAGTCATTTCACAAAACAGTAGTAGATATCACATACATCGGTTTAAATGCATTTCCAGTAAAATTGTGATGCCCTCCATTTGTTCTAAAATTTTGACCGTTTATTACATTGAAGTCTGTCTTCAATTTTAGTCTTCTTGACAAGTCCTATTTTTGTTTTTTTGAGGTAGGGTCTCACTCTAGCCCAGGCTGGCCTGGAATCACTATGTAGCCTCAGGGTGGCCTTGAACTCACAGCGATCCTCCTACCTCTGCCTCCAGAGTGCTGGGATTAAAGGCATGTGCCACCACGCCTGGCTCTATATATCACAGTTTTAAAAAACTTTATTTCATCTCTGTAACACTCATCCACTAGTCTGCTTTGCACTCTCATTCTTGAAAATGTCCCTTTCTTTTCATTACCCTTGGTACTCTCTGTTTTTCATTTTCTATGCACCTCTGTTAGGATCCCTACTTTGGTATCTGCTTTGGTATGATCTTTTTGAAACCACTATCTGAGACATTTGTAGCCCACTATTCTTCTGAAATTGTATTATCCATCAGTGACATTAACTTGAAAGATCACACTGTGTTTTTCTGTTCTTTCATTTTCTAAATCAGGATACCACACTTCAATCCCTGCTAGAAATGAAGGATCAGATCTTTTTTTTTTTTTTTTAATGTAGAATACTATTTTTTAATAGAATACTAAAGTCATTATATTTGCTCTAAATCAAATGTAAAGTCTTAGAAACATCCCTACACTTTGTCTTATCAATTTAAAAACAATTAATTCTTAAAACATCATCTTAGTTAAATCTCTGTTTCTGTTATGGCCACTGCCTTGGAGCAGGGCCTATTTCTCAGTCATGTGGACTCCACCCCTCCCCTAGCACCACCCAGAGACCTGTGCTGAACTGCAGCTCTGAGCTCAGTGTCCTCCCTTCATGATTCCTCTCCTTGGATTTATGAACATTTATAGCACCCCAGAATTCTCATTAATTTGTCTACATTTTTCCACATTTGCCTCCACTATAGCCAAGTGAAAATTCATTAAAAAAAAAAAAACATGAATACCTTCACTTTGCTCAAGAATGTCTCTTTTCACTTCAAAGGTTTAAAAATTCCATTAAATATCCCAAAATAGAGACTTAAAATCAATGAGTTGCCTATACTTATACAAACTCTTTGATGACTCAACTTTAGGTGTCAGTTTTAGCACTTCTTTGATTCTTTCAAAAAACATTTACTAAATTATATACCAGGTACATACACATTTGAGAAATTTTCTTGTATTCATCTCTAAGCAACAGAAAATAGTTGTTTTACGATTAAATGATTTTACCCCAGTGGGAGGTGAATAAGAATATCTTCAATTACTATCTTGACTGAGAAAATTAATGAGATCAGAAAATCTTTGAACTGGTACTGTAATCTGCATTTAATTTTTCATTTATCTCTTTGTTTTGCAGATTAGAACCCATTTACCATGTTTTAGTTAAACATGATAAACAGAATTGTTTAGTAAACTAAGACTAATGTTAACAACATACTTATTTTAAATATATATATATATATATATATATTTGTTTATTTTGAGAGAGAGTGAGTGAAAGAGAGAGAATGAACATTCCAGAGCCTCCAGCCACTGCAAACAATCTCCAGATGGATGTGGTATCATGCAAATCTGGCTTATGTTTGTTCTGCAGAGGTGGACCTGTGTCCTTAGGCTTCACAGGCTAGCACCTTGACAGCTAAGCCATCTCTCCAGCCCCCAAATACATACTTATTTAATTTGAGACTTCTTCCTCATTTTACTGATAATCATATGATAAGTAACCAAAAGTTTCACTTTCTGAGAACAAATTATATACATTTTTAGAACAAATGGTGATGGTAATTTGCAAGCATGTGTCTAGATCTGCTAAATGCAGAGGTGTTCTCTGACCTCACTCATAATGCTGGGTTTCTCTTAGCTTTGAGCCTTGGGTGCATGGTGGCCCGCAGATGTGAGGAAAGTATGGATGCTTTAATCTGAAATTATATCTTTAAAATTTCAATAATTTTTCACATAAACCAGCTTAAGTCAGGAATATCACTTCTCCGAAAATTACCAATCCTGTCTTCTTGCCTAAAGGATATACACTTACATTTTTGGTAGATTGGTTTACTTATGAGGGCAAAATATCTCTCTTAATGTAGATATACTTAATTCTTCTGTAATTCCCTTCTAAGAAATCAAAAACATATTGACTTGGTAAAAACGAAGTTCTTAGAGAGGACTGAGAGTGTACTCCAATCTGTTCTTGTTTGATGATTTAATGAAGCTGTCAACAGGGATTTCATGCTGAGGACGGAAAGACAAATATGAGTGATTCTGGTGGGAAAGTTCCTATAAAGGCTTGTCACACATACTGAATATTTTTACCTCACACTTCCAAGTACCTGTCAAAAATATGCTTCCGGTAGATTAATATAGCATCCTTCTTTCTGCTTGGCCCTTGTCTTATCTATTCAACCTTGTAGAGAGAAGCACACTTTTAAAAATTCAAATCAGAGCCTTTCATTTACCTGGTGAAACCCTTCAATGGCTTTCATTGCTCTTGAAAGAAGATCCACACTTCTATGATCAATGAGGCTGGCTAACTGCATTCCAGCCTAACTCAGGGCACTCAGTCCTATTGACTTCCTTACTCAATTCTGTCTTAGAGTCAAGTCTTCAGTAGCCACTCAGATACATTATATCTGTTCTCTTCACACAGTTCATCACATGTTTGCTTTACTCTAATCATTTAGCACTCATTTATATCTCTAGCTAAACCATCCATTTTCAGAAAACTGTGTTAAATTCATACATGCACATACATGATAAAGGAGGAGTGGTGTTGAGTATAATTCATTCTCATCACTGGAACCATAGTTTCTTCTTTCTCTTTCCTCTTCTTTTAAGTGTGTTCAATTCATCCTACATCATTATCTGTGTCATGTGATTTTGTTCACCAAACCCAAAGCATGCTTCAATGCATACAGTGAAAAGCATTGTACTGAGGCTGGAGAGATGGATCAGCAGTTAAAGTTTATGTTCTGTTTTCTTGCTGTAATAATTCGAGACTTCCTTCAGAATATTTGAAGTGCATTGCTATACATACACTATATAGTACAAGCCCCTAGAATGTGTGTTAAGACATTCTGCTCAATGATTAAGTGAGAGAAATATTACATAATCTGGTGAGGCACAGAGAGGATAAGAGAGAGTCAAAATACAAGCAAAGGCCAGATCTTAAAGGACCCCAGGTATGAATGGTAGGTTAGACTGTATCACAAGAACAAATTATGTTGAAATGCAGAAGCTGAAAATAAAAAGTTTGTTCATGCCCATGCTATAACAGGATAGTGAGGTTCACATTTTTCAGTCCAACTTGGTTTGATGGTGGGTCTTCTAAAATGGTTTTGCTACCCCTACTATATCATAATAAAGAGTAATGATAATTCCTACACTGTATCCTGGAGTTTTTACAAACAAATAATTCATATCACTCTTACTTATATTTCATTCGCTCAAAGAAGATATAGCCAGCTTCAAATTGCAAAGCAGAGAATTACTATTGACTGTGTCAGGAACATTACTGACAAGCTATAACATATTCCAGGAAGTACTTCACTGGCAGTCTTATGTGTAGGCAAGACAAGAATAAATAAATGAATAGCATGCAAATTCAGGCACTAACAATAATCATGTACTCAACATTGAGTGCTGTCATATAAGCTGGTATGTCACCATATATTCAAACCAACAGAATCCATTGAGAAAGGATGAAGAATTTGCAAATAAATGATTTTAGAAGAAACAAAGTGAAAATTTTAGCCAATTAAAAAAAACTCACTTGAAAGTACACAATTGTAAAATATTGATACAAATTGCTAAACCAAGACTCAGTTCTGAACTTTCTTAAATCCAAATTAATGTCCATCTCATAATACTATATTTCATTTTGATGTAAAAACACACAAGTGGATAAACAGAAACTGCTAACATCTGTATTCCCCTTTAAAATGTTTTCTTCTGTCTGGAGGTTTAGCATAATGGACATGTTAAAGCCTCATCAATTCTCTGACTTCTACTATGAATTAAAGAGTGATGTATTATTTCATTGGCTAATGCTGAAGAGAAAATGGATGCACATACCACAGCTTCTTTATTCTTTTTCCCTGAATTTATCTTTCTAGGCAGAGATCACTTGGTTAGCTTTCCCTCCCAGCCATAAATTACATCAGCACTGACCTGTAGAATGAGAGCTCTCAGTTTGCCCAGCATGACATGTGACTGAATTAGAAATGGATTTTTCTGTTGGTGACTTAGAAAATACGTTTGTAAAAAGACCAAGACCCATTGTTCTTCATGAGCAATGACCACGAGCATCTTCACACCTGTGCTACTTCTCTGCTTATTCAGTTCTTAGGAAAGGAAATAAAAAGCATATCTTTTATGAAATACCAGTGGAATTTAAATAAAGAATAGTATACAGGTGATCATTTAGAAAAAATGATATATGAAACATCTTGTAGGATTTCACAATATTTGAGTTTTGAAATGACATCCAAAAATCAATTTAAATGTAATAAATAGAAAACACATTGTTAGAGTTTTTAATTCCAAACCGTATTCACAAATGATTATACACAATAAACAATACAAACAATGTGACTGGATTAAGGAAGTCAAATTCAAAATGTGAACTGTGTTGATAGCTCCATATGCTTATCAATTTCTCAGTCATTCTCCCACAGAATAATTTTCTCTCCATAAAGATTTTTCTAACATGAAGTAGTAGAACCCCTATGTTTCCAAATTTCTATCACAATCATTTTAAATGAATTGCATACTAAAATATCCAATTTTATATTTATGACATTTTGATTTTAATTTTGAATATTTAAAGAACTATTTTTAATGTATGTTTTTATTAGCTATGGACATACTTGCATGGAAACAACACATGATGGTACTGTCCTCTTTTCCCTCATTCTTGCCCTTTCTCCGAAGGGCCCCTCCTCATTGGGGTGGCAGGTCTTCCCAGTCGGGATTGTGAATTGCTCATTGTGGGAGCAGCAGTCAGTTATTGGGGAAAGGCAATGCCTTTGGGCATAATGTCCCAACTTGGGGCTCTAAAAATCTTTCTGCCCTCTCATCCCCAAAAATCCCTGAGCCATGTTGGGTGTGTTTTAAGTCTACTTCAGTGATGGGATCTTAAGAGCCTCTGCATCTCTGTTTTGGTAGGTGTTGAGTGTCCTCAGTGTCTATCTCCTTCACTCTTGTGCTGATATCAAATTCAGTAAGAAAGCAGCATTGTTGCTCATCTCCCCAATGTCTCTGTGGTTTCAGCTGGGGCCAGGCCATAGTTTATCTTCTGGGGTCTGCTCACATCTGAAGAAGAGAAGCAGATTTTCCAACAGAGAATGAAGTCAGCCCAGGTTAAATAGGATAAATGTTATTTATTTTGAGAAAATTGAATGGGTGTAGTCCCTTTTTGATCTAAGATTAGTGGGAGCTTGATACTGGAGAGCAAAATCATTGTCTGAATATGATTCTGACTTTTAATCCAGTTCCAGGTATGGGTTCCTTTCCATTGAGCAGATCTCTTAGCCACTCAGAAAGCAACTAACTACCCCCACCCCATGGCTGTGTGCTACTATTGCACTTATGTTAGCATCACATCAGGTTGTTTGCTTTTGAGTAGCTTAGACCCTGGGTTGCTGAGACAGATGTTGGCCACTTTCTCCCAGTAGCTCAAGTAGTGTTTTCCAGCATTAATTGGGCTGCCTCGAGTCTAGATCTCTTCCAGATTCCAGCCAGGCCTCTCTGTGTTCTGCATTGACAGCATATGGTGTCTTCAGCAGTAGGGTCTTACCATTACCTTCAGGTGGGTAATCAAATGCTTTGACAGAAGTATGTCTTGTTTGGGGAGACTTTGTAGGTTTCTATGATCAACAGCTCATTGTGGGTATTAACAGCATCATGCTACTAGGAGTCATTGGCCAGAGCAAAGGGAAAAGAAAATAAGATAAAAAGAAAATGAAAGAAAGAAAGCAGGAAACACGAAAAGTTTTAGGTTGGACCTCATACCATCCTCTTGGGTTTTTCTTTTCAGCTGCTCCCTCAATGCTATAGTTAAGGGTTCAACCTTTTAGTCTATCTTCAAGGTAAAGATTTCTTTGGCACCAGTTCATTTTGGATACCATTTTGTGTTTTAACTTCCATCCCTTCCACTCCCCCAAGCCCTACCCTCCCTATTGTCCAGGCCTCGAGTTGCCTATCATCTCAGGCTGATCCAGATTAGAAACCACAGTTGAGTGAGACCATGTGATGATTGTCTTTCTGTGATTGCATAAGTTCACTGAGTATGATTGGTTCCAAGTTTGATTATTTTTCTACAAATTTCATGGTGTCATATTTCCTTACTGATGAGTAGAATTCCATTATGTAGATGTACCACAGCTTGGCTATCCAATGATGGGCACCTGGGTCAATTCCATCCCTTAGCTATTATGAATTGAGTAGTTATAAACATGGTTGAGCACATATCTCTGTGGTGAAGTAAGGGGCATTTAGGGTAAATGTCCAGTAAGAGAATAACTGGGTCCACTGTTATCTCTATATGCATCCTTTTCTGGAGTGTCCATATTGATTTCCATAGTGGTTGTACCAGCTTAAAATCCCTTACCCTAACAGTGAGTGAGGGTTCCTATTTCTCCACATTGTCACCAATATTTTTTATAATATTTTTAAGTAGTTGTCATCCTTACTGGAGTAAAGTGGAATCTAAAATGTGTTTTAATTTGCATTTGCCTGATGGTTAGGGATGCTCAACATTTTCTTAAGTGCATGTTTGCCATTTGTATTTCTTCCTCTGAGAATTCCCTATTCAGTTCTCTGTCCCATGTTGTGAGTGGGTTGTTTGGAATTTTACTTTGTAGATTTTTGAGTTCTGTGTTGAGTCTAGATATTAGGCCTCTGGTAAAGTTTTTTTTTTTTATGATTCTGCACAATTCAAAATCTTATATTACCTAGATGAGATTTACATAAACTTATCTGTGATTATAAATCTGTGTGGTTTTATAATAGCTTATATAGCTTATGGGTAATAAGTTTGGTATAGTATTGCTGGAGCATGAAGTAATAAATAAATATATTACAAACTTACTGATCTCAGTAATGTTATGACAGTGTAAACAGAGAAGCATTCTAAGTATATTTAACTTGTGTTGTTGAAGTTGTATGTGACTAAATAAGAATAAAGACTAAAAATATGAATAAAATCAATTATAGGTTATTTATATACCTTTATGGAATATTATTCTAGGTATCTTTCCATTCATATGTTCATGAATCATGGTTTTATTAATGGTAAATATAATTTCATTTTGAAATGTATCATTCTCTTTGTAAGTAAAGCTCCTTGTATCTGGTGTGTTTGGGAATTTCTACATACTTATGCATCCAAGTTATAACAATATTTTCCTTATTCTCATGGTAATGCACACACATGATTTCTATTACAGATGTTTTGGTGCATCAGAAAAAAGTCTTTATAACATTTAATATGTTTATGGTGTTACCAAATTATGTTATTTAGCAAGGATATAGCCAAGTTTTAACTTCCTTATTCTGTTAACATTTTTTATTTAATGAAATATAGATTTTAAAACATTTTCTCCACAGATCTTTTGGATGTGAAGAAAAATTGAATGAACTTACCTATTGTTCCATGGAACAGAGATAAGGTAATGGGAAGGGATGATATTCTAACCTCTTTCTCACTGGATTAGTATGCTCCATGCCAGTTACACGCAACATCAGCGTTGTGTTCATAGAGGCAGAAAAAAATATCTTTCCCAAATGAAATCATCCCTATGATCACACAGAAAATGCCATAGTTTATTATGCAGGTGATGCTTCTAATTCTAACCTTACTATTGACAGTCGTCCTAGAGATGCTTTATGGGAAGGTATGATTATGCCAAATGACATCTAAGAGCATTGACTGAAAGTATAGGGAGAAAGCACATCTTAAATTTTCTTTCCTAAATTGTTATGCATATTTCTGTGGCCACTGGTAATCTGTTGTTTGATAGTTGAGAGATCAGGTTAGTCTTTGTGTATTAGAGATTCTGAGAGAATTACTTTATATAATTACAGAAGCCAGCAGTTCAGATCTCAAACACCTCCATAAAAGCTTGGCGTGGTGACAAGAAGCTATAATCTCAGCTCTTGGGAGTCAAAACAGGAAGGCACCTATGGCTTGCTGGCTATCCAAGCTAGCTGAAACCATGAGTCCTAGATTCAGTAAGGTATCCTCTCTCAAAAAATAAAGTGGAGAGTGACTGATGAAGATAGACAGCTTAAATCCATGTGTGTGTGTACATGAACATACACCTACCTGCAACACATCCACACATTAAAACAACAACAACAAAAAGAAATGAAAGTGTGACTATCGCAGATTTTATTACATTTCCATACGCTTTTATTGTAGCCTTTCCACAGAAAATAAAGCTTAAAGCAGTCATAAGATCAAACATCTTCCTGAAAGATTACAATCAATAATGCCTCCTATTTCCTCTCCTGTCCAGTCATTTTTATCTTTTCCTTCCTTTTCTTTTTGCCTTCCTTTCTTGCTTCCCTTTCTTCTTTGATTCTTCCTTCCTTCCCCTTCTTTCTCTTTCCTTCTTTCTTCCTTCCTTTTTTATTCAACTTATCTTCTATTTTCCTTCTTTCATATTTTTTATGCTATTACTGTTTTAAACCAAAACCTCCTGAATGCTAGTTAATTACTCTATCACTGAACCACAACCTTAGTCCCTAATTTTTTTTTTCTGATTCTTTCCTTTCTTTGAAACTATTGAAATAGATGCCTTTAAAACATTTTAATGTTTTCTATCCTTACTAGGGTAAAGTGGAATCTCATAGTTGTTTTAATTTGCATTTCCCTAATGGTTAGGGATGTTAAGCATTTTCTTAAGTGTGTATTTGCCATTTGTATTTCTTCCTCTGAGAACTCCTTGTACAGTTCTCTGCTCCACTTTGTGAGTAGGTTGTTTGAGTTTTTTATTGCTATGTTTTCAAGTTCTTTGTAGATTCTAGAAATTAGGCCTCTGTCAGTTGTATAGCCAGCAAGAATTTATTCCCATGCTGTGGGTAGTCTATTGCCTCTGCTTATTGTATGTTTGTCTGTGGAAAAAAAAAAAAAAAAAAAAAAAAAAAAAAAAAAAAAAAACTTCTCAGCTTCATGAGATCCCAATGGTTGAGTCATTTTCTTAAGTTCCTGAGATACTGGGGTTTGTTCAAGAAATCTTTCCCACTCTTACATCATGGAAAGTGCCTTCTATTCTTTCTTCCAGTAGTAGCAGAGTTTCTGGTCTTATATTGAGGTCTTTGTTTCATTTGGACTTCATTTTTGATTTTTTTGCATGGCAACATGCATCGGTCTAGTTTCATTTTCATGCATTTGGATATCCAGTTTGTCCAGCACCATTTGTTGAAGATGTTATCTTTTTTCCAGTCCACATTGTTAGGAACTTTTTTGACTATAAAGTATCTATCCTTATTTGATCAAAGTCTGAATCCTCTATTCTGTTCCATTGGTAGGTAACCAACTGCTCTTGGATTGGTTAACAAATCTACTCAGTGGAACGGAACTCAGAGCTGGAAC
Organism: Dipus sagitta; assembly: GCA_036346955.1. Lineage (NCBI taxonomy): Eukaryota > Metazoa > Chordata > Mammalia > Rodentia > Dipodidae > Dipus > Dipus sagitta. Next base: position 113,672,764 of record CM070779.1, on the reverse strand, counting down.
TGGAAAACAAGTCAGAATCATGTCCAAAAAATGAGTCCACTTTCCAATATCAAGCTCCCAGCAATCATGGGCTTTAAGAGGGCCTACACCTATTAAGTTCTCTCTCCACTAATAATGGTACCAAATTGTCTGGTGCTGACTTCACTCTCCATTCAAGAATGTCCTTCTCTTTTTCAGATGGATGCAGAACCTCAGAAGACAATCAGCCAATAGCACCTCACCAGGGCCCCAACTGAAACCATAGAATAACTGAGGAAATGAGCAAAAGTGGTGCTCCTGGCATCAGCACAGGAGTGAAGGAAATAGACACACAGAAGATTCAACACCTACCAAACCAGATATCGAAAGACACAAAGGCTCCCAAGTCCTCATTAATGAAGTAGTCCTAAAACGAACCCAACATGGTTCAGGGAAATTCGTGGGAAAGGGGGTGGATTGTTAGAAGCACATGTTGGAACACTATTCACAGAGACATTGCCTTTCTCTCATAACTGATGGCTACCCCCACAATGAATGACCCACAGTCCCCATGGGGATAACTGACATCCCCAAAGAGAAGGGTACCTGAGGAGAGGGAGGACAGGGATGAGGGTAAGGATGGTATTATCATGTGCTGTTTATACACTGAGTTATGTACATAACTAATAAAAATATATAACAAAGCCACAGTAACTAAAACAGCATGGTACTGGCACCAGAATACACATACAAATCAATGGAATAGAAAACCCATCTCTAAATCCAAGCAAATACAGCTACCTCATCTTTGATATAGTGGACAAAATTAAACACTGGAGAAAAGACAGCATCTTCAACAAATGATGTTGGATAAATTAGATGACCACCTGTAGAAAAATTAAATTGCATCTATTTCTCTCACCCTGCACAAAAGTCAACTCTAAATCAATTAATAACCTCAATATAAGACCTGAAATTATAAAATAACTAGAAAAAAAGAGTACACTATATGATATCAGTGTATAGAAGGGCTTAAAGGCTTGCTTTTTTTTTACCCTGCTTTAGATACATTACTTAAATACCTACCTTTTCCAATATCTTGAAGTATGTTTCCTATATTTTCCTCTAGCTCCTTAAGTGGTCTTCTCTTCATGAAGGTGTTTGAACTACATTGAATTGGTTTTTATACAGAGTGAAAGAAAAAGAACTAGCTTCCCTTTGATGCAACTGTAATGGTCCCAAGAATATATTCCATTGTATTGAATTCTAATATATATGGGCATATACACACTTATTTACTGTGCCAATGATCATATATGCCAAGGCATAAAAAGTCTTGTGAACAGATGAATGGATAAAATAGAATATATATATATATATATAGGAAGGGTGAATACATGTTAATTTCAGGAACATTGTTGACATTGTAATATTAGGAGACATAATGTAAAGTAAAATAAGATCTATTGTACCATTCATAGATGATTAGTGTCATATTGAAAAAGTTCTCATTCATACTTGGTTTAATATAGATTTAATGACAAAATATAATTACATTGATAATAGAAAACAACTTGGAACATGATCTAAACAATATCCTAATAGTTTCATATGCATAATCTAGAAGTTTTTTACAGAACTGCATGTATACCATTCAGTCCTATCTTTCAAGCTATACACTGACCACCTTTGTTTGAGATTCCACACTGAAACTTGTCACACTCTGAGACATGTGACAGAGCTTTTACTTGGGCATTGAGTTAGCTTTTCAGCTGGGTCTTTGCCTTGCAATACTGTGAGCAAATATTCTTATGGTTGGCCCTGGGGTAGAGAGGGAAAAAAAATGCTTAGTGTTTTCCACTGCTCTTTGGTAATGAGGAAGCACATTTAAAGCCATATTTCTTTTCCCTTTTCTGTTCCATATCAATGCCTAATGAAGTCAGTTTCCTGAAAGTTTTCTCACTGGATGACAGTGAAGAGATTTACTTTTAGTTCATCTCTAATATTTACATCTTGAGATTGAATCTCATTTGAGGGAACTCCTTCAGTTGTGTACCCTATTCAGTAGTACCGTGAGGCAATGCAGCCATAAATATTAAGTTGGTCAAAACGAACATATGCCATCAATTTGAAAGCTACCTCTTTTGCAGCTTTCATTTCTCAATACAACTTTACCTTGAGGATTATCACAGGACTCGAGCTCTTCCCAAGGTTATTGGCTGTAGGTCAGTACTGTTAAATGTTGCCCAATGTTATTTGTTGTTGTTGTTGTTGTTGTTGAGCTTTCTTTAAGTCTTTCTAAATGCCCTATAATGCATTTGATTTAATATGATTGTTATTGTTGTTGTATGTGTGTGTGTGTGTGTATTCAAAAATGCTAGAAGTGAGATTTTTCTGGCCTAAATCCTTTGCCTATACCAACCACCTGTTCTGATGAACCATCAGCAGAGCATTCTTTTCCTGGCTACTTGCTGTTGGTCTTCACAGTAACCTGGATATTTTGGCCATTGTCCATCACACTGCGCACATTCCAGACAACAACACCTTTCAAACTTCAGGCATGATTCCTTTTCCAGCGATCTTTTCTCAAGCCATATTCCCTTCAGACAACCTGGATTCATATTAGAAGGCAGCAGTGCAAACAAGAAAATCCTCAGCAAGCTTTAGATGACCCTGCAGATATTATTACTCCTGACAGTAGTGTGAACACCTCTTCAGTAACTGAACAAGAAATCAGTACTTGGTGTCATATAGGATTTGATCTCTATGAAATCCTGTGCTTAAGGAACCTGGAAATTTACCATTCCTATGCCGTCTGCAACCTCCTGCCTTCATAAGGTATTCAACTCAATTTTAGACTCAGCCGGGCTATATCACAGGGTTGCAAATTAAGCCTAACAATAGATGTCTCCCATTTGGCCTTGACTTGTAAACTTATAATCTCAATCATGGGTAGAGTGGGCAGACCTGGGAGCATGAACCAGAGACAGTGGCAGTGCTAACAATTGGTGGCAGTGACAGTAGAACTGACAGCAGCAGCAGTGGCAAGAAAACTGTGGCCATTTTCTAAATGTCCCAAGCTCTGTGGCAAAGATGACTGGAAACAGAGGTTTCAGAGATGTTGGAGAATGTGTGATGTAGTGACAGCTGTGATGAGAGACTATGGGACCTACTTACTGGAAAAGTTTCCGGGAGATGCCAAACCTTGAAGGTCAAGTGTCCAGACACCTCAGGCTCAAGAGAAGCAACTCTAGCTACCAAAATACCATGAGTTTTGGCACCCACATTTTGAGAACAGCAGCCTTACAGCTTGAAGTTCCAGATAACCTAAGGCTTAGGAGCAACCCGAGCTGGTATTGGCTACTCATGACTGCTGCTGTTGCTAGCTGCTTCTTGCAGTCTGTGATTTTATTAGCTGCTCAGTGATGTCCTGTTGGTGATTAGGAGTAACCCTCGCTAGCATTGACTACTCATGACTGGCGAAGTTGATAGACGCTTCTCGTAGTAGTCTGTGATTGCATTAGCTACGCAGTGCAGGGCTGGTGGTGATTTGCTATCAGAGAAGTAAGATTCGTATGTGAACAACTAGAGCCCCATAACTTCTAAAGCCTGGATCCATAAACCTCTAATTCCCTGTGCTTTGAGCTGTAAGCCTCTGAGTTGATAATCTCAACCAATAAGCCTTCAGAATTTGGTGCCCAGGACTTTCAAAACTATCTCAAAGAGGTACTTCTTGCCTACTCTTAGTTTTCATCCCATAGAGCTGTACACCTGTCAGTGCCTTGGTAACAACCTTAGCATTTAACAGTTATAGTTTCCTTCACCTCTCTGATGTGCTGAAGTCTTCCCTTGTCCATAGCCCCAACCTATGTGCTTCATTCCTTGTTTGTTCATTTCAGTTTGCTTTCATATACTTACATATCCCAATTTCTAGAAATTATTATTTTTATTAGTTAAAGCCAATTCAGAGATGTTTTTTGAAGGCCTAAACTAACTCCTATAAAAGTATAACTAACCCATTCTTTGACTATTTATAATTATTAAAAAAAAACTTTTATGGCGTACATATTATATGCTTGGCAAATACACGCATGCACATACACACACAGAGAGACAGACAGAGAGAGAGAGAGAGAGAGAGAGAGAGAGAGAGAGAATTTAGGTTTTAGAACCTGAGATCTGTATAATCATTTATTCAACTTTGCATTCCAACATTTTATACTTCTATACCATGGTAATGCAACCACCAAAATTCTGGAGACACCTTACATTATGAAAAATAAAATACAAAAGGATGGTTGTTTCTATTCTTGATGATGGCAATAATCTTAATAATCAGTATTACAATAATTTGTTATTTTTCACCTTCAAAACAAATTTATTTTTCTGTGGAAATGTGAAATTTGGTATGTCAATTTTCTTGTGGAAACAAAAATGAAAGACCATTTAATGGAAGCTGAAAGATAATCAGTGATTTATGTCATTTCTGTGCTCATGAGGGAGTGTCTTCTTCTTATATTTTCTTTCCATCAGTCTCTTCACTGCAATGCATCAACGAAAAGGAAGAAAGCAAAGAAAAGAGCTTCCTCCTCAGAGCAGCCAGGTGTGCAGCTGCAGTCCCTTCCCTGTGCTGGGGGTGGGGCACGGCTCTGCTCTCATTGTAAATGCTGCAGCCCATGTCAGGCCTTGGGATGTGAGGACTCCTCCTCTGCTATAAACCTTACTGTTTCTATTTTGTGTAATAAAACATTGCCATTTGGAGGAATGATTCTGTTACCTGTCTTGTTTTGGATGCTTAATTTATGGTCATTCAGTGAATGATGTTCTTAAAGTATTTGTGCATTTGTACTTTATCTAATTAGAAGTTGAAGGCATGGGATTATTATTGTATAACAGCAGTATTGATGGTAGAGTTGTGTAACTTAAGGAGCATTTGTGCATCCTCACAGGACTCATTTCCATTGTTCAAACAACTAAGGATGAATAGACATAATACAATGATGTGGCTTGTGGGATCTCAGTGCATGTAATGGAAAAAGATGAGCTCATTGACGAAGTGAGAGATTTCTTTCTATGGTCACAAGTGATGTGTCCACTAGTAGCTTTCAGATTTCTGATTATTTACTTAGACTATATTGGGGAAATTGATGATCTTTAAAATCAAATAGCAAAAATATGGGATTCATTTTATTTATACACAAGATAAATTATTAAATTATTATTTTGGTGCAGTGAAGAATTCAAACAATATTATATTGCTTTTGATCTAAAGTCATAGTACATTCAATATTAATTCATAATGATAAGACAACTTTTTTATTTTTTTAATTTGTATTTTTATTTATTTATTTGAGAGCAACAGACAGAGAGAAAGAGGCAGATATAGAGAGAGGGGGAGAGAATGGGTACGCTAGGGCCTCCAGCCACTGGAAACGAACTCCAGAAGCGTGCGCCCCCTTGTGCATCTGGCTGACGTGGGTCCTGGGGAATTGAGCCTCTGACCAGGATCCTTAGGCTACACAGGCAAGCACTTATCTGCTAAGCCATTTCTCCAACCCGAAAAGACAACATTTATGAGTCATAATGGCATAGAGAGAAACAGGTGCAATAAGTCTATAGACAGCAGGAAAGATCTGTTAATTGTATATGCCATTTTACAGAAAATTCTCAGGGATTTGTTGTCATGTAATTTCTACCAAGAAACTAGTCAAATGATGAATATGAATTTCTTGGAATTCTATTTCTATTCTTGGTATTTGTTCCCAGTGACGGTAGTTTCCCACCCAGTATTTTGCAATGTTTATTTGGTATTGTATCTGATGCTGCAGTGACAAAGGCTGGATATATTTTCAAAGGACTTGAGATCTGGAGAAAGTGCTGTATAACTTCAGACTTTATTAGAAAGGAAGAACTAAATCTACAGTGTAAGCAGTGTGATCTTCATATAGTTAATTTATATATATAGTATGTGTGTGTACTATGTGTGTGTAAAATGAGAAATATACCAGTATTCTATACTGACTGTATGTTCAAAACACTTTTGTTGTTGTTGTTGTTGTTTTGAGGTAGGGTCTCACTCAAGCTCAGGCAGACCTGGAATTCACTATGTAGTCTCAGAGTCTCAGGTTGGCCTCAAACTCATGGTGATCCTCCTGCCTCTGCTTCCCAAGTGCTGGGATGAAAGGCATGTACCACCACACCCGGTTTCAAAACACTATTTTTACTATGAGGCTCTTTTAAAGAGATTCTCAAGAAGTAATTTTTAAAAATATATTTTATTTATTTATTTATTTAAGAGAGAGAGAAAGAGAGAGGGAAGGGGGAAATGGGCATGCCAGGGCCTCCAGCCACTGCAAACAAACTCCAGAGGCACGTACCCCCTTGTGCATCTGGCTTATATGAGCCCTGGAAAATCGAACCAGGAGGATCATTTGGCTTTGCAGCCAAATGCCTTAACTGCTAAGCCAGCTCTCCAGCCCTTAAGAAGCAATTTTTTTTTTTAATTTTTACTCTTTTTTTTTTTAATTTGCAAGCAGATATTACAGACACACCGAGTCTTTTACTGATCCTGAAGCTTGGGGATTTTTTTCCTTGTGCGCTCTAGCAATACTAAGTTCTCTGCTACCCTGAAGAGCTGAGACTGCAAAGGCAGAGAGCTAAACCAAGCTGTTTACATGGGATCGTCAGATTCCAACTCCAGTTATCTCAGTCATTCTAAGGCCCTCATGCATGTACAACATTCACATTTAACCACTGAGCCATCCCTCTAGCCTCCTTTTCTAACATTTAATATGGAATAACAAAAGGGCAAAACACAAATAAGAAAACAACTATCCAAGCTTGGGGGCACACTCCTTTAATCCCAGCACTCAGAAAGTAGAGGAGAAGGACTGCTTCGAGTTCAAGGCCAGCCTGAGACTATAGAGTGAGAATGGACTAGTGTGAGACAGTACCTTGAAAAAAAGAACAAGAAAGAACACTGATCACATTGATCTTGCTTTCAGATGACATTACATCTTAAACCTAGGACCACTGGTACATAATTTCCTAATTTCCAGTTTGACATAAACTCTTTTCATTTCATTGATTTCTTAAAAAAAAAAAAACAAAAAAAAACTTTCCTACTTGTCACTCAGAATCATTTATTAGACATGACATTATACTCTACACAATTTATTCTAATGTCTAGCTCTGTAGTTCCAAATTTATGAGTTTGTGCATTTTCCACAGCAAAATCTTACTATTCAAAGTAACTCATAAAGATGGTGAACTTTAGAGAATATTTCAATAATTAATGAAAACAGCATGTACTTAATTTAGAACCTTAAAGGGAATCTATTTAGTATTGTAAGCTACATACCTTTTTGTTCATGGTTTAACACAATGTTGTAAACAATGCATTTCCCAGGACGTATGTTTCCAACATTGGTGGATTTTTCTAAATATCTTTTGGGCAATTAACTGTGATGATATTAACCATTACATTCTTTTTTAGCACTAATTTTCACTCCATTATAAATATATCAACAAAAAATAAATTAATTAATTAATAAATATATCAACAGAGTAGTTGGGATTGCACATATATGTACATATGCATACAAATTAATATATGATGAGTTGATTTGCTGGAACTTGGAGTTGAAGTTTTTTTTTTAGAAGATAGTCCTATAACATTTTAAAAATATACATATAATTCACTGTGGTGTGATAGTCCGCTGTGTTACTTTATGACAATATATATTTTTACATGTGGCTTTTCTTAGATTTTAATCCTTAGAATAATTATCCCAGACTTGCTTCTGGTAATTGTATAATGAATATGGCCTAAAGAATAGTTAGTTAATTCTGATACCACATCTGCATTCTCAGAAGCAGAGCCTAAATTCTTCCTTACAATGGTCTATATCACTGTTTTCAGATGTTAAAATGTTTAAGGCTGGGCTCAGTGGTGTATGCATTTAATCCCAGCACTCTGGAAGCAGATTTAGGAGAATCTCGGTGAGTTTGAGGGCACCCTAAGACTACACAGTGAATTCCAGGTCAGCCTGAGCTAGAGCAAGACTATACCTCAAAAAGACAAAAAAAAAAAAAAAAAAAAAAAAAAAAAAACCCTAAATTAAATAATCAAAATCTTAAAAAATAAATTTTAGTATGAATATTTACATTTAAGGGATTACTAGTGAGTAGAATCATAAGTATACCACCAGTCAGATAAATATACCTCAATAAAAACCAAATAAAGGTCACTTGGTAGATGGCCAAATGGATAAGAGCACTTGCCACAAAAGCAGGAGGCTGTGACAGGTCCTAATTTGCCCTTGGTTCAGTTCTCCAACAGCTGGGCCTAGCCATACATGACTGCATTCCCAGTCATGTGGGGAGAAAACAAGAGAGAATCATGTGAACTCACAGAAATACCAGCTTGAGTTCAGTGAGAAACTCCATCTCATAGAAAAGACCTGGATGAGCAAGAGAGAAAGACACCTGATCTTGTCCATTAGCCTCCATACAAGTATATTCACATACACCACAGCACACACTGAATAATACAAAACATAAAAATAGAAAGTATAGGACCCTTTCATTTACAAATAAAATATTATTTGAGCAATTTTATTGTTTTATTGATACAAGCAATAACAAGAGGATAATGGAGATAGATGTATCATTTAGGAGCTTAAATGACACCAGTCATTACAAAATGATTTAACATTTCAAAAGTTAAAATATCTTGAACATCTCTTTAAATAGAGCTAAGCATCTGCTGCCTCAGTGAGTTCTTGACGTGTTTTGGATAAAGATATTTCCTAGCAAGTTACTCTGTTCTGAGTTACTTAATTTGAGTAAGAAACATGTTCACTAAACCAACATCAAACTCTCAGTATCTACTTGCTTTAAATTCTTCTTGTGCTAGGGACAAGAAGTCATCCCTGATCACTTCATCTAATCTTAATGGTATTGAAAGATAAAGTTTTCAATTAACACTTGCAAAATTGTCTTGCAAAAAAGTCTTGGTTTATACACTGTAAAACAATATGATAAGTTCTAGAATTTCCTTCAAGCCCAACTAGAAAAATAAGCTTAAGTAAAATTTGTGAACAAAACATTTTGTCCATCAACTTGCAGAGACAAACTTCAGTTTTCAAAGCATGGAAGTATTGTAATTTGTTTTACAAAAAAAAAAAAAAATTACTAAATTCAAGAAAAAAAAATGAACTATTTTCTATTTGCTTTTGGAGGCAGTGTCTCATGTTGTTATCTAGAAGGGTATCAAAACCTCTATATAATCGGATCTGTCCTGAAACTTGATATCCTCCAGCGAGAGGATCCTACTTGCAAGGTTCACAGGTGTGAACCATCCTGATGAACTTATTTTCTGTGTTTAATAGCCCAGAATATAATTTCAAAATATTAATAGTATAGTGTATGTTATAACTGATTGTTTTATAATATAAATATTTAAATGAAAAAATATTCAGAAATATATAAATTAATTATCCCCTAATGCCTAGCTAAGCTCATGGTTTCTATTCACCTAAGAATTACCCTATAAACAGAAACATCATACAAACATTCAATTTATATGAGCTTCTCATGTTAAACTTTCATTAAAAGAAGGAAAACTACCTCAAAAAACAAAAACAATAAAATGAAGAAGGAAGACTACAATTATAAAGGTAAAGCTTCCCTAATGTTCATCTAATCAAAGGTTCTAATAACAACTTTTTTCTCATAGTTATTTCTAGAAGTGTATGCAATTGAAATTTTGGTAATGTACATTCAATATGTAAGCTAAGACTCATTATATATTAATGCTACATATCCTTTATTTATGTAATTTTGTAACAATATTTCAATATCTAATTTAAGGAAAAAGATGCAACATTGCTATTAGTACCTTAGAATAGTGAAATTTTGTATAAGAGCACATTTCATAAAAACAGAATTCAATGATCTAAAGAATTTTTCTAGAGCAATCACTAAAATTTTAAAGCACTTCTATTCTCTTTTTAAATTGTGGTAGATTTTTATACTTGGAAAATTAATCTTGGAACTACATGTCTAAATGATGTTCAAGTTTATATATATTTTAAAAGTATATCAAAGCATTTTATCTGTATAGGATCTAATTCACCAGTGACAACTTAATATTTTAAACTTTATATTTGCTGATATAAATGTGTTTATATCTACAAATGTCATTTTAAAAGCATCTTTTCGTGCACAACAAGTGTTCACTAGTTTGAATTAAAGAAAAACAGAAATTATTATTCAATCATGTGTTACAATCCCTATTGATCATATTAATTTTAGTGGGTCTTAAAGATAATATTAAAATATATTGGTTTGTCAAGAACATCAGGTAGTTGATCAATATGGAGTATATACTATGAACTTCTAGAAAGAGTTCCATGGAAGCAGCAATAATTTTGCTATGTCATTGACTTTCAGTAGTTTTCCTAAAGATAGAGTGAGAATCTTAAAAGCATATAGGTATCTTACTGTATAAAGGATATAATATCAATCATCACTGTGGAGGGGGGACAAAAACTATAATCAATATTTACCCAGACAAAGAAATATAAGAGAAACATGTTACATACATATTCAAACAACAACTATGATGAGGTACTGTTATAATCCCAAGGTCATAGTCTGTGGTACTAACTGGGATGAATTTATGTACTTGTGAAAGACCTGAGTTGGTAAGAACCAAATGCTGTACTTTTGCTTTTGCCCCCAAAGGTTTCCCCTTTGTAATCTTGGTCCTTGTTGAGTTGATAATGAGGTGGTCAGATTTTTTAAAAAACTTTTAAGAAATATATTTTTTTATTTATTTATAAGAGAGAGGGAGAAGAATGGGTTCAACCAGGGCCTCCTGCCACTGTAAACTCTAGATGTGTGTACCACTTTGTGCATCCCACTTTATATGGGTACTGGAGAATTGAACAGGGGTGATCAGACGTTACAGACAGTCACCTTACTGGCTGAACCACCTCTTCAGTCCAAGTTGTCAGATCTTTAAGTGATGGAACCCAGTGAGAGGTGATCATGATGGGTGCTTTTCTCATGTACAATTAAGATAGTATTTTGTGTAGGAACCTGAGTTGTTCTCATAAGAGTCTTAAAGCTTTGACTTTTAAATCATCCTCTGGCTCCAGTATTCCCACAGAATTCCTTCCTCTTGCATGTACTCCTGCATTTCTGATGTGCTCCATCTCAAGACCTTCAGCATAACCATGTAAAAGCCAGTATCTCATCCTTGAACCTTCAGAATTGCTACTAAATAAACCTTCATGAAATTACCAGCCTCAGGTATTTTGCTTCCACAAAAAAAAAAAAAAAAAAAAAAAAACAGTTTCATATGCTAGAATTGAAACTAAAGCATAGCTCTGGAGGAATTATAGAATCTTGGTCATTATGCTTTCCTTCCTAAAGAATTTGGCTCTTTATCATAAGGAAAATGTCAAATGAATAAATTTCTGTTTTCTAAGAAAGAGATGGCTTTAAATCAAAGATTTTTTTCCCCATATTTCTCCAGGATTCTTCAAGAAATCTTTTCTTTTCTTTCAACTTTTATCATCCTTTACCTTTTCAGCTTATGTTCTTTGTAAGAAGGCTTGTTCTTTCTTTAGCTCATCATGATTCTGAAGACTGGCTGTAAATTGTCCGGGTGCTGTCTGCCTTCTACCACACAAGAGCTAGAAATTCCAGAGATCTTTTAACTTTTATCTACTTCAAGTATCATTGATCCAATACAATGTAAGTAAGAAGATAGGTGAAAATTCATGGTATCACTGTAACCATTTGTCCCCTTTGAAAACATATGATGAAGATGTTACCAAGTCACCAATAGATGCTGCTTCTGAAAGACAAAAATGTTAACAAATATCCCAAAGGTAAATTTACAGTTCAATGAAGAGGATGTAAGTATGTCTCAAGCAACACCAAATTAAATTTCACTTCATGTGTGACTGGAACTTTAGATATATATTTAGTTAAATGCAAGGCAGCACATAATTTGAGTGACAACCATTATGTAACATAATTTTAAAATACTCATCCTAAAAATATCGTTGGTGATCTACTAAAATTGACTACCAATGCTGAATTACATGTTCTTCTCATTTAGTGAGTCAATGTGATCAATCAAGTTTAATAAATTATGAGATGGGAATTTTAGTTGTAAAGTGGCAATATTGTACACATTAACATACCTTGTAATCAGATGTTGAACTTAACACAGCTGTAGCTGAAATTTAAAGATTGCCACTTGAAATGCAGGACTCTTGAGCTGGAACTGCACACTCACATAACATTAAGCAGTAAAGAACTGAAAATCACTTCAATTCTAAGTGTCAGAGAAACCTTGGTTCATCTTGGAGATATTTGTATTGTCAAAAACTTTGCTGAAAGCTGTTATTAGGGCTGGAGAGATGGCTTAGTTGTTAAGGAACTTGCTTGCAAAGCCTAAAAACCCAGGTTCAATTCCCCAGTACCCACATAAAACCAGATGCATTAGGTGGTGCATGCATCTGGAGTTCATTTGCACTAAGTAGAGGTGCTGGCACTCCCATTTCCCCCTTCTCTCTCTCTGCCCCACTCTCTCTCTCAAATAAATGAAAAAGATTTAAAAAGTGTTATTAAAAAGATAATAAGTATTTGGAAATGATATGGAAAAATTGTTTTTTTTTTTTTTTACAATTTATGCACTGTGAGTAGGGATATAGACTGTTGAAATTATAATGCAAAACAGAAAGGAAGATCCTCAAAATTGTGAGAGAAGAACTACCATATGTGGCAGATAAATCCTACTCTCAACTTGTTCAGATTATAAAACAAGTAATAATAAAAGACATGTCTCTTGGACATTTCCAAGGAGGATCAATGGCTGGGACATGCCTTTCCTCCAGAGCAGTGAGCCCTTCTGTTGGTGTACTGTATATAATAAAGATCTGAGAGAACGCAGACCTTAGGTCCAGCTGTATGCACATGCTACTTGCTGGTGTGTGCATCTACCCTGTAGCTGCTATATTTTGTGGACATTGGAAACAAACTTCTTCAGTCTTCCATCATGGACTAAAGACCAGCAGCTGTCTAGGAAGCCTTAAGTGCCAGATTGAGACTGCTGTGGCATCTGACCTTGTATACTGATAAATTCCCAGATTACCTAACTCTTGACCCTACAGACAGTTATAACTGTTGAACTGCCTAACCTGTATCCTGTAAGCTAATCTAATCAATCCCCTATGTAATACATATTCATTTTATCAGTACTATTCCCTGATTAATACACTATATAATAAAATATTGTAGTGCATTTACAAAGACAGATGTGCTCTTTTATGGTTCATTACAGCATCATTGACAATATCCTAGGAAGAGAAACATTATAAGTATACATCAAGAGATAAATGTATATATATATGAGAGAAGTAAACACACACACACACACACACACACAGACAGAGAGAGAGAGAGAGAGAACAGTAGGGTATTATTCAAATTTTAAAAAAGAAATGCTGAGCTGGAGAGATGGCTTAGCTATTAAGAAACTTACCTGCTAAGTCTGAAGGCCCAGGTTTGACTCCCCATAAGCAAGTTGCTCAAGGTGGTGCATGTGTCTGGAGTTTGGTTGCAGTGGCTAGAGGCCCATTCTCTCTCTCTCTCTCTCTCTCTCTCTCTCTCCCCTCTCTCTTTCTCTCTACCTATGTCTTTCTTTCTCTTAAATAAATAAATAAATAAAAAATAATTTGATAATAATTAAATTTTACATTTTCTTTTAGAATTTCTACAGTGCTTTACTCAGCAAAATGAAAAGATCATTCTAATAATTCAGTATTCCTCCCACAACTCATGTCTTCCTTTTCATGGTTTTATCATTTCCATGAAGTACCAAAAAAAAAAAAAAAAACTACAGGGAGTCAGATATGGAAGTCAGATATGGATCATTACTCTGCCCACATTCTTGGATATAGTATGCTTTCTAACAGGAACATTTTTCCAGGTATTGTACAACAATAATGGACAAAGCCTTGCCTCCTATATGTTTTAGTTTCCCAAAAATACACAATTGTCCAATATAAACAATATGAATAACTTCATTGACCTATTGTTTATGTATCTAGTCACTAGTTTTTAAACCATTTTCATATTTCACCTAGAGATAATTCTTGTCTTTTTACTTTAGTTTTTGTTTGGTTTTTCCCAGCTTTGATTTTTTTTTTACTATATTCATTTTATCTTATAGACAGGGCCAGAAATAAATTATAAGAGCTTTATAGTATCTTGATATGTCAAAAGCAAGGAAGAGTTGAACACAATATAAATAATAACTAAAGCCACTATAATAGGAATATAATAGGAACATGAGAGCCAAAAGCACGAGGTTCTAAGGGTGAATGCTGGCCCGGTTAGAGATGAAAAATAGATAAATATGTGAATTATTGATAGTTCCGTGTTGACATAGTGGACAGTGTATCAATGTTAAAAATGAGGGAATCTCAATACAGGAGTTATTTACTCAGCCATTCCTTCTTTAAAATAGGGGGCACAAATAGAATATAGAATATACATAGTGACATCCTCCCAAGAAGGTCATGAGGAAAGAGCAATTTCATGGTTGATAAATTCTAAAACATTGCCAATCACACAACAGCATGAAGGAGAGTAGGGGGAACACATACCATTGGAGAGCTAATTTTTTTTCTGAGATTTTTCTTCATAATACTCCTTGATTCCAAGTCTGTCTATGAGCAAGTTTCAAATGAGAGATGTTTTATGGAAAACCTGAGTAGTTCTTCTCAAGCTAACAGCGTCATAAAAAATTTAGCAAAGTTGGAGCTACTGTCACAAGTACAAGAATATGGTAGAGAAGTATTCATTGTCAATGTAAGCCAGACAGTATCCTGGAATATAAAAAGGACATTGAGTATGAACTAAGGAATTCTGGAAAACTATGTGCTTTCCTAAACAATCACCATATTTGCTTTTTAATTTTCATAGGTTTCCTTGTATGATGCTTGAATTTGATAACAGTATATAAAGGAACTTCTGATATTTTAGGTAATTTTTTAAAAAGTAAAAATAAATATTTAATGTTTCTGATTATATGTGATGTTGCCATACTTTAAGGAAACAACAACTATCATGTGTATGAAAAAAAATCAGAAATTTCTTTACAGCAAGAGTGAAAAACTAAAGTCCAAAATCTTTTTTGAAAGAATAGAAAAAATAATCTAAAAATATAGAAATAAAGATTGGTTAACTCTCAGAAAAATCAATTAACATAGTGTAGCAAAATAATTTTTAAAAAGATTTATTAGTATCACAATGGATATATGAATAGCTTTTGGCAACATGCAGGACACACCCGTGAAAAAAAAAACATTCAATGAAACAGAAATAAATAGGAAATTAATAAATTTGAAAGACATTGGGTTTGAGAGATGGTTTAGTGGTTAAGGCACTTGCCTGCAAAGTCTAAGATCCCAGATTCGTTTCCCCAGTACTCACATGAGCCAGATGTACATAGTGGTGCATGCATCTGGGGTTTGCAGTGACTAGAGGCCCTGGCATGCCCATTAATTTTCTCTGTCTTTTTCTAATAAATAAGTAAATAAATAAATAAAATATGAAAAATGAAATATATTTACATAAAATATAGAGGCAGTATTTTTATAAAAGACAAAAGAATTTTTGTTGCCTAAATCTAGAATAGTGGTAAGTCATCTGGTTAAATTATATCCAAACTAACCATGCAATGGTTAGCAATGGCTCAAATTATAATATCGAAAGAAAAAAAGGTACATTCAAAGAATATGTAAGAGCCCAAGGAAGGGTAGGACTCTTTACAACAGGTTCCTCCTGGCACAAAATGGCCTGGATATCCATGACCTCACAGTGCCTGACACTACCTACACAAGACCATCATAACAGGAAGAAAAAATCATGACATCAAAATAAAAGGGAGACTGATTGAGAGGGGGAGGGGATATGACGGAGAGTGGAGTTTCAAAGGGGAAAGTGGGATGGGAGGGAATTACAATGGGAATATTGGTTACAATTATGGAAGTTATCAATAAAAAAAGAACTAGAAAAAAAAGAATATGTGAGCAGAGCTCTCTATAAAAGTTGGGAACATGGGCTGGAGAGATAGGATAGTGATTAAAGCATTTGCCTATAAAATCTAAGGAACCTGGTTTGATTATCCAGTTACCATGTAAAGGCAGATTCACAAAGAGGTGCATGCATTTGGAGTTTGTATATAGAGGCTAGAGGCCCTGTCATGCCCATTCTCTCAGTCTGTCTCTCTACTCTTTAACTCTTTCTGTTTGCAAATAAATAAATAAAACTTTTTCTCAAAAAAAAAAAAAATTAAAGACATAGCCAGGTGTGGTGGTATATGCCTTTAATCCCAGCACTTGGGAGGCAGAGGTCAAAGGATCACTGTGAGCGAAGTCACCCTGAGTAAATTCCAGGTCAACCTGGGCTTAAGTGAGAGTATACCTAAAAATAAATAAATAAATAAGCAAACAAATATATAAATAAACATAAAAAATAAAGACAAGCTGGGAACAGATTCAGGTGATCAATTTTTGAAAGATAAGAGAAAAAATACTGAAGAAAATAATGATACAAATAGTTTGCTAGATAAATTTAAATTCAATCTTAAAAGGCTTCCCAAAATAAATTAATTAAATCTACAAGCTTTCAGTTTGTCAATTTCTTACATATATTTAAATCATAAACAATAGAATATTTATACAACCCCCTACTCCATAAAATATTATATTTAGAAATTTGCTTGCCCTATTTTGATATGGAAATCATTCCTGATTTTACTATCATACCATATTTCTGAGAAATAACTCAGTGCAAATATCTGACCCAAATGTTTTGTAACTGAAACTATTATCTCCAGAATTTTACAAATTTCAAAATACTGAATATTTCATGTAGTTTGATTTATATTTGCCATAGAATTTGAGAGCAGATTATAGAGACTTCAGCAAACACTTTTCTCAGGGAAACACAAATGACTCCAGTCAAGGGCCTTTGTGTTCCTGGGAGACCAAACAGAAATATGTGTGTGAGGTCACACTGTCCATGATGACAGTTAACAAAGGCATTTCTTCCCAAGGCATGGGTAAGCTGTTCTTTTCTAAGTATATACAAATTTTATAGCTTCTTTATGAGTGGGTTTTCTACTAATTTTTCCCTAAGAGTTCTGTGATTAATTAGCTGTATTTCAAGCATAACAGCATAGTCACAGCTCTCCAAAGTCTGATTATTTCACATCCCCTAGTTTTTGTTATGATAACATTACTCACATTTTCATTGAGAGTTACATAAATATGTGTACTTTTCTGCCCATTCTGCCCTATTTCACTGAACCACAGGACAACTGTCTAAGAAATAAAATGTCAGGAGGTGTTCACTATTCTGGCATACATTTACAATGTGGTATGCAATTGTTACCTTTCTTATTCTAAATCTCCATTCATGACCTTTAGCAATCAACACCTGAATGTAAACCTTTGATTGATTGATTTCTTTTTGAGGCAGTGTTTCAATATATCTCAAATTGATCTGAAACTCATGCTGCAGCTCAGATTGGCCTCAAACTCACTTTAATCCCAGGCTGACCTACAATTCACTGTGTAACCCAGGCTGACCTAAAACTTACTTTGTAGCTCATTGTGGCATTGCACAGAGCACAATCTTCCTCCTACCGCTTCCTAAGTGCTGGGGATAAAGGCATACACCACCACACTCAGATTTAAACATTTTTCTTAAAAATCTTTCATGTGTATGTGTAACCATGTGCATTTGTGTGTGTGAAAAACTGTAGGAACATGCATGTGTGTGGAAATCACAGAACAACCTTGGGGCTAGTCCTTGCTTCCCACCAGATTTTTCAGAGATTCCGCTCTGTACTCCAGAACAGCTGTCTCATGAAGATCTGGGGGATTCTCCTGTCTCCAAAGCCTATCTCACAGTAGATTAAAACACTGGGGTCATAGGCACCTGCACTTATGCATCCAGCTTTAAGTGAGCTTTGGAAACCCAAATTTAGGACATCACATTTGTGCAGCAAGCACTTTTCCTATTGGCTATCTGTCTAGCCCTGAATCAACCAGTTTAAGACTGTTTTATGAGTCTTGTCAGACATTATAGATCTTTTATTCCTTCTTGTGACCACAAGTGTGTGTGTGTATATATATATATATATATATATATATATTCAATTATGCTCCTAATCTCCTTATAAGTGATTTTTGTATTTGACTACTCTGTATAGATGAAAAATAATAAACAAATAATATGACAATATTAGCCAATCTAGCTACTTAATAACAGTGAAAACTTATTTCTTCATATTATTTTTGTTCTGAATAGGTAATGCTTTGTGATTATTTTAGGAACTTAGGCTACGTAGCTTACACTGATATCTGTTTTCTTAAGTTTACAATCATAATAATGTTGTCAGATTTTTTGTCTCTGTTCTACATGGGAAATAGAGAACTAGTGTCTTCTTATCTGTTGAAAACTCAGTGTATTGAGGAATTTATCACAAATTTGGATACTTAGTTTTAGAAAATCAAAGTGTAGAACATTTCTGTATGTCATTCCTTTATATCTTCTGATATTATTCTTCAATAACCTAAAGATATTTATCAGGTATTGAATAACTTTGTTCAGTAAGTTTTCTAAACATTTATTAAATTTTCCAAGATATTTTTCAGTATAATTTGCAATAGTATTACACTGGTATTTCTCACCTTAAAAGAATAAATATGATGGGATAATAATTATTAATGTCAGTGTTAAAAACAGATTCATTATACACATTTTACATACACATACAAACTGACCCACATCAATATTACTATGATGTTTATATTTTCAGTTCTAATTTCAGGTTGGGGATGGAATATTTTCAAGTATGCATCCTACATTTTAAAAATATTTTGACATTTCTCTGTTAAATAATCCTTCTATATCAGTGGTGTCCAATCTGAAGCACACAGGCTACATGTAGTAGAGCAGCTATGAATATTTCCCCACTTTCTTGTATCAGGCAGAGTCATGTAGAAGTGCCAAAATGTTGTGTACCTCTGCTATCCTTTATATGACTAGACACCTAAGACGAATAACAATGTTCACAATGCATTTCTACCAAAATCAGCTAAAACTTAGCATGTTAAAAGAAATTAAACACTTTTAAAGAAATTCAATTCCAGTGTATCTCTTGCTATACTTTCAAATGTTTTATTTGTATTTCTATTATTTTATCAGTATCTAATCTATGGCATCCTACTTTTTCCTGATAGGCTGTAAATTAAAAAAAAAAATCACAAGATATACAGCTTGTTAATGATACAAAAGATGTTGTAGAATTTTGATTAGATAGAATGAAATTAGATAAATATCTCCCTGCCTGTGTAGACTTTGGGGAAATCTGGAAGACAGATTCAGTTAGCAAAGCAATAGGCTTTTTTGTACATTGCTTCTACCAGACCAAGGTTTTCACCCATTTCAATTAGAAGAAATTTTCTCCACCAAGAAAAGAAAAGCAACATCATACCATCATGAAATAACAGACTCCACTTCTGTGGGAAGATAGAAAAGTTTTAATTAGTGTCCAAAGGCCAAACCCCTGCAGCTTCAGAGGAAAGACTAACATTGTGACTTTGTGAAGTTTGACTTACAAAGCTTACCTAAGTGTCTCAGAATGCACCTTCTCTTATATTTCCAGTAAGACGGGCATTAGAAAGTCTTTTGAGATATTTGTAGGGAATGAGAAACAATCAATAAACTTGTAACTCATCCTCAAGGTCACTAGCTGATGACTTGCTGCCTGGCTAGTAGGAGGCTGACCCTGAACCTGCTATGCTTCCACTTGTGTCCCCTTTCATCTCCTCTAACTACCAGGCTAGAGGACACTAAGATTAAGAATACCATCTGCAGAAGAATACGCTGGGTATAAAGGATGGAAAAAGAAATATTGGCAAAGGTTTTAGTTCTTCTATGTGGGGTCCTGGCACACACTGTGTGGCATCCATCCTGCCCTTGATTTTCTTAATTTTAATTCATCTTCCATTCCTGACCTCTCACCCTGTTTACTTCAAGAAACAGAGATAAGATCCCCTCAGCAATGGTTCAACAAGCTCTTAGAATTTCCAAAGTTCTGAACTCAACACTACATTCACTATTGATTTTGTCCAACATGTCTATCACCACTACATAACAGTGCCAACCTCATGTCACAGGTTTAATTAAGTCCAGTGTAATAATAAATATACTCCAGTAACTAATGTTAATGACACACAACAAATAAATTTCCAGCAGTACAGAGAGGTCCCATACTTATTTACAAACTTTTAATAACAATTTACTGGAAATAAATTACAATCCTGAAATTAAAACCCTTTACAATTCAAGGCCCAGAGACAAACAGGGTTTAAAAGACATTGAATCAAGTATCTATTTATGAATTAAAATATTAAAGAAAATAAGACCTTCTTTACAAATATGTTTGAATTTAGAATCGTGAATTTTTATCTTGCAGGGTAGGATTGAACTCTCTTCAGCTTTCCTCATCAGAAAACTGAATATGTATCTTTCCAAATCTCAGAGGGTAGCTAAGCTCAGTGCCATTGCTGTGATGTGGCTCATTTTAAACAAGCATTTTGGTTACTAGGAAGCACAATGATACCCAAATACTCTGGCCATCAATTTCTCTTATAAAGTCAGTCAGTCCCCAGTCTCTCAGTTTCATCTTAATATACTTTCATACCATCAAATATTAATCATTTATCAAGATGAACACACACACTTATTGGTATCCAAGGAGAGAACAACTAATAGAAAACTCAATTTTAATCATGAATCTTTAATTTTCAGCACAGCCATTGTCCACTCTCCATGTACTGAGAGTGATTCCAACTGAGGGAATACCCAGTAGAAATTAACTTTGGATCTATGCATTAGTCATACTTAGGAAAATACTTCTGCATAAAGTGTCTTCTTTCTCAAACAATGAAATTATAAACTTTTGATGCATTCCTTCACAGACAGGATATTTTCAAAATATAGCATTACCAGTTGATTTGACTGACACTTCTTTGTCTTTTTTTTTTTCCTTTTTTCTTTATTAGTCAGTTCTGTATTCAGCAAATACAGTCAGTTTGGTACCATTATTAAGCTCATCCGTGACCTACCCCCTCCCCTTGGCCCCTCCTTGTTGAGGTATACAGGTCATGCATTGTGGAGTTAGCCCACAGTTATGGGTAAGCTAAATGTCTCTGCATATCATGACCCAACATGTGACGCTGACATTCTTTCCGCCCCCTCTTCCGCAAAATTTCCCTGAGCCATGTTGGGTTCATTTTTGGTCTGCTTCAGTGATGAGGTGTTGGGGGCCTCTGAGGCTCTGGCTCTCTGATTTGGTAGGAGTTGATTTTTCTCTGTGCTGATCTCCTTCCCCCTTGTGCTGGTATCTGGTTCATCAGGAAAACAGCCTCCTTGCTTGTTTCTCCAATTTTTCTCAGTTTCAGCCGGGGCCCTTTTGAGATATGATGGGGTGGCTCTCTCCTTAGGATCTACATCTAACTGAAAAAGAGAAGCAGATTCTCCAACAGAGAGTAAGTTAGCACCAGGACAAATGAGATAACCCTTACATTTATTTTTTTAATAGAGAATTTAATACATGTAGGCCCTCTTGTAGCCCACAATTGATGGTAGCTTGATATTGGAGAGTGGGTTTACATTTGGATCTGGTTCTGACTTGTTTCCCAGCTCCAGCTATGGGTCCCATACCAGTGAGGGGATCAGTTAGCCGAATTGAGAGCAGTTGGTTCCCCACCATGGCTGTGTGCCACCACTGCACTTGTGTGGGCATCACAACAAGTTATTTGCTGCTAAGTAGGTTAGACCATACGTTGCTTGGACAGATATTGGTCATTTTCCCCCAGTCGCCCATGTAGCACCTTCTGGCACTAGACGGGCTGACTGTCTGGGGACTGACTCTCTTCCAACTTTCAGCCATGCCATTCTAATTTGCGTGTCAATCACATAAGGTATCTTCAGCAGTAGGGTCTTACCACTAGCCTTTGGTGGGTCATCAAGTACTCTGACAGAAATCTGTCTGTCTTTTCGGAAACCTTGTAGGTCTCTCTGATCAAAAGCTCATTGTGGATGATAGCCCCATGCTGGATCTGGGAGTTACAGGTCAGTGCCCACTAAGAAAATGAGGAAAAAGATAACTAATATACAAGAGTTAGAACTAACAGAGAGAGAGAGAGAGAGGGAGAGGGGAAGTGAGGGAGGGAAGATGTAGGAGATGAAGGTTAGTCTTAATCTTACCCTCTCCAGTGTCTTGTGGTTCAGGTGTTCCCTGTAAGGGCCTTGTGAAGGATCAGCCATTTGGTCTATCTTTTAGTAAGTAGAAGATTATGGTACCATTGCCATTTGGGTCTAGATTTGTGTTTCCCATCCCTTTGATGCCCTACCCTCCCTCCCCTTCCATACTAGTGTCTAGTCTAGGAGATGCTTGCTGGGTATGTAAGGAATCTTCGGTAGATTCAGGTTAGGTGCTGTAGATGAGTGAGACTATGTGGCGATTTTTTTTCTGTGATTGGGTAAGTTCACTGAGAATGATCTGTTCCAGGTTCAACCATTTTTCCTCAAATTTCATTGTATCATTTTTTCTTACTGCTGTATAGAATTCCATTGTGTAGATATACCACATCTTAGTTATCCATTCTTCTACTGATGGACATCTGGGTTGATTCCACCTCTTAGCTATTACAAATTGAGCCACTATAAACATGGTTGAGCAAATCTCTTTAGTCTGTGGTTTGAAGGTTTTAGGGTAGATGCCCAGTAAGGGAATAACTGGGTCTGTTGGTATCTCTATACTCAGCTTTTTCAGAAGTCTCCATATTGCTTTCCAAAGTGGTTGTACCATCCTACATTCCCACCAACAGTGGATTAGTGTTCGTACTTCTCCACATCCTCGCCAGCATTTATTTTTATTTGATTTTTTGATGTTTGCTATCCTTATTGGGGTAAGGTGGAATCTCATAGTTGTTTTAATTTGCATTTCTCTGATGATTAGGGATGATGAACATTTTCTTAAGTGTATGTTTGCTATTTCTATTTCTTCCTCTGTGAACTGCCTGTTCAGCTCTTTGCCCCATTTTGTGAGTGGGGTGTTTGACTTCTTACTGTTTAGATTTTTGAGTTCTTTGTATATTCTAGAGATTAGGCCTCTATCAGTTGTATAACCCACAAATATTTTCTCCCATTCTGTGGGTGATCTATTGGCTTTGCTTATTGTATGCTTGTCTGTAAAGAAACTCTTCAGCTTCATGTGATCCCATTGGTTGAGTGATGGTTTAAGTTCATGAGCTACTGGGGTTTTGTTCAGGAAGTCTTTTTCCATTCCTATATCATGGAAAGTACTTCCTAAATTTTCTTCCAGTAGTATTCGAGTTTCTGGTCTTATATTGAGATCTTTGATCCATTTGGACTTGAGTGTAGTGCATGGTGAAGTGTGTGGGTCAAGTTTCAGTTTCCTGCATATGGTTATCCAGTTTGTCCAGCACCATTTGTTGAAGATGCTGTCTTTTTTCCAGCCTATATTGTTTGGTCCTTTATCGAATATCAAGTAGCTATAGTTGCTTGACCCAAAGTCCGGGTCCTCAAGTATATTCCATTGATCTATACTCCTGTTTTTATGCCAGTACCATGCTGTTTTTATTACTATGGCTTTGTAATGTAGCTTTAGATCAGGGTGATTAACTCCTATAGCAAAGTAGCAGGATACAAAATCAATGCACAAAAATCAGTAGCCTTCCTTTATGCAAAGGACAAAGATACAGAAAAGAAATAAGGGACATAGTCCCATTTTCAATTGCAACAAAAAAAAAAATAAAATACCTTGGAATAACGTTAACCAAGGAAGTGAAAGATATATACAATGAAAACATAAAAACACTCAAAAAAGAAATTGAGGCAGACTTGAGAAAATGGAAAGACATTCCATGTTCCTGGATAGGCAGAATTAACATTGTGAAGATGGCAATCCTACCAAAGGCAATATACAGATTTAATGCAATTCCAATTAAAATCCCTACCTTGTTCTTCACATAGATAGAAAAAATGATCTCAAATTTCATATGGAAAGGCAGAAGGCCTCGCATTTCCAATCATATCCTGACACTTCCTTGGATCCTATTTTTTTTTATGTAAAACTTTTGTTGACAGCCTGCCACATATAGACAATATACCATGGTTATAATCTCTTCCCACAACCATTACTTTTCTCTCTCCTGAGTGCCCCCCGCTTCGCCCCTGCTGAATCCCTTCTTCTTTCCAACTAGTCTCTATTCTATTTTGAGATCCTTTACACAAGCCTTGTGTAGAATAGGTAGTGGTAGCCATTGATAAGTCATGGACAACACAGCCATTTTGTATCTGGAAAACAGTATTGCAAAGCACACTTCCTCATTCTTTTGCTCTTACATTCTCTGCAACTTCTTCTGTAATTTTTTCTGACCCTTGGAAGGTGTGTCAGAGATGTCTCAATGCCAAAATTCCCCTGTCACCTCTTCTCAGTACTATGATGAGTTTTGAAGCTCTCCAGTGATCATCACTGGAGAAAAGAGAAGCTTCTCTAAACAAAAGTGAGAGTTACATTAATACATGGGCATGAATGTAAGTGTTTAGAGGGCAGGTTGGAGAGAATAGTATATCCATTTAGCCAGACAATAGCAGTAGTTTCTTCACTAAGGATTGTGACCTCCCCAGCCATAGGTATTTGATTAGGGTTTTTTGTGCTTTGTTGTTGTTGTTGTTTTATTACCAGACATGAACTTCCTCCTATGGAGCTGGCCTCAAGTCCAATCAGAGAGCAGCTGCTTTCCCACGTAACATACATGCCTTCATTGCATTAGTCAGTAGATTTGGGCTGGCTGGCTAGCAGGAAAGCTTGCACGGACTGCTTCTCTCTAAGACTATTGTTGGCTTTTCTCCCCTATAGATTCCATAGTTCTTTCTAGCATCCTGACAGCTAGTGAACGGGGAGGAGGCTTCCAGCTCAGCTCCAGCTTGATTTCACAGTGACCTCAGTTCCAGCATGTGGTTTCTTCAAAAACAGTGTCATTTACACACAGAGACATTGCCTCTTCCCCATAACTGATGGTTACCCCCACAAAGCACGACCCACAGCCCCCATGAGGATAACTGACATCCCCAATGAGGAGGGTCCCTTTGGGTGGGGGGGGCAGGGATGAGGGTAAGGATGGTACCAAGACATTGTATTTACACACTGGGCATGTACATAACAAATAAAGAAAAAAAAAAAACAGCTTCTTATGAATGCATTCTTGTGGGCAAACAAGTGTGCTGAGATTAGCCTGTAATGTTTTGGGGACATCAGGGTCCTCCCTGACCAACAACTAACTAGAAGATATCCCACCCTTGGCACTTAAATTTTCTTGTAACAATCTATGGCTTCTGGGCACAACATTATCCACCTCCATAGGATACTTCTACCCAAACTTTCTCTTTTAGAACATATATATTAGCTACTGAAGAAGTTGAATTCCATATGGCTTATTCATAACATCTTTACTTTTGATTAATCCTTTTCCTACCCACATTTTTCCTCCCTACCCTCTTCTAACCTCACTTAAACCATTCCTATTCTCTTTAAATTTCCTATTTTCCATTTTTACTATAAACTTTTCATTCATGGAAAAAAAAACATGAAAGATAAACTAGAGAACTTGTCCATGTCTATTTTTCCCTCTTTTAAATATTGTGTATTTAACTAACATCATACATAATGTGAGAAAACTTTAATGACAATAAATAGCCTAAGGTCACTCAGAGATAGTACTAGTTTTAAATGCCAGCCTGCTGCCTCTGGAGTATCATTCTTTTTCATTTTTGGTGTGTTTGGATGTGTGTGTAAAAATGTGTATACATACTCTGTGTGTGTGTGTGTGTGTGTGTGTGTGTGTGTGGCAATAGGCATCTGTGTGTATCACAGGAGACCATGTGGGGATCAAACAGTGACTTTCTGGGGCCAGTCCTTGCCTTCTACCTTTTGTGAAGCAGAGTTTCTAATCGCTTTGTTCTCCATAGCATTTTCCCCGCTAGTTAGTCCAGGGGCTCCTGCAAGTTCTAGAGTGTGTTTCTTAAACTATAGTCTCATGAATAAAATACTCACTAGAGAAAAGATGAAAAGAACTGGGACATTTAGCCTCAAATAACAATACATGGACACATGCAAACTCTAGGTTGTAGTGTATCTTTCTGACAGGGCCTATTATCAGTTCTGAGAAATTACTTGTATATACTCTACAGTAGCATTGATTAAGGAAGACAAATATTTTATTGACATGTTAAAACTGGAATTGTTTAAAAACTCTATTGTAAATTGTTATGCTAGAAATCAACATTGTATTAAGGCTGTTAATGTAAACAGTTTTAAAAGCTCTTTAAAAAGTACTGCCAGAAGAATTACTAGATACATTATGCAAGCTGAGTTTTATACATCTGTTGATTTTCCAGATAGCTAATTAAAATGCTTTAAAGTCATTATCCTGCTTAAAGACACATTTTGTAACTTTACAAAAATGTCATTTATCTTGCTTAAACCATACTTGTTTTGATCCAAATATACACAACAATATCATTAAAAGAACACATTTTGCATATAAATGGAGCTGAAATATGTAGTGTGTGTGTGTGTGTGTGTGTGTGTGTGTGTGTGTGTGTGTATGTTTTAATCTTAGTAAAATAGAATACTATTTTGGCTGACTTTATAAGCTGACAATGATTTTTTTTTATTTTTTTATTTTGTTGGTGTTTTGAGGTAGGGTCTCACTCTAGCCCAGGTTGACCTGGAATTCACTAAGGAGTCTCAGGGTGGCCTCGAACTCATGACAATCCTCCTACCTCTGCCTCCTGAGTGCTGGGATTATAGGAGTGTGCCACAACGCCTGGCTTTGACAATGATTTTTAATTACACTGACTTTGATGTTTTGCTAATGATTATTTTGTAGCTGTCTAATATGACAAATATTATTGTCCTATGTTACCCTAGGTTTATTGAGCTTTGGTACATATAGGTAATTTCAGTCACTTATTATGTTGATTTTAAGAAATTTTTAAGAAATTGATTATGTTATGTTGATTTTTAAGAAATTAAGAATTTTTAAGAAAGTATTTTATTTGTTTATTTGTAAGCAGAGTGAGACAGAGAGAAACACAGAGAGAATGTGCACGCCAGAGCCTCTAGATGTTGCAAACAAAATCAAGATGCACTTTGTGCATCTAGATTACATGAGTACTGGTGAGTCAAACCCAGGTTATTAGGCTTTCCAGGTAAATGCCATAACTGCTGTACCCTCAAGGCAACTTTTTGATGTATGCATGTCATTATCTTTATTTTTGAGATTAAGTGTATATGATTAAATATCACACTACAAAGAAGTCTGAGATCCACAATGGCAAATCCAGGCAGGCTATATCCAGCAGGCTTCTAGTACAATATGTTGAATCCAGGCCAACTGCGTTGAGCCCAGGGAAGATTCTCTATGGGGAAACTTGGCTGACTGCATCCAGCCACACATTTAATCATTGATAACAATTATCTTTTAATTTGAAGGAAGTAGTGACAAGACTTTTTTTTTTCGTTACCTCAAGTAATTTACACATATAATTTAAGTTCTTAATAACTTGAAAAATTGCTTATTCAAACCTTATTTTCTGAGGGAGCTCTTCCAAAGTTAGAAAGATAAAATATGAAATTTTTTCTTTAAATATGAACATGAGCAATGCTTGGAATCCAAGCACAGGTATTTTGTTTGGAACACAGTCATAGTAATAGAAGAATTTAGTTAATCCCCACTATTGTTAGGGGTTGAATATGGTCTGTCCATCATAAAGGATCTTATGTGTATGGTGGCATTGAACTGGTGGGGTCCATGGGAGCACCGACCTTAAGAATGGACCAATGTAAGCTGGGTGTGGTGGCACATCACTGATTTGGAATTTGTCCTCTGAGCCAGGCATGGTGGCTCACGCCTTTAATCCCAGCACTTGGGAGACAAAGGTAGGTGGATCGCTGTGAGTTTGAGACCACATTTAGACTACAGAGTGAATTCCGGGCCAGATGGGCTAGAGTGAGACCCTACCTCCAAAAACAAAAACAAAAACAAAAAACCAAACAAAAAAAGAATGGATCAATGTAAGCCTAATATCTAGAATCTACAAATAACTCAAAAAACTAAATTAAAAAAAAAATCAAACGACTCACTCCAGAAGTGGGGCACTGAACTAAATAGGGATTCTCAGAGGAAGAATTGCAAATGGCTAACACACATGTTCAACATCCCTAACCATTAGGGAAATGAAAATTAAAACAACTATGAGATTCCACTTTACCCTAGTAAGGATAGCAAACATTAAAATTCAAATGAAAACAAAAGTTGGCAAGGATGTTGAGAAATAGGAATATGCATTCACTGTTGGTGGGAATGTGAGCTGGTATAACCACTATGCAAATCAATTCAGAGACTCCTGAACAAGAACAATATACAGTTATCAACAGACCCTGCTATTTCCTTACCGGGCATTTATCCTAAAAGCTAAACATCTCAGTTCAGAGATATTTGCTCATTCATGTTTATAGCTACTCAATTCATAATAGCTAAAACCAGAATCAACCCAAGTGCCCAT
The DNA here is from genome assembly GCA_036346955.1 of Dipus sagitta. Taxonomy (NCBI): domain Eukaryota; kingdom Metazoa; phylum Chordata; class Mammalia; order Rodentia; family Dipodidae; genus Dipus; species Dipus sagitta. The sequence goes on along the minus strand of CM070779.1, from coordinate 113,644,042 downwards.
CATTAGATGAATGGATAACCAAGATGTGGTATATCTACACTATAGAATTCTACTCAGCAGTAATCAAAAATGACACATTGAAATTTGTAGAAAAATGTTCAAATCTGGAACAGATCATTCTAAGTGAACTCACACAATCACAGAAAGACAACTGTCACATGATCTCACTCATCTTGCAGTTCCTAACCTGGACGAGCCCAAGTTGCTGACATACCTGAATAGCATCTGGAGGCTTGGACAATAAGGAGGGTAGGGCTTAGGGGAAGGGAAAGGGTGGTGGGGGGACACAAAACTGAACCCAAATTGAACTGGTACCATAAAATCCTATATCTGAGAAGTCAGACTAAAATGTGGAAAGCTCAAGAGGACCTTAGGGGGCGCACCTGTATCTAAGGACCCTGGAGAGGGTGAGATGAAATCTATCCTCAAATTTCTCCTGTTTCTCTTTCTTCTCTGTCATTTTCTTTTTTTCTTTTGCCTTGGTGATGTCTTGTAATTCCCTGTACCAGGATGTGGTCTACATCCACAATGAGCTGTTTATCAGAGATATCTACTAGATCTCCCAAAGCAAACAAGACAGACTTCTGTCACAGTACTTGATTACCCAAGAGAGATTAATGGTAACACCCTACTGCTGAACACACCATACGCTGTTGGCATGGAACATGGAGAGACTGGACTAGAATCCAGAAGAGAGCCAGTCCCCAAAAAATTAGCCCATCCATTGCTGGAAGGTGCTACATGAGATACCAGGGGAAAGTGGCCAACATCTTTCCAAGCAACTCAAAGTCTAAGTGACTCAGAAGCAAACAACCTGACATGATGCTCACACAAGTGCAATAGTTGCACACAGCCATGGTGGGTAACCAGCTGCTCTTGGATTGGCTAATAGATCCACTCGGAGGAAAGAAAACCATATCTATCCTATCCAGATAATGATTTTACTTTCCATTGTCAAGCTCCCACTAACCTTAAACTACACAAGGGTTCACACCCTTTTAATTCTCTCTAAATTAATAATGGTTATCCCATTTAACCGGTGCTATCTTCATTCTCCATTGGCAAATCTGCTTCTCTTCTTCATGCGGGAGGTGGACCTGAGGAGATAAATGCCCCAGTGTACTCCTTCCTGGCCCCAGCTGAAACCACAAAAGAATTGGGGAAATCAGCAAGCATGCTGCTTTCTTTGTGAATCTGATATCAGTACAAGGTTGGTGGAGATGGATACTGAGGACACTCTACACCTACCAAACCAAAGATCCAGAGGCTCCTAAGTGCTCATCACTGAAATAGACTGAGAATGCTCCCAGCATGGCTCAGGGAATTTTATGGAAAAGGGGGTGGAAATATTGTTAGAGCTGCCAGTTTGGGCATGTTGCACAGACATTGCCCACCATAATGCATGACCCACAATCCCCATGGGGTTGACCTGCATCCCCAATGAGGAAGGGCTCTTTAGAAAGAGGAGCATGGAGGAGGGAAAGGATGGTACCAACATGTGATGTTTACATAGAAAATGTCTGTGTCTAAAGAATAATAATAAATAATGTGCCAATGTGTCAGGGGAATGGGTAAGGGTCTGGAACTGGATTAATCCTGTGAAAGCAGGTTGTTGTAAAAGGATGAGCTTATTACCTCCCCACTCTTTTATTTTCATCACACCATGGGATCATTCTCATTTATAATGTTCTGTTATGTTGAAGTATATTGACACAAAGAGAGGACACTCACAAGAGGTGGAACAGATGGTGCTTCTTTATCTCCAGTCTCCAAGACAATGTGTTATTAACCTCTCTTTCTAAAAATAATGTACATGGTTCAGTGCATAAAGTGGCTTTCTACTTAAATGTAAGGACCTGTGTTTTGATCCCTAGCACACACATAAAATGTCAACCAAGATATTTTTAATTATGCATATATGTGTGTGTATTATTATTTTTCTCAAAATATGTGTATATAGTATTGGTACAAAATTAAATCTACATTTAAGAATGTGTAATATCATAGCATATTAAACAGAAATTTTATAATGTACAATCTCAGTTGAATTGCAGAATAATATTAAAATTATCAACTTTAATTTATATAATTCTATATGATTTACTATAATATAAATGTGCATCAGTAGAAAAATTATTTTTCTCATTTTCATCTATCCCTTCTATCTTCCTTATTTGTGTAATATAATAAAGAATATAAGTGATATGAACTTTTCCAAATTCAGCCAGCTCTTACCTTTGCCCAACTCTCTGGAGGAATAATTTGTGCATAACTATGTGCACAAATCAAATTTTTGTGCTTGGCCTTTTGGCTAATAAGAAATTCTTAGTATTTCATATTTTATACAGAAATTCCCAGACCTCAACGCATGGTGGGAAAAGTACATTTCTGCACAAATAAATGTACAGATTTTCCTAAAAAATGGCATAAGTAAGATAAAACTGAATCTTGATTTTGAATTACTTCCAACACAATGACATCCAGTGAAAATGGGCTACTACAGTATTATAGCCTATAAATCATGTTAAGTAGTGAAAACAATACTCAGAACCCTTGTAAGGAGTGAATTTGCTTGCTCAGTTTACAATTGCTAGTGACTTGACTATAACATGCACCTGTAGGAATATACATATTCTTCTGTTAATAAGAGCTTGCAAGTGTTTTAGTGATCTTAACACTAGAAGAAAGTAGCCCTCCTGAAGAGAACAAAACTATGTCTCTTTTAAGATAGAAATAAACAACTTCTATTTGAATTTATAGGGATCCTATTCCATAAGAACAGCAGGGCAAATATGCAGGCCTATGTTATTATTAAAGTTGAACTGAGACAGTGTAAAATCAGGAAAATAGACTTATACAGAGAAATCTAGGCATTATCAGATTCAGAAAGATTTGTTCTTATTATTTGAATGTTCAATAATAAAGGTTGATGAAACACAATTTTTAGAGGTTTAGTAAGATCCCTAAACTTTCAGAATGAGTATATAACCCAACCAGATACATCTCTATGACTAACTGAGGTGCTTTCTTAGATGTCAACTCAGTTTAAAGCATTCCAAGGACAGGTACTTAAAGATGATCATGAACACAAAATGCTTCCTCAGGACCAGTTGTGTAATAAGAAGGATAATTGTTATACTTTCATCATCACTTGTTTTGCTTCATATATTTGAGAGAGATAAAGAGGGAGGGAGAAAGAAAGAAAGAGAGAGAGAGAGAGAGAAAGAGAGAGAGAGAGAGAGCCTCTAGCCACTGCAAACGAACTCCAGATGCATATGACCCCTTGTGCATATGATTATGTGGGTCCTAGAGAATCGAACTTGGGGTCCTTTGGCTTTTCAAGAAAACACCTTAACTGCTAAGTTGTCTCTATAGCCCCTGCTTCATAGATATTTAAAAGCTATTTCCCAATGATATATTCTCTCCTTTTTGTTTCTGTATTATTTCATGAATTATGGAACGATGTGGATAGCTTTAAAAATTAATCTTCAAGCTGTGGCAATAGCTTGGTAGCAGAGCCTTTGCTTAGCATATCCAACTTCCTGGGCTCAGTCCTCACTGGTCCAAAGTAATAATTCATGATGTTAATAATGATCAACTTCAGAATGTAAGTTATAAAAGGTTAGATTGTGAGTAAGTCATAAGGGGAAATAAAGGACAGCTGATTCGCTGGTTCTTTGGGGTGTCCTGTACATCTTCATTAAAAAAAGGATATTTGCAAAATATTTAGGAAAGTAATGATATGGTTGCTATTATTTTTATTTATATGTTAAATGTGCAAGTGGATGTTGGACTTGCAAAATGCTGCCATGACTCACATTCCAACTTTTCTCCATTGATATCTATAATGTAGGGAGAAAATCTAATGATTTAATTTCTAGAATCCTATAACTTTATTGAATAATATTTTGAAAGTAAGTAGACACAGAATGTCTTTTACATAAAGACAGTAAGGGGGTGTCTTTATATGTGATCCACATGAGTGAACTGCAGTAAATTTCACTGTTACTTAGAAAAGCCATCTGCACTGGTGTTAGGGACACCAGAAAATATCCTAGCCAGTACAGGAACTATGTTTCTGAACATTTATAAGTAATTTATCAGCAATTATACTAATTGGAATATGTATATTTTATATGAAATTTATTATTTTATCCATTCACAGTTTATGGTATTAATTATAATCATTCTCAATAGTTTTGTAGTCAATGGTTGCTATTTCCAAAATAAAACAATAGTGCATATGAATTGTACCAAGCTATGCATTTCAGGACATTTTTGTTCATGCATTGTGTATTCTGGCCATATTCACTCCCTACCTTCCTCTGAAGCATCACTTCTCCTTTTCCCATTCTCTCATTCTCAGACCCAAGTAGACTCTTTATATCATATACATCAAGATCTATACACTTATCTATTTACCTAATTTCCTAGGTTTCTCTAATGTGAGAAAACACGTGAGATTTGTCATTTCATTCAGCTGACTGTCACTAAGATTATCCATGGTTTCATTTATTTTCTTATAAATGACGACCTTATAGAACTTATTGTTATATGTGAAATAAGTGCATACACACACACACACACGCAATCTCCTTATCCATTTTCCTATTGATAGACACCTATGCCGGTATCCATAACTAGGCTGTAGTGAATATTACAGCAGTGAACATGAATGAGAAGGAATGTGTGGTGTGTTGACTTAGAATACTCTGGGTGTATTCCCAAAGGTGGTATACTTGGGTTATATCGTGGTACTACTTTTTTATCCTTATTGAAGACAACTATACTCATATTGGTTGTACTAATTTACATTTTCACCAGCAATTTGTAAGGTTTCCTTTCTCCCAAATTGTTACTAGACTTTACTGTTTTTTTTTCTATTTGTTTGCTTGTTTTACTATTTTTATTTATAATTTGCAAGCAGACACACATACACACACACAGGAAAGAGAGAGAGAGAGAGAGAGAGAGAGAGAATGAACATAAAAATAAAATATTTTCAAAAATAAGAAAGAAAAAAAGGCTGGAAAGAAGGCTTAGCAGTTAAGGTGCTTGCCTGCAAAACCAAAGCTAAAGGAACTAGGTTCAATGTCCCACAACCCATGTAAGCCACCTTGTGTACCTGGGTCTTGGGGCATCAAACCTGGGTCCTAAGGCTTTGCAGGCAAGTGCCTTAATGACAAAACCATTTCTCCAGCTCTGTTTGTATTTAGTGGTAAACATTCTGACAAAAGAAATCCATGGAAACAGAGTCATGGCTACCTCTGATGATGGAATAATAAAGCAGATGCTAAATAATCGCTTTGCAATTTTCCTCAGAGAAGTGAAAACAACAACTGACATAGTTGATTGAAATAAAATGAGTACTTGTATGAACCTAAAAATATAGATATATTTTACAACTCAACATAGAAATTTCACGAAATTTAGTTACATTTTCATTTACAATTATAGTATTTCCTTAGCTCTGGCATTTGATGCCAGTATGAACTGCCATTCTTTTTATTTAATCTCTCCATACCCAATACCACCATTTCTCCTTTATCTTGAAATTCTACAAAATGACTATAATTTGTCCAATTTAGCATTTCTTTAATCTGTGGATTAATAACATTCACTTTGAAAAAGAAATTATCCTTAATAATATCAAGTATTGTCAGAATCCCATTTTAAAATTATTTAATGACATTTCTTTCTTTTTTTTTTTTATCCATGCTGGATTTCTCATTCTCCCTTGACTACCATCCTTTAATCTCTGGCACAACACTTTGATGATAAGAAGACACCCTAATAACTGCCAGCATTAAGTTCACTCCAGCTACTTTGTAAGCACTTTCCCTCTTACTTCTAGGAACCGCATTAGAAATGAAGAAAAATGTAAACTAAGTACTTTGCTGATGGTTACAGGCTAGCTCTGTGACATTGAATGCTTTGTTCTTTTCAGCTTTTTGTTCAATTTATACAACAAAAGTTTAGTATGAATTTCAGTGGAGCTTCCCGTTCCTTTTAATTTCTTTTTAAAACCATGCACATTTAATTTTGTTTTTATGTGACATTTTTAAAGACCACGGCTTCAGTAGTCCAAGGTAGCTTCAAAACCTATGTGTAAGCAAGGATGGCTTTGAATTCCCGGCCATCCTGCCTGTGTCTTCTGTGGTGGGATGACTGGTGTCACCACCTTGCTCAGCTTATGTGCACTTTACTTACTTATTTTTTTTATTTCTTGTTTTTTTTGTTTTTTGAGGTCAGGTCTCTCTCTAGCTCAGGCTGACCTGGAATTCAGTATGTAGTCTCAGAATGGCCTTGAACTCACAGCAAAACTCCTACGTCTGCCTCCCAAGTGCTGGAATTAAAGGCATGTGCCCGGCTTTATGTGCACTTTTCAGTGCATCACTTATGGTTTATCAACTCTATTTTTATTTTTTTTTAATTTTTTGTTTGCAAGCACAAAGACACAGATGAGATAATGGGTGTGTCAGGGCTTCTAGCAGCTGCAAACAAAATGCAGATGCATGTGCCACTTTGTGCATCTGGCTTTATGTGGGCATTGGGGAGTCAAACCAGGGTCATTAGGTTTTGCTGGCAAGTACCTTAACCACTGATCCATTGCTCTAGCTCTATCAATTCTATTTTTAATTTATCAATATGATAAACATCTTTTATCTTAAGTATCTTTTAAGTGTCCTATTGCTTATTCTCTTATTTTTTTGTTTTTCAAGACAGAGTATTGCTTTATAGCAGAGACCGATCTGAACTCTTGTTGGCATCTTCCTTGACCTTCCAAGCACTTTGGTCACCAATGCAAGTTGTCACTGAAAGCCTGGATCATCCATTCCATCTGCTGATTGTCTTATCTTATGGAATGTGTTTTCTCTTTGGTTACTAACTTGGACTATTTAGTAGTACTCTTCAGCAGACATTATGATTTCTATGATGTTATCTACTGAGGTATCTAATTCCATAGCTTTCTCATCTCATGTTACCTAAATCACATTTATGTGTGTATAGATCCATGCCAACATATGTAGGTGCTAAATTTTCTAATTTCTTTCCAGAAACTCATTTCACCCCCTCACTTTTCCACCCCATGTGGAGCACTGAACAAATCCCTAAGCCAACCTGAATGAATTAGTGAACTTTTTTATTTCCTTTAAAATATTTTTGAGACAGCATCTGATGCCTCAATCTGGCCTGGAACTCCTTATATAGGCCAGATTGGTCCTTCGAACATCTGACTCTTCTACTTCCACTTCACAAATACACAAATGCAGCTTTTTCAGGTTGGGCCACCACACAGGGTTTCAAAAATGAATTTTACATAAATAATCTCCCTACTAGAATCTTAAATCCAAATGGAACAGGAGATTTTAACTCAACATCTAAACTAGTTTTTAGCCAAAATCCTTCCAAAAGAAACTGCACCTTCCCATATCCCCAAAGCTTTGTAGCTTTACTTCCCGCTCTCCGTTATGATGTCATTGCCTGTTTCACATCGTCACTTTTCATCCACTCTCAATTAACAGAGCACAAACAGAAAGTGGGGCCCAGTCCCTTAGTGATCTACTTCTTCCAGCATGGGTCCACCACTTAAACATTACAGTGGCTGAAGGCCCAGGCATGCCAATTTACTTTCTCTCTCTCTCTCTCTCTCTCTCTCTCTCTCTCTCTCACTTTCTCATGCATGTGCACCCTCTCTCATAAAAAGGCCAGACTGTTGGGCTTGTCTCAACAAATAAAAATAAAATTAAAAATAAAAATAAAGGTTCTATAACCTTCCCAAAGAGCTCCACCAGCTTGGGAACAAGTGTTCAAACACATGAGCTTATGTAGAACTTTTCACATTCAAAACAGTAAAATAACCATAGGAGATAACAGATTGACTGGGAATCATTGGCTAAGCAAATAATCCAGACATAGAAAAACAAATGATGAATGCATTCCTTCTATGTGAAGAACTCACTCCAGTTCTTTGTGGAGATCAGATTTCCACCTGGCAGAGCAGAGGGCAGTCCTGACTCAAAGTTAGAAGCTCTAGCTAGAGGACTTCCATAGGCCAGGGTTAGGTTTACTTGCTCTGGGATGGGAGAGTGTGCTGGAGACGGCAAGCATGCCATTTTAGGATCACGAGGAATCAAGTGCTGAAGAGCTGCATGACACAGTTCCAGCCCAGCTGTCTCTTCCTTGAAGTCCAATATGGCCCCTCTATAGAAACATCTTTGACTCTCTACACTACAGATATCTGTGGTTTTCTGTATAATGTTTGTCTTTCTCTGTCTTTCACTTGGTGCACCAATCTCTAAATCTACTTTTCCAGAAAAAATTGGTGTTAGTGAAGTGTTGGTCAATGCATCTGAAAGAGGCTCTGGCATAGAATTGGAAAGCAAAAAATGGGTCAAAAATAATTGTTTTCCTTAAAGGCCTTAAAGAAAGTCAGGCATGGAGTACAGTACACTTAGGAGGAAACAATGAACCTCCTGGAACAATGTAAAAATTGTTCTATGACTAATTTTTCTGAATGGTGGCAATTGCAGCAAACTATGACTCTTTACCAAGAATCCTTACAGGAAAAACAACTGAGGTCAGAAAGAGTTCAATCAGGGGGACCAAAGTCTAAGTATTGGAGAGACATGAAAAGGAAAATTCAAAATAAATGGTTGGGAGATAAACAGGTTTATTGGATCAATGGTGGGAACTCCCATTTTGTGGTGGTTTTGTCTCTCACCTTTAATATAGTAATTGAAAGTAGAAGTTCAGGAAATCACAAGTGCTTGACTGCTCATACATGGGAAAAGTGTGAAAATAGTTAATCATTATAGGGGCCTGACAACTTTACTTGAGGGGAATAATTATGGGATTGTTTTATGTAAAGGAATAACAAAAAGTTTCTATGAATTCTGTGAAACTATACCGTTCTTGAAGTTTGCTCTTGCATGACATGATCAGACTGAAGCTAAGAGCTGTGGCAGCATAGAAGCAGGGAAAAACAGGGAACAGAGAAAAAGAAAAAAAAGAGAGAAACAGAGAAGCAGAGAGAGAGAGAGAGATGGAGAAACTCAGCTGCCTTCAGCATTAGCCTGTCAGCTTGCACCAGAACTTGACTTAGAGTCGTTATTGCGCAGCTCCATTTCACACCTCCTTTTGGAGACCTTCCTTCAAGCCAGTGCTGGACCCCGGCAAGAGTGAGCTGAGTGGAGCGGGTCTTTGCTTCTAGGGATGCATATATTTCAATTTTTGTAGAAGCAGTGACAATTTCCACAGTGGCTGCATCATTTTACTTACCTGCCATCATAATGGGTGATTTACAATTATTTAAATTTTTGCCAACTTTTGCAGCTTCCTTCTCCTTTTCCTTTTAATTTACTATAGCCATACTCTAGGTATGAAAAGATAGTACACTTTACTTACCTTCTTGATATTTAATGATAGTAGGCTCATCCATTACATACTTACTAACCATTTTCTCATCAATTTATAGAGGTGTCTATTCAAATCCTTTACTTATTTTTAATCTTGCTATATTACTTTTGTTGTTAGTATAGAATTGTAGCAATTCATAGTTTTTTTAAATACCTATTTATTTGAGAGAGAGAATCAGAATGGGCACACAAGGACCTCCTGCCACTGCAAAGGAACTCCATGTACATGTGCCACTTTGTGCATATGGCTTTATGTGAGTACAGGGTAGTTAAAACCTGGCCATCAGGTTTTGCAAGGAAGTGCCTTTAACCTCTGAGCCTCTGTCCAGCCCTCAAATAGGTAATCTGTCAATATTTACTACAACTCTGTAGGTTGCTTTTATCTTTTACCTGTGTGCAAAATGTTTCAGTTCTGATAAATTCAGTGTACTTTTTCATTTGTCTTTGTTCTTTTGTTGTCATTTCTAAGAAGACATCACCAGCACCATCCTCAAGGGTTATCCATGTGCTTTCCCCAGAGTGATTGCATTTGGGTTACTCATGTACTTTGAGCTAACTTTTGAATGGCGTGAGGGTCATCATCTTGTTCCTTTTTCACCTGGAAATACAGTTGTATAGCATATTTGTTAAAAATAAGAATTTAGGGCTGGAGAGATGGCTAAGTGGTTAAGCACTTGCCTGTAAGCCTAAGGACCCTGGTTCAAGGTTCGATTCCCCAGGACCCAATTTAGCCAGCTGCACAAGGGGACACATGCATCTGGAGTTCGTTTGCAGTGGCTGGAGGCCATGTCGTGCCCATTCTCTCTCCTCTCTCTCTCTCTCTCTCTCTCTCTCTCTCTTTCTATCTGCCTTTCTGTCTGTGTCTGTCACACTCAAATAAATAAACAAAAATAAACAAAAAAATTAAAAATAAGAATTTGTGTTAAACTTGAACCATTTTTTTTCAGAAATAAATTTGCTATAAATGTATGAGTTTACATTTCTGACTTCTCAATTACATTCCAATGTCATATAATTATATATTATTATATAATTATATATATTATATTATATTATATGCATTATATTATATATATTATATTACATTATATTATATATATATTATTATATATATAATCTTTTACAAAGTAGGGTCTTATTCTAGCCCATCTTGATCTTGAATTCACTATGTAGTCTCAAGGTTGCCAGGGACTCATAGTGACCCTCAAACCTCTGTCTCCCAAGTATTGGGAATAAAGGCATGCACTACCATGCCTGGCCTCAATTTTCTATATTTTTTATTTTTAAATGAGTACCACATTTGTTTTATTGTTATTATTTTATTTTAATACAGTATTAAGTGTTGATTTCCAAATCCATGAGATGACTCTTTTTTTTTTCTTTCTTTTTTTTTTTTTTCAATGTAGGGTTTCACTCTAACTCAGGCTGACCTGGAATTCACTGTGTATTCTCAGGCTGGCCTCAAACTCATGGTGATCCTCCTACCTCTTCCTCCAGATGGCTGGAATTAAGGTGTGCACCACCACACCCGGATTTCTTTCTTTTTTTTTTTTTTTCATTTTCAAAATTATTAATGTCCTGTGGGACCCATGGTAAATCTACACAAATTTGAGGATTGACTTTTTTAATTCTGCAAAAATACAACTACTGTACCAAAGGTATTCAGCCCAACTGTGCCAAGTCCTTTGAGTCAAATTGGCATCTTAACAACATTAAGTCTTCTTACCCATGAAGCATGCAGATCTGTGGTTACAGTTGTTATTGTTCACCTCATCTGATGAATAAACACCCATTGGACTGGTTGAAGCACACCTCTAGCTCCTTTTCTGATAAGATCCTTGGAATTACACCATGTATGCTGTGACCCTCTGAGTGCATTAATTCCTTTAGGGTATGGGACCTACTTCAAGGAATTAGCTCACAGGGAGCATGTCCTTGGAGGCCTCTGAGGCCTCTTGCTACATTTCCCTATCTCTTCATCCTGTTCACTGATAAGTAAAGAACCTGTCCTCTCTAAGCAACCCTGGGTAGCACCTTCTTGTTACTAGTGCTCTTGGTATTACCAGATTCTTGGCCCCTCACTCCAAATAAAGAAAGAAAGAAAGAAAGAAAGAAAGAAAGAAAGAAAAGAAAAGAAAGAAAAGAAAAGAAAAAGACATACAAATAGTTAAGCAGAACAAAAGAAAAAGAAAACCGTATTAAGAGCAAAACCACAGGACTGGTGTGGTGTGACCAAGGGTCAGTGAGGCACTCTAGTGGACATGAGTGTTCTGGAGCTTTGCTTTTGGTAGGATTTTTAGGGGAGGATGATGGATTGCTAGGGGCATAGTTTAGATGGTCTTATGCTTAGAGTGACAGGCTTGGATTATATAACATTTCCTGGGCTTCACATATTCCTTCCCATAATGAATTCTGATTTTAATTATATGCACACCCAGTTATGCATAGTCATAGTTACCATGTACTGTTTAGGATGAAGGTCCTTGTACTGCTCCAAACAAAGTGTGTTTTGGGTGCTAAACTATTCCCTATGTTTGTCTCATTTTTTTTTTTAATAGTTATGGACATAGTATGTAAGCAGCACATGTTGGTACCATCTTTAACCTCATCCCTGTGCCCAGGCCCCCATCCCACCACAACCCACCTCCCCACCATCCACCCCCTGTCCAAAAGGACCTTATGCTTTGGGGATGTTGGGTGTCCCCATGGGAACTGTGGATAGTGTGCATTGTGGAGGTAGCCATCAGTTATGGGGAAGAGGCAACGTCTTTGTGCCTAATGTCTCAACTTGTGGCTCTAACAATCTTTCCTCCCCCTCTTCTGTGAATTTCCCTGAGCTATGTTGAGTTGTTTTAGGTCTACTTCAGTGATGAGGTCTTGGGAGCCTCTGTGTCTCTGGTTTTGTAGGAGTTGAGTGTCCTCAGTGTCTATCTCCTTCACTTTTCTGCTGATATCAGGTCCACCAAGGACCACCACTCTTGCTCATTTCCCCAATTCCTCTCTGGTTTCAGCTAGGACCCAGGTGAAGTGCAATGGGCTGTTTCTCTCCTCAGGTCCTGCTTCTATCTGAAAAAGAAAATCAGATTTTCCAATGGAGAATGAAGTCTGCACTGGTTAAATGGGATAACTATTGTTTGTTTAGGGAGAATTTAATGAGTGTAGGCCTCTTTAGCCCAAGGTTGGTGGGAGCTTGATGTTGGAGAGTGAACTCGTTATCTGGATATGATTCTGACTTGTTTCCCAGTTCCAGCTATGGGTTCCTTTCCACTGAGCAGATGTTAGTCAATCCAAGAGCAATCGGTTACCCATCATGGCTGTGTGCCACTATTGCACTTGTATGAGCATAACATCAGGTGTTTGCTTCTGATTAGCTTAGACCTCAAATTTTTGGGAGAGCAATTTTCCCCCACTAGCTCATTTTGAACTATAGTTAAAATAATTCTTACCCATTATGTTGTTTGTTCCATGTATCTGATCCTAGTGATTATAAACATAATTAATATGATGTATTTTAATTGTTTATTTCTTAATTAACTTTATTCGTGTAATGTGGTTTGAAGTTATTAGGGAAAAGGGATTTAAAAAAAGGAGGGTACTGAAATAACATGATCCATGTAAATTGTTTACATTTACATTTATGAAACTGACAATGAAAAAAGGCAAAAGAGAGGAAAAATTTAATATTTATCTCTTTGGTAAAACTGTTTTTTCCTAAAATTTTTATTCTTGTGTATGTCATTATGAAAACAATTATTGTCTTCATTTTCTTTCCATAGGATCATTCCTTGTGAACAAAAGTCACAATGGTTGTCTGAATGTTGACCTAATTATATGTGATGTGATTCTGGTATGACTATTTGGAAAACATCTTTTTTTTCATACTATTTTCAAATCTTGTTTTACTTCTTGCTTTTAACTTTGATGATGTTTACTTGTTTTTCTTGATTATCTCTTTTCTCTAAACATTCTGTGAAAATGATAAGCAGTGATGGTTAAAAAAGGACATTCTTTTCTCATTTCTGATTTTAGAAGGAATGTTTTGAAACTGCAAATTTAGCTTTGGGACCTAACAAGTAATCATTATCATTCTGATGATGATTTATGATTGCTATTACTCTGTGGTTGTCATTGTTACCTTTGTGTTGCTGGGTAGAACACTCAACCAAAGCAGCTGATAGGAGGAAAGGGTTTATTTTGACTTACAGCCCTGAGGGGAAGCTTCACCATGGCAAGGAAAAGATTAGGGAAAGCAGAGGCTGGACATCTCCTTACAGAGAAGGTAGGAAACAAGTATAAGAGAGTTAGCCAAATTCTGAGAAGGGGAAGCTGGCTATAACACCCCAAAACCTGCCCCTAACAACACCCCTCCAGCAAGGCCCACCTCCCAAATTGCTATCAGCTGGAGACTAAGCATTTGAAGCCCATACATTTATTAGGGGCATCTGAATCACACCACCACAGAGCATCTTTAACATTTTGACTTTTTTAATCAAAATTTTATGCTCAATCAAGATCGTCTACTTGTTTTATTTTTTTTTTCCTTATTTTACCAGTGTGCTTAAATTTAATCTTAGTGGCTTAAATTGAGTCACTTTTCCATTATGTGGATTAATCATACTTTTGTTGTATATATTCCTTTTTAACATGCTATAATACTTATTTTTCTCAAATTTTGTTGAAAATATCTGTATCCCATGTCGTATTTTTCTCCATGGACATTTCCTTGTGATTTCATTATTGTGAAGAACAGGATTAATGAAGTATATTAGGAATTTTTTCTCCACTTTTGTAAGAGCTTGAAATGGATTAGTGTTAATCATTCTTCATATTGTTGACAGCTTTCACCAGTACAGCCATCTGGCGCTGTTGTTGCCACTGGTTGTTATTAAGCCACTTGTTTTCCTGTATTGTTCCTTAAAATACTTGGGGTGCTTTTCATTTATGATTTTTTTTCTTATATGACTATTGCCTGAAATAGTGACCTCTATTTGAGTAATAGTAATCTAATGCACTGAGTTCATAAAAAAAATGCAAAGGGTTAGACAATAACAACAACACCGTATTGAAATAGATATAAACATCTACTGTAAGAATTCATTTGACTCATTATTCTCTACAAGGAAAACTGAGCCAATTATTTAAAATATTAGAGAGAAGACTGCTTTAATCTTTACCTGAAACTTTAATGAGTTCACTCATAAATATATGGCCCCATGTGGTACACAACATAAAAGTAAAACAATATGTAACAGTTATTCATTTATGTTTGCTTTCTAATCTCTTAACACTTGAACATGGTAAAAGTTGCACAATTGCATTTTGAATGAATGACAACATTTTAATTAGTTATCAAATCCTTTATTTATTAGAGAGTGTGAAAAAAACAAACAACGATTAGTTCATTATTTAAGAATTAACAGGACCCAATTGTCTCATTATAACTTTTTCATTTGAGCCATTATAATTTTATACTAAGATATGCCTAAATAATTCAACAGCTAATTTTTAAACTGCCCTGCTGGTACATATGTAGGATCTAGTCTTTTTGTTCTATTATTTATTTACCAAGGTAGCCTCAGTATGTATGGTCTTGATCTTCTGTTTATTCCTAGCTAACCTCAAACTCCTCCTTCCTCAGTCCCTAGAGTGCCGATATTGCAGACATGCACTAATACATATGGATATGAAAGAAGTAGTCTGTCTTGAGCTGGAGAGATGGCTTAGCAGTTCAGGTGCTTGCCTATGAAGCCAAAGCACCCAGGTTAGATTCCCCAGTACCCACGTAAGACAGATGCATAAGGTGCATAGCTGTCTGGAGTTTGCTGTGGTTGGAGACCCCGGTATGCCCATTCTCTTTGTGTGCCTGCCTTTCTTTATCTCTGTCTCTCTCTCTCTCTCTCAAATAAATAAAATATTAAAATCAAAGTAGTCTGTCTAATACAATGAATTTGATACATTAATTTTACTGAGCAAACACTTTAATCACAAGTAATATAACTTTTCTGCTTTTCTTACATTTATGTTATGGCAGGTTAAAACACAGGTGAATGGAGTATGTTAACTATGTTTTCATTCACTGTTTTTGATTTTTAATATCCTATGTAAGCTAATTAATTAATTAGTGATTTCTGTATGTTGAACAATGTCAACTCACATTTAAATATATTTCTTTGTCTCTAGGCCTGATAGAAAATAAAAATTGTGTTGGTGTATTACAGTTGAACAAACAAATAGTTTAGAATGCATAGTTTGTCTATGGAAAGAGAAGGGTGAGACAGAAGAATGTTCTTCAGCTGTTCTGTACTGTGGCCATTACAGTACATGGTAGAAGAACCTGATTCCATGGATAGAAGAAGTAAGGCCAGAGCTTTAAGAGGTCATAGCACCTGCTCTGCCAGGCCATGGGAACACTGATGAACTTGTATTTCTGTCAAAGGTGTCCTCAGAGGACAGCTTCTCAGAAGAATGAAGTAGGGTAGACAGAGAGAGCCAAGC
The DNA here is from genome assembly GCA_036346955.1 of Dipus sagitta. Lineage (NCBI taxonomy): Eukaryota > Metazoa > Chordata > Mammalia > Rodentia > Dipodidae > Dipus > Dipus sagitta. The sequence goes on along the minus strand of CM070779.1, from coordinate 113,628,128 downwards.
ATAGCTTAGATCCTTTTCTTCAGTTTGTAAAAAAGTCTACGTTGAACAGAAAAAGACAGTGTGTTAAGGGATCCCTCAAATATGTGTAAGAAATAATTGGATGTCTCAAGTGAAGTTCATTCACTTTTTAATAACCATCTGTAAGACAGGGACAAAAAAAGACTGAAGGCAGCAGTTGCAGTCAGCTTCTCATTGCTGAGACAAACATCCAACCTGAAATAGATTATGGTAGCAAAGGGTTTACTTCAGGCTTACAAATTCCAGGGAAATGCCATCAATAGGGGAAGAAGGTAGCACACTTCCATAGATTCAAGAAGAGAGAAAGCAGGCAACAAGCAGCAAATAGGAAGAGCCAGAGCTCAACACTAATCTTTTCACACCATAGAGCAGGACTCAAGATCTGCCTCAAACATACCCTAGGGCTGGACTCTAAAATCGACCCCCTAATGACACTTCCTGAGCCTATCACATACTCAATTTACAAAGTCATTGTAAGATTATGGAGAGATACTTTTAACCCACCACAGTAGTGTTGTGCACAGGAAGCCAGTACAGAGAAATAGCAAAAAGATGAGTTCTTCTGGAATAATTGTTCTGTGAGCGGACAGCTCTAGAAAGTTTATCAGTCTCTTCAGGTACTCTGGCTTTATATTGTTAGAAATGTGGGCCAAGATTATCATACTTTACCCCCTAAAGGTGTGAAGATATGAGATGTTAATTATATACCAGAAAAACAGAAAGAACAAAAGTGGATAAATTATGATAAAAAGAAAAAGAAAATGTCTCTGCAATTTTGCTGTCTCACCATTACAAGGGGAAATATAAGAATGACAATAAAAATGAGAGTAGGGAGCTCATTTAGGCATACATATATAAACATATAGTATATTCTATAAAATATTAAATAAAATCACTATGATCATCTAAACTTTGAAAAGTACTCTTAAATTTTCTTTGGTGGAGGAGTGGTTTCTATTCAATCATTATCACTTATTTAAGCATTTACTTATTAGTGTTCTTGAGTTTGAAGCTAGGGTCTTTCAAAGCATTTACATTTACTATGCTACGATCTCAACCTTCATTAGCTCTTTTTTAAGTTTCTTATGAAAAAAATAAAGTTATTGATAAGGGACCCTCATATTTTCTTGAGATAAGATGTCTCATTATTTCTACTCCACAAGCTAGTCCCACAGTATTAGAGATTATCTTGACTCTGTTTCCCAGTTTTCAGATTAAAGGTGCATGCCACTATGCTTAGCTTTTTTAATGTATTGTTTATTTATTTATTGTTCATCAGAGAGAGAGGGAAAGAGGGTGCCAGATAGAGAAGAGAGAGAGAGAATGGGTATGCCAGGGCCTTAAGCCACTGCAAAGAAACTCCAGATGCATGTGCCACTTTGTGCATATGGTTTTATGTGGGTACTAGGGAATCAAACTCTGTTCCTTAGGCTTTGCAGGCAAGTACCTTAACCTCTAAGCCATTTCTCCAGCCGCAGATTTTTTTTTTTTTTAATGTGTATGCTGGGAACTCAAACCTGGTTCACATGCTTTCATAGTAAGCACTTTACACACTGAACCATCTCTTTAGGTACCATCATTTGTTTTTGATTGAAAAATAGGAAAAAAAAAATGAGTCATGAATATATGTTTGATAAAGGAATAATTTATATATGTAAATTTAGACTTATCTATTGTTTATGTCTTTAAAAACTGCATTTACCTATATTAAAGGTATACCTGTAAAATTAAAATCTAAATACTGTGTTTCGTAATATGAATTGTGATTACTTGAATATTTGAAGTAATTTAAGAATTTAATTTTTAAATGTAATCTTTAGTTTTACTTGTCAACATTTTCCAATATTTTTATTGGTCATGTATATTAGTATTTTTTCTTTATTTATTTTGAGAAAGAGGTTGAGAGAGAGAAAAAGAGATAATGAGCATGCCAGGGTCTTCTGCTGCTGCAAACAAACTAGTATTTTATGAAGAAATTAAATTTTTTAACAGTTTTAACACAGATATTATAGAAGATGAAAGATATATAAAATCTGAATAGTTACCAAATGTAACTTTCAAGTATTGACTTATTGAGAAGCAAGAAAATGACTATTTGACACATATCTACTGCATACTAAATAAAATGAAAAATTGCTATTTTTTTTCTTGTGTGTGGTTATGTTCATTTGTATTGGACATACATGTATGTATGCATCTCCATCTATGTGTGGGTCAGAGATTGATATTGCAAATATTCCTACATCACATTCCACTTTACTAAAACAGGCTTTCTTTCTTGAACCCAAACCTCACTGATTCAGCTCATCTGCCAGTTTCTAAGTACCAAGTACTGGGAGTATAGGCAGGTTACCATGCCCACCTAATATTTAGATGGGTTCTGGGTATCCTAACTCATGTCCTCACATACATGCAGTAATGATTTTATCCACTGAACCATCTCCCCAGATCTACATTGTATGTTTGTACTTAATATCACATTTCCTTTTTAATTGATAGAAGTCCCTATATTACACAAAAAGTAACAAGAACGAAAGCAATTCTTTGAAGCTCTGGAATACTTTACTAATTGGAACATAGGGAAAATTTTGAATCCTATAATCTGTGTACTATACCTAGAAACAATAAAATTACCAATTACTTGTAGACATTTTACAACAAAAATCATTATTTTAGTGATGAAATATATCATTGTATGATATATTTTCCCATATTTCATATATTTTTGAAGCTTTCATTTAATTAACTTAGCTGCATTTTCATTTTTAGAACTGAACACTTTCTTTATTAAAAAAATGATAGATTATATTTGACCTTACATTTACTCTAATTAAAATGTACTTATATCTTTTAAAAGAAAATTCCTTTTTATCACTCTATATTAGACTTGCACAGAAACATGTGTTCATGAGTTATCAAAATTTGAAAGATTAATTCATAGGCAATTCAGGCTAATCAAATATGTCATGAACTTCAGACTAGCCACTTACCATCATAGGTGCCAGTGATGTATAACTCTATCATTTGGACTTTCCCTAAAATTTTAAATGCAAGTATAACAATATAGTTTAAGTTTTATGATTTTGTCCATATTATTTAGCAAAAAAAGCATTATCCATAAATGGCAGATTAGAACATTAAATTCATTATATTTACAAAAAATATTTAGGGGCTGGAGAGAAAGCTTAGTGGTTAAGCGCTTGCCTGTGAAGCCTACGGACCCCAGTTCAAGGCTCGATTCCCCAGGACCCACATTAACCAGATGCACAAGGGGGCGCATGTGTCTGGAGTTCATTTGCAGTGGCTGGAGGCCCTGGTGTGCCCATTCTCTCTCTCTATCTGCCTCTTTCTCTATCTGTCTGTCGCTCTCAAATAAGTAAATAAAAATAAAAACTAAAACAAACATTAAAAAATTTAGGGCAATATAGCAAAAAAAGTAAAATACAAGATATATATTATACATTAATTAATTTTTAGAACTTTAAATCTTTTCATATATTTTCCTCAGAAACATAAAATTTATACTCTGTATTGCTACTTTAATTTTAGCATTTAACTATGTGAATAAATTTCTAATGAATATAATATTTTTCATATAGGAAGACATTAAGGTTCATATGAGAGAATTATTTGTTTTTATTAAAAATGGACCAAGAATGGAAGTAGCTTTTCTTGTTGAAAGGGAAATAGGATGATTTATCTCAGAAGATAAATTTTATTTTGAGCATAGTATCAAACCCATCCTGAGTCACTGCCTTGGAAACACAAGGCCTTCTTTGTTTCTGTTTAATCTATTTGTGACTATTATAGCTTAGTTATCAATTCTCCATTTAGAAAACATCTCATGACTCACCCTTTGATGGTTTTTGGCTCATTTTCTCATTCATATAAAGAGCAGAATATTTGCCAAAGCTTCATTTTAACAAGCTCAATATGTGTGCCAGAGACTTACCTACCCACTAATCCACATGGATATTTTACAGTGGTCCAATCAGTCTATTTGGCCATCATCACAGTAGGTATGAATGCCTAACCAATCCATAATCCTCAATGAGTTTTATTTTACTCTTTATTAAATTATTTTAAATAAGGATAAATCCATTGTATGTTAATGTAGATAAGATCTTATATACTATAATAAGAATAAGAGGTGATATGATCTTAACTATACTTAAGATTGCATCATCGTATCTATGAATAAAAACTCCTAACATTGCATACCTTGAATGAATAAAACTTTTGTTTGAAAATTACACTCCTCTAAAATGAAAAGGAAGGAAAACAAATTAAGACAGACCCAAAAGAAAGAATCCTTGAAAGCATAGGGAGAAGACTGTCACAGACAACTTCCTGGAGTGGGCATCAGAAGGAAATCAGTCTTGCCCTCTCCACGTCTCAGACACATAGTCTTCTGGGCCGTGAGACAACAAATGAGTCTATGTTGAATTACCTGTGCTCCAACATATTGTTTTGGCAGCACTAGAAAAATGATTATAAAAAATCACAAAATTATACATATGTTTATAATTTGTGTATGTACATCTATATGTTTTAGAGCATGGTGAATATATGGAAGGACAAAGACATTAAAAGAAGAATTTATCAGAAAAAGAGCTCTAAAGCTACACATATGGCATGTTTCCCTTATGTGTAGAATCTAGATGGAAAACAAAGATGATGAAAGTAAAAAGCAAATTATTTAAGAGGAGTAAAGGTACCTGTGAGAGAGGAAAGGGGTACATGAGAAGGAAATGGGGTATGCATATACGAAAGTACATTATATACATTTAAGACAATGCCATAAATTAGCCCATGATTTTGGGGCATCAGCTAATAGATAAACATCTACAGAATATTTTTAAGGGAGTTCATTTAATTTATTATCATACACTATAAAAAATTTGGGAACTTTACATGTTATGAACATTATTGTGAAATTAAAACTTTAACTACTTTTAGTCAGAATATTTTAGTTAATTACTTAGATGCTAAATATTCATTAATGCCTTTTGATGTCTTAAAAATTCTTAGTTCTAACCTGTGTATTAATAGGATTACATGCATATTTCAAATTAATATATTTCCTCAGAAAATTCTACTTTCTCTTATAAATTTTTATATTTCTTTTTCTTTCTTTTTTTAATTTTTTTTTATTTTTGAGGTAGATTCTTCCTCTGGCCCAGGCTGACCTGGATTCACTATGCAATCTCAGGCCTTATGGCAACTGTCCTAACTCTGCCTCCTGAGTGTTGACATTAAAGGCGTGAACCACCACGCCCACCTGAATTTTTATTTCTGAATTTCTTTTATTAGCTAATATCCGTCTGTATGTGTACTTGCATATTTTGAAATAAAACCTTAAAAGTATAACATTGCATTATACGACAGTTTTGGGGAAAAGTGTTTTTTTTGTTGTTGTTGTTGTTACTTAAAGCATTTAAAATTTTGCATGCTGGAAAATATTAGAAATCATGACAAAAAAAAACCTTTTTCTTAGTTTGAACAAAGTAACTTTTAATATTCATTTTTAATGTCCAGAGTTATATGTTTATGTTTTATACTATAAGGGTAAAGATAATGGTAATGGTGGTAAAACAGAAATTTTGGGGTTTCTTGTCAATATACCAATATATCAATGTACCAATCAAGTTTGAGTATCCTAAATTGTTATCCTATGAATTTAAAGAATTAAAATCCATAGACCAGAAAGTGAAGTTTAGAGAGACTTTATTAGGTTAAGAAAAGGAAAGAGGAGGAAGAACAGAGAGCTTCCGCCATGAGGGAGGAAAGGGGGAGGGGGAATAAAGCTCACTCTGCTATTCAAATTGGGGTCATTGATAGAGTCTAAATGGGGCTGAGCTAACCAGCCATGATATTAAGCATATGGGCTGAGCTTAACCAAACACCATATCAGGGTTAGTTTTAAACCTTCCAGTAACTCTCGTACCCGGGGAGGGGCTCAGGATGTTTTTGGAAAAACAGAAGTATGTAAGTCTTTTAGGCAAGAGATAAGGAGAAACAAGATTCTTCACTGACCTCTACCAAGCCCAAGGACATTCCTTCCTTTTACTTTTGGGGCCAAGTAATCCTAAATTCCTTCAGTTGGAATGGTAGTATAATTCAAGCATAAAACAAAAGTAAATTGTTACACACCTTAAATATGGGATAACAGGAGAACACTTACAAACAAATAGAAAAAAAGTACAAATACAAAGATTTGGAAGTAGGTGGTATTTAGAGAGATTAGCCTTTGTGTAGGCAGGGGAGAAAGGACATAGACTTCAATCCACCCTGGTGAGACTAAAAGGCAATTTCCTTCTGAACCTGTATCTGACTCATCAAAATGGCATTCAGATACAGCTCTGCTTTTTATGTACTGTTTTTTCCTCCTTAGAATTTCTAGTGTGCTTTTTATCCCACTGGTGGGCATACTCTGTTCTATTCTGTGCTCTTCTACCAGATCTACAAGACAATCAAGGTCCTCTATGCAGATTTAAACATAATCACAAAAGCTCTTTCTAAAGGTATGCCTAGTTTACATCCCCAAGAATGAATCAGAAACTCTGATCCAAGTCACTCTGTGGATCAGCTACTCAGGACTCAAACCAAGTTGGGAACTTTCTGCTTGAGTTTCTTCAAATAAATCGTGCTTACCTTTCTGCCTTCTCTGCACATGTCAACACTTTGTGGTCTTGAACTCACAGCAATCCTTCTACCTCTGCTTTCCAAGTGCTGGGATTAAAGGTATGAGCCACCACAACAGGCTCTTATAGCTGTCTGGAATGAGACTGGATCAGATGTGTGTTTTAGTCCTGCTAAAGCAGGTATCTCCTTTGGCTTCTGTCACTGGGTGACTGCCTGTTAAAAATAAGTATTGACTCAATATTGGTTTTGTAACAGATTTTGGGGGATTCAGGGAAAGTCCTTTTATTCCAGACCATGGGTTTTTAATCTGTAGTTGACAGAGTTGAAATAAACAGACTAAGAAGGAGAGATTATGAACTGTTAGATTTATTGACAGCAGTTGAGGGGAGTCAGTGAATTGAGGGAGGGGCCTAGACACACCTACATTGACTGAGAGCCCATGCAAGAAGTGAAGCACTGGCATGCAGGGAGATGTGAACGGGTTTTCAGGGAAATTGAAAAGAAAGTCCAGAACTTAAAAATCTGAGAGTAATAAGAAAGTAGAGAAAAAATACACACACACACACACACACACACACACACACACACACACACACCACATGTAAAATGTCCCTTCCCACTTTGGCAGCCAGATGAAATAGTCTTACCAGTACTGGGACCCCCAAGATTCAGTTGTTGAAAGAGATTAGCAGCAAGATTAGGAGGAAATAGAGAAATCCACCATCCCAATAAAACTCTGTTAATATTTTTATAGTGATGAGCTGTACCCTCAGGTTCAGGAGACTCTGAGAGAGAGCTGATTGGTCTGAATCCAGGGGACTGGCTGGAGAGGATGTCAACACATCTGAGTAGGAGAGAAGAAAGAGCAGATCAGGTGAGAGTAGATTGGATGCTGAATTCCTATTCTGCTGAAGCAGGTGGTGTGACTTCTCTTTTGATTTCCTCTTACGAGCCCACGCCTAAAATAAAGGTACCTAACTAATTTTCTCTCAGCCTCACATTATACATACCATCATTTATTTTGTTTTCTTCCTCAGCATCAAGTTAACAGTTACATGATTAATGATAGCTACCAAGTAAGTCTGCATGAATATAATACATAAGTTGGGTATGGTAGCACACACCTTTATTCCAAGCATTTGGGATGCTGGGGTATGAGGATTGTTGAGTCCCTAAGCAGGCACAGAGCTACAGAGTGAGTTACAGGTCAGTCTGTGCTAGACTGAGACACTACCTCAAAACTCTGCCCCCACCCACAAATAAAGAAATATGATACATTCTTATATTACTAAACAACATACCCTGTGAAATGCTACCAATAAATCTTCAGATTTATTTTGCTACTTAAGGCTATAAAAACAGAAAGTCTTACCTGATGATACTATCTCCAATCAGACTGTGTGCACTGACAAGGAACTTACTCTCATGAAATGATTAAATGATATTAGGAGAAATTAAAATTATTTCTTTGTTTTTTTAATATTTAATTTAATTTAATTTATTTATTTGAGAGAGAGAAAGAGGCAGATAAAGAGAGTGAGAATGGATGTACCAGAGCCTCTGGCTACCATAAAGGAACTTCAGATGCATGTATCACCTTGTTCATCTGGCTTTAGATGGTAGTGAATTGAACCTGGGTCCTTTGGTTTTGCAAGCAAGTACTTTAGCTACTAAGCCATTTCTCCAGCCCCAAATTATTTCTTTCTTGAAAGCCAAATGAAAAATGTAAAATTTTCATATACCACTTAAGCTATAACATATCTGAAGCAATACCTAAATTCTCATAGACAATAAATTCAAGGAATATAATTAAGGTTGTGTTATAATAATGTTATATTTTTTATTTGTAAAGAAAAGCAACACAATAATAACTGGGTATGATGTTTTTCTATTCTCATTGCTAAATTTAAAAATGTAAAATAAACTTGGCCAAGAGTGAGGTGCTTCTGGAGAGAGAATATTGCTTTCTTCAATGAATTCTCAAATCAAACATGCCACTTCTTATAACATACACTTCTTGTAAACAACCAATTTAATATTGCGCAAAATTCAGAGTCCCAAACACTATAACTTTCACCTGGGTCCTGAGAGATACTGTCAACAATAGACTTTGCCTTGTCTTAGGTGAAACAGTTGGGGTTTAAACAGAACTTCTGTTTGAGTCTTAACTCCCTCTTTTTTCCCCACAGTTCATCTCCTACATGATTCACATTTTCATGTATGGACTTGATGGTCCTATGTGACTAGCATAGAGATTAGTGGGTTAAAATAATTTCCCTGATTCTTGTTGCCATCTTCCATGCTGGTAGCAGAGGTAGGGGGTCTATTGGAACATGTATTCAAATAAGCATTTGCAATCAAGCACTAGTCTTTCCGTGACAAGATAAATTTTTATCTCATTTCAAACTGCCTAGGCTATCAACACAACTTTTTCTCTTGTCACAAAGAATTCTTTTATGCTGCAATTAGGATCAGTAAGATGTATCCAACTAAAAGTATAGCCAGTCTTTTGTTATGCCTCTATTCATACCTATGAAGCTTTTTTAAAATTTTCTATTCTACATTTTCTTATTCTGAATATATATTCAATGGACTGGGACATAAAGAATACAAACATAATGAAATATTATAGTTATAACTCAGACATCATTCCAAAGAGCCTAAGGCAGTAAAGAAACTTAAAAGGAATTTATTCAAAGGGAAGAAAAAGTAAAAGCAGAATCACTAGTGATTTTTTGTTGTTTGTTTGTTTGTTTGTTTTAATTGTTAGAGTTTCCTATCTTCATTGAATGTTTAGATATGTGGATAATGAATTGATTAGACTTTCCTTCATGAAAGGATGATTTGAACAAATGTATTCCAAGTGATTCTTCATAATTTACAAGACAGTAGTTTTGTTAAAGAAAAACTAATGTGAGGTAAATATTACCTCTTTCTTGAAGAAGATACAGCTTAACTGTTCTGGAGAAATGTTGAAGTAATTATTTATATTTTATTAAGTTGAACTCAATAATTTCCTGAAAATTACATAATCCGTATATAAAATATCTTAAGATATATGAACAAATGTATATCCCCCCTACTTTATTACATGTTTTAGCATTATCCATGCAATATTTATTACTAATTTGAAAGAACAAATAAATATATCTATTATTATGATAACTTAATCAAACTCCTTTTAACAATATGGACACAGCTACTCAAATGTAATTGAGAAATAAAATCTTGATACTTTTACTGAAATAGAATGTGCTTTCATAGTGTGGATGTTCATTTTCTATAACCATACTCTGTATAGTATCTATAGGAATGTGTCAATATTTTCTAGGACATCATCCTAGTAACCAGACAATTCCATTATATACATTTTGTTTATTGTTACATTTTTGAGATTGATTTTTAAAAATATTTATTTATATATTTATGAAAGATGTGTATTACATGTGAGGGCCTCTTGCCACTGCACATGAACTCCAATGAAGGTTCCACATTGTGCATCTAGCTTTATGTAGGTACTTGTGATGGTTAAGTTTGTGTCAAGTTGATCTGTTTAGGAATCTACAGACATTCTTCATAAGTGGGTCTCTGTGGTTGCTTCTAGGAAGGATTAACTAAAGTAAGAATCCTTCCCCCAGGGTGAGCCCTTCCCCCAGAGTGGGCGGCCCCTCTGGAGGGGAGGCTTTATCAAAAGAAGCTCTAGGAAGATAGGTATTCTCCTCCCCTCCCACCTGGCTACTAGTGCTGCTTGCTGCTTTCCAGTGTGGACTGAAGAGCAGCATCTCTCCAGGCCACCTCCATGCCTGCAGTGCCAGATTGGGACTGCTGACGTACCCAGCCTCCTGAACTGAGCAGCTACCAGGTTCCTTGACTCTCAAATCTGTAATCTGCTATTGTTGGACTGTCGTAAAATAATCCAATAAATTCTCCTTTAATACAATTCATTCTATTGGGTCTGTTCTTCTAGAGAACCCAGACTAATACAGTATTGGAGAATCAAAACCAGGCTTTCAGGTTTGTAAGCAATTGCCTTTAACTGCTAAGTTGTCTCCACAACCTAAGGCTGAAATTTATTTTTTTTTTAATAATAACTTCATTTATTTATTTGAGAGGAGATTGGGGCAGGGGTTAAGAAAGTGTGTTATGGGCATACCAGAGTTCGCTGCCACTGGAGATGTATTCTAGACACATTTACCACGTTATGTATCTGGCTTTAGGTAGATACTGGGGAACTGAACCCAGACTGTCAGGCTTTGCAAGCAAGTGCCTTTAACTGCTGTACCATGTCTGCATCCCAAAATTCATAAAGTCATTGTTATATGGATGTATATTCTCTCAAATATCCTTATATGCACTTAAAGGAAAAAAAAAACCCACAAGCTTCTTGATATTTTAAAAAATGTACTTTTCTACATTTTCTTCTGACACCAGACAAGCCCAGCCTCCTCAGCCATGTATGGCTAATTCACTGGCACAGTGAAGGAGATGGCACTGGTTGTCATCTTCCTCTTCATCTTTCCCTCGTCTCTGTTAAGGTCTCTGTGAATGCATCACACACATCTTGGCCTCCAGTAATGGACATCTCATTACCTATTGTTTTCATTCATATTTTATTTTGCTCATGTTCTTGGAAAGCTTTATATTTTGAGGCATCTTGTTTGATTTTCATAATACATATTGTTATGTAGATCCCAATATTCATTTCAGGGCATGAGCATGGGGGGGGGCATGCCGGGCACTGGCATCTCTGTAGAGGTAGACCTGACAGTTGGATTTGTAGGGCAGCTATCCTCATTCAGAGGTACTTTTGCTGGGGGGAAAAAAAGCACATGAAAATGAACTACAAAAATGGGGAGATAGGGATGGGGATAAAAGAGTTCACAGCAATGTCAGGAGAGCCAAGTGAGTCTCAAAGGATTCCTCCACTGCTGACTGCCGGTTTCCCATGTGACTCTTGTGGAACAGCATTTCCTCATTGAGAAAATAAGTGGACATACACAGCCTAATGCTTTCCTAGAGTAAATATTTCACATGCTCTATTGCTTTTGATTATGTCTGAGACATAAATTGCTCTACGTTTGACTACATCAATCTAGTACTCTTTGCCAAGGCGGTGTCTCTGTGTGAGCTGGTGTAAGGAAGAAGGATGGAGGCTAGGCCTGCTGTGGCTGGGCTGTAATCAGAGCAATCTGAAGGCTGAGGCTTCCATAACTTGGTTTTAACACAAACAGTGCTGCTATAAACATGATTTGTAGGCATCTCTCCAGAGTGAACTGATTTCGATTCTTTTGGGTATATTCTTAGCAGTGGACAACTTCAGGAAGACTCTTCTCAGGTGCCAAGGATGTAGACATCTACTTCTTTGCTTGATTGTTAGGCTGTCTTGCAGCCACCTGCCTACTCTTAATTTCTTATAATAAAAACCTTATTGCCTTCCACAGTGACTTTCATTAACAAAGCTGTGTTCCAAGTTAAATCAGTTCACATGGGGAAGCTAATATTTGTTGCTTCTCAAGATGGACATTTTCTACTAGGAAAACGTGTATGTACTACTGCTTTGGAGTTATGGGTGACAGAGTTGCCCTATTTCCTCAGGTGACATTATGCTCCATTAAGCAGATACTGATGTCTCTGTTTATCAGTTTGTCTCACCTAATATGGAACTTTAGCCTGTGAGACAATTATAGGGAGAGCAAGCACGACCTAGTATGTTCAGCTTGCTGCATCTGTGGTGAGATCTGTACGCCCAAAATGGAGGACCAGGTATAGGAATAGATTCCTATGCCTCATGGCTACTCTGGGATAAAGTTTCTGCAGTACTGGGCTTAAGATTATGACAGGTACCAGGAAGTTGACTCACTTCAGAAAAACACCATAACTCTAGTATGGTAGCAGGGGAGATGAAACCCCACCTTCTTGCCAGCAAATAGTAGGCATAAAATGTTCTATATTACTGAATTAAATGAGAGACAGGATGGTTTCTGCCAAAAATGTCACATGCTCACTGCTTATGTCATGATTTAATGGATTTTAATGGACATTTGTTTTTGTTTCCTCAGGACCATATCAAGATTTAAAAAAATATTATTAACTGTGTTCAGCGTACATTATTTTACTGAGGGGACAACTTGGAGATCCCAATGCTTCAATGTGAAAAGTGTACTTTCATAAGTAGGTATTCTATTGTATAAATATAACCACTATTTTTTTCATCTCTCTATTGATTGTTTCATGGGATTGAGTAGTTCTCATTTTTACTGCATTGTATCTTTTCTAAAATATATTTTATTTATTTATTTATCTGAGACAGAGAAAGAGGGATGGGAGAGGGAAAGAATGAGCCCACCAGGGCCTTTAGCTATTGCAAACAAACCCCTGATGCATGCACCACCTTGTTCATCTGGCTTATGTGGGTACTGGGGAATCAAACATAAGTCTTTTGGCTTTGTAGGCAAATCCCTTAACCACTAAGCCATCTCTACACATCTTTGTAGGTTACTGTGTACATTCATAAAAGAAAACCTTAGGTATAATCATGGAAATGAATTCCCTCTGTTATATTTCTACTTTCAAAAAAATTGCACTAACAATTTTCTGTTTTAATTTCCCTCTTAAACAAGTTACAGTGTATATTCCTACATGACAGTATATTACAATACATTTTTAAAGAAAAGTCTAGTGGTGAACTTATGATTTGTCTCTCCTTTGGCTCAACAATCATTTGATGCCCAAGATGCTGGCATACCTAATAAGCATCTAGAAGACCAGACAATGGGGGGGGGGAGATAGAAAACTGGACCCAAATGGCAATGGTAACCATAACATTCTGTATCCTAAAAACCAGGCCAAATGGTTGAAACTTCATCAGGTTCTTAGAGGGAATACCTGAATTATACAGTCCAGGAGAGGGTATGATGAAGACCAATCTTAATGTTCTCCTATTTCTTTCACTGTATGTATGTCTCTCTCTCTCTCTTCTCTTTATCTCTTTTATATTACCAATATTTCCCTTCTTCTTTCCCTTGGCATTGGCCTGTAACTCCAAGTACCAGCATGTGGTTAACATACACAATGAGCTGTTGATCAGAGAGACATACAAGGTTTCCCAAAAGAAGACAGAATTCTGGCAGAGTACTTGATGACCCACCAAAGGTTCATGGTAAGACGCTACTGCTGAAGATACCATAGGCTGTTGGTATGGAACAAGGAGTGACTTGGCTGTATTCCTGCAGAGAGTCAGTCCCCAAAGAGTTAGCACATCTAGTGCTAGAAGATGCAACATGAGCTACTAGAGGATAATGACCAACATCTGTCCAAGCAACTTGTGGTCTAAGCTACTCTGCAGCCAACAACCTGACATGATGCTCACCCAAGTGCAATAGTGGCACACAGCCATGGTGGGTAATCAGCTGCTGTTGATTTGGCTAACTGATCCACTCAGTGGGATGGAACCCATAGCTAGAGCTTGGAAACAAGTCAGAACCATATCCAAAAAACAAGCCTGCTCTTCATTATCAAGCTACCACCAATCATGGGCTACAAGAGGGATTACATCTATTCAATTATCTTTAAAATAATAATGGCTATCCTATTCATCTGGTGCTGACTTCACTCTCTGTTGGAGAATTTCCTTCTCTTTTTCAGATGGATGCAGATCCTGAGGAAAGAATCAGCCCATCACACCTCACCAGGGCCCCAACTGAAACCATAGAGTAACTGGGGAAGTGAGCAAAAGTGCTGCTTTCTTGGTGAACCTGGTACCAGCACAAGGGTGAAGGAGACAGACACAGAGAACGCTCAACTCTTACCAAACCAGATGGGCAGAGACACAGAGGCTCTGAAGACCTCATCACTGAACTTGACCTAAAATGAACCCAACATGGCTCAGGGAAATTCACAGAAGAGGGGACAGGAAGATTGTTAGAGCTACATGTTGGTACATTATGCACAGAGATATTGCCTCTTACCCATAACTGATGGCTAATCCCACAATGCATAACTCATGTCCCCAATGAGGAGGGTCCCTGTGGAGGCGGGAGGACAGAGAGGTGGCTAATGATGGTACCAACATGGCTGAATATAACTGTACATAAATAGTAAAAAAGAAGAAAAAACATAGTATGTATATTCACTTTCTCTTGGATAGAATATTTTGTAGATATTTCTTAAAGTCAGTTGGTCTCTGATATAATTTATCTCTGAAATATGTCTCCTGATTTTTACTTTGAATGACCTATCTCAAGATGTGTGGAGAGTCTTGGGGAGAAATTCATAATGGCAATCTCCACTTATTTATCGGTAGTCCTGCGTTGCCTAGCTGTAGTAGTCCCCTTTGCATTACACTTGTGACCCTGTTATGTTTCAGAGGCAGTGATATTGGTCTCCTTGTTGTACAAGTTATGATTTATACCAATTTTAGAGTTCAGTGTATCAATATTTAAGCAATAAAGTGAAGAAGAAATGAAGAAAGGAGGAACAGAGTATAGTAGAATGAAAGTTATATGAGATGAATGTCTGAGAGCCAGTAGGGAGACTATATTAGATGTAAAAATATTTTTCACATGTGGAAAAATGAGGGATAGTTATAATGCCTATTTTGGTGAGGTATAGCTTAAAACAGTGCATTAATTATTAATATGTGAAATAGCATGTAGTTATCAAAATAATCAGTTAGAAACAAAAAATTAAACTTCTAAAATGTTAGGAAAAAAGACAAAAACCAAACCAAAAAAGGAAAAAAAAACTTTACAAACTATTTTTAAAAATTACAAAAAACAGTGATTGGAGTGGTAAAAACTTTGGAGAGTTTCGTTGGTTTGTTTGTTGGCTGACTTGAAAGATCCCATAGTTTTTAACATTCTAATCACTGTTCAAAGGCAAAAGTCCAAAGTCTTGTCCAAAATCCAAGAGAATTTAATTCTATATGCCCTGTAAAGTTAAAATTCATGCTATATGTATTCCCTCTCCTTTCAAAAAACATTACATTCTCATAACCTTGAGCCTTCTTTTGGTTGGGCCTTAGTCTCAAGAGATCCTTCCTTTTGTCCCAATGCAGAGCAGCTGTCCAATTTTTAATGGTGTTAATCTCTGTTGCAAAGTGCCTTAATAGCTGAGCCATCTCCCTAGCCCCTAATGGTGGTAATCCCTTTAAATATTGCAGGGGAAGGGGATGTGGTCTCTGATCCCAGTAAATGAAGCTTATTTACATTTTCTTCCATGCCAATATTTATATTTTTCGTATTGTTGTCTATACTTTGCTTTCCTTCATTAGAAATCTGAACAGGAACAACAAGGAGAAAGAAACCAAAACAAATGCTATGCTTTTCTGCCTTTAAATTTCCTTTCCAAATCATGAGTCCTTTGCTTTATATGTTTTATTTTATTTTTATTTATTTGAGTGCGTGAGAGACAGAGAGAGAGAGACAGAGAGAGAGAGAGAGAGAAACAATGGTCACAGGAATGCCTCCAGCCACTGCAAATGAACTTCAGACATTTGGGCCACCTTGCGCATCTGGCTTATGTGGGCACTGGGGGATCTAACCTGGGTCCTTAGGATTCGTAGGCAACTGCCATAACCACTAAGCAATCTCTTCAGCCCAGTCCTTTAGTTTTAAATTTACCTTTGAGGCATTTTCCGCTACCCCATAGGTACTCACTAAAGCTTTTATGACCCCACAGGGACTACCATACCCAACTGAGGAGGGCCTCCAGGGCAATGGGAGCTGAGGTGAGGTGACAATAGTTTATAACCTCTTATAATATTATACATAATATGAAAAATATATAATTTAAAAGGAAATTTATTTTGCTTAAGTTTTCTGGACTCTTGAAGAGTGTACACATTTTCTTTGTATTATTACATGAACTGTTTTTATTCCACTTTCCAATAAAGTTAGTTTTTCTCTCTGAAAATTCAAACCTAAGCCTTCACTATCCACATTTAATCTGTGCATGTATACCTCCTCACAATTTGTATTAATGGTGCCTTTAGTCTAGAGGTGAGGGCTCATTTTCCTCCCCTTGAATATGACATTACCCAGGTAAACTGCTTTGATCAGTGTTTGAAAAGATGAAGGGAATAGAAGCTCAAAACTTCCTAAACCCTGCTATCTTCTCCTTTGCTATTGTCATTTGGACCATTATTACTGCTCCTTTGTTAAAAGAAAAAAATGGCAGCTTAGAATATTGGAACTATGTGGGCCTGTAATTTTATCAATCCTATTAGCACCTAATACAAAATGAGGCTGTGGCCTGGGGAGATTGCTCAGTGGTTAAAATGTTTGCCTGAAAAACTTATTGACATGGGTTCAAAACCCAGAGAGAGAGAGAGAGAATGAGTGTGCCAGGGCCCCCAGTAGCTGCAAATGAACTGGAGATACATATATTTTGTCCAGGGCTGTCAGGCATTACAAGCAAGTGATTTTAACCCTAAAGCCATCTCTTCAGTCCTGCAAATTCATTTTTGCAGAAAAAATGGCTCAAATGATAGAACTTTATCAATTTGTAAGCACATGAAATATTTTCATACAAAAATCTATTTGAAAATTATGATATTAAAGCTTCCAATAAGTAAAACAATCAGCATAAACATAAAAATCATGATACTATTTATTGGGATTTCACATGCGAAATTTTCTACTTTTTTATTTTTTTATTAATCAGTTTTGTATTCAGCAAATACAGTCAGTTTGGTACCATTATTAGGCTCATCCATGATCTACCCCCTCCCCTCGGCTCCTCGTTGTTGAGGTATATGGGTCTTGCATTGTGGAGTTAGCCCACAGTTTTGGGTAGGATAAATGTCTCTGCATATCATGACCCAACATGTGGCTCTGACATTCTTTCTGCCCCCTCTTCCGCAAAATTTCCCTGAGCCATGTTGGGTTCATTTTTGGTCTGCTTCAGTGATGAGGTGTAAAATTTTCTATTTTTAGTTGTGTTGTTTAATCACTATTAAAGTTTGAAATCAGGACTGGAGAGATGGCTTAGGGGTTAGAGCACTTGTCTGCAATGCCTAAGTACCCATGTTTGACTCTCCAGGTCCCATGTAAGCTAGACTAACAAAGTGACACAAGCACACCAGGTTGTACATATGCACAAGGTGGTGCATGCATCTGGAGTTCAATTGCAGGGGCTGGAGACCCTAGCATGTCAATTCTCTTTCCCAGCCTCACACTCTTTCACATAAAAAAAAAAAAATGAAATCTTCTCATTTTGTTGAAACACTATAACACAGTTTGTTTTTGTGAAAGACTTAACTTTTTTGTTTGTTTGTTTGTTTTGTTTTGTTTTGTTTTTTCCAGGTAGGGTCTCATTCTGGCCCAGGTTGACCTGGAATGAACTATGTAGTCTCAGGGTGCCCTTGAACTCTGTGCAATCCTCCTACCTCTGCCTCCTGAGTGCTGATATTAAAGGCATGTGCCACCATGCCCAGCAAAAGACTTAACTCTTGTGGATGGTTTTAAATTAATGACCAATTTAAAGACAAAATTTTGTATGGATTTTATGTAAAAAATGTGTAGCTTATTCAAATTTTTTTATTACTTATGTATAGAGTGTGCATATAGGTACATTGGTACCATCATTAGACTCTTCCTTGTCCTCCCCCCTCCAAAGGTACACTCCTCTTTAAGGAATGTGGGTGGTGCATTGTGGGAGTAGCTATCAGTTGTGTGGAACAGGCAATTTTTCTGTGAATAATGTCCAAACTTGTGATTCTAACCATCTTTCCACCCCTTCTTCCATGAATTTCCTAGAGACATGTTGGGTTCATTTTAGGTCTACTTCAGTGATAAGGTCTTGGGAGCCACTGTGTCACTGGATATCTGGTTTGGTAGGAGTTGAGTTCTGTCTATTTCTCTCTCCTTCACCCTCGTTCTGATGACAAGTTCACCAAGAAAGCAGCACTCTTTCTCATTTCCTCACTCTATGATTTCAGCTGGGACCCTGGTGAGGGGTGATGGGCTGATTCTATCCTTAGGTTGTGTGTCCAACTGTAAAAGAGAAGCAAATTCTCCAGTAGAGAATGAAATAAGCACCAAATAAATGGGAAAACCATTCTTGTTTTAGAGAGAAATGAATAGATGTAGACCCTCTTGTAGTCCAAGATTGGTGGGAGCTTGATGTTGCAGAGGATGCTCATTTTCTGGATATTTCTGACTTGTCTCACAGTTTCAGCTATGGGTTCTGTTCCAATGAGTGGATTCATTAGCCAAATCAAGACGAGTTGGTTACCCACCATGGCTTTGTGCCTCTATTGACTTGTGTGAGCATCAGGTCAGGTTGATAGCTGCTGAGTAGCTTAGACCATGAGTTGCTTGGACAGATGTTGGTCATTTTCCCCCAGTCACTCATGCAGCATCTTCTGGCACTAGAGGAGCTAACAGTCTAAGGACTGACTCTCTTCCAGATTCTAGCCAGGTCAATCCATGTTCCGTACCAACAGCATGTGGTGTCTTCAGCAGTAGGGTCTTACCATTAACCTTTGGAGGATCATAAAGTACTCTGACAGAAATCTGTCTTCTTTTGGGAAATTTTGTAGGTCTCTCTGATCAACAGCTCATTGTGGATGTTAACTGCATGCAGGTACTGGGAGTTACAGGTCAGTTCCAAGGGAAAAGAAGGAAGAAAAAGGTAGGTAATATAAAAGAGACAGAGAGAAGAGGGAGAGAGAGATACAAACAGGAGAAGATTAAGGTTAGTCTTCATCGTACCTTCTCCCAGGCCTTGTGACTCAGGTGCTCCCTCTAAGGAACTGATGAAGCTTCAACCTTTTAGTCTTTCAGGATATAGGATTTTATGGTACTGTTTCCATTTGGGTCCAGTTTTGTTCAAGGCATGTGGGAGCTAGGGATCTGCTTGGATATGAGTTCTTTTACATTCAATCATTCTAGTTAGAAATTAGTTTCTTCCAGGTGTATGGATGACTTTCTAAGCTTTTAAAGGATGTCTGCCATTCTATGTCTTATGACCCCTTACAAAATGATAGATTTTTCAAACTACAACAATCCCTTATCTATGTTTTTCTAGCATCTGACTTCCAAATTCAATTTTAACATACTTACAGGATTAGATCATACTCATACTCAGAATAGTTTCTCTTTCAATTAACTTAAGTCAGCTGATTTGTAAACTTAAACACACCCCCAAATCAGATGACATTTTCAATATACCATAATAAAGTTGCATAAATGAAATTTCATAATTTTTCACATGAACCACTCATACTCAAGGGGAGTAGTTTCCAGTGGTCCTGTGTGCCAGAAAACAGAAATTTTGTGAGTGGCCTTAGTAATACACAAACTAAAGTCAAACGTGTCTCTACCACAAATATTTCTCTATGATTACTATGTGTTCAGAGCATTTTTCTTCTCATTATGCCACTCAAATGGGATTGAAGCTCAAGTTAAGAGAATTAATAATGTTACAGTTTTAGAAACCATTATTTCTAAGTAACCAAATTCTTGCCAAATTATTTCATAGGAAATGTATGATGTTTTCAAAAAGTCTTTTTCTTCCTGATAGTAAGGAATAGTTTTAGACATTTGAGAATCTTACTGTAAAAATATAAAGTTAAGCACTAGATCATGAACCCATTCATTCTAGCTATAAATATTCAATTCACCTTTAATGCAGTTGCCCATATTGAACAGGAAATAGAAGGTTGAATCTGAAAATTGTAAATTTACAATCAAATTGTGTCTTTATCAACATTCATTTATTATTTAAACTTAATTTTAGATTTTGGCATTTAATTACTATATATGTTTAAGGAATTCTATTTAAGATATGGTGAACTGCGGATCATTTTAGAACTGAAAGTGTGGGAGTCTATCAGTATACCAAGACACACAGGATTTAAGTCCCAAGCCTTGAGTGTGGAGCCTCATATGCAGGTTGCAGTTCCCAACATCATCTGTATTGCCCCCAACAAAGCATCAGCAATACTCAGTAAGAAGCAACATGATTAGAGCCTTGAGAAACTTTGTGAGAAAAGCAAGTACCTGGCTGATGTTATGGATTTCTTCATCTTTTCTGACTAATTTTCATCAAAATATACTTTATAAGCTATAAGAATATCTAAACAATAGTCATTATGGCTTAGTGAGTTTATATTCACCAGTTTCCTACTAGGAGTATATTTATTCTTTGGCTCTGATTTACAATGCCTTTGTAAGTGAGGCATGTTCATTGGATATAGCTCTTGTTTTGCAAACATGTGAAAAATCTGTGAATGAGAATTGATGCGTTAAAGGCCATTTGTACTTAGGGTCTCACTGAGTGATTTTCCTATGATTGTGTTGGTCTTCTGGTTGGTCAAATTATTGGTAGACTGTTTTCCCTCCATTACCAGGTCTCCTCTGTTCATATGTTTCTTTCATGAAATGCATCAACACCTTTGTTCTTGTGATCAGTATGTCTTTCTTGTTTCTCTGTCTATGGGATTACTTGAAGAACTTTCTACATTGATGTCTGTGTTGTGATAAATTGCTGTAATTTGTGCAGGTCTTTAAATATTCTTATTTTTACATGAAGCACAGCAGTGATATACATATATACAAACATATATTAAAGAAAATATTCAAAGAACCAAAACTTCCAGTTACTCTGAGAAATGCTTAGATACTAACCCTATGAATCCTTTAGATAGAAAAAAGGTACTTGAGATAAAGTCTAAAGGAGAAGACATTTTATTTAATGAAATCATATACCTGAGAATTTCCTGAATATAGAGAAAAAATTAAACATTCAAATTCACTTGGATTTATGCTACCCAGGAATTTTGCTCCCTTAACAAATATGATCTTTTGATGACAGTGGAAGGCTTATTTAGCCTCTGTGAAAGATATTGATGTTTTTCATTTGTGTCCTCAATCTGTTTTAGGGATAATGGCACTAAAGTACTATTTAGGGAAAATGTAGTTTGTAGATTTTTTTGGGGGGAGGTGTGTTAAAGGAATACACATTTAAGTATTAAAGTCAGAAGGGAATGGAAAATGGAGAAAGGGTAATATAAGAATTAGAAGGGAATCATATGGCTTAGAGGCATGGAAAGCACTTGTTCCATATGATATATTAGTTTGACATAAAGGCCAAATATATGTATATATGTATATATATATTTTTCTAGAGGATTATATGAATTATAAAATAAGGATTCATCAATTAAAATGCCAAAGTATAAGTATTAACCAAAAAAGAAAAATATTAGAATGAGCATTAAAATAAAATAGATGGTATTTACATTCAGTGAGTATTTCTTCCTTGTTTATAAGATACAGTTTTTCCCTGCCCTTGAATTCACATTTTTATAGGTTTGTGGTGATACTGGGAATGGGCAGGGAGTGCTACAATCATTAATTTAAACAGTTACTTCATCATGTGCTTGCAGAGAGAAGGCTTTCTATGGTTGAAGACTACTTTCTTCCAGATGTCCACTGTCTAATTTCATCAGGTTACAAATTATAAGGCTATCTTTGGTGCTTTGGGAATCAGATTACCACAATCCAGCTTTCTGTGACTAAGTATCTGGTATAGTATGGAATTCTCATTCACCTTGGTTTACCTTTAATCATCCATCAAGATACTATAAGTTCTTCCATGAATGTCATACCATCCTGCACAACCCACTCTTGCAGTGTCAGGGGAGCATGAAAAGGCCTTCAGAAAGTCTTAGGTTCAGACTTCATTACCCCAGTTCTGCTGCCGTTGCCACCATCTGTGATAATTGCAGTCATTTTCTCCATCATAGTACTGCACCATGTTTCATGTTCTTTAGCATACTTCCTCTAATCCAGATTATTTTCAGATCTACACAGTGGTATGGGGAATACCACATATTGCACAACTTATGTTCTCAGTTTGCTGTGCTTCATTCTTCTTTCTTTCTTGCCATGTAGAAATTAGCCCCAGTTCTAGACCTCCAGCAGTGAAGTCTATCTCTTATCTGCTGATGCAGGATTCCAAATGTCCTTCAGTTCTTCTTTTACTAACAAGTGAAAACATCATTATCTCTGAAATGTTACCCAATATCTCTATGCCATGTATGAAGGGCCCCTGGTTCATAAGTATTCCACGTATAGTGAACTATATATCATGGTTCACATATATTGTATTTCTACGTGCCAAATTTTATGTGTTGCTAATTTTATATCTATATCCTAATAAATTATAAAAAATCAGTACATCAAGAAATATAATGACTGGGCATAGTGGCACACACCTTTAAACCCAGCACTCAGAATGAAGAGGTAGGAAGGTCACTGTGAGTTCGAGGCCATCCTGAGACTACATAGAGAATTCCAGGCCAGCCTGAGCTAAAGTGAGACCCTACCTAGAAAAGCCTATATATATATATATATATATATATATATATATATATATATATATATATATATAGAGAGAGAGAGAGAGAGAGAGAGAGAGAAAGAGATGTGTCTTAAAACTGGTTCCAACCTGATCCTTAATTTTTTTTCACTTTATTTTCCCTCATCTACTTCTTTACTCATATGAAGCCTACTTAATCAAGGTGGATGATGCTTTTAATGTGTTGTTGAACTGGGATTGTGAGGATTATGTTCAGGATTTTTGCATCTAAATTCATCAGGGAAATAGGCATGTAGTTTTCTTTTCTTGTGGCATCTCTGCGTGGTTTTGGTACTAGGGTGAAACTAGCTTCATAGAAGGAGTTGGGAAGATTTCCCTGTTCTGTGATTATGTGGTACAATTTGAGAAAAATTTGTTTCAGTTCTTCCATGAAGGTTTGACAGAATTCAGCTGAGAAGCCATCTGGTCCTGGATTCTTCTTTCTGTGGAGGTTCTTGATTACCCTTTCAATCTCAATGGGTGTGATAGGTTTATTTAGGAGACTGATCTGTACCAAGTTTAATTTTGGCAGGCCCTATGTGTCTAGGAATTTATCCATTTCCTCAATATTTTCCAGTTTTGTGGAGTAGAGGTTTTTGGAATAAGTCCTGATGATTCTTCCAATTTCACTTATTTCTTTTGTGATCTCTCCTCATTCATTTCTACTTTTTTTTAATTTGAAGAATCTCTTTTTTCCCCTTTGATCAAATTAGCCAGGGGTTTATCAATCATGTTTATTTTTTCAAAGAACCAGCTCTTTGTTTCATCAATTTTTAAAATTATTTTCTTAGTTGCCAATTCATTAATTTCTGCTCTGATCTTAATTATTTCTTTCCATCTGGACCTTTGTGGGTTGAATTCTTGTGCTCTTCTAGTGCTATTAGATGGATGGTTAGGTTACTGAATTGGGATCTCTCTGTCTTTGTTATGAAGGCATCTGGTGCTATGAGATTTCCCTTGAGGACTGCCTTCATTGTGTTCCATAACATTTGGTATATTGTGTTCTCATTGTCATTCATTTCTAGAAATTTTGCAATTCCAGTTTTTATTTTGTATACTACCCATTTATTGTTTAAAAGTGTGCCATTCAGTTTCCAGGAGCTGATGGGATTTCTGGCACATCTTTTGTTGTTGATTTCTAGCATTATAGCATTGTGATCTGATATCATGCAGGGAACTATGTTGATCTTCCTATATATAGGGAGGCAAGCTTTATGACTCATAATATGTTCTATTTTAGATAAGGTTCCATGGGCTACTGAGAAGAATGTATAGTCTGTAGATTTGGGGGAGAATGTTTTTTATGTCTGTTAGGTCTAATTGATCTATAGTTTTTTTGAGCTCTCTTACTTCCCTGTTAATTTTCTGTTTGGATGATCTATCTATTGCTGATAGCAGAGTATTGAGTTCCCCAACTATGATAGTGTTGGTGGTTATTTCTGTTTTGATGTGAAGTAGGTTTTGTTTTATGAATTGTGGTGCACCTGTGTTTGGTGAATAGTGTGATGACTGGTGATATTGTTTTTTTGGATCGTTTATTTGATAACTAAGTTGTGGCGTTCTTTGTCTTTTTTGATTACTTTTGGTTTGAAGTCTATTTTCTTCAATATTAGTATAGCTACACCTGCTTGGTTCATATTTCCACTTGCTTGTAATATCATTTTCCACACTTTCACCCTGAGAAGGTGTCTGTCTTTAGTGGTGAGGTGGTTTTCTAGAAGACAGCAGATTGAGGGGTCTAATTGTCGGATCTACTTTCCATGCTATAGGTATGAGAAAAGACTTCCTGAAAAAAACCCTAAGGCTCAGGAAATTAAACACTCAATCATTTGTATCTCAGGAAGCATAAAAGGTTTTTCACAGACAAGCATACAATAAGCAGAGCTAATAGCTTACCCACAGAATGGGAGAAAATTTTTTACCAGATACACATTGGACAGAGACCTAATTTGTAGAATCTACAAAGAACTCAATAACCAAAACAAGGAAAATCCAAACAACCCACTCACAAAATGGGGCAGACAACTGCACAGGGAGTTCTCAGAGGAAGAATTACAAATGGCAAAAACACACTTAAGAAAATGTTCAGCCTACCTAACCATCATATCTGTCCGAGATACTGACGTACTTTATAAACATCTTGAGGACTAGACAATAGGGATGGTGGGGCAGGAGGGAAAGGTACTGCGGGGGGGGGGACAAAACTGGACCCAAATGGAAATGGTAACATGAAATTCTACATCCTAAAAGGCATACTAAAAAGTTAAACCTTCATCAGGTGTTTGGGGAAAACACCTGAATCACAGGGTCCTGGAGAGGGTATGATGAAGACCATTCTCCATCTTCTCCTGTTTCCTCTCTCTATCACCACCTTTCTTTCTCTTCTCTCTTTCTCTTTTTTATTACCTATATTTTTCTTCCTTCTTTTCCCTTGGCGCCGACCTGTAACTCCCAGTACCAACATGTGGGTAACATCCACAATGAGCTGTTGATCAGAGAGTCCTACA
Source organism: Dipus sagitta (assembly GCA_036346955.1). Lineage (NCBI taxonomy): Eukaryota > Metazoa > Chordata > Mammalia > Rodentia > Dipodidae > Dipus > Dipus sagitta. The sequence goes on along the minus strand of CM070779.1, from coordinate 113,602,593 downwards.
AGGTTTCCTGAAAGAAGACATAATTCTGTCAGTGTGATTGATGACACACCAAAGGTTAATGATAAGATCCTACTGCCAATGACACTGTTAAGACAGAACCTGGAGTGACCTGACTAGAAACTGGAAGAGAGTCAGTCCCCAGACCGTTAGCTTGTCTAGTGCCAGAGGGTGTTACATGAGCAACTGGGGGAAAATGAACAACATCTGTCTAAGTAACTCATGGCCTGAGTTTCTCAGTAGCAATAAACCTGAGATACTCACACAAGTGCCATAGTGTCACACAGCTATGGTAGATTGCCAACTCTTGATTTGGCTGATGGATCCACTCAGTGGAACAGAACCCATACCTGGAATGGGCAAACAAGTCAGAACCATATCCAAATATGAGGTTCTCTCCAATATCAAGCTCCCACCAATAGTGGGCTACAAGAGGGCCTACACCTATTAAGTTCTCTCTAAAATAATAATGAGTATCCATGTATCTCGGACTGACCTCACTCTCTGTTGGAGAATTTGCTTCTCTTTTTTTCAGATGGTTGCAGAACCTGAGGAGAGAGTCAGCCCATTGAACCTTGCTAGGGCACCCAGCTGAAGCCATAGTTAGTAGGGAAATGAACAAGAAATGCTTTCTTGGTGAACCTGGTATAAGCACATGGGTGAAAGAGACATATACAGAGAATAGTTGCCTCCTGCCAAATCAGACATCCAAATCAGATAGAGGCTCCCAAGACCTCATCACTGAAATAGACCTGAAATGATCCCAACATGGATCAGGGACATTTTCAGAAGGGGGTGGGGTGAAGAGCCCCCTTAGAACTTAACTTAGAGCCATAAATTGAGTCATTATACACAGAAATGTTGCCTCTCCCCTATAACTGATGGCCACCACCACAATGCAAGACCCACAGTCCTCATGCAGGGATGACAGGGAAAACGCTAATGATGGTAACATTATTATGTTATATGTATACACACTATATACATAACTATATACATAACTAATAAAAATATTTAGGGTTAATTGTGAGTTTTGATTTAATCCCTGCCATATTGTGGTTGTTTTTATGGTTTGGGGTTTTCTTCGACTTTTTTTTTTTTTTTTTTTTTTTTTTCGAAGTAGGTTCTCACTTTGGTCCAGGCTGACCTGGAATCAACTATGTAGTCTCAGTGTGGCCTCAAACTCTCAGTGGTCCTCCTACCTCTGCTTCCCAAGTGCTGGGATTAAAGGTGTGCACCACTACACCTGGCTGGACTATGTAGTTTTTTGTGCCTTCTCTGAGTTTGGTTATTGTAATCTGCTTCTTGTAGGCACTTGAAGTTTGTTATTTGATTCTTCTCTGTGGGGGATTCCCTGGTGTACTCTCTGCAGGTTTGGCTTTGTGCTCATGTAATTGTAAAGCTTAGTTTTATCATGGAAAGTTTTTCTTCCTCCATCTATTATGAGGGATGTTTTTGCTGGGTAGAGTAGTTTGATTTGGAAGCCATAGGGTTTTAGACTTTGCAGTGTTACATTCCAGGCCCTCTGGCTTTCTGGATTTCCATTGAGAAGTCTGAAGTAATTCTGATGGGGTTACCTTTACAAGTAATGTGTTATTTCTCCATAGCTGTTTTTAGGATTTTCTCTTTGGTATCAGTGTTTAGAGTCTTAATGAAAATATGTCTTGGAGAATTTCTCCTTTGGTCCAGTCTGTTTGGAGATCTGTTAGCTTCTTGTAACTTGATGGGAATTTTTTTTTTTTTTTTTTTAGAGAGTAGGAAAGTTTTCCTCAATAATTTTGCTGAATAAGTTCTCCATGACTTTGGTCTGAATTTCTTCCCCTTCTGGTATTCCCATGATCCGAATGTTGGGACATTTAAATGTATCCCACAGTTCTCATGTTCCTCATGTTCTGTTCACAAAAATTTTTGAACTTATTGAAACTTTTGGACTCACGAACTGTTTCTTTTGCTTTGCCTTCCAGTTCCAAGTTTCTATCATCCACATGGCTGACTCCATTCTTGAGAGCTTCTATAGTTTTGGGCTTGTTCAGTTTGGTTTATATTTTTTAAAAATTTTTGTGTTTATCATATTTATTTAAGAGCGACAGACAGAGAGAGAAAGAGGCAGATAGATAGATAGAGAGAGAGGGAGAGAATGGGCAAGCCAGGGCCTCCAGCCACTGCAAACGAACTCCAGACACGTGCACCCCCTTGTGCATCTGGCTAACGTGGGTCCTGGGGAATCAAGCCTTGAACCGGCGTCCTTAGGCTTTACAGGCAAACGCTTAACCGCTAAGCCATCTCTCCAGCCCACGGTTTATATTTTCTACTGCTTTTTTTGTGTATAGTTTCCATCCCTCTGTCAAGTTCCCTTTTAACATCATTTTTTGATTTTCTTATTGCTTCTTGGATTTCAACCTTGCATTTCATTATGTCTTCATTGAGCTTATCCAGCTGGTTATTGAGGTCTTTTTTTTTCTCTCTCTCTCTCTCTCTTTCAGATTATTTGTCTTTGGAACCCTTCCTGCTTCTTTTCTGTTAGGTCTAATCTAGTCAGAATAGCATTCATTATTCATTATTGGCCCTTTGTTGATTTTCTGTAAGTTATGATATTTGCTTGGTCAGGGTTGCATAGCTTGTTTCTTCATTTGGGGGCTCCAATCCCACTGTATGTTCTGTATTGATTAGAGATATTCATTGTGGGATTGGGAAATATTGTTGGATTTACTTGCACTTGATTTTTCGTGTTACTCCTTTTGTGCTGTGATTTACCCATCACAGTGTAGGAGTCTTATTTAGTTTAGGAGGAAGTTATAGTTTACCTTAATGTGTTTGATTGGACTAGGCTTCTGGTGGCCATGGGATCTGCCTGCTCAGAGGGAAGGAGCCAGCGAGGCACTATTTGGGGCCCAGGGACCTGATGAAGGGGCTTGTTGTTCCATGGTTTGGGGTATGGGACTGCGAGGTCAGGTGGTCTGAGGGGCTAGGGGTAAAGGGAATGGGACAAAGCAGACTGATGTCGGGGCTGGGCCGCAGGTGTGAGGGGGAATGGGAATGTGTGGTGGTTCCAAGATGCTGAGGGGTGAGGAGGTGGGAGAGTGGGTCCCTTGGGCCCTTGTACCAGGGGGTGAATGGGTCTGCTGGGTCCTGTGACAAGGCAGGGTCGGAATATGGGGATATCATGTAGGAGGGTTCCCCTGGGGGAACACTAGCCTGCTGGCTTGGATCCATGCATAGGGGTGGGAGGGGCAGCAGCAAGTGGGATGGTGTTCACGTGTGGCGGTCCCCTTGGGGAGTACAAGCCTCCTGGCCTGCATTTATGCACAGGGGTGGAGTGCAGAGGTGAGTGGGACAGCTTTGTTGTGTGGAAGTCCCCTGGGGGAGTGCTAGCCTGCTGGCTTGGGTCTGTGCATGGTGGCGGCAGTGGGGTGGTAGTGAGTGAGGCAGCACTTGCTCTGTGGAGCTATGCTGGCCTGCTGATCTGGGTCCACTTAGCCTGTGGTTAGTGCAGGAAGGACCTGTGGCTAAGACTATGACTAGGAGAGCTACTTGAGGGGATTGGGGGTCTTGTGGGCTACCTGAGAGCATGGTAGTCAGTGGATTCCCTACTTTGCTCCTCTGTGCCCTGCTACTGGAGACCTGCTAGGATCTGCAAACACCTAAAGACCTCAATGAACCCTAAAGGTCTTGCCTTTCCTTCCCTGTTTGGTGAGGCATGGTTAGGCGGACACCATCTTGACGCCATCCAACTCACCTACTTCTTTATTATGAGTCTCTTATCTGTGGATTTTGGAACCTGTCATCATGAACTTTTTAGACAATACTGAAGTTTTAAAAAAAATATATATATATACATATATATACACACACACACACACACATATATGTATGTGTATGTATGTATGTATGTATGTATGTATTTAAAAATTGCTTTATGTCTAGAATTAATTTTATGGGAGTTTACATGTTTGCATTACTAAGCCATCCAACCTAAGAAAGTTGATTATTTATTTAGTCTTTTAAAAGTCTCTTCATCAAGAATTATTAATTAATGAAAGATTGCTTATATGTATCACCCTATAAATTTGTCATTCTTTACCCTTATTATATATTGACGTTTAAGTAACATTTTAAGTTAATTTTTATCTGTTTGTCTTGTTTATAGGGTTCGATTGACATATTTATTTAGAATCCAAGAGTATAGCTTAACTTACGTGCTTGCAATTGCTTTTATTGGCTGATTTGGGGGCACTACAATTTAAAAATCAATAAATTCATGGACATTCTGTAGAAAATATGTATTCAAAGAGAGATAAATACAATTTATCATTGCTTTTTGGGTGATCATAGAAAATTATAACTACAGGAAGAAAATAATAAACTCTGTGGTAAAACCATTTCAAGTACAACAAAGAGATTATACTCTACATAGCACAAAATGCATATAAGAAAATTAACAAAAGATTTGCATCTAGAGGCAACATATAGGTAATTGTGTTAAAGAGCTTAACTAAACTATTGATTTTTTTTTTCTTTTTGATGCAAAATGGAAGACCAAATCTTCTCTAGCTTGAAAATTCATGAGAGAAAGAGTAGAAACAAATAGACTTGGAAAAGTACTCCCAGATTCTAACAAAATAACCCAGAAAATTAAAAACAAAGGGTATACTTCTGATATGACATAGTAAAATTATGCCTCAAAACTATAAAAAGGAAAATAATTTTTACATTAAAACTATAATTCATATTGTAAATGGTTATGAATAAATATTTAATAACTTGATAACCTTCTTTATTCACAAAATCTTTAAGATTTTGAATAAAAACTAAATATAAGTATTCTGTATCAATTAAATGCTGCTGTGTAATATTTCTAAACATAGTTTCATAATGCATATATTTATTGTTATACCTTATTTTAGTTATTGACTACTTTTTTGCCTATAACTCATTCATTTTGGTGAAGTCCTTCTCAGTGCTTACTCCTCCCCCTCCCCCTTCCATTGAACATATTTTCCTTCCCAACAAGTTTCTCTTATAATTTTGTGTATTTCTTTTATTTTTTGTGATCCACAAAGTTTAATTAGGTTTCTTCCATGACCATGTGTGGAAGTGGAAAGGTGTCTGGTTGTTTTCTGAAGCAAGAGCAAATTACCAATGGTTATATGAGAAGAAACTATTTCCCTCAACCCCAGCAATAATTAGCGGCCAACAACTCCAAGGAAGGAACGGAGGGACTTATGATGGATTATTGATGAGACCACTACTACTCACTTCTGTGCAGGTAACACAGTCATTAGAGGTCAGGAGGACAGCAGTCATGTCTGACAGCATCCCACAGTACTCCTCATTTCCTCTGGTTCTTGCATTCTTTCTGCTCCTTCTGCCACAATGTCTCTCGAGACTTGAAGAGGGTGATACACATGTATCATTTAGTCCTGAGCCCTCAAAAGTCATTTACCCTGAACATTTTGATGAGATTTTAATCTCACTATAAATCAACAGTTAATTCAGAATTAAGCTTCTCTGCACTGGAGAGACGACTCAGCAGTTAAGAAACTTTCCTACAAAGCCTAATGACCTGGGTTTGATTCCTCAGCAGCCAAGTAAGCCAGATACATAAAATGATACATGCGTCTGGACTTGGTTTGCAGTGGATAGAGGCCCTGACATGCCTATACTGACTCATTCTCTCTCTCTCTCTTTCCGTATCTCTCTGCTAGAAGATAAATGAATAAAACTTTTTTTTAAAGTAAGCTTTTCTGACAAGAGGTGAGATCATCATTATAATATGGGCATAAGTGTAACTATGTTTGTATAAATTTGATGAGAACCACATATCCAGGTGGTCAACCTACAGTAATAGTTTCTCTCCTGGGGTCTATGATCTCACCAACAGCCAGCCAGTGATTGTTTTTAGTACCAGTTATTTCATGGAGTGGGTTTAAAACCCAGAGAGTAGTTGGAGACCTATGTAACATCCATGCCAACTTTACAATATTGGCATCATCTATTTATTTTTCTCATATATCTTTAGTCTGACAATTTAAGCTAGGCACAGCTGGATTCCTATTTGGTTATAAGGCTGGGCTGGAAGCTCTATTTCTGGATTTGAGCTTATCATTAGTTCACAATCCATAGTTTTCCTTCATGTGTTTTCTCAACTTACATCATACTAACTAGGTTTTGATTATTTTTAAAGAACCAAGAGTCAATAAAAGAGAAAAAGATGGATAGGAACTGAGACCTTTGTTTTTAAAATGGGATTTGTTTTTTAACTTGGTCCATAATTTGCTTACTGAATCAACCTAAAAGTACAAATTATATTCACATATGAAGATACAAATTCTATCTCAGTGACAATTCAACTTGCAAAAGAAAAAGTTTGATACATAATTACTTCTATCATTTATATGTGCAAAACTACTATTTAAGTCCTCAAACTCTTAAAAATCCTCATTTAATGATGATATCACACTGATAGGAGAGCACTTCAAACAGCCAAGTCTAAATCCAAACGGTTGGTCTTCAGTAGGATCTCTATTGAATGCAAAAATAAGTATATGCAATCTCCTGCAGAATCATTTTTGTATGTATATGTTTGTGGTGTGTATTCATGTGGGTATGTAGATTTGTGTGTGCATAGATGCACATGTGTTTATAAGCTAAAATGTGGTAGACACTGGTTGATGTCAAGTGCTTTCCTCTAATGATTCCTCAGGCCACATGTCTCACTCAAACCCAGAGCTTGCTGCTGTGAGTATTTTACCTGTCCATACTGCCCTGTAGGTCCCATGTGTTTATCTTCAAAATGCTGATCTTTCAGTCAGGCTGCCATGACCACTAGATATTTATTTGAGGTCTAGTGGTCCAAAGTAGTGGTCCTCCACTTTGCATGGCAAATGCATTACTGACTAAACCATCTTGGGACCAATTTTGAACCAGTAGTAGGTTAACTTCCAGTAAAATTCATGATTAAAAAGAGAAATCAATGGAAGCAAAACTGCAGGCATGAGTCCGTGATGATTCTGCAATGTGTCATGGAAGAAGTTACTAGATCATGTTCATTCTAACTGTCGAAAATCTTCCTTTCTTAAATCTGCTTTGTCCCTGGGAGTAGCTTCCCTGTCAATTGTTGTCCATTCCAGCGGCCTGGATTCTTTTCTTTCCATTCTTGGCTCCATTCTCTGTGATATTCTTCATTTTCCATTATTGCACTTGGATAATTCTATAGAAATTACCTGTGTTGGCAAGTGAGTAGTTTTCTTATCAAACTTCCTGGAAAAAATCCATGATGTAAGTAGCCTTAAATCTATATCTCTTCTTAGTACAGGCTGTAAGCCATTTCTTTTTAAGTTATACTGATCATTTAAATTAGTTATAGGCATTTTGTGTAATGAATCCCAATGTTTTGTGGCATAAAGTTGATCTAATTGTTTTTAAATAGATACATATATAATATGTAATTGGCTTATAGATATATGATAGAAATATGATCATAGATGATGGATAATTACGTTACCTAATGATAAGTGATAGACAGATAGATAGTTGATAGAAAAATAATGAATATATAATGAGTTGGATAGTGTATAGATGATAAATCATAGACTGATAGACATACAAATGGATGGATAGATTGATGGAACATAGATTCTCAACTCTTTTTTTTCAACTTTTTTTTATTAATTAGTTTTGTACTCAGAGTACAGTCAATTTGGTGCCATTGTTAGGCTCATCCATGTCCTACCCCCTCCCCCTGGACCCTCCTTGTTGAGCTATATGGGTCATGCATTCTGGAGTTATCCCACAGTTATGGGTAGGATAAATGTCTCTCCATATCATGACCCATCATGTGGCTCTGACACTCTTTCTGCCCCTTCTTCCACAAAATTTCCTGAGCCATGTTGGGTTCATTTTTGGTCTGCTTCAGTGATGAGGTGTTGGGGGCCTCTGGGTCTCTGGATATCTGATTTGGTAGGAGTAGATTTTTCTCTGTGTTGATCTACTTCACCCTTGTGCTGGTACCCAGTTCACCAAGAAAACAGCACCCTTGCTTGTTTTGCCAATTGTTCTTAGTTTCAGCCGGAGCCCTTTTGAGGTATGATGGGGTGGCTCTCTCCCTAAGATCTACGTCTAACTGAAAAAGAGAAGCAGATTCTCCAACAGAGAGTAAAGTTAGCACCCGACAAATGAGATGACCCTTCCTTTTTTATAGAGAATGTAATAGGTATAGGCCCTCTTGTAGCCCACGATTGGTGGCAGCTTGATAATGGAGAGTGGGCTTATGTTTGGATATGGTTATGACTTGTTTCTCACCTCTTGAATGCCTTCTGTTGTGAGAATAATTTTATATAGGAGCTTGTATGTAGCCTTTTGGTTTAGATGGAAAGGGTTACATTGGAATTATATTGATCCCCTTAGAAGTCTTAGCTAATGAGTTTACAGCAACACTTCTCAACATGAATCTGTTTCTTCAGATTATACTTTAAAATAATGGCTGCAGAATGAGATGCTGGCTATGAGAAACAGTTCTGTTTTTAAACTAATTAAGCATTGTCCTGCTGAAGTCAATTTGAATTCTGCTAGCTGATGAGTCTTTTCCTTAGTTCATTCATGAGTTTATATTTTTAAGTAGCTATTACTACACAATGAGTAAATTTATGGAATATGGACAGGGTCACACTTTTTAAAGTTCTAAAAAGGTGTATTTCTAGCCGACATGTTACTTTGAAGAGTAACCTACTGAAACACTTTAATTTATATAGAAGAGGCCATCATTTTCCAACTATTTTACCAGTTTAGGTCTGCCATTCACCCCTAAAGCTAATAGTGCCTATTGGGAAGTGCCATGAAAATACCCTGTTTTGTGTACCAACTTGCATGTAAATTCAGGCATTCTCTGTATAAGTGCACCACTGTAGCTTAAAATCATTTAACATGGATTTTTTTGGCTACCAAATTAAGTTAATCTTCCTACATGATAATTCCATTTGTGTCTAGCTTTTCTTATGTATTTTTAGAAGTACTAATACTGGAGTTTATTTGATAGCTCTCTCAGCTTCAAGTTTACCTGTATGTTCTTAATTTTATGGATAAAGTATCTTAGAAAGCAAAGTAGAAACACATATGTCTGTCCTTTTAGATCTAGACTAGGAACAACCACACCATTATGTTTTCTTAGTTTCTTGACTACATCCATGTATAAATCATCCTAGATTCAAATAATGTTTAACAAAACAGTTCATCTTTGTGGGAAAAAGGAAAGTTCACATTCTAACAGATTCACCAGGTTTGCAAGCTAGTCAAATCCATTTAATGCTAACAATCTGAAGAGATGCACTAACACTGCAAAATGTATGACCACAAAGCCATCAGGACACAATACTAGCAGAGTAAGATTCAATGGAAACATATAATAACTAAATGAAACAAAACTAAATGTTTCCTTGTTAAGGATACAAAACATTTTTGCTTGCACATGCACATGCAACACTTTCTAAACATGAGCACATACTTTTCATTAAAATATGTAAACCATTTTGTAGCGTACTACATGAGAAATCTCCAAGTCCAGCTGATTTGAAGGCTTTTATGAATTCCAAGAATTTTTTTTTATTTCATGACAAAAATCAGAAGGAAAAATATCCAAACATTTTTTTTCTAAAGTAAGTAATTACAGCATCAGTATTTGAAATTGATGATGATAAACTTATACAGATAAATGTACCGTCTCACATATAACAACAGCAAAACTAACCCATTATAAAATAATAACAACCCAGATTCCTAATATCTTTCTCTTTTGCTCTCTCTTATATTCATAACAAAGTGAATTTATTCCAGAAATATGAAGATTCCTCAATATTGGAAATTTCCTTAATATAGTTTATTTTAGGTTTAGATATAATAAAGAGGTAATATAGTCATGAATATAGTCTGAAAAAATACTTGGAAATTTTATGCTTATTCCAAATATCCAAAAGAAGTAACTTCAAGGAGGAAATTTTTATTTTGGCTCCCACTTCAGGAGCACTCAGTCCATTGTGTCAAGAAAGATATTGTGACAAAAACAGCCTAGCATTCTAGGTAGCAGGAGCTTATGAGACCTCTGAATTTCTGTAACAAAAACCTGGAAAAATACTCTCCTAGGTGACATAGTCTATTTAGTCACAATTTTTTTCAGGCTGTATACTTTTACATGAATGTTTTAAAAATGCATTAATAAATTTAAATGTTTGATCCTTTAGTATATATAGTCTTTCCCTCAAAGCAACATTCTTACTGTCCCAGAGAAAAATCATATGCTTTTCTACCCTTTTACTTTACACACAATGATGCTCATGTTCTCATTATGCTACACATTTTCAACTTTCTGCTCTTGACCCATTTTTTTCCTATGAAATTTTGCTACAAACATGGCTAAAGAAATGAGTAATAATCATGCCTCAAAATGGATGCTTTCCTATCTTCAAAAATTATCTTCTGCTAAACAAATTCCATCAGTTGTTACTTGAAATTCCTAAATTTCAGTTTTTCAGGACCTAGAACATAATGTATTTCTTCTAGAAACAACAGAAGTGAACTTTATAAGTTCCGTATTGAACTTTGTAAGTCTGGCCTTCATTATTTACATCTCTTCCATTCTATTTTTCTACAATCATACAAAAATGACCCAATAAGCTTTGCTTGCAACATTTTGAGGCATCTTTAGCTCACATATCCAAATTCTTCTATATTCCTTCAACAAATTAATTTCTTTCTTTTTTTTTTTTTTTTTTTTTTGGTTTTTCGAGGTAGGGAGGGTCTCACTCTGATCCAGGCTGACCTGGAATTAACTCTGTCATCTCAGGGTGGCCTTGAACTCATGGCAATCCTCCTACCTCTGCCTCCCGAGTGCTGGGATTAAAGGCATGCGCCACCACGCCCGGCTTACAACAAATTAATTTAGAAGGTGTACAAATGACATGATCATGTTTACATTCGTGATTCTACTTCTAGATACTAATTTTCTTAATTAATTGATTAATTTTCTCATTACTTTCACCAAATGCCTCATGGAAGAAGCTTATCTTGCCCCCTGGTTCAGTGCATACAATGCATCATGGGAGGAAGTCATGGTGGCGGTAAACTCTCCAGTCTGTTGCAAGTGGAGCTGGTCTCTGTTGCTTGCCATGTGACATTAACAATGAGTATCTGGCATGGAAACATGACGGTGCTAATATCTCAAGGCTTGCCCACAGTGATTCACTTCCACCAGCCAGCCATTACCTCTTATATATTCTATGGGTTCCCAAAAACACTGTCACCAGCTGGGAAGAAAATGTGTAAACATACAATGCTGTGATGACATTTCACATTCAAAACATAACATTAACATTATACTCTAAAACCTAATGCTATGAAGATATTTTCATATTTCAAAGGATGCTAAGTGGTGCAGAATTGCATGTATTCAATGATACTTTATAACCAAGAGACCTGAGAGAGTAGCAAAGCTTCTCTAAAGTAAGGTATATTTTAATAAATATCTGTATAAAAGACAATGATGTAGACTAGAGTAGTAAGCAATATTGCATGTGCTGTAAAGGACAAGAATTTCTCCCAGAATCATCTCTCTGGAATGTACATTGGAACTTTTCTTAAGACAGTTTATTTATTTGCCCTGAAAGTTTTACTTAAGGCTCAGGGGATAAAGTGCTCACCATTCATGCCTGACTACCCACATTCAATCCTCCTCAGACCCACATACAAGCCAGAAGCTGAAACTAGCTTCTGTAATCTGAAGAGATGGCAGGCAGAGATAGAAGAATTTCCTGAAGGCCCACAGTGAGCACAGTAAAGAACATCAAAGAGAGAGGTCTCAACAGTAGAGCTCAGTACTGAGACTTGAAAAACTAATATATATAATTGATTTGAGAGAGAGACAAAAACAAAGACGCAGACAGAAAAATAGTATAGGCACACAAGGAAATGAACTCCGGACTCATGCACGGCATTGGGCATCTGGCTTTAATTGGGTACCAAGGAATCAAAAGTGGACTGTCAGGCTTTCCAAGCAAGTACCCTTAACCGCTGCGCCATCTCTAAAGCCCAGCTTGAAGTTTCTATGAGAAGTTTCATCATTACAGGAAAAGCATGGCATGAACAAGAAAGCTGGCTTGCACCACCACACACCAGCAAGGAGGAAGTAGTGTTGAGTACTAGGCTTGGAGCTGGACTACATTAATACAAAGCCATCCCTAGCAACAAACCTCCTCTAGCAAGGCTCCACTTCCCAAAAGCCCAACAATTTTCCCAAATTGCCACCAGCTGGGTACCAGGTATTCTAAATATATGGGCCTATGGGGAGCATTTCATCAATTCACTGCATGTAAATAGAAGCACAGAATTAATAATTGATATTCATTATGCCATTCTATATGATACAACTATCTATGCAGTAAAGTTGCAATAGGTAAGTAAATCATATGGTACCCACAAGTTAACTATTTGAATCACTAAGTATTCTGAAAATAATCGTTGAAAGAAACTCCACCTATTATATACTTTGGAACTAGGAATGAAAATATTCTTGTAAATTTTGAAGTTCTTTTCATTATATACTTTATTTTCACTAATATCCTAAGTAAAATGTTATTATAAGTTAAAGTATAATTTGCTAATATATCCAAATGTAACAAAAGAAAATTCTTCAATTAATAATTCAAATTAATAAACTTTAGCAAATTTAAATTTTCTGAGTAGTCTATGCTGAAGCCCAAGTAAATTTCCAGGACATATAAACATTTAACATGTTGTAAATTGCATTGTTTTTGGACATTTATATGTGTGAAAAAGCAATTCAGAAACTAACAGAAATTGAAATTAACCTTTTTTTTTGCATGTGTATGTTGTATGCATGCATATTTGTATTGTGGGAGTGTATGTGAATGTGTAGGTGTGTGCACATATGTTTGAATGTATGTGGGGGAAGAGTGAGTTGAAGGCCAATGTCAGGTGTCTTTTTCTAGTATTCTTCACTTTATTGGTTTTTGAGACAGGGTTGATCACTGAATCTGTATTTCACCAATTACTTACATGGGCTAACAAGTTGGCCCCAGGGATTTTCCTGACGGTATCCTCACTGCTGTGATTACAGGCATGTGCTATAACTCCTGACATTTTATGTGGGTTCTGGGGATCTGAACACAGGCCTTCTTGCTTGTGCAAAAACACTGAGCCATCTTCCTATGCCCTGTACTTAAGTTTTAACAACTATTAAATAAATCAAAGCAATATCAGAAAACCATAAATGTAATATTGTTCTTGGTTTTAATTTCAGGTCTTTGAACGATAAGTAGATTTTCTCACATATGGTAATTAAACACATTCTTAATGTTTATCTAATAAAGATTCAGTGATATGGTTAAACATTTCCAGAAATTTTTATTATCTTTCCTTCTTCTAAATTACAGTAATGAATAATAAAGTATCAAAGCATAAGATCTGCATCATTAATCATGTAATTACAAATAAGCAGAAATTAATTCATTTTAAGTTAGAAGAATATATATATATATATATATATATATATATATATATATATATATGTATTCCTGTGCTAATTTATATTAATAGAAGACTCCTAGATAACGTTGTAAAAATAATCATTTATGTAAATCTTTATATTTTTTATAAGCTACACAACATATTCTTTTGCTGAATGAATGTCTTTTAGAAGTTTATATATATATATATATATATATATATATATATATATATATATATGGAATTTTTAACTTTTTTTCCCGTTTTTTAAGATATGGTCATACACTATAACCCAGGCTTCTCTGCCACTCAGCTATGTGCTCCATACTTGCCTCAAACTCATGGTGCCTCTGCCACCTCAACATCCCACATGCTGCTATTACAGTTCTGTACCAGTTTACCCAGCTTATCTCTGACTTGAGTTGTCATGCTCCAGAACTATTATTTCCATCTTTTTAAGGCTAAAATCAGTGTCTATTAAGTCTAATTGCATCATAAATGTTCACTATTTTGTCTAAGAATCTATTTTATGTGCAATATTTTAACTAATCTAATTTTTATTATTATCTATCCAATTACATAAAACACAATAATTGAAAATGAGTGTTTTTAATTACTGATAATTCAAAAATAAGTGAATAGTTTTAGAATCCAATGCTACTTATTTAAAAAATCTCCTTAGATACGTGCACATTAATTGAAGTACTATTCATAATTGCCAAGATTTGAATCCTTAATGTTAATCTGCTGAAGAAAGGATTAAAAATAATGTGGGTTGGGATATAGATCAGTTGGTAGAGTTCTTGTCTAGCATGCATGAAGATCCACAGAACTGAAAATACTGGCAAGGTTGCACATAGCTATACTTCTAGTACTTGGGAAAAATGAAAGATCATTATATCACTTCAGATTTGATTACCTTCTGTTCTTGATGAAGAGAGATAGTTCCTTATGTAACAGAAAGTCAATTTATACAGTTTATAATGTTTTTTAGAAAAAGAAGTATTATCACAATGAACAACAAATCATAATTCACACAAATAAAAGTAAAACTAAAGCCAATTAATTGTGTGAGGAGGAAATTTATTAAATAATTTAAATAAAACATTTATGATAAAGAGAAATTTAAGACATTAAGTTGAATATACAACAATGGGCATGTTTACAATACCTAGAATTCCTTTAAAACCATTTTAGTCAAATACAATTGTGGACAATTAACAAAAGAACATCTACCACTCTGATAAAGAAAATGTTTCTTACTTTCTATTTATACTCATAATGCTATTCCGTATGCTCACAAATTGTCATTATTACTCAAATATTTACTTAGCATTTTACTACTTCAAGTTTTCACAGGAAGAGTTTGTTTTATAGAAATTGAAAAGGTGAGGGGAACTTACCAAGGTTTGAGGTATCCTATACAGTATGAAAAGTAATTAATTTTAGTTTCTCAGTATAAAATATGGCAGTACATAGCTCTGGCATAAACATTTAAAATATTAGTTACAGGATAAGATAATATAAAGTGAATATTTTGACATTAATTATTTTTATTGATAATTAATTTATCGTCATTTTTGAGAGGTAGAGTTAAATTCAATGAGATTGACTGGATCATGATTTAGAACAAAGAACTTACTCTAAAACATGAAGCACTGAAACTGTTAGAGGAAAAAAAAACTATGAACAATATTCAAGGTATAGGCATAAGCAAGACTTTGAGAAGCTCTAGCAGAGGAAAATGGTCCAATAATTTAAAAAATGAGAATACATGAAATTAAAATGATTTCTGCACAGCAAAACAAAAACCATCAGCAAAGTGATCAGAAAGTCTACATAATGGGAAAAAAAAATCTTTGTCAGCTATACCTCAGAGGGGGTTAATAATCAGAATTAACAGTGAACTTCAAAAATTAAATACCAAAAACATAAATTTTCCACTCACCAAATAGGCTAATGAAATGAACAGACAGTTCAGAAAGAATACCTAAGAGGTATTCAACACCCCAAGCTATTAGGAAAATGCAAATTAAAAGCAACTTTAGATGTCATTTTACCCCTGTCAGATTGACTATCATCAAGAAAACACAATAAGTGCTGGTGATGATTCAGGGAAACAGATACCTTTGTCTATTGTTGGTGAGAGCACTAACTAGTACAGCCAGTATGGAAGTCAGTATGGAGGTTTCTCACAAAGCTGTAAATTGACCTGCTACATGAACAAGCTAGCTATACCACTTCTGGGAATTTTCCCTCAGGACTCCACACTCTACCATAAAGTGACTTGGACATCCATGTGTGTTGCATCTCTATTTACAATAGGTAAGAATTGGAATCAGTCTAGATGCCCAGTGTGACATGAATGGGTAATGAAAATGTGCTACATATGCAGTGAATCTATTTAGCAGCATGGAAAGATGAAATTTTCAGGAAAATGAATGGACCTAGAAAGAATCATGTCAAATGAAATGACTCAAACTTAGAAAGACCAAAACTGAGCGTCCTCTTTGATATGAGTCTTGGCTTGAAAAAAAAATGTGTGTGTGTGTGTGTGTGTGTGTGTGTGTGTGTTTGTGTGTGTGTGGTGTTTATTTCTAATTGTAGTTTTCTAAAGCGTAGTTGCTAGGATGATACTTTGGTAGTATCATACCATTTAGAGTGAAATTTTGCTAAGAATTTGAATTAATTGTCATTATACTCTGCAAGGAAGCAAATGATAAACTGAACATTTCCTTATAGTCTTATGCAAATATGCCACTGTTTTTTTAGCTAGAGAATAAAACAGATCTTTCTAAATGAAAATAATAGAAGAATTGATAACTATAGCCTTTGTAACTTTAATGTGTTTACAGATTAGCTTATACAAACTGCTTTCCTTTGTACGTCCTAAAATACATTTATAATGAAAGGAATATTAGAATCAGAACTGGTACAAAGAAAATTAGTCAAACTCCTAATGCCACCTTCTTTATTGTGCCTTTTCTTTTCAACTTGGCCTTACTTCATGTTTCATTTCTTCCCTTCAATTAACAGTGTCAGCAGACTACAATATGCATAGCTAAATGAGGATTAATGAGCCATTCAGAGAAAAATTGTAAGGGCTTAAATTGAAAAGGTTGGTGTTTTGCCTTGTAGCATATTCTGATAGAAAATGATCAAGGAGGTTTATGGTAAGCACCTTGGAATCCTATGCTTAGCTGTTGCCCAGAGGAAATTGTTAATCTTGAGTAGCATAAAATTCAATGTTATTCAATTAAAAAAAAGGACAGATATATTTGCCGAGAGCCTTATGGGGAAATCTATCGTCTTCTTATAAGAACCAGGAAATAATGATGTGCTAGAGGAATTGTCTAGCTGATGAATCTCCTATGTGATTGAATGCATGACTTGAAAGTGTTACATAATGTTCTACCTGGCTTATAGGTAACAAGGCATTTCTTAATTAAGATAGCATTTAGCCTGCAGTTTCTAATTTAGCCATTCTCAAATTCACACAAAAAATATATACTTATATTAAAAACAGAGAAGGTTGCCTGTGAGCGTACATGTGCGCACACACACACACACACACACAAAGAGAGAGATTATTAGTTGTTTTTAAACAAACAATAAGGCTAGTGTAAATAAATTTTAAAAGTCCAGTTACAAAAGACCAGGTGAATTTGATGTCTTTAAGAAGAAAATAATAGGTAAAGTCCTCATGTTATTTTAAAATATCTGCTTAACACACAACTTATGCAGCAGAGAAAAATATGAAAAATGGCTTAAACACGAAAAAATTATTCATGTACATGAATGTGGAAGGTTATATTTCTTGAGATTCAAATTTTAGAAAGTTAATCTAATATATATATGTTATATATATATATATATATATTATATATATATTATATATTAGAGATATTAGAGATATATTATATATATATTAGAGAGAGAGAGAGAGACAGGGAGAGAGAGAGAATTGCATGCCAGGTCCTCAGCTACTGCAATTGAACTCCAGACACTTGTACTACTTAGTTGGCATGTGCAACCTTGCACTTGCCTCACCTTTGTGCATCTGGCTTGCTTAGAATCTGAAGAGTCAAACATGCATCCTTAGCCTCTGCAGGCAAGCACCTTAACTGTTAAGCTATCTCTCCAGGCCTCAATATATATTTTTGAAAGCATGTTTTTTTTAATATTATCAATGAGAGTGTATAAAGCAGACAGTCTTGAAAAGTGCATGATTTTATTTACAAAATTGTACTATTTGGGAGCAACAGAGTAGAGTAGCAGTTTGTGAATGGTTTGGTGACTATAAAAGTGAGCTATATTAATGGATACTTGATCTTCAAGTTGGACACTTGTGTGGTTCACTGAATAACAAATGACTTTGTTTTCACTAGCACATGCTGGAATAAGTATATATATATACATTATACTGGATATAGAGTAACTGGAAAAACAAAACAGAATTGCTGGCACCAGTGCATAAAGGACTCAAAATATATAAAAAGTCAGGTAGTGATGATAAACAGATAAATACTTGTGGTATTGATCAGGGATCAATATTTTGGAAGACACAGCATCAATAATTGTTAAACATTTGAATAAATTTAGCATCTAGAACAAAGTAAAGTAAATTATCATCGCTTATGACATTTCAGTTATAAGCTTCTCTGCATAATCAAAAGCAAAGGACTAAACACTGATTTTGTTTGTTATTGAAATCTTGTGCATGCTAACATATAATATGTATTCTTTCATTTCTTCCTTTTTTTTTTAGACAGAGTCTTATGTATCCAAAATTGTTTTCCAGCTTCTTATAGAGCTAGGGTTGACCTTGAACATTTGATTGCCCTTTCTCTACCTCCTGAGTGCACAGATTATAGATGTGCACCACTATGCCTGGCTTTGTGAGCTGCGGGGGTCAAACCCAGGGCTTTGTGCGTGTCAGTCAAGTATGCCCCTAACCGAGTCACATTCTCAGCCCCTGACTTTTTGTCTTGTTTCTTTTGATATATTTTAAAAATGCTTGCAGCCATTATTTTACATATTGGTATAGTCTCTGGGTTTTATCAGTGAGTAGCATCGCACTGTGAGAACAGACTAAAATCTATCCATTCTTGTCTTATTGACATTTGGGTCATTTTCAGTTTCAGGTTATTAGAAAAGAACATAAAATTTGTTGCACAGTGATTTTTATGTGTGAACATGTTTGCTTCTTGTCCCTTAGATAAATATGTAAGAAGGGTAATTACTGGCTAAAAAAGAAATTTGTATTTAACTTTCAAAAATCTGTCAAACAGTTTGCCCAATTGAGTGTTCCATTTTCTTGTCCCATTAGCAGTATGTGATGATTGTGACACCCCTTAGAATTGGTGTTAGTCTTTCATAACATTCTCATGGTTATGAAATGCAATTTTAATTTGCATTTCAGTTGAGGCTAATAATGTAAAGTACATTTTGATGTGTTCCTTGGCCTGTTTTGTTGCTACAAAATATTTGCTGCTCATTTTATCAGTTTTCCTGGTTTTATTATTAAATAATGAGTCCTATATAAATTAACAAATCATATATTTTAAAAAGAAGATAGATTTTTACAATCTCTGGCTTACTCATTTGTAACCTAAATGGTTTCATCTTGCTAAAATCCAGTTTATCATTTTATTTCATTCATAATTCCTGTTCTGATATTTTGCCCTTCTGAGTATAATTTGGATCTCAACTGTCCCCTAATGGTTCATGTGTCAAAGTGCTGGTTCAAAGCATATAGTGGTGTTGGGATGTTGTAGACATATTGAAGTAGGTCCTAGTGGAATGTCATCAAAGGGATTTTGTGTGGCCCTGTATTGGATCTGTCACCACAGAACCAAAAAAAAAAAAAAATTGTTACCAAGCAGAGGTGGAAGGAAAGTCTAATGCTATCAACCAGAATAAAAGCTTTCCCTTTTAGCAGCTGGTTTTCTCCATTTCCTTTATAGCAGAAATCTCACACTACTCAAAGTGGCAAAGCCATTCACAGTTTTGGAAATGCAGTTTGTGCTGTTTTGGTTTCAGTCTATGAGGTATTTGAAGTTTTTTTTTTTTTTAAGAACATACTTTGTATGGCTACATCATGTGTTGGTCTCATCTTTTCCCTCCTCCCTCCTCTCTCTTCCCTGTCTCCATTCCACTGGGGCCCTCCTCAGTGGGGTAGCTGGTATTCCCTATGCTGTTATGGGTTATATATTGTGGGAGGAACAGTCACATTTTGGGTGGAGGTAACGCTTCTGGGCAGGATGTCCCAACCTGTGGCTCTTACAATCTTTCTGCCCCTTCTTCCAAATATTTCCCTGAGCTGTGTTGGGTGATTTTTAAATCAACTTCAGTGATGAGGTCTCAGGATCCTCTGGATCTCTGCTTTGGTATGTGTTTAGCATCCCCACAGTCTATTTCCTTCACCCTGGTGCTGATTGTCAGGCTCACCAAGGAAGCAGCACTCTTGCTCAACTCCCCAGTTCCTCTCTGGCTTCACCTGGACCTTTGCTGAGATGATTGTACAGAATTGGGCCACAAGTGATAGTGAAGATATGTTTTGAATATTTGCAGTGGCTGGAGGCCTTGGTGTGCCCATTCTCTCTTTCTCTCTGCCTCTTCCTCTTTTTCTCTCTCAAGTAAATAAATGAATAAAACATTTTTTTTAAAAAAATGGTGTATAGTTTGCCTGAAGAAGTTGAACCTGAAGTTGTTCTCTGGGTCCATAAATGTGCACATGCACACGCACATGTACACTCACATAAAAAATGAGCTTCTAAGAAAAATAAACAGATACCTATGAAAAGAATATTCATAGGACAGTAGAAAAGTTTCAGCTACTCAATGATATGTGGAATATGGGCCACAAGAAAAGAGAAACAGGAGCACTTTTCACATGGACCTCTTGCTTCTAGCCACTGTCTTGGATCAGAATAAATTACATAGACCAGCCTCGAATTTTAAAGGGCATGCTTAACTCTCACCAACCCATTATTTCACAGACATAGACCTTCCAAAAACCATCCTCCCTGCAGGAGGATGGTGGGCCATGGTAGTGCTAATACAATGCTAACTTCACCTGTGGTTTGTATCTCAGATGTAGAGTGTTTACTAGAATAAGCCAGCGCAGACCCTGAAACTTGTGATGTTTCTATGGATAGGTAAGATGTAACCCTTCATTTATTACCAATAATATAGAAAAGTTCCTAGCATAGAGCTTGGATGTTCAGTAGTAAATGTGTATTTCATTGTCACAGGGTTATATTCTGGCTTTTGAAAATGGTTTAATAGTCTAAGTATATAGACATATACTTCTCAAACAAAAAAATTCAGTAAAACTGTATATCACATAGAACATGCAAAAAAAAAACTTGTGTAAATTGATAAATGTGAAATGGTACTTACCAAACTACCCATTTCAAATGTGCATAGATTAAACAAATAGACTAAATCTGGTTCAAGTTTCAGATTGTCCTGCATTGATGCTCAGGTCACATGGTCTAGGACATAGTGTGGTTCTTATTGTATAGGTAGTTAATAATTACTATGGATGAATTTTCTGAAATCCTTCACGGAGAGTTATAGTACTGAGATCATATTTGTTATAATAGACTTATTCCTTATTCCAATGCAGATGGTAACATGTTATTAATTTAGACTGAAACTCCTATCATGGAACATAAGTAGCATATATATGATTGGAAATGCCCATTGAGTATTATTAGATTTAAAGTATGAGAGGTGAAATGTTGGTCC
This sequence comes from Dipus sagitta, assembly GCA_036346955.1. NCBI lineage: Eukaryota > Metazoa > Chordata > Mammalia > Rodentia > Dipodidae > Dipus > Dipus sagitta. The sequence continues at coordinate 113,581,329 of CM070779.1, read as the reverse complement.
ATTGCAGGATTAAGTTATTATAAGCATGATTTGATTTAAGTAGGTCTAGAGACCAAAATTCTATTAAGCAATATTTTGACCTATACCCTATAGTACCTATCTCTGAATTTACTTCAGCAGATAATTGTGGCATCACAGTGTATTCCTTATTCCAACAGATGGAGAATGATGAACCTTAGTAGAGACATATTAATGTTGTGATATAGAATAGAATTATAATATATCCATGTAGCTAAAATAATGGTAGCTGTGAAATATAGTTATGATAACAGACATTTTCTGTAGGGATGAATTTGAAAAGCAGTTTTATTTAAATATGGTTGGACATCAGGATCACTATGGAACACTAGTCACACAAATTTAATCACCAAGATTGGAGGCAGGGCAGGGATGCAAGCTGGAGAGATGGCTCAATGGTTAAGTAAGTCAGACAGCTCAAGTTGAATTCCCCAGCATACACATATACCCAGATGCAAAGTGGTGCATGCATCTGTGATCCCAACATACCTACAACAATGTGAAGAGAAGCCAGGAGAATGGAGGCTGAGGAACTAGTCAGTGATTTTTGTTTTCACTCTGGCAATTTTGTTTTCAAGTGGCAAGACACCTGCTCTCAAAGAAGATGGAGCACAGATAACTTGAAGCTGTCCTCTTACCTCTCCACACATACTGTTTCATGAAGACCTATACATACACACAAGTACAAAAGAAAAGAATGCCAGGGCCAGTATCAAGTGCATGAACTTGTTCAAGGCCAAGCAAAATGTGAACAACTGTGTCTTGTGCCAATGTCCTTTTCCAGTGAAACTCTGTCCTTGAGAGGCTCATTGCTTTCTCAGTGATTGTGTTAATGAAGTGATTAGGATAAGGATCGAAACTATGCGTTCACTGAACACCACTTACTCCTTCTTATCTGAAATAATATTGCTATTGCCAATTCTCTGATCAACTCTCAGCAGAGACCAATGTCGAGCCCTTGGCATTGTGCTGTCCATCGAGATCAACAAGGAACATGGTGGGAAATAACTATAAAGGACTACTTCCAAGTATAGATGGCAGTGGCTTACTTTGTCTAGGTTAATATGTGTTTGAGACATGGAGTTTCTACTCCCTGACAGTGTTTGCTCTACTAGCATCACTTTTGGAAAAATCACAGAAGGCTTGTGAATTAGACTTTGTTTCTGTCACAAAGGCTCTTAAATTAAACAATTTAAGAGAATGAAATATTGAACTGGGCTCATGGTTCCAGAAATTTCAGTTAACAGGATCTATTGATTTGGGATTAAATGAAGCAGTATTTTATAGTGGCATAAAAAGTCTACTTACTTAATGGTGGTCAGGAGATAAAGAGATGGAGAGATAAGAGAGAGCAGGAGAGAGAGGAGCCTAAATTAATATATAGCCCTTAATGGAATTTTTCCTGGTGACCTACTACCCATTTATACTCCATCTCTAAGAGTGGCTATCCCAACCTCTACTAACTAGGTCAGAACCCTTTTGATCCAATCATCTGTCAAGAATTGGATCCATCAGCCTGTGTGGAACAATTCAAAGCCAAACAATAATATTCCTCTGCTGGCGTGCAAAAGAATGATGCCCACATCGTAAGGAAAATGCATCCCATCTACCTCCACAGGTCCTCAAAATTCTGATAGTTCTAGCATAATACAAAAATACATGTTCAAAGTTTCCTGTGAGGTGCCAGGCAACTTTTAACTGAGAGCCTATACAAAATTAAAAAGAAAATTAAACTATTTCCAACATAAAATTACACTGGGGAACCACTTCCATTCAAAAGGGAGGAAGAGGAGAGGAGCAAGACAGATGAGATCAGCACAGAGCAAATGCAGCAGAGCAAACAATAAATCCTATAGCTCCAAATGTAGCATTTGGGGCATAGCCTGGCTTTATGTGGGTCTCAAAGGGTCTGGGAGGCTTCACTATTCTATCTCCAGCATCCTGTGAGCTCCATTATAGTTTGGGATTTCCCTCACACTTTTAGGTATCACCCTCTAAAGAGGCTAGATGCAGGGATTTAGACTGTCGTGCATATTACCTGGTTTCCCAGGATTTACTTTGAAATCTGGATGGAAGCCTCCACAAGGCCATGACTGTTTCATTCTGTGTACAGGTAAAACCAGCACCAAGTAGATGAGAGCAAGGTCTGGTGCATATCAAACAGTAGCCAGCTGCCTCCCCCATGATTTAGACTGTGGCTTCATTGGGATCTTTGTGCATTAGTGATTGAACATTGTTTAAAAACACTGCAGAGCACAACATCGGAGGTGATTCTGCCAGCACTCACTTCTCAAGAGCCAACAGTTTAAATGTTTTTATGCTTCTCTACCCCACAGCTTGTGAATGATTGGATGTTGCCAATTTCTCAGATACCTTCAAGGCATCTTTCCTATTGTTCCATTGATATTTTATTTATTTATTTGAGAGAGAGAGAGAGAGAGAGAGAGAGAGAAGGAGGAGATACAGAGATAAATCATGGGCCCACCAGCACCTTAGTCACTGAAAAAGAACTCCAATTGCATGCACCACCTTGTGCATTTAGCTTTTATGTGGGTACTAGGGAATTGAACCCCAGTCCTTAAACATTGTAGGCAAGTGCCTTAACTGCTAAGCCATAACTCTAGCTCCCCATTGATATTTTAGTTGAAATAATTTCTTTAGAAAGCAATGCCTTCCGTATTCTTAATTTTAAAAGTCCTCTTTTTTGGCAAATATGCAAGCTTTTAAAATTATTTGTCTCCAATTCCCTCTATATGTCAGGCTAAAAGCATCTCACATCTGAAGATTGTCTGCCTTGAAATAGTCTCCACCAAATTAATTAGGTTATTACCTTTAAATAGGGTCTGTCACAAAGACTCATGCTGTGGAAAAAAATAGAATTTTATTTTGCTACAATGTAACATAAGTAGCCTGTAGACTAACCACCAGGAGAGTGCTTATTCCTAATTGAATGCTGGTGAGGGGTGGTCTATACTGTACATATCCCTATCAGCATTCCAGTCTTCTGACTTGTCATGGAAATCACACATTAACTGCATTTGCAGTAATCTAGGCTTCTCTAACCTTTATCAGATTTTCCCCTTAAAGACCTTCTAAAGGCATCTAGTCCACAAGGTCAAGCAGTCACCAGGCTTCTTGGTATTGATTTCCTATGTCAGAGTTCCTCTGTGTTGACAAAAGTAACTGAGAGAAACATCCTACAAGCAGGAAACATTTAACTGCATTCATGGTTTCAGTTGGTGACAGCATCTACTATTTAGGGACTGAGGCGAAGCAAAGTGGCATAGCAAGAGAATGGTGCATCTGAGTTCCTCACCTTTTAGTGTGTAGCAAGCAGAGAGAGACACAGAGGCAAGTAAAGGCAAAGATACAGCCCTCAAGGTATACATGACAGAAGGGAATAGCAGGAGATACCACTGGGAGGACTCTGTAAAATCTGTTAGTTTTCATTCTGTGGATAATATCTAAGACATATCCAAAATATGAAATCTATATCAGACTCCTTGATGCCGAGAGGTAAAATGACTTGGTTTATGAATAACATTGTGAAAACGTTCAACAGTTGCTATTCACAAGTTACAAATGTGTTTGCCTCTTGCAAGTAAACATAATTTTATATGGCTGGTAACTGGGAATGGAATGGGTGTACTTCCTACATGAAGCTTTCAAACAATCAAAATGAGTGATGGTTGATCATTTTCAGTTTCCCTTAATGGAGACAACAGAAAAAGAAAGTACTTGTGATGCTGCTAATAGTAATTGACCCTAGTTATCAATAAGGTCCAAGGTTGCCACTACTTAATGGAGTCAGTGGCAAAGAATTAACTAGATGACCTACTTGTCCTCTTGTTTGGGCATAATCAGAGCTCATAGGGAAGATGATATGGCAGACATCAGATACTCCATAAAGTATCGGTGCCTTCACTAAATGAGCAAATTAGAAGAATAGGTATGCTGACTAAGACTAACAGTGATCTAGAATGGGTAGTAGTAATGAAAAAATAATGTTAAACAACACTAAACTTGTTGTGAATTTATAAATGCCAAAATCATTACCATACATCAACTAGTAGAGTCAGTAAAAGGACACCGTGGGGGAGCAAATGGAACTGAGTGGTAGAAGGAGAAATATCACTAGCAGAAATGGCTAGTCTCCCACACATTTCTCTATAGTAAATGGGAGTGTCTCTCTAGGGCCATCCATTGGATTTGGGTCATTCCTATTTTACCCATTGAGGGCAGAATGAATGTTTAGGTAAATAACGCCTGTAGGAGCTGTAGCCAGCTACAGTATAGGATTGGGAAGTCACTCAATTGCCTTGGCTGAGCTCAAACATGTCTCAGCTTCCTATAGATGTGATTATAGGCATGAACAAATACCGTATTATTTTAGCTCTAATTTTATTTTTTAAGGAATCCTCCATATTTTTGTACAAGGGCTATTATAACATATTTCTTTGGACAAATGTCAAGGTTTTTTTTTTCCCAGATACCTAGATTAGACCAACTGATCAACAGATAGATAGATGATAGATTGATAGATGGCAGATAATAATTATTTTATTACATGTACTGATAATAGCCATTATTACTGAGTGAGGTGATATCATATATGATTTGTATTTTATTAGTGATTGGAAACGTTTAACACTTTTCTTATGCTTAAGGGGTATAGTTATATCTTTTAAAAAATGTTTTAAATTGATATATTTGTACATGTCATGTGTGTGTATGTGTCAGGGCCTTGGTGCCTCTATAAATGAACAACAGAGTCTTGTGCCACATTTTCATTACAGCATCCAGGTACGGTTTTGAAATTTAACCACAGGCCTACAGGCTTTGCAAGCAGACACCTTTAACAACTGAACTATCTTCCAAACCCTTAATTATGTCTTTTTTGAGAATTGTCTCAAAAGTTTCTTAGAACATTTATACTTGGTGGTAGTTTGATTCAGGTGTTCCCAATAAACATAGGTGTTCTGAATGCCATGTCTCCAGCTGATGGCAATTTGAGAATTAAACCCTCCTGGAGGCAGTGTAATGTTGGGGGCCAGGTTATGGGTGTTATAACCAGCTTCCTCCTGCTAGTGTTTGCTATTGTCCATATGATGTTCTCCAGGAGGTGATGTACACCCCTCTGCTCATGCCATCATTTTACCCTGCCATCATGGAGCTTCCCCTGAAGTCTGAAAGGCCAAAATAAACCCCTTTTGGGGGCTGTTTACTGCCAGCAATATGAACCTGACTGGAACACTACTTGAGGTCTTTATAGCTAACCCTGGTTTTTAAGTATTGATACTTCTTTTTCATTCTTTTGGTTAGTCAAGCCAATTATTTGTTGATTTTCATAATCTGATGATTAAAATTTAAAATTATTATATATAATATTATAAATATATTATGTTATTATACTGATATATTGTACTGTTATATTAGTTATTCTTTATTAATATATTATATAATATGCATACTAATTATACTCTTTTATCCCCTCATTCCTGGTCCAATTTTCGCGAGGCCCTCTTCACTGGGGTTATGGGATTCACTGTGGGCTCATAAAGGCCTCAGTCATTTTCTGTGATGTGTATATTTTAAATCTCCATGACATTCATCATTGCTTTATTATTTATTTCCTTTGGTTAATTTTTAACAAAAATCTCTTAATTTCCTAGTTGCATGAGGTACAATGATGTTTTGCAAATGAACTTCTTAGTATTGCTTTTATTGCATTTCATAGATGCAAATCTCTTGTGCTGTCATTTTTGTTTGTTTCAAAAGATTTAAAATGTCTTTATTAGCTCAGCGTGGTGGCACATGCCTGTAATCCCAGCAATTGATTGGCAAATGTAGGAGGGTCATCATGAGCTGGAGGTCATCCCAGGGCTACAGGATGAGCTCCAAGACAACCTGGCCTAGAATGAGACACTAAAGAATAATAATAAAGAAAAAAATAAAATTTCTTTCTTGTCTCACTCCTTGGTCTATTATTTGTTCAGGGATGAGTCATGCATTTGCTAGGAAATTCCCTACAGTGTGATTCATTTCTATTTTCTCTCATTTGTTTTTTAATTGTTTGAGATTTGTTGCACGGCCCAAATGATTTTCTAGCTTGAGAATGTAGCATGCTACTTAGAGATGAAAACTTATTCTGAAGTTGTTTGTAGCTTGCCCTGTAGATATTTTAATGTGATTTGGTCTCTAGGGAATTTTTACTTTGCTATTTCCAAGTTGATTTTATGTGTGCATGTTCAGTGTATTTCCATAAGTAATGTGATAAATCCTCTTCATTTATAGTACTGGGAATTTTTACATCATAGTATTATTAAGATTTGCTCTATATATTTAAATATATATATATTTTTTTCTTGATGAATTGATACCTTTATTTCTACATAATAAGTTTCCTAGATTGTTGTGACTGTTTTGATTGAAAGTATTTTTTATTGCATATGAATGTAGTTCTTCCTCCTTTTATTAATTTCTTTAGCATGGGATATCTTGTTCACTTCTATCTTTTGCAGTCTATATAAATCATAAAATATGAGATGTTGGGCTGGAGAGATGACTTAGCAGTTAAGTGCTTGCCTGTGAAGCCTAAGAGCCCTGGGTTTGAGTCTCAATTCCCCAGACCCACGTTAGCCAGATGCACAAGGGGGTGCATGCATCTGGAGTTCTTTTGCACTGGTTGGAGGACCTGGCATGGCCATTCTCTCTCTCTCTCTCTCTCTCTCTGTCTGTCACTCTCAAATAAATAAGAGTAAACAAAAAAATTAAAAAAATAAAATATGAGATTTTTTTATAATTGACATATAATTGAATGTTATTTATGCTTATAAATTCAAACACTCTAGAATGAGGAACTTAGGAATTAATTCTTTCATATTAAGGAGTATTTGATATGTAAGTTCTATAATCGATTTTGTCACATCTTTTCTTGCTTTGCTGTAGTTCTTTATCAACTTCCCCTTTCATACTGTCTACATATTGTTAAGTTATTTATGTTAGTAAGTAGTGTGTTATGGTGTAAAACAAAGTACTTTTGGAATGAGGTTTAAGAGAGTTTTCTGCTTTGTGGATATTATGAGGTTTATATTAATTAGATTTGATTATAACAATCTATTTTGAGTGACATCAACTGAACATTGTGTGTAATAGTGGAAAAACTACAAAATAGGAAGAAAACAGTACTAAACTCCAAAATCCTCTCCAGCAATGTGAAGACAATCTAGTCTTTAACACCTCGTTTGATCCACAACACTAACTGAGAAATCGACAGCCCTTGAAGAGAGAATGGAGAAGCAAGTTGGCAAAAGTGGAGATGCTCACCAGACCATGTGTCATGCTACTGCCGGGAAACTTCTGTACAGAACACAGGTGACAGAGAAGATCCCAGCAGCCTTTTGTTTTCCTCTTTCCTTAAAACGTAGCAGGGTTTTACCTTGTGATATTTTATCTTTTTTTTTTTTTTTCTTACAAAAGTGGGCCCGGGGCCCGGCTATGTTCACTTGGGATGTGATATAGCATGAATGGAGAAGTCTAGTGGAAGTCTTGGAAGCAGCATTAGACATTGTTTTTTTTTTTTCCTTTTCAGTCACAATTTATGGAACTCCTTGTCAATGTGTTTTAAGTGTTCAAAGCCAAAATCCTCAACTCTTTGCCTAGGTCCTCCCCACCTCTCACTCTCTTCTTTCCAAGACTCTTCTTCCTTCTCTCTGTACTTCCTCACTGTTTCTATCAGCATTCTTACTGTTTTTCCACATGTGTGGTAGGAGGTTGGGAGGAGTCCTGGCTGAGCTACTCATATTCTGGCTGTCTGGTGTGAGGTGGAGGGGAGTCATAGCTGAGATACTGAAGCCATGGCTATGTAGTGGGAGAGGGTGGGGTGTCCTGGTGGAGAAATTCATGTCCTACCTATGTGATACCAGAGAATATTACACTTTTCCATCAGTTTCTAGTTGTTTAGAGGATGTCAGGCCAGGACCCTAATTGGCATGAAAAGACATTTTCATTCTCTGTCATTTGGAATAACTATGATTATATTATTTCCTTATTTTTGTTTACTTTTTATTTATTTATTTGAGAGTTTCAGACAGACAGAGAGAGAAACAGGGAGAGAGAGAGAGAGAAAGAATGGCACATCTGGGCCTCCAGCCACTGTAAATGAATTCCAGACGCATGCACCATCTTGTGCTTTTGGCTTACTTGAGCACTGGGGAATACAGTCTCAAACGGGGGTTCTTAGGCTTCACAGGCAAGAGTTTACCTGTTAAGTTATCTCTCCAGCCCTTTTTCCTTATTTTTTAAATATTTTATTATTTATTAACAAGTAGACAAAGACATACTGAAAGACAGAGAGAAAGAGAGAAAGAGAGATAGAGAGAGAGCATACCTGCCAAGACGTTCAGTCACTGCAATCAAAGTTGCCAGATGCATGCACCACTTTGTGAATCTGGCTTTACCTGGGTACTTGGGAATCGAATCCAGGTCATCAAGTTTTGCAGAAAAGTGCCCCAAGTACTAAGCCATCTCTCCAGCCTTATTTCCTTATTAATCACAAACCATCATAACAATAGTAAACATCCTTACATTTCATTTCTTACCACACTTTGAAATATTAATGTCTTTTATATATTTTTATAATACCTTTCCCACAATATGTGAACAAAATCACAATTCGATGATGTACTTTTAGTCTTCATAATAATATTTGGAGTAGTTTATGTACCCTACTTAAAATTTTAGTATATTGTAAATTTATCTGTGCATAAGTTGCTTTCTGATTGCTGGGGCAAAATAACCTGCCAGAACTATTTTATTTGTCTTACAATTCCTGAAAGCAAAGTCTTTCAGGAGCAGGAAGCCAGGAGAGAGGAAACAGAGAGAAATTAGACTTGGAGCTGGTTATGACACCTCAACATCATTCCTCTGTGATGCACTTCCTCCAGCAAGACTCCACACCCTAAAGTGCCACAATTATCCTGAACAATGCCACCAAATGTGAATTGTCTTCAAACACACAAATCTGCTGAGGCACAATACCTTTCAACTATGGAAATCTGTATTATTGTCCTTACCAGTTACTCACTTTCTTCCCAACGTTTTCTTTGCACTGATTAGCATTTGCAGTTTTAATAATTTTCTCACATTTCTGATAAGAAGAGTTTGATATTGGTAATTCGCTCAGCATTTGGCTTTCTGCAGGTGTCGATAGCTCACTGAAATATCTGAAGGAGAACTTTGGGGAATACTTTTGTTGCTGTTCCTTTGCTTAGCTTTATTTTATTTTCTATGATTTCCCTCCAAAGTGAATATCTTACTTTGTTCCTCTTGGCAAGTGTGATTTCTGTTGAGAACTCTGTTGTCATGTTATGTGGAACACACTTATATAAGTTGTCTGTGTAACTGCAGTAACTAGAGGGTTCTGCCTATCTCTGGTTCTCATGATGTATAGAGCAGCCTTAGGGCCCAATGCAATAAGTAGGTGCTAACCTAACTTTTATTTCCCTGAGCAGAAAACTATACTCTTCATATTAATGCTGCCTGACATTTTGGGGAAGTAATAAGAAGAGCAGTCTTATAACCACTAATGTTAGAATTCTGGTTCATATACAGAGGCTAGCAAGACCAGTTCAGCCAAAGGTAGAATCACAGCCCTCCTTGCTGGATTCATGAATGAAGTACACTGTGACTATGCCCAGGGGATACTGGCTGGAATACAAGTTGCACTGATTGGAGCCATAAGTCTTCACCAGGTACCATTATTGGCATGTAGATTTGAGATAAGCAACTTAAAGGAGGAAGGGTTTTACTGTGACTCACAATTCAAGGATACAACTCATCAAAGCAGGGAAGGTGTGGTGGCAAGAGCATGAAGCCAACACATTGGATCCACAGTCAAAAAGCAGAGAGGGATGAATGCTGGTGCTCAGGCAACATTCTTATCTGTATGCAATCAGGTATCCTGTCCCATGAGGTAGCGCCACCTACAGTTAAGGTAGATCATCCCATCTCAGTAGATATAATCTAAAAATTCCTTTAGCAACTTACCGTAAGTGACTCTAGATCCAATCAAGTCAACAATGAACATTAACTGTCAGTTTGGCCTAGATTGTTTACCTTCTGTGAATACACATTTTCAAGAATGCCAGTTCAAGTCATTGTGTCTGTGTGACGTCCACCACTGTCATGCCTTAGCCACAACCTTGAGCCATTCCTGTGGCATGGTTTCTGGAGGAAAAACCTGTGACATAGTTCCTTCAACTTCAACTGACCCTTCTAGTTAGCCCCCAGCAATTAGTTAGTTGATGTTCTTAAGCTCTCCAGGCATGAATATCTTGTTCTGCTTTCATGTTCCTCTTGCCCTTATGTTAATGTTTCCTCAGATTTGGGGTCTGTACTTGTTCTAAGAATACAATATTTCCACCTAGTTTTTTTTTTTTTTTAAGTTATGTGTTTGAAGCCAGTTAAGCACTGCTTCTTCATGTTGAAAGAAGAGATGCTGCTACTTATCATTGTAGATTGTAGATGCCATGATATAGAAATCAGAGGCATTGTTAACCTTTGAAATGCTAATAGTTTGGTCATTCTTTCATTATGTACACAAATATGGCTTTATAAATAATTCAGCACAAAGATGTTAACATAGAAACTGCTTATTATGATTTCACAAGGCAAAAGGAGAAAACGTTATATTTAGAAGTAAAATAAACTTCAGTCTAAAATCCATGTTTTTCACTGTGCCAAGGAAAAAAGTACATTCCTCTTTTATTTTCATATTACTTACTAAACACATTTTACAGTGTTTTTTAATTAACTTTATTTATGTCTGAGTTTAGTAGCCATTTTAGCCAGTATAGTAGGTATTACCCTAAAAATTACATATTTGATTTTAACCTATTATGAAAACATTAAATTGGGGGATTCAGAAATGTCCCAGTCAGTTAAGCATTCGGCCTGGAGGCCAGAGGATCAGAGTTTGGTTCTCCAGAAGAGCATGATGGTGTATCCCAGTAAGCCTAGATCATGGGACACTGAGACAAGGAATTCCCTTGGAAGCTGCCTAGATAGATTAGCCAAATCAGTAAGCTCTAAGTTAGTGAGGTAACCTGCCTTGTTAAGTAAGGTGGAGAGTGATTGAGGTAGACACCCTACATCAACCCATGGTCTCCAAACACATACATGTGTGCACCTGCTCTTGCACACACATATGCCATACACACATATTAACATACATATAAACACATGCCTAACACACACAAGCACAGATATACGCACAGACACACACACACACACTCTATGTTGATTTGTAGATAGTAGCTTATCACTTTGGAAGAATTTTTCCTTATTAACTATGTAGAAAACTATCCATATGTTTACACACAAACTCTACCTCTGATGTATGACCCATGAGATTCAAGGAAAGCACCATGATTAATGATATTATAATGTCTTTATTAAAATAAATTGATAAAAACTAAAAAAGATGAAATATTATATTAGTAATGATAAATCATGCCCCATTCAATAGATGATCCTTTTGCAAGTTCAAACATTTAAAATGCAGATAACTGACCTCACAAGAAATCTGACCATCACCTAATGTAATTAAAACCTTATAAATGAATTATCCATTACATCCCTCAATATTTCCTAAGCACATGGACTATGCACTTCTGTACAAAGATGAATTATATCATCTTATATTAAAATATTTTACAATTTATTGTCTTTTACAAATCTTAAAAGGTGTTATCATATGGTGTAATAGTGTATGGCAAATGTATATACAGAAAGTCAAAATGAAGAGTATTTGAATAATAATAAAAATAAAATGTTACAGGAAGCAGTTCTTACTAATTATCACTAAGTTTGAAAATTAACAAAGCCTACACAGTATCTTATGACATTCAATGATAGCAATTATTTGAGTTTCAAAATAATAATTCTAAAGTTAGGGAGAATAACTGGATGTCAAAAGTGTTAACAAAGCTATTTTGTTTGTTTCGATCTACTTCAGAGTTTTGACATGTATTTGCTTGAAAGGCAAGAAAGAACACTAGTCTGTAAAGAAGAAATTATTTTCAGGAACAAAAATCTATAACATTTTAGGGTACTGACAATAGCCCTACTAATCTTATTAGGTGACACAAAGTATAAGTATTTAACTTTTTTTTCTTTAGCATTGTGAAGAGTTACATGTGATCACACACAGATATGTGTATATATATATATATATATATATATATATATATATGGTGATATATGTTGTGATATGCATTGTGATAAGATACACATGTACATACATGTGATATACACACACATAGGTATATTCAATTTACACCAATAAAAATATACCAACAAAACAAATATTTGAAAATGACAAAAATTTCAAAGAACAAGTTTTGTAAAAGGTCATTATTTCTGCCTTCTATTTTGTATTCCTTCTTTCCTCTCCCTTTCTGTCATTCCTTATTTGCTCACATAGTGGATGATAGTGTCTCCCATGCATAATATACACAAAGTCTTGAATGCACAATTGCACACACAACCACATACATGTTAAAGCACCATGTTATGATAGAAACCAAGTTGATATGTAATACCTTGTTAATTCTCTGTGCAGTATTTTATAACTATCTCACTAATTAGTATGTTTATCAAGCATATGTGATAGGTTTCCTGATTTGGTTACCTTCAAAGTATTTTTTCATACCAATGGATGCCACAAAAATGTTTAAGGGTCAAATTATCTTTCAATCTCAACAAGCCAACAAATAAAAATTTCAACACATAAAAATGCAAAAATGTCAAGTGATTCTAAATATTACAAAGATAAAAGAAACAAAGTCAGGGTAAAAAGCACATTGTAAATTTTCTGGATAAGGATGTCAAACAAGTCCTCTTGTGGAAGGTGAAATATAGGCAGAATTCAATAAAGTAAGAAAGTTGATCATCTGACTTTTAGGAAGCACAGATAATTCAGACATAGTGATCTGTAAATGCAATGACCTTGAACATGACTGTAATTATTGTAAATAAAATAAAGGATGAAGCAAGTCTATCATAACAAGAAACATTATGTAATGATGGTAAAAATCTTAGGAGATGTGGAAGAGTTTGGATACAGAACAAGATGGAGAGCCATTACAGGGACAGTATTGTTGTTTGGTTGGTTGGTTAGGCCTTAAAAACAAAATTACAATTTGTAATAGCTAAGAGCTGGAATCAACCCAGATGTCCATCATTAGAAGAATGGATAACCAAGATGTGGTATAGCTGCACAATGGAATTCTATACAGCAGTAAGAAAAAATGACATAATGAAATTTGAGGAAAAATGGTTGAACCTGGAACAGATCATTCTCAGTGAACTTACCCAATCACAGAAAGAAAATTGCCACATAGTCTCACTCATCTACAGCACCTAGTCTGAATCTACCAAGATGCCTTACATAGCCAGCAAGCATATCGTGGACTAGACAATAGGATGGCTGGGGAGGGAGGGGAGGGAGGGGAAGGGGGGTGAGAAACACAAATCTAGATCCAAACACCAATGGTACCATAAAATACTACATCATAAAAGGCAGACCAAATGGCTGAACCTTCACCAGGCCCTTAGAGGGAACACCGGAGCCACAAGACACTGGAGAGGGTATGATGAAAACTGACCTTAATCTTCTACAGCTTCTCTCTCTCCCTCTCTCTCTCTCTCTCTTGTCTCTAACTCTTTTATATTAGTTATCTTTTTATTCCTTTTCTTAGTGGGCACTGACCTGTAACTCCCAGTACCAGCATGTGGCTATCATCCACAATGAGCTTTTGATCAGAGAGACCTACAAGGTTTCCTAAAAGAAAGACAGATTTCTGTCCAAGTACTTGATGACCCACCAAAGGTTAGTGGTAAGACCTTACTGCTGAAGACACCTTATGTGGTTGACATGTAAAATGGAACTGCATGGCTGGAAGCTGGAAGAGAGTCAGTTCCCGGACAGTTAGCACATCTAGTGCCAGAAGGTGCTACATGGGTGGCTGGGGGAAATTGACCAATATCTGTCCAGGAAACTCATGGTCTAACCTACTTAGCAGCAAATAACTTGTTGTGATGCTCACACAAGTGCAATAGTGGCACACAGCCATGGTGGGAAACCAACTGCTCATGATTTGGATAACTGATTCCCTCAGTGATACAGGACCCATAGCTGGATCTGGGAAACAAATCAGAACCACATCCAAACATAAGCCCGTTCTCCATCATCAAGCTGCCACCAATCGTGGGCTACAAGAGGCCCTACACCTATTAAATTCCCTATAAAAAAGTAAGGGTTATCTCATTTGTCTGGTGTTAACTTACTTTCCTTTGGAGAATCTGCTTCTCTTTTTCAGGCAGATGTAGATCCTAAGGAGAGAGCCACCCCATCATACCTTAAAAGGGCCCCGACTGAAACTAAGAACAAGCAATGGTGCTGTTTTCTTGGTGAACTGGGTACCAGCACAAGGGTGAAGGAGATCAACACAGAGAAAAATCTGTGCTTCCTAAAACTCAGATGATCAACTGGGTCCAGGGACCCAGAGGACCACAACACCTCATCATTGAAGCAGACCAAAAATGAACCCAAAATGGCACAGGGAAATTTTGTGGAAGAAGGGGCGGAAAGAATGTCAGATCCACATGTTGGGCCATGATATGCAGAGACATTTTTCCTACTCATAACTGTGGTCTAACTCCACAATGCATGACCCATGTACCTCAACCAGGAGGGTCCAGGGGGAGGGGGTAGGACATGGATGAGCCTAACAATGGTACCAAATTGACTGTATTCACTAAGTACAAAACTAATTAATAAAAAACAATCCAAAAAAATTAAGACAAGATCTCACACAAGCCCAAGCTGACCAGAACTCACTCAATATACTGCCAGGCTAGACTCAAACTCATAATGATCCTCTTACCTCGGCCTCCCAAGTGTTGGGATTAAAGTTGTGTGCCATCATGCCCGGATGAGAAGTCATGTTTTAAATGATCTCCTTGCCTGTCTGTTGCATGGCTTTCCCTTGGGAGGTATGAGCGCATATGTACTCATGACAGATACAATGTATATGAAAACCTAAAGGAAATATTTCATACAAGGTTAGCTTGTGCAACCAAAGGCTAACTGGAGTTATTTATGGGAGCATAAATGATGGGATGCCTTCAAGAGTATGTGTGGCTCAAAGACACCTGCATCACAGAAAAGCCCACATCAGGATGGGGGATAACTTAAAAAGCCTACCTCCTTAGAGTTTTCTGCCATGCTTGCATGCAGTTCAAGAGGTGGGTTTCCACATCCCCAGCAGTTGTTCACTGCTTATATAACCTTAGTATCATAAGTCTTCATATTTCTGAGTTTACTAATACTTTTGAGTTTCCTGGTTCATCCATAGGTGAGGAAACACTTCAATTCAGAGCAAATAGTAGGCTTTTCCTTCCTCTGACATTTATACTCTTTCCTTCTCCCCTTCCATGTCCTCTTAGCTTGGGAGGAGGTGATATGGGTGTCTGATTACTCCATTATGTGTTTGATCATGGGGAGTTTCTGCTATAGCAACAGTCGATGATTATCAATAGCTTGACCAGTCATTAGCCTCTGAAGTAACTAGTGAAACAATCCAGAGACAAGTTTCTTTCCATGGAAGACTTTGACATCAGCAGAAACCTGTGGGCATTGGCATACATATTTAGAAGGCAATTTGACTGGCACATCATATCCAGTTAACAACACAATGGCAATTATTTCAACCTTGATACCTATAACTTCCCTAGCTATGGACTTTTGCCCTTTATTACAATTACAGACTTTAGCTCCCTCCTGTGGAGTGTGCCTTACATACAAAGGAAAAGTCATGGTTGAACCCATAATATACATGTCAGTATTATTCCTGTAGTCAGGCCTTATGATAGGAAATGCAGAATTACAGCCTTATATGACTGCAGGCAATTCCCTAACACTACCCTATGGATTGCCTTCCAGCATGACAAAATCTCAACAGGGAGACAGCTATGAACTTATTCTCAGTTTGATGATTTTATGTCCTACAACTAGAGCACTGTATTTCTTCAGCTTTTTGCCAAGTCTTTGCATGCAATCTACATCAGTGGCAAATATGATACCATTGATTCTAGCAAAATGGTGGAAGTGGACACCATAAACTATTTTCACTAAAATTTAAAATAAACCACGATTATATATCACATTGTCTATAACATAGGTAAATGGTACATAATTGAATGTCTGTGACAGAAATTTATGATTTTCCCACAGATTTTTACCATATCTCATATAGGAAAGTAGCAGAATGACTCAGTTCCACTGGTATGAATTATCCTCCCATATCTAGCCAAGTAGTCTCTATCAATCATCTAATTGGTTTGATTTTCCTACAGAGATGGTTATTTACAATGTTACAGTAAATAACCATCATAAAACAGATCAAGTCAAAATCCTTTTTCATATCACTGAACTGACCACATAATGTTTACATTCTACTGAAGATGCCCACATGACCTATATGTAAACACTGGGGCTAGGTTCGATTGTCTCTAATGTCATGCCATTCTTCCTGATAGACAATGTGGTACTTGCTTTAACCTCCTTACTTGTGTTCATATTTCTTATTCATATTCATATCCATTCCCTTGTGTTTGCTATTTGTTCTCTCTCCTTTGTTTAACTTTCTCTTCAATTTGTACATGTGCCAAGATGTCTGGTGACTCCATCTACAGCTACAGATTTGTCTGTAATTTGCTCTACTTTCTCATATAACAATCAATTTACTTTTTAAAAATATTTTTTAATTTTTTTGTTTATTTTTATTTATTTGAGAGTGACAGACAGAGAATGAGGCAGATAGATAGATTGAGAGAGAGAGAGAGAGAGAGAGAGAGAGAGAGAGAGAGAATGGACACTCCAGGGCCTCCAGCCACTGCAAACAAACTCCAGATGTGTGCCCCCTTGGGCATCTGGCTAACGTGGGTCCTGGGGAATCGAGCCTTGAACCAGGGTCCTTAGGCTTCACAGGCCAGTGCTTAACCGCTATGTCATCTCTCTAGCCCCCATTTATTTTTTAAAATAAACATTGTCATTCTTGCCTATGCAAATGTAGGCACTGAGAGAGTTGGACATTTCTCTTCTCCAAAGTGTTCAATATTTGTTTAGAAACAACCTGTCATATAATAAGTGACCAAATACTTCTTAACTATGTGAATAAATAATACTTTTTCTCTCTGTACAGACTTCTCTATGAACACTTACATCCTAATGCCCACATAAAAATTGTGGCTCTCTTAAACTTCATCTTCATTAAATTAGTTTATTGTTTGAAACTAATGTTTTTGCATGAAGATTATATAAAAGTTCATTATATCCCATCTACTCAGTAAAATATACTTATACTAACAAGTATACAATATGGATATTCACATATCTATATCACTATACATTTTATAGAAGTCTAGAAATAACCCATGAAATAAAAAGCATATATATTTATATAATGTGACATGTGTGTAAAATACAAATATACTGATTCTAAAGATGCCTACGTTGATTATTAACAGAACTTGCTTATCATATCAATCCTATTTTCTAAATTATCAAGCTTCTAAGTCCATGATGCTACATTTAATTCTTGAAATTTGGTAACACAAGTCCTTGCTAGAAGTTAGATTATATCAGGAAAACTTGGCAGACAAAATGAAAACATTCCCTGAATCAATAGTAAATTACAATTTTCTAATCAGTGTGTTTAAGGTCCTGGCCAGCAAAATACCTACACAGGAATAACATTATCTAAAACATGTTCATGCTGTCAAAGGAAAAATGTGGAAGGGAAGGAACTGCTTTCCTAGCTCAAATCAAGATGAATTGTCCTCAATCTTTCTTGCTACTGACAAAGCCTATCATGCTGTCAAAGAAAGGAATTTGTTTGACAAGCATGTGTCTTGCTTATGAATTCTTTAAAAAGCAAATATATTTTCTAAGATCCATCCAGGAGCTTAAGTAAGATTGCATTTTCCAAAATGGAGACACTTAAATGTACCTAAATTATAAAACAGAATGTTCCTAAGTCACATCCATTCAGCTTCAATCACTATTTTCCATGTGAATAACACTGACAAGATAATAATATAAATGAAAGAAAACAAGTTCTGAATGAAGATTCAAGGGCATATTTCCATGTAGAGAATTGTAAGCTTTAAGTTTGGCATAAATAGTAATCATTCCAATTGAAAATCATGAAAAGAACCAAAGATTGTTGAATAACTGAACTCTTTGAATTCTTCTCAAGAGTCAAGCAGTACAGAAACAGACAGGAAATAGGATGTGAAAGGTGTATAAACTTATGTATAATCTCTCCATTCAAATAATCTTGAATGAAAGTTTACTGAAATGTTTAATATTAGTAAATCACTTATGATAACTAGGGTATATTTCTGATATTTTGGCCCAAAATTATCCTCTCATATAAATTAATATTGATGCATGCTCCCAAAATATTTCAATATTTCATGTCGACAGTGAGGTGCATATTACTTGTCTTTCTATGCTAGTATTCTAATAGTAAACATCAGAAATTAGGGCATATTGCTAATATCTCATACACTCATTTATAACTAGGAAGGGTTCATGTAATAGGTGGATCTTTTCCTGCTTAAATTGTGAAACCAGCCAAATAGATATTTTAACTTCTAATACAGCATTTTCTTCCCTTCATATTCAGCTGGGTTGATGGCCATCATGTGATAGTTTTGAAAAGTCCTTATTTACTGACACTGCATTTAAATAGTTTCTTCTCTTAGGACAACAAGGGTAAGTTAACTAAAACTTGTGTGAAGGTATACTATGATTATTTAGTATTTTTTCCTAGCTGAAACTTTGATAGTATTCCTAATTTCCCTCTTCTCTTACTTGTAAATTAGTAAATTGATTTCATATTCTTTTTGCATTCGAAATGGAAACTTTTCTTCACTACTTCTAATTTTACTATAGAGTAACTGGCTGTAATTTCTTGACTGAATTTCCAGACAGAATCTTGTCAAGTGAGAACAATTTATATGGCATGATGACATTATTTTACTGTTAAACACACATCTTAAAATTACTATACTTTGAAAATCAGACATTAAACTCAGAGTCCCACTTTCTATCAAATGATTGGTTGAGCTGACCATAGTTTGATTTACACATTAGGGCAAAGCAAACTAGTATAAAAGATTTTTAAAAGAAATACCATATAGAAAGTAATGTGAAAACATATGGTAAAATATAGGAGGAAAGACATATTTTAATTCTATATTGGGGACTGGAGAGATGGCTTAGTGGTGAAGATACTTGCCTACAAAGCCAAAGGACTCAGATTCAATTCCTCATGTCCCAGGTAAACCAGATGCACTAGGTGACGCATACATCCAGAGTTCATTTGCAGTAGCTGGAGGCTCTGGTGCGCTCTCTCTCTCTCTCTCTCTCTCTCTCTCTCTCTCTCTCTCTCTGTCTATCTCATTCTCTCAAATAAATAAAATAAAAATTTGAAAAGTAAAATAAAGTCCATATTGGGGAAAAGTTATTTATGTTCTGGGTAAAATGGCAATCTAATGCTTCCTCTGTGTGGGTCAGTAAAGGGAAGAAAATTAGCTGTATTCTAAAGATGAAAGAAAGGAACAATTTTGAAAGCTTGCAACATCAGCAGAAGGGTACCCAGAAAGAGTGGAGAAAGAAAAAACATGTTTTCAGGCATGATGGCGCACACCTTTAATCCCAGCACTCGGGAGGCAGAGGTAGGAGGATTGCCCAGAGTTCGAGGCCACCCTTAGACAGCATAGTAAATTCCAGTTCAGCCTGGACTAGAGTGAAACCCTATCTTGAAAAAAACAAGAAGAAAAAGAAAGAAAGAAAGAAAGAAAGAAAGAAAGAAAGAAAGAAAGAAAGAAAGAAAGAAAGAAAGAAAGAAAGGAAGGAAGGAAGGAAGGAAGGAAGGAAGGAAGGAAGGAAGGAAGGAACAGACAGAGAGACATGTAAAGCAGGGAAGTGAGATGAGCAAAGAGTCCAGAGAAGGGAAACATGAGTTACATCATGAAAGGTAAGCCAGAAGAAAGAAGGAAAATTCTAACTCAAGGACAAGTACATGGGCCTCACTTGCCTCAAATAACATGAAAGGCTTTGGTGGGACAGTCACTCTACCAATCAGTATTAGAGAGAAACCTTGCTTTGTCGTACTATATGACTCAGACTGCAGTGACCTGGTACCATCTTGCAAGGAAAGGTATTGTTAAAAAATGAAGAGGGTCTGGAGAGATGGCTTAACGGTTAAGGCACTTGCCTGCAGCACCAAAGGACCCAGGTTAGATTCCCCAGGACCCAGGTAAGCCAGATGCACAAGGGGCACATGCGTCTGCTAGAGGGTTTGGAGTGCCCATCCTTTCTCTATCTCTCTTCTCTCTCTGCTTGCAGATAAGTAAATATATATATTTTTAGATAAAGGGCATGAGATCAAGGAACAAATGCAGGTCAGGAGGCTTCAATGTGAAGTGAAGCTCATAATAGCAGCTGTGGAGAGGGGGTCCTGAGAAGACAAAGTCTATTGACGGAAAAAGATGAGACTCATGCAGTGAAGTGCATATGGGATGTGTCTGGGAATAGATTTTGTCAACTGAGAATTACCAGTAATTTGATAGCACTGAGAATCAGGCAAACAGATGGGTCATAACTTGTAGACATCTCTTCATTAGCTGCTGAAGACTCCTCCAATCTGCATTTCTAAGTGTGCATCCCTCCAGAAGAATGATTCTTTTAAACTCAGAAAACTTGGAAGTATAAAAGCAGGTCCTCCAACTATACTGTCCTCAATATTCTGGTTACTGACTAAAGCCTCAGCACATTTTATAACACACACACACACACACACACACACCATATATATATATATGTGTGTGTGTGTATGTTCCCTGTGTGTCCACAGAGGTACAATAATGTACTATGTCATGGGAGTGTTAGAAATTCTGCTCAGGCTATAGACTGTAGAACTTTGTGGGTCCAGCCTCCTACACACAAAGCAGGCAGCTCTGGTGGACATCAGAATCATGTCCTATACAGACTCAGAAGTGGCACTTTCAACTGAGCTTCACCCTACATTTAATTGTTACTCCTTAAATTTTCAAGGACTCAGAAAGAATCCACTCCAATATCTCCTGTTTCTGTTGACCCTTGTGATTCCCGACTCCTCTTATTTGTTTTTAATCCATGTTTAACTAGTTTTTTTTTTACTTCTTTGTATTTCTTTGTTTTATTCCCCATCTTATATTCATCTACTTACCTTTACAATTTTTTTTAAACAATATTTATTTATTTATTTATTTATTTATTTATTTATTTATTGTTTTTCGAGGTAGGGTCTCACTGTGGCCCAGACTGACCTGGAATTCACTATGGAGTCTCAGGGTGTCCTCGAACTCAGGGCGATCCTCCTACCTCTGCCTCCCGAGTGCTGGGATTAAAGGTGTGTGCCACCATACCCAGCTCCTTTACAAATTTTTACCTCATTGAATAATGTTATTTTGTTTTCATTTCTTTTCTATCTGTGTCCTCCATATTTGCTAGTATTTTCAATTTAATTTATTTTTCTTATTCTTATATTTTTATTTTCATTGTTTTTCTTATGCTTATCCATTTTGTTTTTGAGGTTTTTCTTAATTAGAAATTATTTTTGTTTATTTGAGAGAGAGAGAGAGAGAGAGAGAGAGAGAGAGAGAGGCAGATATATATAGAGAGAATGGGTGCACCAGGGCCTCCAGCCACTGCAAATGAACTCCAGACACATGTGCCACTTTGTGCATCTGGCTTATGTGGGGAATTGAACCTAGGACCTTTGGCTTTGCAGGCAAGAGCCTTAACCTCTGAGCCATTTCCACAGCCCGTTATTAGCAATTTTTAATTTCTTTCTTTAGTTTAATTTCGTGTTATGTTCCCTGTTCTTTCTCCTGATTTTATTTAAATTTTCCTTCAATTCTCCCCTAACTACCCCTCTTTTATTGCCTCTTTAGCTCAATAATTTATGATGTCCACACTTTCTCTGAAGAATTTTAACCTCATTGTATATTCCTCAGTAGTTTTGTTACTTCCATTTTTTCTTTTTTCTTTTTCTTTTTAGTTATTTGTATTGTATCAGTTAGTTGTAAGTGAATTGAAGTGTATTCCAATTTCTTATATGGTATGATACTGTTTCTCTGACAATTGTTTTTTTTTTCCTTACTTAGAGATACTGGAAATTCAGTCTTCAAGATACCAGCTTTACCTTCCCTCCAAAGTGAATTATTTAAACCAGTTACCACCTAGAAACACAAGGAACATGAAAAAGCAAGGCAATATAACTCATTTAAAAGAAACATCACTGCTCAACTACTGAACTCCAAGATACTAAAACAGGTAAAATGTCAGAACAAGTTTCTCTGATAAAAACGATGTCTAACCTGAAAAAGGATACAAACAAAGAGACAGCCTCAATACAGGACATGGTGAGTCATTAACAAAAGAGAAAAAGTCAGCATAATAGAGAAGAAAATCAGAAATTAGCTGAAAGAGACATAACTGTACTTTGCCCTTCTTAATCCTTGTTGTTGTCTTTATATTCTTTAACATATGCCTTTAATGTTCTTTAACATTGCCTAAGGAAACATCTGGCATTATTAATAAATGGAGAAGAGTGATGATTTTAATAATCACTTCCATACTAGCATGTTTTAAAACATTTGGTTTCCAGGAGTAATTTTCATAGAAAATGGGTAAAGGCTAGTGTAATAAGATATAACTCGAAACCAGCAAGAAGATGTGATGTGCAATTGTACAGTGGGGTGCATATACATAAAACCAATCTATTATGCATTTCAAAAAGTGAGAAGAGATCCCAAATATGTTCTTTTCATGTAAGAAAGAAAATAGAGATAAGCTTAATCATATATATATATATATGTATATACATATATATATATATATAGTGTATATATGTAGGTAGGATTATTTAGAGTCTCATTAGTATGCTATTTTTACATTTTATGTATTATTTTAAATATACCTAAAATCCAAAAAATTATTGTCTTTTTTAGAATTTTCCCAATGGTTATAAATCCTACTTATAAACATAATGGTCATGACTTTTGAACACTTTAATATATGTCCAGTTGTGTGTTGTGTTATTTTCTAAGTACTTTATCTGAATCAATTATTCAGCCACTTAACTTGCATTCCTATCAATTGTTGTACATAGCATTTGTCAATGGCAGGTGTCATATAACATATTCACAAATTTATTTATTGTCCACTTCACTTTGGAACATAAGCATAATGAAAATAGTGCTTTGTCTATGATATTCCTAACTCCTGAAACAATCCATGGGAAATACACAGTGAATAAGTCATTTTCTTATACAAATGAAGAAATTTATTTAAAAAAATTGACATTCTGAGAAGTTAAACTATTACTCAAACCTCCTCTGCTCTTAAAAGCTCTAAAACAAGTTGATACCATGGCTAATATGATCCAGTGTAAAATATAGGCTTATTTTACTGCACCAATCTTCCTCAGAGATGTAGCCATATGCCAAGAAGTGTCTTATTCCACAGAGATTTTTAATGTGCTTGAATGAGTGTGGGATACCTGAAGGATATCATATTTGCTGCCCAGATCTCTGGCCCACTTACACCTAAGTCATAATTAATTGGAAATCCTTGAAGTACAACAGAAACTTTATAAAACTCAATGCATTTTATGTTAAGGTTACCTACTGTGATCTTTTCTAAAATGTGAAACTGAATGAATATTTTATTAGACATTTTTAAAAGAAGCTCAGAGTAGCAGGCTGTGGCATATTGCTATGTGAAAGAAACAGTAATATAGATGACATTGAGACTCTGACATTGTAAAATATTCATGGCAATATAAGTATCTATTAAGAATTTGGAATCATAAAAACTTCTTGCAATGGAAATGCATTGTCTTGTCTCACACAGTCTATCTATGCAGTGCAATGCTCACAGAGTCATAATTCTTGCATATTCTAAATATTAATGATTTAGAAAAACAACATAGGGTGAAAGTTAAAATATTTGTAAACATAACTCTATACAAATTATATATTTCTAGAAATAATAAACCGCATACAAAAATACATTGGATGTGAAATGTTTCCTTGGAATGTTTTGTGTTCTCTGTTTCTCTCCCTTTCTTCACTCTCTCACATATACATGCAAACACAGGCATTATAAAATTTTATTCTATGCCCTGTAATTATGTAATCTTAAAGTTTATATCATTCATGCAAGGACCACTGTTATAATTCCTTAATCTGGATTTAATAATATGATGGGGTATTGTCAAGTGTTGAGAGGTTTGCTTTCTTCTTCAAGGTTTCATACAGCGATGTCAGGCACTGAAATCAAAGCAGGATATCTGTGTGTATCATTAGACACTTGTACATGAATAATAGCCAACATTATTAAAATACTTCTTGGGTATTTTTGAGAAATATTCTACTTAAGATAATCACCATATTTTTAAATGTTAATGTTTAATTTATTTTGAATTTTCCTGTATGAACCTTTTTAATAGTACATATCCACTGGATTACATGTACCCTCTCCCCTCCACTCATCCCTCTTTTGACCCTTTATTGTGGGTTTTACAATGTTTACCCTTGTAAACTTAATGAGTTTCAAGATGCCGTCTTCTCAGGTCCATTCATTATGCTTGGTGCTCGTTTGCTCCCCTCTTGCACATCCTCCATCTGCTTCCACTCTTTCTCCACCAGGTTCTTTTCAGACCAGGAGTTACTATCCACTTTTGCTTTATTATTACTGCATTCTGTTACCCTATTTTCAAACTCCTTCAAAATCTCTTTCACTGCACCATGATCCCCTCTCTGGATTTCAGGCCGACAAACACTATTGTGAGTACTTGCATATATCTTCTCAGTTGGGGTGTGTTAACACACATGCTGTGTAGCCTGTTTATTCATATGTCAGACACCGCTATTACTGCAGGCTTTAAACTTCTAACTTATAAGATGAATTTTAAAATATTGTTCCATTTCAAAATAAGATTAAATGGACCACATTATCCCTGTTTAAGCAGTGTATTTTCAGTGAACCCATCAGACAAATTTTTTTTCAGTAAAAAAACAGGTTCTTCAAGGAAGGGTGAAAGTTAAAGCTAAAGCTCTCACTCTTGGTTAAAGAATCTTCACAACCCAGCTGAAAGAGAATACCAGGAAGATCCACAAACTCTCAGTGTGAAAGAAAAACGAAGACCTGCCAAGCAGTGAGTCATCTTTATCACCTCTGCCTGTAACCTGCTGACATTACAGAGGACTTGAGAGATTAAACATGAGAGTTGCACCCTCTTCTTGCCTGAGGACCTCCTGCATAGTGATGCAGTAGATGTTGAGAAAACTCACAACTTCTCAACGTGGGAGAAAAAAAAAAAGTTCTGTAAAACTAAATGTAAAAAAAAAAAAACTCATTCCTTTTGCCTTATGAAGTTCAGGTAATATTACTTAGGACAGGACAGAAAGAATTAAGAGCCGTAAGGTGGAAGGAGTATTCTCTTGGACAGTGCCCCTACACAGAGACTGCCTGGAACCTTCATAACCCCACAGTGGATGCAGGTATGGGCAAGGACTATAAAAAGAGAAACCAATTGAAATACCACAAATATGTAATATGTTCATACAGTAACATTTACAGTTTCTAAAAAAAAAGCACACTCTATACCAAAGACAAGGACCACAAATATCAAAATAAGAATTTGTAGTGGCATTTCTTGATCAGAGAAACAATTAAAAATGCCATTTGTGTTCTTAAATTCTAACATAACTGGTTTTCCACTAATGCTGTTGATCACATTACTATTGGAGTTATGTGATATCAAGGGTCCAAAATTGAAAAGAGTTTTTACTTTTCCAAATATATATTCATTCATTTGCAAGCAGACGGAGAGACAGGGAGTGAATGTGTGACTATCTATATCTGCATAATGACCACTAGCCATTGCCAATGAACTTTAGATGCATGCATGAGTTTGTGTATATGGTTTTACATGGGTACTGGGGAATGGAACCCGGGTTGATAGGCTTTGAAGGCAAGTGCCTTAACTGCCAAGCTATCTCTTTACCGTAAAAGAGTTATTTCTTTATCATAGCTAATGTTAAAATATCTGGTAGTTATTAATGCTGATAACAGTAACTGTCTTTACTGGACTTCTAAATTTTAATGACATAACAAAAAAAATGTACATCTATTTCCCAACAAAACCATGCCATCACTAAAAAGCAAGGCGAGGGCAAGAGAATCTAAAATCAAGAACCCAAACCAATTTTGAAGAGTAAAAACTCTTCCTACACACCAAGCTACACACATACAAAAATTTTAAAAATGCAAAGAAGCTGGACATAGTGGTGCATATCAGTAACCCCAGCACTCAGAACGTAGGAGGATTGCTGTGAGTTTGAGGCCAACCTGAGGCAACATAGTGAATTCCAGGTCAGCCTACGCTAGAGAGAGAGAGACCCTACCTCAAAAAACAAAACATCACAAATAAATGAATGAAATTAGCAACAACATCAAGAACAAAATATAGTAGAGAAATACTGTACTTAACATTATCATAATATATTTTTGTTTAATTTATTTATTAAGCAGAAACTTTGTATGGATACATCATGTGTTGGTATCATCATTTCCATACGCCCTGCCCCCATTCTACTGAAGGCTCTTCTCAGTGGGATTGCTGATATTCCCCATGGGGTTGTAGGTTACGAGATTTGAGAGAAGCTTAAATAAAATACATATGTTCTTGTGCTGGAGAGATGGATTAACAGTTGAGGCATTTGTCTGCAAAGCCAAAGGACCTAGGTTCAATTCCCCAGGACCCATATAAGCCAGATGCACAAGGTGGTACGTGAGTCTGGAGTTTGTTTGCAGCAGCTGGAGGCCCTAGCACATCCATTCTCTCTCTATTTTCCTCTTTCTATGATTATCTTTTTCTTTTTGTTTGCTTTCTCTCTCTCTCTCTTTCTCTCTCTCTCTTTCAGATAAATAAAAGTAAAATTAAACAGAAAGTAAAAACAAAATGTGTTCTCATCATTTAACTTGAAAACACAGTTGATATTAATAACCTTGAATTTTCCTTTTCTGAAACAACTTATTAAATAAAAGTCTCTCCCCCTTCCTAATTTGAAAGTACATCATAATGTTTATTAGTCATGACTTAGTTCTAAATTCTTGAGCAGTTGTATTATAATTAAATAATTTTGTTTTCTGGTGTAAAGGAGATATTCATTCCTTTGTGCTCTGTGATGTTTCATATAATATGCCAATATAGGTCTGGGAGTTTTTAATTTAATACATCATACAACATTAATAAACTATTGTTATTAATTATCTATAATGTGTTAACTAATTTATGTCACATAATTTTTAGAACTCTGAAATATTCTAGCAGTTATTCTTAATTATGAACTGTTTTAGAAGGAGAAGCAAAGTGATATTTTTCCTTTCATAAGAAGTGGCTGTGGAGATCATTCAGTGGCTAAAATCACTTGCTTACAAAGCCTGCCAACCTGGGTTCTGTTTTCTAGCAACACATAAACCAAACAGAGGTTGATTTGGTGCAGCAAGAGATCCTGAACCCCCAACTGCATGCACTTTGTAAATAAAACTTTAAAAAAAGTATTAAGAATACTTGATGCTCAGCTCCAGAGAGATTTCTCAGCAGTGAAGAACATTTCTTGTATAAACATGAGAGCTGAGGTGTGAGAGACCATGAGAATTCAATCCCCAGGATCCATTAGTTCTGTAAGGCATAAGTCCCGATCATTGCTGGGAGCTTGCAGTAAAACAATCAAGACAAGCTCCAGGATCATTAAGCCTCTGTTTCTAATAAGAATGGGCAGAAGAGCAATGGAGCCGGAAAACTGACTTTCTGCTCCAATCACTTTAGATGAGAACCCTAGGCACGTGCATGTGTGCACATGGATGCACACACACACACATACACACTCACATACTATATTACACATCACATTGCACACACAGAAAAGAAACAAAGAAACTTGAAACACAAGAACCTATCTCATATTTGTGTGTCATATTTTATACTAGATTTGCTTGTGTGTACCTGTAGCAGCACTTGCACAGTATCTAGTTACAAATTCTACCTGAGGTTTTAGAGCTCACTGCTGTTTTCCAGAAGAGGGCTTTATGATTACTTACAACACTGAACTCATTATTCTTTGCTGAGCTGCTGACTTTCAACATGCTGTGTTTACAGATTACACAATAGCTAAGCAAGTGGTGAGACCAGATGACAATGATAAAACAACTACTTAGAAAGGAAATGTTGGCCAGGCTCTGGCGGCACACAATTTTCTTTCCAGAACCTGGGGAAAAGAAGCAGAAGGATGGTTAGTTCCCACATAAGGAGACACTTTTTTAACTTAGATGATAGATGATAGATAGATAGATAGTTGATATATAGATAGATGACATATAGATGACGATAGATGACAAATAGATGCATAAGTAGATAGATAGTAGATAGATGATAGATAGCACACTTAATATGATGGTGGTCTAGTTTTAGAAAAATAAACATTAATTGTTTTTTGTGTAATAACATTTCTATCCAAACAGAAGGACAGTAATAATAAATCTAGTGGAACCATGCAGAAAGTGATTAATTCAGTTTGTTCATTATAGGAACTTTTTTTGCCTTAAAAATCTGCTTTATAGGGCTGGAGAAATTGCCTAGTCGTTAAGCACTTGCCTGTGAAGCCTAAGGACCCCAGTTCAAGGCTCGATTCCCCAGGACCCACATTAGCCAGATGCACAGGGGGGCACACTCATCTGGAATTCTTTTACAGTGGTTGGAGGCCCTGGCGTGTCCATTCTCTCTCTCTCTCCCTCTTTCTCTCTCAGTCTCTCTAGCTCGTTCTCTCTCTGTCACTCTCAAATAAATAAAAATAAACAATTTTTTAAAAATCTGCTTTATATTTCCTTATTGGGGTACCAGTATGTTATGTACCAACTCATAAACCTGACTGACCCTTCACTTTCACCTATCTATAGTGGAAAATCACATTTTAATTGCCTTATGCCTCCATGCCTTTTTCTGTACATCTCTGTTCTTCATCTTTTAATGTAACCTTCTATCAACTCCTGATAGTTTCAATTGTCTGGTAGCCAGCACAGCCACCTTGGTCCCTTGACTATGAAAAATTGAACTGTAAATATGGTCAAGTCTGATCTAAACTTGCTGGCTTCAAATACTCAATGCACATATGTTTGTGTACTCTTGAATAAAATCCCAAATCTTTATATACCATAAGAATGACAAGCTTTAATCTTTACTGATTGCCTACTGTCTTTTATATAATCAACTTGTCATACTATTGCTTTTTGTGTTATAATTGGACAAAATCCATGCTGTCAACTATGGTTAACAAAGGCCACATGGGCTACTGAACACTTGAATCATAACTAGCTACAATACATTTAAATATAAAGGGCTGTAGAGATGACTTAGTGGTTAAGGCACTTGCCTGTGAAACCAAAGGACCCTGGTTCAACTCCCCAGTACCCATATAAAGTCAGATGCACAAAGAGGCACATTCATCTGGAGCTCATTTGCAGTGGTTGCAGGCTCTGGTGTGCCCATTCTCTCTGTTTGTCTCTCTTCTATCTACCTGCTTACAAAAATATATAAATAAATATTTTAAAAATGAATTTAAATATAAAATAATGAGTTTTTCTGATAATAAATATTAAAATAATAAAGAAAATATTAATGGTACTTGGAGTTTGACCAGACGAGTTCATATGTCTTGCATATGGTCCCCAGAGGAAAGGTGATAAGAGAAATATATACATTTTAGTACTGGGGTAGGGTAAGAAGACCTTAAGTCATTAGAAAAGCTTACCTCAGAAGAGATTAAGGAAGGGCCATTGAAATTCTTCAGGTCTCATAAAAGTGTGCTGAGGTAAGGAGAAACTGGGCCCTTGGAGCAAGTGTTGACTCCCTGTTTAAGAAAGTGACCTCTTGTTTTCACATGTGCTCCTAATCTTGCAACACCATCAACTGTTTTC
Organism: Dipus sagitta; assembly: GCA_036346955.1. Lineage (NCBI taxonomy): Eukaryota > Metazoa > Chordata > Mammalia > Rodentia > Dipodidae > Dipus > Dipus sagitta. Next base: position 113,551,148 of record CM070779.1, on the reverse strand, counting down.
CCCTCGTCAGAGTCTGACCAAAAGTTCAGAATTTGTTTAGAATGTGTTTGACCAGAGTCAAGATCCAAATAACCTCCTTACCTATAAACTTATTATGTCTCAGTTATAGTAATAAAATTACTCTAGTAGTTTATATATTTATTACAGATTGAAACCAAAATATTAAAAACATTTGCAATCTTTTTATCTAATCACTAGAATATTTGAATTTCTATGTGTGGCACATCTTACCTCTCTATTACTCAGCAGACCTGCATTTCTTTACATATCATGAACAGGCCTTTTTCCTTTTTTTTTTTTCTTTCTTTTTTTGCATAGTAACCTGAATTGTTTTCCTTCCTAGGAATGCATTTACATTCATTCCTGTCTGAATCCTAAATATCTCTTCTGGAGTCAATCTTTTTTTTTTTTTTTTAAACACTGCCCTTTTTTTGTTCATTTTTATTTACTTATTTATTTGAGAGTGACAGACAAGAGAGAGAAAGAGGCAGATAGAGAGAGAATGGGCACGCCAGGGCCTCCAGCCACTGCAAACGAACTCCAGACATGTGCACCCCCTTGTGCATCTGGCTAACGTGGGTCCTGGGAAGTCAAGCCTGGAACTGGGGTCCTTAGGCTTCACAGGCAAGTGCTTAACTGCTAAGCCATCTCTCCAGCCCTGGATTCAATCTTTTTAAGCTGCTAAGAGAGCCAACTGGAAGCTTGCATCCTTCAGGACGGTGAACTTTGCTTCATGACTATGTCAACAGCATCACTATGTTACTACTCCTCACTCTGTTTTAGATCCCAAACATCTGTTATTCATGTGCAACTTATAACATATTCACATTTCTATCCTAAACAAAAATTAAAGTATGCATAGGATAAAAATCAATTATTTCTGAATTAAAGAAAAGTAAAAGGATGGTAAGTGGGTGTGTTTGCAGTGTTTTGTACCCATTTTTGAATATTACTATGAGGGGCTTCAGTTCTCTCATAGTCCTTCAAATGCAATTCAGAAAGAAAACCTCCAAACTTAATGAACTTTGTCTATATTTTAGCTTCAAGCACAATAATATTAATATAACATTCGTATAAAATGAGTTGGGTAACATTGGACAAAAGCAGAAATATTTCTTTTAGACTCTCCAAGAATGACAGTAAAATAATTTTCAATACTTTCCTTATATCCTTTTAGTATTGTGATGGGTAAAGTCCTTACACACTAGTTTTTATTCCATGTATTTACAACAGGGTAAGTGACATTTTGACTTACATTAAATCATAGGGAAACTTAGAATGCATATGTATTATTTGCCTCATATTTTGCAGTCATTGATTTCAATTACCATAAGAAATTGATAACCTACTCTCTGCCTTATAAATAGATTACTATCATGTCTGATTTTGAGATGTGATACTTTTATGTAAGAAGCAGTTAGAAACACATGAGGGAATAGGGAATGTGATTTACTTTTATGACTTAATCTGTATTTTTAAAAAACTCATCCTGAATTACCATAAACTTCTATAAAATAATAAATCTGCATTTATTCCATTTTGTGCTTAAATTTCCAAATAAATATTTACATAGTCATTCTACATAGAAATGTACTGTGCTGGGCTGGAGAGATGGCTTAGCGGTTAAGCGCTTGCCTATGAAGCCTAAGGACCCAGGTTCAAGGCTCAATTTCCCAGGACCCACGTTAGCCAGATGCACAAGGGGGCGCACTCATCTGGAGTTCGTTTGCAGAGGCTGGAGGCTCTGGCGTGCCCATTCTCTCTCTCTCTCTCTCTCTCTCTCTCTCTCCCTCCTTCTCTCCGTCGCTCTCAAATAAATGAATAAACAAAAAAATTTTAAAAAAAAGAAATGTACTGTGCTTCTACCAAGTTTTAGATTTTATAATACATTTTTTCCATATGTGTATGTAGGAAAATACAACTTGAGAGCATAAGTCTATAACACAATATAATCAACATTCAGCAAACATTTAAGGGAGATTTTGGATCTTGAGTGACCAGCAATATGAATAAGCATATACTTATCTTAGACATTTTCTTCTAACTCCATTCTTCTATAATTCATTTACCATGCATAAATTACTACAAATATTCCAAATGAATTTACTATGAAAGTAAATATTACTGAGCCTAACTATGACACATTTTTTTTTAATTTTTATTTATTTATTATTTATTTATTTATTTGGAAGTGACAGACAGAGAGAGAAAGAGAGGCAGATAGAGAGAGAGAGAGAGAGAAAATGGGCACGCCAGGGCCTCCAGCCACTGCAAACGAACTCCAGATGCGTTCGCCCCCTTGTGCATCTGGCTAACGTGGGTCCTGGGGAATTGAGCCTCGAACCAGGGTCTTTAGGCGTCACAGGCAAGCGCTTAACCGCTAAGCCATCTCTCCAGCCCACTATGACACATTTTTCAAACTGTTTTTATTTGTAAATTTGTTGTAAATCAGTTCAATGGCATTTTATAAAATGAAAAAGTGATATTTTATATATATATATGTATAGTAAAATACATAATAATATAATATAATAAATATATGTGTATATAATCTCATATATATATATGTATATATATATATATATCATATTATATATATTTGTCCCAGGTATCCCGTTTATCTGTCCCCTTACTGTATCATCCTGGACATTATTGTTGAGATGTGGCTAGTGAAAAAGATTAAAAAGTAGCATATCTTCCTTCCCTGATTTTGAGACTAGAGCTAAGGTAAAGAAGTAATAAAAGTGCATATGAAATAAACATCTAACACATTTTATGTGTGTGTAAATGCACTACAGGAAACAGGATTTGAACAAGCTGTGGATAAGCATGCAAACAAACCCTTTGCCTACAACGAGGTCTTCATGCAGAGTGACATCCATGTTGTGTCACCCATAAGAAGGGGGAAAAGTGTCACTGGTGAGTTACTATGGCTTAGCAGCAAGTCTCAAGTAGAGTCAAAGGATAACACTATTTGATTAGAAAATAAGTCGACTAAAATTATTTTAAGTTTAATCATTCATTATATTCATTAACAATTTTACACGTTTATAATTATTTTGATCATAATGCCCTCCCATTAACTTCCCTTGGCATCCTTTCTCATGATCCCCAGTCTCATGAAGTCCTTCTTCCCAACTAGTTTCACTTCTATTTTCCTTTGTGTGTGGTCATGACTTACTGAGTTAAATTAGGGTCACCTGAATTCAATTGTCTTTGGAGATTTATTTATCTAAGCTCATGGGTCCTATAAATGACTATCCCAATGATGAAAATGTCTCAAATACCCTCATGTCTCTACTGATCATGAACTGACTATAAATCATCAGGGAGGGATGGGGACTTCATGCTCTCAAACATAATACATGATGGAATATTGATGGGTGCAGCATGGTATAGGTCTTTCATAGGTTACAACACTCACTATATTTTATATTTTCATGGTCAAAAGCCTGAATAAAAACATTCCACAGCACTCCACCCCTTCCTATGGCTCTTATAATCTTTATGGCCCCTCCCCCATGTTGCTTCCAAAGCCTTGAAGGGAATGATATATCACTTAATGTTGAGTACTCTGGAGACATTTAATGTCAACACTTCAATAACTATTGAGTCTTCTCAGTAGTTAATACCATCTGTAAAAAGAAGTGTCTCTAAACAAAGTGTCAAACATAAATTTGAATTTTAATTTTGAAATAAAAAACCTTGCCAACTGTTTAAAGAAAATCTCATGAGAGCAATAATGGAGAACTGCATTGAAAACAAAATAAAACAAAACAAAAACAGAGCTTGATCAACTCTCTTCCTCCTGTTTATTCAGTCCAGGATTTCTGTCCATAGAGCACAGAACATAAACGTTCCCAATTCCAAGATCACATCATGAGAAAGGTTGTTCCTTGCTCCCTGCCTGTGTCATTAGGCCTACCATTTTCAATATTGTGAATGCTTTCAAATATTGACCTACTTTTGCAAATTATCACTGAAGCTTCCTCCAGTTTCCTCATGGTTCACAGAGATATTGGGGTCAGAGAAAAGAGGACTTTGTTGCAGGCAGCATGAGAACTATGCTCACAGTTTCCCTTTGCAAAGTCAACGTGGAGATGTCTGAGTATAAAATGAATAAGCAGTAAGTTTTTAACAGAGCCAATAGAAAAGCAAACCTCAATCTTGCAGAACTGTTTTAAGGGTCCAAGGCCATGGACTATGGAGATGTCTCCAGTGGCTAAGGTGCTTGACAAATAACCACTTTACCCACCTGAGTTCAGACCCCCAGCACCCATGTAAGAATGAAGCATGTAAAAAATACCCAGTGGTGTGGTGTGTTCCTGTAATCCCAACACTGGGGAGGCAGAGAAACGGAGTTGCTGGGACTTGCTGGCTAGCTGTTCTGTTCTCAGTGTTGAGAGTCCAGGTTGAGCAAGAGACTCTATCTAAAATAATACGATGAAGAATGGCTGTAGAAGAACTAAATATCAATATATGACATTCACACGCACTTCTACATGTACATATACTAACATACATACATGCAGGACACACAGACATCAAAGCAAGTCTGCCCAAATCTGACCTAGTGGAAGACAATAACCTCTTGGAGAGTATACATATATTCCTTTGTCGTGCATAAAGACAATGTTACTCATGTTTGCTTGCTATATACTCTTGCAAATTATAGTATGTAACAAAAGTGTTCTGAGCATGTGTTTACATGATATGGAGGCATGTTAGAAATCAATAGTAAATTGTCTCACAGTGATCATCACTCTAGTTATTTTAGCTGAGCATTTAAGTTTCTAAGACCCGAGGAAGAATAATTGTATTCATGGTGGCACATAACCATAGTGACTCCAGTGAATCTTCAGTGACAGGTTTCCTTATTAAGTGTGCTTTGGCAAATGAACCTGTTGATGTCATCTCCTTGCTTCTGAGACATGCAGTTAGAAATAGACATAGTTCATGGCTGCTTAAATACTCTCCAGTCACTGAATGTTGCATCTGTTTTTTTTTTTTGTTTGACTTGGCGTCACACTCTAGCCCAGGCTGACCTGGAATTCACTATGTATTAACATATCACAGTGATCCTCCTCCTTCAGCCTCCTGAGTGCTGAGGTGAAAGGTGTGCACCACCATGCCTGGCTCATTTCTTCTCTTGTTTTCTTTTTGTAATAACTAGAAACTGTGTATGGACACATCACGTGTTGATACCATCATTTCCCTCCTCCCTGCCCCACTGCACTGATGTCCCTCCTTAGTGGAATTGTTGATATTCCCCATGGAGATGAGGGTTATGAGTTGTGAGAGCAGCAGCCAGTCATGGGGTTGGGGGGGGGGGCAATGCCTCTGGATATTCCTTCTCACCCTGTGACTCTGACACTCTTTTGCAAAATTCTCTGAGCTTTGGTGGGTGTCCTTTAAGCCTATTTTAGTGTTGAGTTCTCAGCAGCTTCTGAATGTCTGTGTTGGTGCATTTTGAGTATCCTTAAAATTGAGTATTTTGAGTGACTGTCTTCATAACCTTAGGACAGGGTGTCAGGTTCGCCATGGAAGCAGCACCCTTGCTCATCTTGCCAGTTCCTATATGTTTTCACCTGGGCCAGGGGCTGTTCATCTGCTGACACGGCGTGAGCTACCTACACTTATCTTGATAGATTTGGGTTGTCCTAAGTTCTCACTGCTGTTTGAAAGAGAAAAACAGAATCTCTAGGGGAGAGTGAGGTCAGGTTAGATTAAAGTAGATAAGCATTGTAAATTTAGAGACATTTTGGGGCAAAGACTAGTGAGGGCTTCTCATTGGAGTCCAAAATTTTGTTCTCTATGGGATTCTGACTTGGTTCCTAGTTCCAGATAAGGGTTCCTTTCCAGTGAGCTAATCTCTTAACCAATTAAAGAGCCATCTATGCTGCATGCCACTATTGCACAGGTGTGTACATCTTCTTAGGCTGGTTGTTTTCATAGAGCAGGATTCCTTACTTGCTCACAATGTTGTTGGCCATTTTCCCCCAGCAGCTCATGTAGTGCTTTTCAGCACTATATGGGATAATGATCTGGGAGCTAGTTTTCTTCCAGATTCAGCTAGATTTCTTGATGTTCTGCTTCAGTGGCATATGGTGTCTTCAGCATGATGCTATGTTCAGTGAGGTTGTAGGTAATCAGTACAGCTCTCTCCAAGAGAAATATTTTTTTTCTTTATTATTATTATTATTAACAACATATTTTGTATGGATACATCACATGTTGTTTCCCTCTTTTGACTCGTCCTTGCCCCCATTCCTTTGGGGACACTCCTCAGTGGGGTTGCAGGTATTCCCTATGGGGTTGTGATTTATGTGTCGCAGGAGCAGCAGTCACTTATTTATTTATATATTTTTTTGGCGGGAGGGGGAGGCAGGGAATGCCTCTGGGCATGATGTCTTATCCTGTGGCTCTTACAATTTTTTCACTCCTTCTTCTATAAAATTTTCTGACCCATGGTGTAAGTCTACTGCAGTGATAAGATCTTAGAAGCCTCTGGATCTCTGCTTTGGTAAGTGTTGAGTATCCTCAGGGTCTGTCTCTTTCAACCTGGTGCGGATGATCAGGTTCAGCATGGAAACAGCACTCCTGCCCATCTCCCCAGTTCCTCTGTGGTTTTAGGTGTGGCTTGGCTGAAGTGTGAGGGGTAGTTTATGTCCAAGGTTCTCTCTCCCTTCTGAAAGAGAAAAACATATTCTGCAATGGAGAGTGAAGTCAGCATAGTTTAAATGGGATTAACATTATTAGGTTAGGGAGAATTTGATGTATGTAACCCCTCTTTTGCCAAAGACTAGTGAGAAGTTTATATTGGAGAGTGTAATCTTTGTCTTCATAGGATTCTAATCTGATTCCCAATTCCATATATTAATTCTGTTATAATGAGCAGATCTCTTAGCCAACCGGAAAGCTATTGGTTACCCACCAAAGCTGTGTGCCACTATTGCACTGGCATGGACATCATGTCAGGGTGTTAGCTGCTGAGTAGCTTAGACCTCTGCTTGCTCAGACCCTTGTTAGTCACTTTCCCCCAGGAGCTCATGTGTTGCTTTCCAGCACTAGACAGGCTGTCTGAGGACTGGCTCTCTTCCAGATTCCAGCCAGCCCTCCCCATACTCTATGTTGGCAGCACATAGTGTCTTCAGCAATAGGGTCTTACCTTTGCCTCAGGTGGGCTATCAGGTGATTTGACAGAAAGCTGTCTTGATTTGGGGACCTTGTAGGTATCTCCAATCAACAGCTCAATGTGGGTGGCAACCAGTTTCTGGTACTGTGAGTTACAGGCCACAGACAAACAAAAACATTCTTTTAAGCTTAGGCTTCATCCCAACTTCTCCCCTTCTTTTCAGGTGCTCCCCCGTTACTCCTTCTGGGGGAGATCTTTCGGTCTCCAAGGATAGACGAAAGGATAGTTTCTAGGGTACCAGTTCATTTTGGATTTAGTTTTGCATGTGGGAGGCCAAGGTAGGAGGATCGTCATGATTTCAATGTTACCCTGAGATGACATAGTGAATGCCAGGTCAGTCTTGGAAAGAGCAAGATCCTACCTTGAACCCCTGCCTCCAAAAAAAAAAAAAAGAAAAAGAAAAAGTACACACGTAGATTTCTTGCCAGGCATGGTGGTGCACACTATTAATCCCAATACTTAGGAGGCAAAGGTAGGAGAATCACCATGAATTCAAGGCCAGCCTGAGACTGCATAGTGAATTCCATGTCAGCCTGGGACAGAGTGAAACGCTACCACATAAAACAACAACAACAACAACAAAAATGATGTTCAAATGCTACCATCACCCCCCTGAAGAGCAGTGCATTGCCTTTCAGTTAATCATATTTATTTAGTTATTTAATTTTTGCTTGCACATACATGTTTATTGCTATTTTAATCAAAACATCAAGGAAATTGAAACAGCTTAGATGTCCATCAGTGGATGAACAGATGACAACAATGTGATACATATATACAATGGAGTTTTAATCAATTTGAAAGAAATGAAATTTGCAAGAAAATGGATATATCTGGAAATTATATTAAATGAGATAACCCAAATTCAGGAAGATACTGCATGTTTTAACTCATATGTGGATCCTAGTTTTTAATGTTTATATACTACCTATCTACTTATCTGTCTACCTAACTACCTATCATCTACACACATGTGGGAAAGTGTGGGTACAGGCTGTAAAACTAGAAAAGAGACCATGGGGGAAGAAAAGGCGGTGTTGAGGAAGGGTATAGAGTAATAGAATGCATGTGAGATGAAAATGGAAAGGAAACTGCTGGGGGTGGAGGGGTAGAAGCGGTGGCAGAAGCATGGGCAGAGGAGAGGAGGAGAAGTAACGAAAGTAAATTATGTTTGAAAATTCTATAATTAAACCTAGTACTTTGTACACTAAGTTAAAAAAAAATAATGCAACAAGCTCTAGTATGAGGAGAGGGAATCAATATACGGAGCAGTTAAGACACATTACTTGAAACACACTATGTTAAACAAAATTGCAAGACATGGATTTGAAAGAGAACATACCCCAAACACAGGATAACAATAAAATAGGCAATGGAAATTTTTATGAGAATAAATCATGTCAGAACTGTTAGCATCAGAACCTGGGCCCTGGTAGCCCTGATAATCTAGGATCTTCCATCTGTTCTTAATTTGACAATTAAGCAGTCAATAGTGAAAACCAAATAAAGATTATTCAATGGGACCACATTGGGAAGAGGAACACTGGGGCTCAGTGTTCCTTCACTTTTGGGGTCCTGACATGAGATTTAGGTTGAAATAGAGGGAAAGCATCAGCAGTTCTGGCCCATCTGTAATCCTATCCCTGAGCATTAGCATCTCTCCTGTAAGGTGGTCTGAAAAGTTGTCAGAACTGTGTGGAACCTCTTTCCAGGACACAAGTTCTTCCTCTTGTTGGCGGCAGGCTTTAGCTTTTCCATCTCCCAGAATGAGACTCCTGGGTAAATTCAAATTTTGTGGGGGGCATAGGATTTTGTGTGAGGGTGGTTCACAGTAGGGTCTCACTCTAGCCCAGGCTGACCTGGAATTCACTATGTAGTCTCATGGTGGTCTACCTTTGCATATGCCACCAATACTAGCTCCAGGTGCATAGATGTAATAGTCTGATAAACCAAGGAAGAAGTGCAAGGGTTCTGTAGAATATCTTCATTCCTTCCAGGACAGTTACAGACATAGAGGATGAAGTTAACAAGGGCTAAACAGTTATATATAGAGGAAACCATGATTATAGATACAAGAAATCCATAAAGCATGGTGATGCATACCTGTAATTGCAGCACTTGGAAGCAGGTGGCAGTAGTTTAATAAAATAAAAATAGGGCAGCAAAGACGGCTCAGTGGTTAAAGATGCTTGGTTGCAAAACCTGATAAGTAGCCACATAAAAACAGATGCACAAAGCAGTTCCCATTCTCCTTCTATGTGCATCTTTCTGTCTTTCTCTTAAATAAATATATAAATGGATACATAAATAAATAGAATGTTTTAATAAAATAAAATGTTAGAAAAATAAAACATTGAAATTTATTCCTAGAAATTTTGTCCGGACAAGAACAAGTTAATTTTTCACAACATAACACATGATTTAAAAATGATAGCTTTTTCCTACATTTCTCCATTGTGGGAAGAAAATTTTGATGGTTCTTCTATTTTAAATTGAATAATTTTATAGTTTGAACCAGGACAAAATAAAATTGAAGAAGCACATATCAGTATAGCATATTAAATAGAAATTCATTCCAACAAAACTCACAGTGAAAACTTACTTCATAAAAGTGTGTATTTTTCATTGTAAATCATTTATAAAATTGATGACTCAAGGATGACAATTCAGGAAGTAGAATGATGGAGGAGAAGAGTGCTTGAAAAATGTTAAGGATTGTCTGGTACTGATGACTATGTTGAGCCTATACATGGGATTAAAGAGGGAATGAGTGTCCTTAATTAGCAGTTAATTGTGGGCCATTGGGCTGTATGATAGCCCATCAGAAGGTTATTATTTCCTATGGGAGAAGAGTGACTATAACTAAATAGGATCTTGAAAATATGTTAGAGTCTCAGAATTCCAAAATCATTGGCTTGGTCATCAAAAACACACCCACTACAGTATAGGACCCTTGGTAAGAAATCCAGGACTCTTTTTTTTTATTTATTTTTATTTTTTGTTTGTTTATTTATTTATTTGAGAGCGACAGAGAGAAGGAGGGAGGGAGAGAGAGAGAGAGAGAGAGAGAATGGGCCCGCCAGAGCTTCCAGCCTCTGTAAACGAACTCCAGATGCGTGTGCCCCCTTGTGCATCTGGCTAACGTGGGTCCTGGGGAATTGAGCCTCGAACCGGGGTCCTTAGGCTTCACAGGCAAGCGCTTAACCGCTAAGCCATCTCTCCAGCCCAAATCCAGGACTCATAAATGAAATGTGGAATCTGACTGGTTCCTCTGATCCCTCTGGACACAGAGCTTTCTTGCAGTGGTGGCCTCTCAGCTTGCATTTGGGTTAGAACTGCTGAGGTGGCTTAGAGGGACTTTTCAAGACATGCAATTGGTTTTCCTGAAGGGTTTCAAAGAATACTAACACTAGATGTAAGATGGGGGCAGGGGGGTATTTAACAAAGATATTTCTTGATGTTTACCAGTAAAACATGAGTAGGCATAAAAATGGAGTGGCTTGTTGTAGGGAAGGGGAGTGCCACCGCATGTGAGTGAGTGTTCAGAACACCTTGACCTGAATCCCAGCCTCTGGAAGGAAAGTTGGTTTTACATACACATTTCCTCACTCCTTTCTCCATAAGTACTCAGTGTGCTTCAGGGAAGTGGGGGAGGGAGCATGAACACAGCTGTGGCTGAAACAGGATGCAACCTGCATCCCTGTTAAGGACTCAGCTTCCGTGAGAATGGAAGCTTTTAGTCACGGTGGCACTGGACTCTGTCTTTTTCCTTCCCACTCCTTTACCTGAGTCATAATTCAGTGACTCAGCCTATCTCCTCCTCATACCTGTCTTTTATTTTTGCAAGTATTTACTTCAAAAATGTTTGCATATCTAAAGTAATTTTGGGGTTGGCTTACACAAGATCCAAGACACCTCATCAAAGAGAGTTCATGTATATGAGCTCAAAAGTACTTAATTTTTATCCTATGCAATACACAAAACAATATAATTGAAAATTGTCTCCACTTAAATTATGGTCTATAAAACATACCATTTAGTGGTGCTGACAGTTTCATGTTTATATACATGAAACACAACTGTAAACAACACAAAAAACAATAAAATATGAAGTAAGTATATATATTTTAAAACACATCTTGGGCTGGAGAGATGGCTTAGCAGTTAAGGCTTATGCCTGTGAAGCCGAAGGACCCAGGTTCCATTCTCCAGGTTCCACATAAGCCAGATGCACAGGGCAGTGCGTGCTTCTGGAACTTGTTTGCATTGGCTAGAAGACCTGGCATGCACATTCTCTCTCTCTCTCTCTCTCTCTCTCTCTCTCTCTCTCTCTCTCTTCCTCTCTCTCTGTCTCTAATAAATATTTAAAAAAAACACATCTTTCCTGTCAAATTATTTTTTTATTAACAACTTCCATGATTGTAAACAATATCTCATGGTAATGCTCTTCCTCTCCCCGCCCCCCACTTTCCCCTTTGAAATCGCATTCTCCATCATATCCCCTCCCCCTCTCAATCAGTCTCTCTTTTATTTTGATGTCATGATCTTTTCCTCCTATTATGATGGTCTTGTGTAGGTAGTGTCAGGTACTGTGAGGTCGCCAGGCCATTTAGTGTCTGTGGGGAGTATGTTGGAAGGAGTTCTACCCTTCCTTTGGCTCTTACATTCTTTATGCCACCTCTTCTGCAACAGACCCTGAGCCTTGGAAGGTGTGATAGAGATATTGCAGTGCTAAGCACTCCTGTCACTTCATTCCAGTACCATCATGCCTTCTGAGTCATCCCAAGGTCACTGCCATCTGAAAAGAGAAGATTCTCAACCAAAAGTGAGAGTAGCATTAATATAAGGGTATGAACATTAAGAAAAGTGCTTACTGGGCAGTTTGATAAGCGTAGTATATACATTTAGCCAGATAGCAGAAGACATTACACCCCTAGGGCTCATGACTACTCCTGTTTTAAGTTTTCAGTATCAGGGATGTATTTCCTCCCATGGAGCATGCCTCCAGGCCAATTAGAGGGCAGTTGGTTTCCACCATGACAGATGTGCCACTATTGCACCTGTTGGCTCATTTTCCTGGCTGGCAAAATATAAGCCTTGCAGTGTCCACTATTGAGTATCTTCACTGGTGAGTTCTCTTTTTCCATTGAACTGTATGCAGAATGGCTTCTTCCAGCTTTCTATCAGCTAGAAAAGAGATATAAATGGAAGAGAAAGGAAGGGAGGGGGTACTTAAAAAGCACATCTTGAGGTGGAAAGATGGCTTAGCAGTTAAGGTGCTTGCCTGAGAAGCCTAAAGATCCATGTTCAACACTCCAGATCCCACGTAAGCCAGGTGCACAAGGTGACCTAAGCACTCAAGGCAGCACATGCACACAAGGTGGCCTATGGTTCGGAATTTGATTGCAGTGGCTGGAGGCTCTGGAGTGAAAATTCTTGCCCCCCACCCCCAGTCTCTCTCATATAAAAATGCCAGTCTGTTGGGCTTGACACAAAAAATAGCACTTCTTTAGTATGTTTTCAAGATTGTGCACTGCTCTGCACACAAATTTTGCACTTCACTTAATTACCTTGTCAGCCACTTTATTTTTGCTTCCAAACTTATCTTACTCTCTTCTTTGAACCTTGTCCTATTTTCCTTGTATCTTGTGCCTTCCATTCCTCCCTCTGTGTTGACAATCTTGATTGTACTCCAAAAGTGAATGCCTGAAAACTTTTGGCTTTGCTTGTCTGGAGGCACAGCCTGGTCTTTTCCCCTAGGACCTCAGGAACCAGGAGAGGACCTCTAAGCTGCCTGGGTACATGATTATGATAACAGTCAGTTCACCCCTGGACTAAGGATTGGTTGTTATGTCTTGCTCATTTGAACATTCTCCCTTGAGAAGAGCAGAAGGTGTAGAAAACAGAGTAAGATGATGGCCAGATTCCGTGTGAAATTCTGCAAAATTCTTCACATATACTCACACCTGCTATATCCAAGTCTCCACTCTCGCTTAAGGGACACAACCAGTAAGAGAGATAAGCTTAGGAAATTAGCAGTCTCTACCCTATTTCCATTTTTTTTAAAGATATTTAGGTTATTTTCAGCTGGAAACTCATCATACTAATTGCATTTGCTTTATAAATTTTTTACAATGTAATTATCTATTCTTATACCAACATTTAGAAGCCTGCTCATGTCTTTGATTTCTTTTATTAGTATGTGGTTGATTGTTTTCTGGATAAACTCTTTTAGTGATAAGTGCATCACTAATAGTTATGTCATTTTCATTTTATTTAGGAAATGTCTTGTAAAATATTCTCAATATCATTATTTTATAGGGTGACAGATATTATTGTATCAATCTGATAATCAATAGTATATTTGAGGGCTGGAGGGATGGCTTAGCAGTTAAGGTGCTTGCCTGCAAAGCCAAAGGACCCAGGTTCAATTTTCCAATACCCATGTAAGCCAGATGTAAAAGGTGGTACATGCATCTGGAGTTCATTTGCAGTGGCTGATAGCCCTGGTGCATCCATTCTCACACACACACTCTCTCTTTCTGTCTGCCTCTTCTCTCATAAATAAATAAATTAATAAAAAATAAAATATTTTAAAATAAAATTATGGTCACCATTACCATTGCATCTGAATGTTAATGCACCAATATAATTCAAAGTACTTATATTTCATAAATTTTATTCTTCTTTACTATGATTTGCTAAAACAAGGTTTTATTTACCAAAATAATTTTTTTCATTACATATTAGACAAACTATACTTTCAATTCTTAAAATTTACAAGTTACAAGACCTAAAGCCACAGAAAATGCCTTTTATTCCCTCAGCCCTTCATCAGGGGAGAAGTAGTGCCTGGTTAATTGTCCATCATCCTTATCTGAAATCACACTGTGTATATGGCATGGCATTGATGTCAGTCAAAACACCTTTCTTAATGTTTTTTATCAGTTTAGTAAGGTAAAGACAGAAGATGAATTTACAAGGGACTTTTTTATGGCTATATTTACAGAAAGGATGACGATTGGGCCAGAGAAGCTATTAAGATGCAAATAAGAACCAATCTCATACCATCCAATGAGGGAAACACTGATTTGGGAACGTAATCTGCAATATATTTTCAGCATTACACAAGAAAGTTAAAAGCCAGTGAGTGCTGAAGAAAAAAAAAATCATGACCAGAAATTCAATGTGAGCATTAAGAATTGGGGAATAATTTTACAAGTTTCAGAAGTATATTTCCAAGGTTGAAATTGCAGCTGGCAGCAAATCAAGCAAAATATGATTATTCCCACAAGATTATTACCCTGTGGAATTGTTTGACAATTGAGTATCAACATAAAATAATTTATCTTTGCAAAATCATCAGTAGTATACTCTATTGAAAACTCAATATGAAAAAAAGGGACTGAGAGAACCCTGAAAGATACAGCTCATTTAGTCAAGCGCTTGTCTTGTAGGCACAAGGACCTGAATTAGATCCTCAGAACCAAAGTGACCAACATATAAGTGCCAATCGTGGTGGTGGGAGTTTGTTATCTCAGCAATGGGGAGGAAGAGATCGGAGAATCCTGGGACAGAAATCCTTGATGTTGCAGAATGCCTGATATATGTGCCACTCCCCCCACCTCTGGCTTGGGAATTGAACTGGGCAAGCAGGCTCTGCAAGCAAGCACCTTTAAACACTGAGCCATTTTCACAGACCCATGAATACTTTTTATATTATTCATCTGTACCCAACACTGTTTATGGAGGTGTTCTGTAGCAATGTACAAAATATTCCCTTTTTCATTTAATCAGAAAGATTTCCAATTCATGCCTTTTTAAGGAATTCTTAAAACATTCATTGGTTGTATGAAAGTTAAACATTTTAAGAGTGAGTACCAATTAACAATGAGTCTGAATTTATTTAAAAAGTCTACAAAAACTAATGATTTATACCTAATCCATCTCCACCACATCAACCTAATAAGACTAAATGCATCTTACACATTATACCTTGGATGATCCTGTCACTGTGATGGTATAAGTTTTATGTGGAGTTGGTTACTAAGGTTTATGAGATTCCAAAGAGTCTTATAAACCATATTGACCATGCATGTTTCATGCATACTTCAATTCTATGACTTTCTATGAACAGAATAAAATCTATGTAGAGATGCTTCTTATGAGTAATCAGCATGTGAAAGCATTTCTCTTTTACATTATGAAATGTTTTACCAGATACCGAGACACATATGTATTTTTATGTGATGTAATGTACGTTCAGGTATAGCATTATAGGGAGACATATAGCTGGAACAAATACTGACTAATCCAAGAATGATTTATGGCACATATATATACATATATATGTATATATGTCAAAAATATCAAAGTTAAAGCTGTACTAATCCTTGGGTCATCAGAAAACCTTTTATCAGCATCTGTTTTAGAAAATAAAAAGCATCATATATCACATTTCAAAAAAGACCAATTTACAGGGTGTTAATATATTAAAGTTTCCAATAAAATTATGTAAAGAGAAATAATAAATGTTTTCAAATATTACTTTTCAACTATTACTTAGCAGTGTTAATAAATTGATATTGGTGAGGGCATAGATTTTCTCTAGTAAATAATAATTTCTTTTGCTTTTTAGATGAATATGCTCAGGTACTGTTTATATGTTGTGGTAGTTTGAATAAATGGCCCCATAGGCTGAGGCTTCAATTTTGAGTCTCCCTACTTGGGAAGAAGTGTAACTGGGGAGTAGGTCTTAGAGTACAGTCCTAAGGTGTGATGGGAGCAGATCTGAATTCTAGTCCAAAGGTATGGAGACCTGTTTGATCTCAGTGGTCTGGGATGACTGATGTGTTTTGACACTCCGAGCTGTTTCTGTAGGTGCAGGGATTGGAAGTGAGTTCCTGTTAGGCTCTCCTACCTGCTTACTCAATTCCTCAGGGGCTACCCCCTTTCTGTTTAGGACAAGGTCCATCTCTCCAGCCCAAATCCAGGACTCATAAATGAAATGTGGAATCTGACTGGTTCCTCTGATCCCTCTGGACACAGAGCTTTCTTGCAGTGGTGGCCTCTCAGCTTGCATTTGGGTTAGAACTGCTGAGGTGGCTTAGAGGGACTTTTCAAGACATGCAATTGGTTTTCCTGAAGGGTTTCAAAGAATACTAACACTAGATGTAAGATGGGGGGCAGGGGGGTATTTAACAAAGATATTTCTTGATGTTTACCAGTAAAACATGAGTAGGCATAAAAATGGAGTGGCTTGTTGTAGGGAAGGGGCAGTGCCACCGCATGTGAGTGAGTGTTCAGAACACCTTGACCTGAATCCCAGCCTCTGGAAGGAAAGTTGGTTTTACATACACATTTCCTCACTCCTTTCTCCATAAGTACTCAGTGTGCTTCAGGGAAGTGGGGGAGGGAGCATGAACACAGCTGTGGCTGAAACAGGATGCAACCTGCATCCCTGTTAAGGACTCAGCTTCCGTGAGAATGGAAGCTTTTAGTCACGGTGGCACTGGACTCTGTCTTTTTCCTTCCCACTCCTTTACCTGAGTCATAATTCAGTGACTCAGCCTATCTCCTCCTCATACCTGTCTTTTATTTTTGCAAGTATTTACTTCAAAAATGTTTGCATATCTAAAGTAATTTTGGGGTTGGCTTACACAAGATCCAAGACACCTCATCAAGAGAGTTCATGTATATGAGCTCAAAAGTACTTAATTTTTATCCTATGCAATACACAAAACAATATAATTGAAAATTGTCTCCACTTAAATTATGGTCTATAAAACATACCATTTAGTGGTGCTGACAGTTTCATGTTTATATACATGAAACACAACTGTAAACAACACAAAAAACAATAAAATATGAAGTAAGTATATATATTTTAAAACACATCTTGGGCTGGAGAGATGGCTTAGCAGTTAAGGCTTATGCCTGTGAAGCCGAAGAACCCAGGTTCCATTCTCCAGGTTCCACATAAGCCAGATGCACAGGGCAGTGCATGCTTCTGGAACTTGTTTGCATTGGCTAGAAGACCTGGCATGCACATTCTCTCTCTCTCTCTCTCTCTCTCTCTCTCTCTCTCTCTCTTCCTCTCTCTCTGTCTCTAATAAATATTTTTTTAAAAAAACACATCTTTTCTGTCAAATTATTTTTTATTAACAACTTCCATGATTGTAAACAATATCCCATGGTAATGCCCTTCCTCCCCCCCCACTTTCCCCTTTGAAATTGCATTCTCCATCATATCCCCTCCCCCTCTCAATCAGTCTCTCTTTTATTTTGATGTCATGATCTTTTCCTCCTATTATGATGGTCTTGTGTAGGTAGTGTCAGGCACTGTGAGGTCGCCAGGCCATTTAGTGTCTGTGGGGAGTACGTTGGAAGGAGTCCTACCCTTCCTTTGGCTCTTACATTCTTTATGCCACCTCTTCTGCAACAGACCCTGAGCCTTGGAAGGTGTGATAGAGATATTGCAGTGCTGAACACTCCTGTCACTTCATTCCAGCACCATGATGCCTTCTGAGTCATCTGAAAAGGTCACTGCCATCTGAAAAGAGAAGATTCTCAACCAAAAGTGAGAGTAGCATTAATATAAGGGTATGAACATTAAGAAAAGTGCTTACTGGGCAGTTTGATAAGCGTAGTATATACATTTAGCCAGATAGCAGAAGACATTACACCCCTAGGGCTCATGACTACTCCTGTTTTAAGTTTTCAGTATCAGGGATGTATTTCCTCCCATGGAGCATGCCTCCAGGCCAATTAGAGGGCAGTTGGTTTCCACCATGACAGATGTGCCACTATTGCACCTGTTGGCTCATTTTCCTGGCTGGCAAAATATAAGCCTTGCAGTGTCCACTATTGAGTATCTTCACTGGTGAGTTCTCTTTTTCCATTGAACTGTATGCAGAATGGCTTCTTCCAGCTTTCTATCAGCTAGAAAAGAGATATAAATGGAAGAGAAAGGAAGGGAGGGGGTACTTAA
Source organism: Dipus sagitta (assembly GCA_036346955.1). Classification (NCBI taxonomy): domain Eukaryota; kingdom Metazoa; phylum Chordata; class Mammalia; order Rodentia; family Dipodidae; genus Dipus; species Dipus sagitta. The sequence continues at coordinate 113,532,963 of CM070779.1, read as the reverse complement.
AAAGCACATCTTGAGGTGGAAAGATGGCTTAGCAGTTAAGGTGCTTGCCTGAGAAGCCTAAAGATCCATGTTCAACACTCCAGATCCCACGTAAGCCAGGTGCACAAGGTGACCTAAGCACTCAAGGCAGCACATGCACACAAGGTGGCCTATGGTTCGGAATTTGATTGCAGTGGCTGGAGGCTCTGGAGTGAAAATTCTTGCCCCCCACCCCCAGTCTCTCTCATATAAAAATGCCAGTCTGTTGGGCTTGACACAAAAAATAGCACTTCTTTAGTATGTTTTCAAGATTGTGCACTGCTCTGCACACAAATTTTGCACTTCACTTAATTACCTTGTCAGCCACTTTATTTTTGCTTCCAAACTTATCTTACTCTCTTCTTTGAACCTTGTCCTATTTTCCTTGTATCTTGTGCCTTCCATTCCTCCCTCTGTGTTGACAATCTTGATTGTACTCCAAAAGTGAATGCCTGAAAACTTTTGGCTTTGCTTGTCTGGAGGCACAGCCTGGTCTTTTCCCCTAGGACCTCAGGAACCAGGAGAGGACCTCTAAGCTGCCTGGGTACATGATTATGATAACAGTCAGTTCACCCCTGGACTAAGGATTGGTTGTTATGTCTTGCTCATTTGAACATTCTCCCTTGAGAAGAGCAGAAGGTGTAGAAAACAGAGTAAGATGATGGCCAGATTCCGTGTGAAATTCTGCAAAATTCTTCACATATACTCACACCTGCTATATCCAAGTCTCCACTCTCGCTTAAGGGACACAACCAGTAAGAGAGATAAGCTTAGGAAATTAGCAGTCTCTACCCTATTTCCATTTTTTTTAAAGATATTTAGGTTATTTTCAGCTGGAAACTCATCATACTAATTGCATTTGCTTTATAAATTTTTTACAATGTAATTATCTATTCTTATACCAACATTTAGAAGCCTGCTCATGTCTTTGATTTCTTTTATTAGTATGTGGTTGATTGTTTTCTGGATAAACTCTTTTAGTGATAAGTGCATCACTAATAGTTATGTCATTTTCATTTTATTTAGGAAATGTCTTGTAAAATATTCTCAATATCATTATTTTATAGGGTGACAGATATTATTGTATCAATCTGATAATCAATAGTATATTTGAGGGCTGGAGGGATGGCTTAGCAGTTAAGGTGCTTGCCTGCAAAGCCAAAGGACCCAGGTTCAATTTTCCAATACCCATGTAAGCCAGATGTAAAAGGTGGTACATGCATCTGGAGTTCATTTGCAGTGGCTGATAGCCCTGGTGCATCCATTCTCACACACACTCTCTCTTTCTGTCTGCCTCTTCTCTCATAAATAAATAAATTAATAAAAAATAAAATATTTTAAAATAAAATTATGGTCACCATTACCATTGCATCTGAATGTTAATGCACCAATATAATTCAAAGTACTTATATTTCATAAATTTTATTCTTCTTTACTATGATTTGCTAAAACAAGGTTTTATTTACCAAAATAATTTTTTTCATTACATATTAGACAAACTATACTTTCAATTCTTAAAATTTACAAGTTACAAGACCTAAAGCCACAGAAAATGCCTTTTATTCCCTCAGCCCTTCATCAGGGGAGAAGTAGTGCCTGGTTAATTGTCCATCATCCTTATCTGAAATCACACTGTGTATATGGCATGGCATTGATGTCAGTCAAAACACCTTTCTTAATGTTTTTATCAGTTTAGTAAGGTAAAGACAGAAGATGAATTTACAAGGGACTTTTTTATGGCTATATTTACAGAAAGGATGACGATTGGGCCAGAGAAGCTATTAAGATGCAAATAAGAACCAATCTCATACCATCCAATGAGGGAAACACTGATTTGGGAACGTAATCTGCAATATATTTTCAGCATTACACAAGAAAGTTAAAAGCCAGTGAGTGCTGAAGAAAAAAAAAATCATGACCAGAAATTCAATGTGAGCATTAAGAATTGGGGAATAATTTTACAAGTTTCAGAAGTATATTTCCAAGGTTGAAATTGCAGCTGGCAGCAAATCAAGCAAAATATGATTATTCCCACAAGATTATTACCCTGTGGAATTGTTTGACAATTGAGTATCAACATAAAATAATTTATCTTTGCAAAATCATCAGTAGTATACTCTATTGAAAACTCAATATGAAAAAAAGGGACTGAGAGAACCCTGAAAGATACAGCTCATTTAGTCAAGCGCTTGTCTTGTAGGCACAAGGACCTGAATTAGATCCTCAGAACCAAAGTGACCAACATATAAGTGCCAATCGTGGTGGTGGGAGTTTGTTATCTCAGCAATGGGGAGGAAGAGATCGGAGAATCCTGGGACAGAAATCCTTGATGTTGCAGAATGCCTGATATATGTGCCACTCCCCCCACCTCTGGCTTGGGAATTGAACTGGGCAAGCAGGCTCTGCAAGCAAGCACCTTTAAACACTGAGCCATTTTCACAGACCCATGAATACTTTTTATATTATTCATCTGTACCCAACACTGTTTATGGAGGTGTTCTGTAGCAATGTACAAAATATTCCCTTTTTCATTTAATCAGAAAGATTTCCAATTCATGCCTTTTTAAGGAATTCTTAAAACATTCATTGGTTGTATGAAAGTTAAACATTTTAAGAGTGAGTACCAATTAACAATGAGTCTGAATTTATTTAAAAAGTCTACAAAAACTAATGATTTATACCTAATCCATCTCCACCACATCAACCTAATAAGACTAAATGCATCTTACACATTATACCTTGGATGATCCTGTCACTGTGATGGTATAAGTTTTATGTGGAGTTGGTTACTAAGGTTTATGAGATTCCAAAGAGTCTTATAAACCATATTGACCATGCATGTTTCATGCATACTTCAATTCTATGACTTTCTATGAACAGAATAAAATCTATGTAGAGATGCTTCTTATGAGTAATCAGCATGTGAAAGCATTTCTCTTTTACATTATGAAATGTTTTACCAGATACCGAGACACATATGTATTTTTATGTGATGTAATGTACGTTCAGGTATAGCATTATAGGGAGACATATAGCTGGAACAAATACTGACTAATCCAAGAATGATTTATGGCACATATATATACATATATATGTATATATGTCAAAAATATCAAAGTTAAAGCTGTACTAATCCTTGGGTCATCAGAAAACCTTTTATCAGCATCTGTTTTAGAAAATAAAAAGCATCATATATCACATTTCAAAAAAGACCAATTTACAGGGTGTTAATATATTAAAGTTTCCAATAAAATTATGTAAAGAGAAATAATAAATGTTTTCAAATATTACTTTTCAACTATTACTTAGCAGTGTTAATAAATTGATATTGGTGAGGGCATAGATTTTCTCTAGTAAATAATAATTTCTTTTGCTTTTTAGATGAATATGCTCAGGTACTGTTTATATGTTGTGGTAGTTTGAATAAATGGCCCCATAGGCTGAGGCTTCAATTTTGAGTCTCCCTACTTGGGAAGAAGTGTAACTGGGGAGTAGGTCTTAGAGTACAGTCCTAAGGTGTGATGGGAGCAGATCTGAATTCTAGTCCAAAGGTATGGAGACCTGTTTGATCTCAGTGGTCTGGGATGACTGATGTGTTTTGACACTCCGAGCTGTTTCTGTAGGTGCAGGGATTGGAAGTGAGTTCCTGTTAGGCTCTCCTACCTGCTTACTCAATTCCTCAGGGGCTACCCCTTTCTGTTTAGGACAAGGTCTCTCACTGGCATGGAACTCACCAAGTAGTATAGTATAGATATTTTCATGCTTCTTTGGCTGAGCTACTCAACTGAGGCCAAGTCATAGCATTAACATTTCTAGGATACGTAATCCAAGAAAGTTGTTTTCACAAGTCAAAGCATTTTTGTCCAGAAATACATATGTTATCACAATTTCAAGGTCAAAAACACACTATTTGATCAACATTAAAGTGAATCTATTCTATTGCTCTTTAAAAATATTGCATTTGTTTGATCATAGATTTGTTTAAAACAATTTTGTAAATATTTTATTTGCAAAGATAGAAAGAGAGAGAGAGAGAGAGAGAGGAGAATGGATGGGCATACAAGGGCCTCTTGCCACTGCAAATTAATGCCAGATGCATGTGCCACTTTGTGTATTTAGCTTTATGTGTGTACAGGGGAATTAAGTTTAGGCCACTACAATTTTCAAGAAAGCTCTTTTCACTGCTGATCCATCTCTCCAGCCCCCAAAATGATTTAGTATTACAGTAAAATGATAATTTTACATTTTCTATATCCATAATGGCAGTAATTAATAATTATTTCATATATATATATATATATATGTATATATATATATATATTCATTTTAAGTACATTTCACAAATAGTCACCTGAATCTTAAGTTTAAAAGTGAAGATATTGGGCTGGAGAGAGATGGCTTATCAGTTAAGGCACTTCCTTGTGAAGCCTAAGGACCTATGCTTGACTCCCAAGATCCTATGTAAGCCAGACACACAAAGGTGAGGCAAGTGCAAGGTCGCATATGCCCACTAAATGACACAAGTGTCTAGAGTTGATTGCAATAGCTGAAGCTCTGACTAGCCAATTCTCTCTCTCTCCCTCTGTCTCTCACTCTCTCTTACTCTGTAAAATAAAAAAAAAAGTGAAGATATCATATAAATTACAAACATGCCATATGTTGGAGGTATTATTTTATTCTAAAAATGAACTAATCCACCACTTTTCTCCTAGCAAATGAATTAATGTGTATTCATTAATAATTATTCAATAATTATTACTCATTAATTTTGTTCAAGAATAAAAACTGTCCTTAAAGTATATTTTTTTATAAAACAATCATTCAATTATGTGTTGCAGAGTGATAGAAGGAAATATGAAATTGAATGAGTGGCTTTTTGTAAGCTCATATTTAAACTGTAAATTGCAGAAGGAACTCTGTTCTGATGGGAACTTAATGCATTATCAATATTGGACATTGAGATCTGAGAACCACTATTAAAACCAATCATGGAAGCAGTGATCAATGGGATGAGGAATTAATACAATAACAGTTTTCTTTCTGTTGTGTTTTAGATGAACCAATGTTCATTTCCACTTTCTCACATTTGTTCTATAAGAATTATATGTGTGAATATATATACAAATATATGTGCATATGCTAAATGTGATTATTTAATTCTCTTCTGCATGGCTTCATTTACATTACTTATTTTTGTATCATAATCTGTACTATTCTGATAATGATAATAAAAATGCATTCTGATTTTAAATGACTGCAAAGGTCTAATAGTTTTTATCATCATTGGATGAAATCCTGTTTTAAAAATGTAGAATTCACTGGTATCTGTAAGAGCTTACTAACTTTCATGTGTCAATATTTATCTGTTCCTCAAATATATGGCAATATATTTTATCCAGAACAAATCCAGAACTCCAAATTTTTTACAGATAATCTGTCTTTAAAGAAAAATAAAATAGTCCTTACCATCTCTAGGTAAAAGAACCTGTGATATGACTGAATTACCCACAGGTACTCATTGTTATAACACTTATATTTCACCTACTGATTTAAATTGTTTTGTTATCTGATCTCCTTGGAAAACTTTCTTTTCATTTCCAAAAGCACAGAGAAAGAAGCAGGAAACAAATTAACTGTGAACAAGCAGATATTAAAAGTAGAGATCGGAGGCCTGCATCTCAGCCCACACATGAATGTCAGGGAAAAAGACTCCTGTGCTTGAGTGTCTCTCTAAGGCATTATACCTACTAGAATTTATTACAGTTATTCAAAGATGTCATTGAATAAAATTAAATGGAAGAGTAGTCTATTGAAAGAAAGGCAAATTTTACTTTATCCTAAAATATCTGTATAATGTTCAATTAACATTGTGTCAAAGCTAGGCATGGTAGCATATGCCTTTAATTTAAGCACTCAGAAGGCAGAAGTATGCTGTGACTTGGAGGCCAGCCTGTGTCTACAAAATAAGTTCCAGTTAAGCTTTGGCTTGAGTAAGACCCTATCTTGAAAAAAAAAATAAGAAAAAAAATTATGTTGAGAAAGACAAGTTGAAATTTTTACTAACGAAATTGCAAACATGAAGAGCCTATATTAGTTACTTTTCTTTTTGTGTTAAGGGGAGAAAGGTTTACCTTGTTTCACACGTGAAGGTTACAGTCCATCATGACACAGAAGTTGTATTGGAAGACACTTAAGGTAGTAAAAAAAATTAGAAAGCAAAAAGTGATCTGTTTGTTCATATCATTTTCTCCTGTTTAAGGACCCCAGAACATGGAATAATGATGGCAGAGTTAGGGTGAATCCCCCCACTTTAATTAATCTAATCTAGAAATTTTCTCACAGACATATGCAGAATGTTGTCTCCTTAGTGATTTTAGATCCAATCAAGTTGACAATAGATATTAACCAGTCCACCCTTCGTCAGATTCCAAACATATCACATTTAAGCCATAACCTTCTCCTAGCCAACTCATGAACTGCATTCAATCCAACTTTAAAAATCACTATAGTCTTTTCCAGTCTCAATTCTGTTCACAAATCCCAGATTTCATACCAGCCTGGTACTGAGAAAGACACTACTATCTGTTAAATTAAATAGTTTAATATTATTGTAGAGACAACTGGTACTCTACAGTGAGGTATGAGGAAAGGTTTGCAAAAGGCAAGACCCCAGCCATGGAAGGCTCCATATTTTGAAAATGCAAATTCATTTAGAAAGAGGCAACCTGAATCCAGAATGCCCTTAAAAGGTTATCTTGCTCAAAAACAACTGCCCAGAGAACTATTTGCCCACAGTCAGCCAGGAGAACATTCAGAGGCCTATGCAAATGCAATTTTAGTGGTATATACTACATCACAAGTTTGCCAATGTCACTCAAGTGGGATTGATTTTACAGACATGAAAGATTCAAATTTATGGGACTCATGGATTTGTGCTCTATGATTCTGGAGAGCTCTTAAGGCCAGAACATTTGTGTCAGGCAAGTAGTGGCTTCAAGGATCACTGAAAGCCAGTGACTCTGCCAAATGACTTAGTCCACCACATTTGAATTCAGCATCAATCACGTTCTGAATTCGGGGAACATGCTTTGCCACAGTATGAATTCCTTTATTCTCATGGAGTTAGTGTTCCCCTCCCAGCGCTCATGAGCCATATCTCCATGGATAGCATTTTTCTTGTCACTCTGGTCTTCCTCATTCCTACAAAAATGACATGTTAAGCTCTTCTTACAGCATTCTGGTACATTTCTAGGCTAAATTTCCAAATTGTTGTACTTCCTCCTGTAAATGAAATTGAAAGAACTAAGACCACATGGCCAAGTTTATCACAGCAGTGACCACACATCTGGTACCATTTTCCTGTGTTAGGTACATGTCTCCATTCTGCAAATAGATACCTGAGAAAAGCAAATTAGGGAAGAAACCATTTATTTTGGCACACAGTTTGGGCATGTAGAACAATCACTGTACAGCAACTGATGGATGAATGAAGACAATGTGGAACAAAGGCCAAATCATACTGGTTTAGCCCATTCTAGAATAAAATCCTATCTTGACCCATATTTTGGTTGGTATTGAAGATGATTACAAATTAAATAAGACAAGTACAGATAGCAAGTACTATGTTAATCCACTCATTTGAAGCATGTTTTAGAAAGTTGGTTTCATAAGAGTTGAGAGTAGAACGATGATTACCAGATGCTGGGAGAGTAGGATAATGGACAGATAGGGAAAGATTGAGCAATCACTATAAAGTTAACCTTACAAATAACAAGTTCTGCTGTGCTCTTGCACAGAGAGATGCCTGTCGTGAAGCTCCACTTTGTATTTCAAAACCTAGAAAAAGCAATTTTGAATGTTTTTAATAAAAATGGTAAATGTTGGGATAGTTTGCCATGATTTAATCATTGGATAATATGTGCTTATGATACAATATCATTTGAAACTTTGTATAAGTATACAGAATGCATTTTAATAAAAAATAAACAAACAGGAATTTAGAAAATTTAAATAGTAATAAAAACAGAAATGTATTGCAGTACAGTATACTATTTGAATAAAAAATATTTTTTTCTTTCAGGGGTGTATTGAATTCCATCAAAAATATCATTTAAGGGCTGAAATATTGCTTAGCAATTAAGACGCTTGCCTGAGAAGCCTAAGGACTCAGATTCCATTCCCCAGTACCCATGTAAGTCAGATACACAAGGTGGCACATGCATCTGGAGTTCAATAATGAGAGGTCCTGGCATACCTAGTCTCTATCTCTATTTGCCTCTCTCTGTCGAATATATATATATATATATAATTTAAAATACCTTGTACTTACAGATAATCAGTAAATGCTCATGAGACAGAACCTAATACTCTGTTATAGAGTGTGTAGAGTATGACTTTCTTGTATCTTGGAAAGACCTTGGTGAAAAATCCATTTGAAATTTATTGTCCCATTTTATTCTAAATATATTATTATTTGTTTATTTACTTATTTATTTGCGAGAGCAAAAGAAAGAAAGGGGGAGAGAGAGAGAGAGAGAGGGAGGGAGGGAGAGAATGGCCTCTCCAGCCACTGCAAGTGAGCTCCAGATGCATGCACCACCTTGTACATCTGGTTTTATGTGGATACTGGGGAATTGAATCAGGGTACTTAGGGTTTCCAGGCTAGTGCTTTAGCACTAAGCCATCTCTCCAGCCCCAAAAATATTTTATTTATTTATTTACATGGAGAGAGAGAGAAAAAGAAAGAATACGGGGATGCCAGGGCCTCCATCCACTGCAAACAAATTCCAGATGCATGTGCCACTTTGTGCATCTCTTTATGTGGGTAATGGCGAATCGAACCTGGATCGTTAGGCTTTGCAGGCAAGCATCTTAACTGCTGAGCTATCACTCCAGCCCCTCATTTTAATATTTAATATTGATTCTTTTCATCTTTTAGTGGAAATTATTTTAAAGGTGTACTGAAACTCACATCTTTTTTTTCTTTTTCTTTTTTTTTTTGAGGTAAGGTCTCACTCTGGCCCAGGCTTACCTGGAATTCACTATGTAGTCTCAGGGTGGCCTCGAACCCATGGCTATCCTCCTACCTCTGCCTTCCAAGTGTTTGGATTAAAGGCGTGTGCCACCACGCCTGGCACGACACTCACATCTTATTTAAGAATTCCATATAATTAATTTTTTAATTGGCTTATTTTAATTTTGTCCTAATATCTTCCAACAATGACACATGACATTGGTTGGTATCTTAGGTACTTATAACCCTTACTAGTATCAATGGATGCAATTGTATATTGGTATTAATGCAATACTGTATCTGTAGATAATTCAGGGTTTTTTTCTGGGGGGGGAGGGGTTTGAGGCATGATCCTATTCTAGCTCAGGTTCTGTGGAATTCACTATGTAGTCTAGAGGTGACAATGAACTCACAGTGTTCCTCCTTCTTCAGCCTCCCAAGTGCAGAGATTAAATGTGTGTGCCACCCTACCCAGCATATAGGTATTTCATCTTTAATTCACCATAAACATCATTGGTCACTTAAATGGTTTCCATTTCTCTCCAGGGATATCTCATTATATTGCTCACTCTTTAGAACTTTATGCAGTTTGAGTAAATTTTCAGTCTATATGTCAGTTTCTTACATTCCATTGTTAGTGACTGAAGGTCATAAAATAAACTTAATCATATTTCATCCCAAAGGTTAAATAAAGCTTCCTGCATGTGGTGGACATTCAGGAAGCAATGAATTACTGGACAATGAATTGGTGAACAAAAGTACATTAGAAAGAAATTTAGATTTTTATTGTAATCCTACATTTTTCATGTGAAAAAATGAATCAAGAAAAATTGTCTAATGAATATTAAATTTGAAATGTATATTTTATCAATTTAATGTTAAAATGTAAATTTTCATTCTATTCATAATGGTAAAGAATATTGACAAATGTTACTTTAAAAGTTGACATGGCAGTCCATTTTCACAAATTAGCCATGGTACTGTCATTTATTTATTCCTTCCCTGTCATGCACTGGTCACCCCTTTATGACACCAGGATGAAGCTCACCATGGAAATTTAAATTGGGCTTAATGGTCTCATTTCTCCTCAATGTCTTACTTTCTGTAGAAGACTTTTATGTTATGTTTCCTTTATAATTTCTCATGAGAATGTGATTCATTGTGAAAACCAATTATAACACAAAATTTTAAGTGAAAATTTTCCACTTGACTGAAGCATTCTTCTAAAATTCTGTTTTTTTAGTATCTATTTGAAATGGATTGAATAGTGTCTAGCATTTATAACAGGAATCTCTCAAATAATACAAACTTTGTGCTTCCCCTACATTTTGTATAGACTTGTACTGTTGCGTGTCCTGAGAATTGTAGGCAATCTTAGTTCTCTGTGATAGATGGGCATAGGAAAATTGAAGTCTGAGCTGGAAACCTTGGGAATAAATAGAAGACAGGGCTGGTATAGAGTCAAGGGTTTCAAAGAAAGGGAAGATTGACTCAGCTCCATGAAAGAGGCCTAATTAAAATTGAATTATTTTTACCAACTTAAAAAACGTAGATATTAAATAGGTTCCAGGTGAGCAACAGAAGTTTTTAAATATGTACTCATTGAGGAATAGCTACCTGAAGCTAGTCAACATATGAATTGCTTCAATTTTTGTGAAGGGATCATTAAAATATAAGACTATCAAATTTCAATGACAGTATATGTTAATATAATAACCATTATTTACAATGGATGTCATGGGTTTATTTTTTCCTTGGCCATATTGCATTAAAATTTGTAATTGAAAGAATATATCCTTCTCTTTTCCTAATTTACAATGCCTGTGTATCACAGGGTGTTATTATGTTTTGTTTTGTTTTTAATTTGATATCTATTTTATTACAAGTATTATTGGATTATTCTTATTAAATACCTTCTATCCTATTTTAATCACTGTTATACCAGTTACATTCAATTATATTATATAATCATACCATATTTCCTATATAAAATTAAACACATATTGAATAATGAAAAGACTTGGCTGTGCTTTAACACTGAATTATTGGTCTCAATAATAAATAAATACCCACCTCTCAGTCCTTATTTTCATTATTACCCGGGGTTTGGGAGTTCAGAGAACTTAAATTCCAAACCCTGAGTTTTTATCTGTTTTTAACAAACAATTGAGATAAAAAGACTGATATGGATAGTGTATAGACTATTACCTTTATTCAAGGGAGTCAGGGGAGTGAGGGAGAGTCCTCAAACCAAAGAAATGGATACACCCACACAGTCTGAGAGACCATGTGGGAGTATGGGCCTGGGAAACAGAAAAGAAAGAGGACTTTCTAAAAAGGCTTGCACTTTGAAAAATTTTAAAACAATAATAATATTATAAAAATAATATTTTTTTTTTCTGGAGGAATGGCTTAGCAGTTAAGGCACATGCCTGTGAATCCTAAGGACCCAGATTGGCTTCCCCAGTACCCATGTAAGCCAGATGCCCAAGATGGTACATACAATGGAGTTCATTTGCAGTGACTGGAGGCCCTGTCATCCATTCTCTCTGTCTATCTGCCTCTCTCTTTCTCTCAAATATGTAAATAAATAAATAAAATATTTTTCAAAACTGAATATTTTTATAGAAGGACATGGCCTTACCATTGTTGGGACCCCTGAAACTCAGGCATAGAGAGATGAAAACCCAAGAAGCTGTAATAGGATAGAGAAGGTGACCCCCAGTAAGTCTTATTTGGGGTCGGGGATTGAATTCAGAAGAGGTTGGCACACGTGGGTATAGCAGGGAAGCCAATTGGCCTGGTCACAGAGAAGAGATCAAAACACACACACACACACACACACACACACACACACACACACACCTGAGTAAGGAGAAAGCGAGAAAGAGAAAGAGAGAGAGAGAGAGAGAGAGTGAGAGCGAGAGCGCAAGATGATTGGATGAGACTGGAGAATATGCTGAATTCCAATTCAGAGGTATGGCATCCTTTGGAATGTTTCTTCTCTTCTAAGAATTCCCTTGAGTAGCTAAGTGATAATAAAGCCATCTAACTACTTCCTTCTCAATTGTTTTTTTTTTCAATGATCAATGATTAAATTATTTCAAAATGGTAGCCAGAGGTTAGCAGATGTTTATTTTTGTGGTATTATTTCTAGTAAAGAAATATTTTGCCCAAGTTGTTTTTAATTTTCCCTGTATCATTTCCAGCTGCCCAAGTTCAATATTCACAAGTTATATTGATTTAAAATCTTCTATGTTCAATTAGCAATTTATTCCTTTTGATATTATTAAATGAATTTCTCTCATGTATCTTTCCTCTGTTCATTTCCAATGCTGCTGACTTATTTTACTCCTGAAAAATTTAGATATTTTATACAAGGTAACTTGAGAAATGTAGTTCCTCAAAGATTAATAAATTTCACAAAAAGTACATTATTAAAAATAGATTTCAAAGTTCACATTTATGAAAATTTAAATTTCCCCAAATGAGAACTTCTCCTCTGTTATAACACAACTTCTGAATGACTGATATAGACATTCAGCCTCAACACTTGTCCAGATACTAATACAGTGAATAGATTATGAATGTGTTGAAAAACTGAAATCCTATCTATAGGTACACAATTATTGACTGCCAAAAGCAATTCATGATGAGAATCTAATCTACATTTTTGATATTAGAATTAAAGGAAAAAACTTAAGCATTTAAATGGAAAAATATAGAAAAAATGAAGAATTGGACAAGAAAAAATGACAGATATATTCTGAAATCATGTATTCAATGCAAAACATGCAACAAGGATAAAACATTATTCATCTCCTTAAGGATCAGCTTCCTATTTGTACATGTTCATTGCAATATTGTTCCTTCTTTTGTCTTAAACTCATTATTTTGTAAGTTTTTCAGCTATTCGTAGCATGACAGGGGCACTTTTAAGAAAAATATGATTAGGTGATTCCATCCTTATGTAAATGCTATAGAGTGTACATTCACAGGTGTGGTGGCATGGGTCAGGTCCCTCACATACTTCCTGATGGAATCAAAGATATGGTAAAATCCAGATGGATGGGTTATTTTTTGGCACAATACATCACATTTTACAAAAGCAACAATAAAAGTGATAGTACATACATAAAAATTGTATGATATATGAATGTTGTCAAGTTACAAACCAAGTCTGGACATGAGTTCTGCTTTTCCTTCCTTTAGAGCTTCATGGTTTACAGGGAAATGTAGCTATTATAACTTATTTCTACTAAGAAACAAAATGAAATCATTCCAAGAATACGAAAAAAAAATATTCATACCATTAGATGAAGAATTATTCAGTTTACCTACCTCAGTATTCATATGTGCTTAACCAAAGAGTCCAGCTCTCCAAAATCTGCTGAAACTTGTTTAAACAGAAGGATGAGATGCTCAGGCAAGAGGCCAATGGAAATATGTCTTTCTTGGAGAAGTATTTATCTGAACATTAGAAGCTCTTGGTGCGTTCTGTATAACCAAAATGCAGTCCAGCAAGCATTATATTAGATACAGAATATTGTGTCAAAACATTGATTTGCATAATCAACTTAGTTTTCTAAACTTTATGATGAAAATACAAACATTTAGAAATAATTTACATTCAGTTAACATACTAATAGTAGATAGTCTTTTTTTCACAAAGCTTAGCTTGTTCTCCAGATAATGACAAAGAAAACAATAATAACTGCAATAAATATCATTATGATGTAGTCATATGTTTGAAAATTGTTATTTTTATTTTGATCTTACAGGATCTTTGAAGAAAAGTTTTATTAGGACTTATAAGAATGGCAAGCTTGATTAGTCTTCAGTTGTCCATGTGTTCTAAATAATGGCTTTTTTTGTAGATAATTTATCAGTGCAATATACTTTTTATGTCTTGAAAATAAAAGTAAGGTAAGTCTGTGATCAATGCCCTTAAGTGGACAGAAAAGAATAAAACATTAATAAAGGAATCAAACTGAAAACTTTGCTGTTGGTGAGAAGTTACAGAGGATAACAGAGAAGTAAAAGGTATAATGAATCCATTCCTGAGACCCCAAGGCCATTCAGTTCACCAGGTCATGGATGTACTGAGGTCAGAGTTCTGGTGTTTGTTTTTCCCTCACTATAGGAAAATGTCATAAATGTTTTTTTTTTTTTCAATTTGTTTTCTTTTCAAGAAATAACCTCTGAGAAAGACTATACCACTTTATAATTTATATCTGCTAAAGATTTAAAACCTACAAGGCGCAGTGATTATAAATACAGCTATGCGACTTTGATTCATTTACTGCAAGAGTAAAACATTAAAAAATACTTAGAGATAACATTGTGCTATAGAAATATTTAAAAAGCATCACAATATTCACAATCTAGTGAGAGAAGACACACACATATGCTGAAAACAGCCAAAAATGTCATATTTCAGGCAAGCTCTACAAACTTTATTTTATAAATTCTTTAATAAAGTCACAAAATATAGTACAACCAGTTGTCCCAGCAACTTGGGAGGCAAAGTCAGGAAATCATGAGGGTCCAAAGTTCAAGGATAGCCTGAGTAACATTGGGAAACCCTATCTATACACCACCCTATACCAAATCATCAGTACAGAAATAAATATTTCAAGAATTCTTTCAATATATAAATTTAAAATAAATAGAATATCTCCAATATTTGAAGACAGGTTAATATTCAAGATATGATCCAGTGTTTCCTGGAGTTCTTTAAACTGTTGAGTGTTCTGTAAGCTCAAAATTAATTTTATCATCCTAACACTGTGTCTCTCAGGAGTTTATAAGGACCTTTATTTGGGACAAACTAAAAACAGGAATAAATGGGGATTTACTCTCCTTTCTTTAGACAGCCATTAAAATGATTTTACATAATTTTATTGTTAAAAAAGTTATTTAAATAAAAGCTATTATTTGGGCTGGAGAGATGGCTTAAAGTTTGAGGCATTTGCCAGCAAAGTCAAAGAACCCAAGTTCAATTCTCCAGCACCCTTGTAAAGCTGGATGCACAAGGTGGCACATTCATCTGGATCTTCTTTGCTGTGGCTAGATGCCCTGGTGTGCTTATTCCCTCTCTCTCTCTGTCTCTCTCTCAATCTTCCTCTCTCTGTGTCTTAAATAAATAGGTAAAATGAAACACTATTCATGCTAATATGATAAATTCGTGATTAATATTTAAAATAAACCCATTAAAATACTTCAGGATATCTAATTTAATTACACATTGTAGTTGTCAGATTTAAAGAATGTAAAAGCCATGAGAATAGCTTTGAAATCCACAACTATATAATGCAAGCTTATCAATGCTTTAATATTGACTGAAAAGTTTGATATTGTTCTTTGACATATTTGATTCCTTACTTAGTGATTTTTTATGAAAGACAAAGTTGAATCCCTAAGTAAAATAAGTTCCCTATAGCAGCAAGCAAAGACAGGGAATTCTAAGCCATGGCTCATCAAATTCAGCATATTCTTAAGTATTAGGAATGAATTAGAAATTGCATATCTTGTGCTTTTAAATTCCAATTTTACACCATGTGAAAATGGAATATATATATATATATATATATATATATATATATATATAGAGAGAGAGAGAGAGAGAGAGAGAGAGAGAGAGAGAGAGATAGAGATAGAGATGATATATATATATATATATATACATCCATAAAAAATAAACATTCATATAAAATACTAATGTGTCTTTGGGGCTGGAGAGATGCCTTAACAGTTAAGGCTCATGACTGTGAAGCCTAAGGACCCGGGTTTCATTCTCCAGGTCCCACGTAACCCAGATGCACATGGTGGCGCATGCATCTGGAGTTCGTTTGCAATGGCTAGAGGCCATGGAATGCCCATTCTCTCTCTCTCTCCTTCTCTTTGTCTCTAATAAATATATAAAAATAAATTCTTTAAAAAATACTAATGTGTCTATATGTATACAGTATTTAGACATTACCAATTCACATTAGTTACAACTGATTTGCATATTCAGATATGTTACTACAAACATTCTAACTTCCCTAAACATGATTTCCAGGTGTGTTTACATCTTCAGCCATTAAGAAGTGCACTTGTTATTAGACACATAATTAATAAAATGGTCTTCTATATAAGAATGATGTAGTCTCAGTGTACGTGTGTAATTTTGTGTGTCAATACAGAGCATTCATTCTATCTTATGTTGAGGAAAGATACACTACAGCTATGAATATAACTCTTAAGAATGTTTTCAAGGGTTGAAGACTCCAGAGAAATGTGCCACAGTAAAATATTCACAAGAGGTTGGGAGGACATGGATTGTTGACATAGCAAGTGAAGTATTCTCTGTGACTGAAATGAAAGTTCACTGAAGGAATTGTGGAGAGCAATTGGAAAGTTAGTTTCATACTATATAATAAAACCACTTGTACTTTTAGCTTGTCTGCTTGAATTGGTACTCATTTAGAATCTAAAGGAATTAAAATGCTATGGCAGAATGTAAAGTAGGAGAATAAACTAGATTACAATTTAGAAAAATAACAGTTTCATAAAGGAGTGCAATATTTTTGAAGTCAGGAAGACTATTAGAGTTGCAGATAAAGTAATGTGTGCATTTATGTCTAAATTAAAGTAGGCACAGTCAGAATAGGGTAGATAATATCATGCAAGCAATGTTGAAAGTGGAGTAAATTTTACAAATCATAAAACTGCTTAAAAATTTTTAAAAATGAGGTCACAGTTTTTATCAACTATCATTTTTTAATTTCTTTTTAGGATATAATAATGCATTCTGGATTTTGGGATCTATAGTGATCAATTAACATCAAGGAGAAAAAAAGTTGATGCCATCACATCTGATATGGAAGTATTTCTTGTGAATTTAAATAATATAGTTTATCAGGATGCATAAGATCAGAAAGGTCCAGGTTGTTTCACAAAGCCCCTCACCAAGGTTGTGAGAGTCACAACACTTTCTGGTGAGAGAATACACTTCAGCAGCAGTAGCTTACTTGGACACGAAGCTTCAGTGATGCAGTTTTTGCAAGTAATTACTTATACTGTTGGAGAGGCAATTGCCTTTGAATCGCCTGTGCTCCAGTCAGTAACCCCTTATTCATGCTAGTGTAAGGGCCAGTTGGGTAAACTTGTTTCTTTGGCCTGTCATTGGTGCCTATCTGGCACGAATAGATGTTTATTTGCATCTTCACTGGAAAAGTCAGGCAACCTAATTGGCACTCAAATGGATCAACAGAAACATGATGAGATGGGAGGAGTGATTAGATGGACACTTACCCTGGGTGGTTAGATATGAAACTGAGACTAATCTCAGGAGGCTTTTATAGGGGCAACCCTGACATGGCTACCTTTCTCCCTGTACTATGGTTTAGTATGCTTCATTTATGTGGAGGTGGTAGTGTGCTTTTTGAAGTTTTTGTTTTAATATTTATTTATTGCTTTAATATATTAAACTCTTTTAGCTTCTCTCCCCTGTCTTGATTTCCCAGGGTTCCTCCTCTGCATGGTTATGGGGTTTACTATAGGGTCAAGAAGGAAGGCCCCATCAGTCCCAGTGGGATAGCAGTGGGGAGGATTACTCAAGGTATCCCACCAATCTGTGACTCTTACAGTCTTTGCACCCCTTCTCCCCCTTTTCTACAATGTTCCTCATGGCAGGCCTGTTGGCAGCCTGATTTAGTGTTGAGTTCTTTGTAGCCTCTGGATTTCTGCTTTGATAGGTTTTGTTTGATCACCGTGTCTGCCTTTTTGAGCTACCAAGGGTGGAAAATCCTAAGGAGAACTCTCAGGGTGGCCGTTTTATCTGAGTTTTAGGGTAGCATGCAACCTTGACAAATGGGGTCCGCCTTGTTAATATGGAGAAGCTCCCCAAATAGCTGATGGGTTAGTGCACGTATTGTACTGCAATCACTGATAATAGCACATTTAGGACAGCACTGCAAGCAAGCAACAACCATTAGGCTGTCTGTCTGCTCAGAAAGCATTTGCCTGTGTAAGGGAGTAAGTAATTACTAAAGGAAAAGACATTATTTTGTTATAGATGGCTTCATCTGTATTAGACCCTGTCTTGGGAGAAAAAAATATAAATGAAAATGAGATGGAGGTGTTAGCTTGATGTTCTTACAGCTGACATGTTGCAAAAAAAAAAAAAAAAATCAACCTAGCCTCTGCCTCAGCCACCACAGACAGCAGCAGCCACAGCTCTGAGCTACCTCATGGCTGGAGGCCCAGGCTGACCTGGAATTCACCATATAGTCTCAGGATGACCTTGAACTCACAGTAATCCTCCAACCTTTGCCTCCTAATCCTTGGATTAAAGGCATGTGTCACCATGCCCAGCTCAGAAAGTACTTTTAAACATAATCTGTTCCATGAGGCTATGGGGCGTAGGAGGAAAGGAGATCAATCTGAGTACCATGGACATGGAGAAATTAAGTGATTTAAATACTTATTCGTCCTTGAGACCAACGCTGTAAATCTGAGGCTATGAGAGAGAAATCACTCACTGATGGACACACTAAAATGAGCCATTAAGAAACCTTGATTATTGTCAGATAAGCTTGCCATGAGTATCAGGCAATGGCTAACAATAGAGTTTGCATAGGCATTCCTGAGGGAAGAGAGCATGAGAGGTAGTATTTGATGGCCATGTCACCAAATTAGATAGGACTTTGTTCACAGAAGGTGTAAGAAGATGATTGAGGGCTGGAGAGATTGCTTGGTGGTTAAGGTGCTTGCCTGTGAAGCCAAAGGCCCTGGTTTGATTCCCCAGGACCTACATAAGCCAGATGCACAAGGTGGCACATAGTTTGGAGTTTGTTTGCAGCAGCTGAAGGCCCTGGCACACCCATTCTCTCTATCTGCCCCTCTCTCTCCCACACATACCAATAAAATAAAATGTTATTTTTTGTTTGTTTTGTTATTTTTGTTGTTGTTGTTGGTTTGTTTGTTAAAGCAGCTTCTCAATTGGAAAAAAAAAAAAAAAGATGATTGATTCAGCAGGGCACCCAGGACTGCTATGAGTGTGAAGTGGCCTCTCTGAGCCATATGGTGGGAAGTGGTCTGTACCAAACTGCACATTGTGTTCCTAAAGCAATCAAGAGGATATGCGGAAAGAAAAATCAAGCAAAGGATATTTTCAGGCTACTTGAAAGCACATGGAGAGAGATTTGTATCCATCCAGAGTTTATCCATCAGAATCTGTGCTGGTGAGCTTCTGGAGCACTTGAACGCCTGCACAACAGTTAACAAGAGAACAAGAGGCATAAGTGATAAAATGGTGCAGGATGAAATGATTCAACTTGTTGTAGGAGTTTCCATATCCCTTCCTCAGAATACTATATGCATTTTTCCCCATGACAAATATTTTAAAAAAGTATATTGGTGATAAAAATTGAGAAGCTCCCAGTAGCTTTCATCCAAAGTGAAGCTATACCCATCAAAATCTCTCTAAATTAACAATGTCAATCCCCTTTAACCTATACTAATCTCATTCTCCACTGGAGAATCTGTTTTTTCTTTTCCAGCGAGAACCAAGGACAACCATAACCTATCAACAAGACAAGAATAGGTAGATGACTCCTTGGCAGCAGATGAGCCACCTTTCTCACAGCAGCTAAGGCCCAGGTGAAAGCCCAGAGGAACTGGAGAGATGGGCAAGAGTGCTGCTTCTGTAGAGATCCTCACAATGTGGGCCAGGGTAATGGAGAAAGACGCTGAGGAAACTCAAAGCACACCAAAGCAGAAATCCGGAAGCTATAGGGAGCTAGACTTAAAGCACACCCACCAATGCTCAGGGGAGGTTTTGGAAGAGGGTGGAAAGAATGTAAGAGCCACAGGATGGAAGGGAATATCCAGAGACTTTACCCTCTCCACAATGACAGACTAGTTCTCACAGCTCATAACCCACAACTCCATGGTAAATACCAGCAACCACACTCATCAGTGGAGTGGGGTCAGGGAGAAGGTCAATGATGATACCAACATATAGTGTGTTCATACCAAATTTCTACTTAATAATAAAACTAAATAAGAAATCAATAAGTAAATCCCTCATCCAGACTAGGGTCCTTTTGGCAGTCAGTGTGACTGAACTGATGGCCTAAAGCATGTGGGGATTCAGGAGCCAGATCCAGACTCTCTCAGGAACTGAGCTGAAGATAGTTGGTATTACATTGCAACAGAAGAGCTGGCTCCTCCCTACCAATGTCCTGAGAACTTGATTGAGGCTGCATTCAAAGGCAATGTACTGTTTCTTTTATGGATACATCTTACGACAGAATAGCTTTCAGAATGTGTCATAGTGACTGTTCACTGATCTGTTCCAGGTCTGCCGTGTGAGATAGAAACAAACAGAGCAAAAACATATATTAAAAAAATATGTAGTTTGGTGGGGAAAAGTTACAGATCTAAATAAGATTGTGCTGATAAATCAACTGGAAGTGTTAGAGAGAGCAACATAGTTAAAGAGAAACATCTGGCCTTGCTTAGTAAAATAGGAAAGAAATACTGAGAGTAAGACTCCCATCTCCTGGAGGCTCAATCTTGTGAAAATGCAAACTTATTTTAAAGAATAAAGCCTTAGCTCAGAATATCACTAGACTTTCCTGCTGCAAAGCAACTGCCTAGGGATCCTGCCCAGATCAGCCCTGATTATACACAGAAGCTCATATAAAATTTGGTCCAAGAGAGCCAGGCTGCATCTCATGTTTGCAACAGAATCTGTCAGCATCATCTACCTGGTACTAGTTTTGCAGACGAATGATAAAGGACCTAAGGAATCACGGCATCTTACACAATGCTTACAGATGGCTGCAGAGTCCAGATAATGTGTGGCGGGATCAAATTCGCTGAGAGGCCCCTATGTGAAGCTCAGAAGTTGAACTCTAAATTGTAAATGGGATCTCAGGAAGTTCAATATGTCAAGATCATGGAATGTTTACAGAGAAAAGCTGCTTGCGTCAGTGCAAGAAAGAGCCTAAGTGTGCTGCAGGCAGCAGAATGGAAGTGTGGGGCTACTCAAGCCTTGTGCAATTCAGATAATTCCATTAGGGGCCCTGAAAGCCCAGCACATATTTTGCAGGATTTGATGTGTGCTTTGCTCGGATTTTGTCTTGCAGTGGTCAAATCTTTCTTTGTTGTGTCATCATTCCAATCTATTGTCTGCTTGGTTGTATCTAAAATTGTCAAGGAGATACATTTCTGGTCATGTCCAGAAGGAAGGTTCTAGATTATGTGAATTGAGTTTGGAACACCCACTCTAATTGTGGTGGATCTACCTAATGGGCTGTGGTCCGATAATGAACATAAAGAAAAAAACAAACTGAGCATAAGCCTTCCTCTCTCCCCCTCCTATGTAATCAATGAGACAAGCTACCTCAAGATTCTGCCACTGTGACTACTCAGCCATGATAGACAGTATGTTCAAACTGTGAGCCCAAATAACCCTTCTTTTCATAAGTTGCTATTTGTTGGATCTTTGTTAAGAAATAAGAAAAGTAACATAAGAAATTGGTCTGGAGAGTATGGTCATGGCTGTGATGAATCCTACCATGTGATTCTTAGGCATTTTAATCTGGTTCATACATTTATCTATATTAATATAGAGCACACAATAAGATAGAAAACTGTTATTTAGATTTGAATATATTTGAAAATCGTTAAAGATAGAAGGGGGAATTAACTTGTGTATGCATATATGCGTGTATATGATGTTTTTGTTTGGTAGGGATGTGTGCACCTGTTGTGGCACATGTGGATGTCAAGAGACAAACTTAGGTGTTTGCTCTCTCTGTCCACCTTCTATTTGAACTAAGGTCCTTCTTGTTTTAATGCTGCTGTTGCTGTTGCTGTGCCTTCCAGGCTAGTCAGCATGAAAAGTTATGGAATCTTCTGGCTCCACCTCTTGATTTCATAGGTACGTGGAGATTGCAGATGTGTGTACCACTTTGCATCTGGCTTTATGTGGGTGTTGAGGATTTGAGTTGGAAGGCTTGCAAGCAAGCACTCTTAATTGTTTTTCAATCTTCTCACCATGCTAAATGCGAAGAATATTCCACAAATATTAAACATATAGTTAAGGACAATATTTTGATTTCTTGTATGTTTTTTGGCTCACAAATCATATAAATTTAGAATAAATTTGTATAAAGTCAGAGAATTTTTTAATATGTTCATTAAAATACTAAATACAACCCAAACAAGCTAACTGTTTTATCAAGATATTCAGTCTTTCTATTTCATATATCTACTTCATATATCCTTTCAGTTTTATATAATTATTCTACCCTACATTTAGACATGTTTATGAGTAATGATATGTGAAGAACAAATATAGATAACCATCAATCATATTCCATCTAAAATAACATGGATATTATTTATACTAAAACTTATATCTACATTTAGTTATTGATGTTTTTACTGATTTTTCTACTTTTCAAGTAGACATTTTCAGAGGCAATTCCATGTATAGATAGCTGTATTGAAAATATAGTTATATTTTATTATTTAAAGAAAATTTTCTGGAATATCACAGTTAGTGCTCTCACCAAGTAGATGACAATTGCTGAATATAGATAGATAGATAGATAGATAGATAGATAGATAGATAGATAGATAGACAGATAGACAAAGATAACTCTGTTCCTTTTCCCAAACCAGAAGCCAGAAGCAAGCAAAAACTAAACATTAAATAGTCTAAGCTGAACAAAATCACATTCTCAATGTGAACTTGCTTCCATGTCCTGAATAATAAAAAAGAAAAATTGATTTTTCAACCACTGTAGAATAACTGAAATTCCCCAAACAATTTTCACAAATTTGTTCCCAAAATAATTTTAAATTTTCTGTTATTTTAAAGGATGACATTAATTTGTGTCAAACAAGAACATCATTGCTTTTCTCTATGATTTGCTTATTAGTTTTTATTCCAAGAGGCTTCCCAGAATTGCACCAATACTAAAACTATATTTATTAGTCACTACTTAATGAGATTACTTATTTTTATTGTAGAATACTAAGAGAAATGAAAATAAGAGCTAGTAAAAATGAATAACTTAAACAATCCAATATTTGGTTATTTAATGTCATTCTGATCACAATAATATAAGTTTCCAAAAGGTAGGTCTTTTTTCTTTCCTTTTTTTTTGTGGTAGGGTCTTGCTCTAGCACAGGCTGACCTGGAATTCATTATGTAGTCTTAGGGTGGCCTGGAATGCATGGCGATCCTCCTACCTCTGCCTCCCAAGTGCTGGCATTAAAGATGTGCACCACCACACCCAGCTAAGGGAGGGTTTTTAAAAGAACACACACACACACACACACACACACACACACATAAATATACACTTTTGAGCAATTGCATTCCTATTACCTAATAAAAGTTCATGTCCTGGGCTGTGTTCATAAACATGTTGGCTGAATCAATGAATGACCAGTTGAAAGCCAATCTAATTTCACATGCAAATCAGTTCCTCCACATTGTTGTTACCTTTTCTTCCTGCTTCATTGTGAACAAATCTTTAGCTACTATTCCTAAAGGAACCCACACTGAGAACTATGTAAATAGGGATATAGGCATCATCTGAATTTACTATCACACATTCTCAAAAGCTAAGATAAGCATGTGTATCTGAGGAATGGAAGTAGGCAGGGTGAAATGAGATGAGTATTTCTGAGATTTGTTATTGCACAAAAACTTTGTCAACATCAGTTTGAACATTCAGGGCAGGAGTCTCTGGGCAGTAGATTTAGAAAAAAAAAACAACAACAAGATATTAAGTTTGTAAGCAATAATATACTTTAATATTTGTCTTTTTGATTTATTTCTTCTATCCTCACGAATTATACCAAGCACTGCCTACATATGAAAAAGAAGTAATATCTGTGGTGTTTGCTAGAGTTGTATTGTGAAATTGTGCAAAGCTTTTCCCTCGAAGAAGAGGCTGAGCCTGAATGAAAATTCATCTGAATGCAGAAGAACCATGAGGCAACTTTGTGTCCTTGCATTTTTATGTTTTGTGTCATGCAGAATCCTAAGGCCATCTGTATAAGCAAGTAGGTGCCAATAGTTTTTAATTTTTATGCAATATAGCTTAAAAAAGAATTATGATATTAGATGGAGAGATGATTCAGCAGGTAAAGGCACTTACCAACAAAACATATTTGCCTAAGAAAACGTGATTTGGTCTGAGTTTGACCCTCAGCATTCATATAAAAAAAAAATGAGCATGCCCACAAATTCTTGTAAGCCAGTCTTTTGTTGAGCAAAGATAAGAGGATCAGAAGCGCTCACTTTTTAATACATCTGAACAAATACATCAACTGCAAGTGCACTGAGAATTTCCAGCTCAAGCAAGAAGGATGTGCTTTTGAGGAGGACAACTCATGTCCTCCCTGCCTCTGTATGTGTGTTCATTAGCATTGTTTATCTGTGCACACACATGCACATACCATAAGCACCACACACACACACAGTGAGGTGAACAGTTGATTCATGTATCCAGTCGTCATCAAGTATAACCTTATATCCCATTACCTAATAATACTCAGGTGTGACTATGGTTTCTTGATAATGAAGTGTGTGACCGATTTTTGGTAACTTGGTCACCAGTAGGGATGGGGCACACTATCAATGGAAATGACAGCAGTGGTTCAGTAAATAAGCTAGGGTCCTTCTCTTTGCCTTCATACTTCAGATGAAACATATATTTCCCAATAGGAACAGACATAGAGCCAAAGGCAATGATCAGTAAAATAAATCATGAAGTGATAATGAAAATTTATGACTGTTGGCATTTATCTGAAATGTAGAACCCATTTATTTCAGTTATACAACCATGAACAATCAAAACTTCCAATTTATGCTATGCATATGATAAAACAAAAATATTTGAGATTTTTAGGCAAAAGAAAAAGAAACCTGCTTGGAAATAGTTACAAATTTGGGTAAAATTTCCCATTCTAAATTCTAAGGTGATATTTTGGGCAATAAAACTTGAAACATGAAAGTGGCATTCTTCTGAAAGCTTTAAATTAGAAATTCAAAGCATAAAGGGATATCAAAATTAAAATGAATATATATATATATATATATATATATACAAATATGTATTGTTAAGTGTACATAATTTTATAGTTAAATATGAAAGTATAAGAAACACAGACCATCACAAGATTTCTTCAGAAGCCAATGTTATATGAAAAAATAGAATTTCAAAAGCCCAGATTTTTAATATGTGAATTATTCTGTGTTTGAATAAAAATAATTCTCTAATATTATATGGAAAAATTCTTTTCTAGTTATGTTCTATTGGAGTAAAAACTTTCCTTTTCACAGTGTATTATCTCTATTATCATGTTCATCATGTCTGTCTGAAAACAAAGCCATTATTCATGGTTGGGACTAACAAAGCTGTTTATATATCAAACAATATTATGTATTGACACATGACATCTGTATAAGAGTTAGGCAAAAATGAAATCATCAGGTACTAAAAACATGATAGCTGGGAAAGGGAAGACTCATAATTTTACCTTTGACTCATATAATATTCCCTGTACTTCAGAAATTAGAAAGAATTGAGTAGCTCAGCACAGTTGTTTGAATATAAAGTGTCCCCCCATAGAGTCATATGTCTGATACTAGATCAGGGGTCAGTGGTGCGGTATGGGAAGTTTGCGGAGGATTCAACAGAATGAGCCTTGCTGGAAAAAGTGTCACGCAGGCTTTAAGGGATTATAGGCCAGCCATGCTTGGTGCACATTAGTTTTTCTTTTTAAAAATATTTTATTTTTACTATTTTCTTATGTGAAGTACAGACAGGCAGATGGAAAATGGGCATGCCAGGGCCTTCAGCCACTACAAGCAAACTCCAGACACATGTTCCACCTTCTGCATCTGGCTTACATTGGGTACTGGGGAATTAAACCTGGGTCCTTTGTCTTTGCAGGCAAGCACCTTAACCACTTAACCATCTCTTCAGCCCTTTTTCATGTTTTTTTTTTTTTTTTTTTTGAGGTAGGGTCTCACTCTAGCCCAGAATGACCTGGAATTCACTATGCAGATTCAGAATGGCCTCAAAATCAAGGTGATCCTACTATTTCTATCTCCCAAGTGCTGGGATTAATGGTGTGTGCCACCACACCAGGCCACTTCTTCAGCTTTTCTACTTGCTTCTTCTGATATAATGATATGACACTAGCTGTCTGCTCCTGCTACATTTTCTTCCCCATGGTAGGAACTACCTCTCAAAACTGTAAGGCCAAATAAATCCTTCTCTTCGTAAGTTGCTTATGGTTGACCATTTTGTCTCAACAATGAGAAAGTTTGTGATATACCCAGGTGTATCAGACAGCTTCAGGTTCACTGAGATGAACTTCCAGACCAGGCACAGTTATGGAGGAAGGGATATTTATTGAAGCTTACAGATCCAGGGGAAGTTCTATTGTGGCAGAAGAAGCTGGTATGCCTTCACAGGTCCAAGCAGAGATAGAGAAGCACAAGCCTAAAGCCACACAGCATAGCACACTTCAGAAACTGCAGGTAGGCACACTTTGCATATGTTTAGATTGAAATCTCAAACCCACCACCACACCTTAAGATCCTCCCAGTAACACTGCCTCCAGCTAGGTGGCTGCAGATGCAAACTACAAACCAATAAAACACTGACTATATTGGGAGCCATCTATTTAAACTACCACACTGGAGAACTTGAGAACTTTGGCAAATGATATTTCAAACACAATATCATTTAATTATAGAACAATTCTACATTTTGCTTGTTTTTGTACTCTGGTCTAGAGTTTCTTATTTGAATTGAGACCTTAGATTTGCCTCAAAGTAATGTTTCTCCTTTTATGTTTTGATGTAAAATGTCCTCCATAGACTTATATTTAAACACTAGTACTCAGCTGGTAGTGTTGTTTGAGAAGACTGTGAAACCTTTAGAAGGTACATCTTGCTGGATTTAATAGGTGCACAGTAGTTTCACTAGTTGTTCATTGAAGTTTCTCTGCCAGATGATGAGTTAACCAGATCTATGTTCCAGTCATACATTCGTCACAACGATGGTCTCTAACTTCTGAAACTATAAACAAAGATAAAGTTTTTTTTCTTCCTTAAGATGCTCCTGGTAAGGTACTGTTCACAGTAATGAGAAGGCAACTAATACTGAAAACTGGTATGGAGGAGTGAACCTTTGCTGAGATAATCCTGACCATCTGGTTGCTAGGACTTTGTGGCTGATCTGTAGAAGGTATTTGGACCTCTGAGCTAGTGAAGCCCTACAATGCTGTCAGCAGAGCTTTGTGGACCATTCTGGTTCTCAGAAGGCCAAGGGAAATGTACATTTTGGAGGCTTTACTCAGGAAGTTTCAGAAAAGAATAAGGATTCTTCTGTGAGGAGGCATACAGGCATATCATGTGGTATTCTGTCAAAGTCACTAGCTATTTTCTTCCTACATTCTGAAAATTTGAACGAATGCATCTGAGTGTTTTCCAGAGGAAATTTAAATTAGATTTACACTGTGTCTCTGTCCTGGTTTCTGTTAGCTGCTCTTAAGCAGACTTATGGTGAAAGAGGGGAAAATGGAGGACATAAAAATATGAAGTTTTGAAAAAAAAGGACATGTGACCAAGCACAAAAGTACACTTTTTCAGGAGATGAACATCTGAAGGTACAATGCTGAAGGAATTCCATGCTTCCCATGGATAGCATAAAGAGGGTACTATTACTCGATCTTCAGATCTCAATAGAAGTTGACTATATCATGTACTTGGTATTGACTTTGGAGACTGGAAGGACAGAAAATTGAGGGATTCGTGGAATATTCAACTATGGTTCTTGAGAGCCACTGAAGCATATAACATATAAAAGGGTCAAAATCCTTGCAAGCAAACCCTGAGATGACACTGTGTGAAGCAGTGAAGGTAAATTCTAAAGTTGCAGTGTAGACCACCAATATAGTAGAGATGTCAAGGCCATGGAATGACTTCCAAGGAAAGATGTAGTTTCAGAATAGAGATAATAAATTAGAGAGACTGCATGCTATAAGCAGTGGTACTGAGTGTATGTGCGTGTGGTGGTGGTGGGACGGGGGAGCTACCAAGCTTTTTGGAGCTCATATGGCTTCTTCAAAAGTCCCAGATATTGAGGACATGGAGGTACAAAATTTTGTGTTGCCCTTTTTGGTTTCTATCTTGCTTTGATGCAATCTTTTATTACTATGTGTTCATTCCTAACTTTTGCAATTAGGGTTCTTATTAGGTGTTGATATAGTTAGAAGACTATAAAATGAAGTTTTATTGTACAGGTCTCTCAGTTAAGAGAGTGCTTTGAGTCTTTGAAGAGACTTTAAATTGGATTTGTTTAAGACTATGGGGACTTTCAGATTTGGACCTAGTGCATAAACTGCCAAAGGGAGAATGTTGCATTTTTAATATAACATGTCCCATTGGGCTCATTTATTGGTTTTCTTTTAGCTGTATTATTTGGGAAGGATGTGGAATCCTTATGAGGTAGAGTTATGTTGGAATAAGTGATTAACTAGGTATGGGCATTGAAAATATTTAGCATGGCCCCACTTCCTGTTTTATTCTCTCTGTTTCCTGCCTGCCAATGTGACAACTGGCTCCCAAGGCTTGTCATTCCTTCCCTGCCATGATGGAATCCAACTTCAGAAATGTTAAGCCAAAAAGAACTATTTCCTTCCTTAAATTGATTCTGGACAGGTTATTGGCTCATAGCACTTCTGACCACGCCCTGGAAATCACTATTGCCACAGTAGAGGATTTGGTGATTTGGTGGATTCGATGTTCAATGTCCCCCAAAGGCTCATATCCAATCTCCAGATGGTAAACCTTTGGGAGGTGGATCTTTGATGGAGTAGGTTTGTCATAGCCCAGTTCACTCTCTGCTGACAGGTGATGATGGGAGCAAACTTTTTGCTTATTCTATGTTTTGTCTGCCATGTTGAAGTTTTCCCTCAAAATTTTAAGACTAAAAATAAATCATTTCCATAAGTTGCTTCTAGTGCAGAGTTTTGTCCTAGCAATGACAAAATGACTGAAACATAAAATCAGTACTGAGAAGTGGATTCATTACTGAAAAAAGCCTAGCCATGTGGTTTTCATTTATTTATTTATTTATTGGTAATTTGGAGCTAGTTTGGAGGAAGGATATGTAAGGTTTTTAAGCATTTGACTAGAAAAGATTTGCACTGCTAGAAATAGAGCTTGGCAGACCATTGTAGTGAGAGAAAGACCTAAACCCAGAGAGATTTGTGTACTGTGAAGGCTCAGCCAGTGAGGTTTCAGAGGTCAAATAAGAATGCTGCAAACTGGATTATAAGATCCATTCTACTCGTGTCCAGAGATCTTAAGCAAAATTGAATTTAACAGTAATTGATGCATATTTTTTTATTTGTTTGTTTTTTTTTGTTGTTTTTTGTTTGGTGGATGAAGCATACAGAGCAGAAAAATATGAAAATGTGAGCAGGTTCAGATACCAGGCACAAAGACAGAAGTCAGTTGAACTGCAATTAGTAAAGAGATTTCCACCATTTAAAATTGGGCCAGCTGGTTTGCACTGTGACAATGAGAAGAATGTTCATTTCTTTTTGTCCAAAAAGAGGAGTCCTGAGAGAATTATTCTGGAGTACCCTGCTCCAAAGTCTGCTCTATCCAACCCAGATTAACAAATATTGGCAGCGTTTCACACCTGGTAGTGGTTTTATAAGTATGACAAATGCAGAAATAATTATGGTATTTAATCCTGAACTGTATGGAAGCACGTTTTTAGCCCCTGTATGGAAGATCAGTGAAGTCTTAACATGGAGCTACGAAGATGCAGCATGGATTACAGTGGAGACCCAAGGACATTGGAGATGCCAGGAGTATGCTAAAACCACCAAAGCTGGGCAAGGACAGCTGCTTAAACCCTTTGTTGACCAGAGTATTTCATCAAAAGTCCTGGATGCCAGATATGCAGTTCTAGGATTTGATATTTTAGTAGCTGATTTTCTATCTTGCATTAATCCAATCTTAGCTTCCTATATGCACACTCTTATCTTTTGCAATGGGAATGTTTATTCTGTGCCTTTACGTATTGGGAATATTTAAGTTGTGTTTGATTTCACAGGGCTCACAGTTAAGACACTGTCTTGTGTCTCAGATGAGAGTTTGGGCCTTTCAACAATGATAGGACTTGTAAAGGCTAGAGAACATGCTGGAAGGAATACATTTTGCATGACAAGATGGTCAAAAGTCTAAGGTAGCCATGAGTAGAATGGTGTGGTTTTAATGAGGGCCAAGTGAAGATTTTGACAGTTAAATGTGAAATACCCTTCCCCCATAGACTCATGTGCTTGTGATTAAGCTTCCTACTCAACATTCAGATGGTAGAACCTTTGGGAGGTGGAGCCTTACTTGAGAAGGTGTGCCACTAATATGGCCCAGCTCACTCACTGTCTCTGTCACATTTCTGCTGATATGTGAGCGAGCTTCCAGCAATGGTACGCTTTCCCCATGATGATGATGAAAGTTCTCCTTGAAACTGTAAATCTGAAATATACCATTTCCTCCCATAAGCTGCTTCTGGCCAAGTGATTTGTCCCAGAAAAAAAGAAAACAGCTATAACAGAGTACATCAGACACTTATCCTCATTTTCCACGTTTTCTTTTCTCATTTCCTGATGTACTCGTCACAAATAGGTTTCAGTTCTCTGTCTCTCATATGACTTTTCACTATTTTTTCTCAGATTCATTTCACTATAGAGATATAATTCCTAATATATATATCATTATAATTCCTAATAATATATCATAATATATATTAGGATTATATATATAATATATCATTAGAAAATATTGGGCTTTTAATGGTCATAGTAGTAACAGACACCTAAACAATCGAAACTTCTGTACCAATTCACCAATTAGAAAACCAGTGGCTCAATTATTGATGCTCAGATGGGCACTTGTCCTTGCTGTAATGTTTCCTCTTTAGTTATTAGATGATCAATGCTAATAGCCCTTAATTACTCTAAATAATTAAGTCCAGTATAAATGAACTGCTGTGGAAAATGTCTTTCTAGTGCTATATCTCAGAAAGGGAAGAGATAGATTATTCATCTTAAAAAATATCTAGAATTCTAACAAAAAAATATTGTAGAATCCCATTGTACATAAGCTGTTCTTGGCATGTTAGCACTATACAATGATATTCTTGCATTAATTTTGATAATTATAGATAGTAAAGCACTGAATTTAGCCTTTAAATCAATGTGGAAAACATTCAGAAAGTAGAGCTCACAACTCTATGCACATAACTAACCAGTTTGTATTTATGCAATAGCACAACACTAGAATCAGAAATATTTAGCAGATATTTTTGGATATCCACCTACTATGTTTTCCTCTTTGGACCCATTTTATGTGATTTTAACTTTTCATGCATCCTTGGATTTTGTTACCCTGCATCCCATCCCTTCCATTCTACCATACTCCTCCCCATCCCTGCCTAAACCTATCTTTCCACTGAAGTCTTTTACATTTCCAGTGGAATATGTTCTGCTCTCATCCACTTAAGGCCTCATTCCTCCTCTCACAGATACTTTCCTTCTTCCTTGTTGAGACCTTTACTCATTAGTACTTTAAAATAAGCACAACTAAAATTTAAATTTAGAATTCACATATGAGAGAGTGTAAGTGGCATTTAACTTTTAGTCAAGGTTATCTCACTTAGTATAATATTTTATAGCATCATTGATATTCCTGAAAATTTTGGAATTTTCTTCTTTTTATGGTTGGATAAAATTCCACTTAGCCAGGTGTGGTGGCACATGTCTTTAATCCCAGCACTTGGGAGGTAGAGGTAAGAAGATCGCCATGAGTTCGAAGCCACCCTGAGATTACATAGTGAATTCCAGGTCAGCCTGACCTAGAGTGAGACCCTATCTCAGAAACAAACAAACAAACAACAACAACAACAACAAAAAAAAAACATTGAGCATATGTACCTCAGTTTTATTAGTCATTCATCAGTTGATGAAAATCTAGGCTGAATCTATTTCCTGGCTATTGTGAATAAAGCAGCATTGAACCTTAGAATGCAAGCATCAGTATACTAGGTCCTTTGAATATAGATGTCCATATGGTAATTTTATTTTTAACTCTTTGAGAAATCTCCACACATATTTAAATAATGCCTACAAAAGTTTGCACTTCTATCAAAGGTGAATAAGTGCCATTCTTTCCCCACATCCTTGCTTCCATTTGTCTGTTTTCTTCCCATTTTTTTTGCATGTGTATTTGCATATATGTTGTGAGTGTGCCTATGTATATACATGTATGTGTGTAGTTGAATATGTGCATGCAAATGTGTGTTTTTGTGTGTATGGAGGCCAGAGGACAACCTCAGTTGATCTTCCTCAGGAATACTCTCCACTCTATTTGAGAAAGTTTCTCTTGCCTGAAGTTCAACAACTAGGCTAGACTGGATTGATAGCCAGCTTCAGGGTTTCTCTTGTCACCTCATATCTGGAAAAAAAAAAAAAAGTCAGTTTTTTTAAATATTTTCATTTATTTATATAATAGAGACTAAATGAAAGATAGAGCAAAAGAGGGAAAGTGGAGAGGGAGAGAATGGGTGCACCAGGGCCTCAGGGCACCGCAAATGAACTCCAGACACTTGTGTCAACATATGCTTCTGGTTTACATGGGTTTTGGGGAGTCAAAGCTGGGTTCCTAGGCTTCACAGGCAAGTGCCTTAATTGCTAAGACATCGCTCCAGTCCTAATAAAGACAATTTGAGTATGGTGAATGATTTTTTGTGATGCGGCTCTGTATTTTGTTTTCAATTAAAGTGATAATGGTCACCAACAGAATGAATAAACAGGGGACACTACAAGCTATAGAATCACCCAGACAGGAAGTACATGTGCAATGGTGGCAAACAGCCTTTGTGGGTAACCAGCTGCCCTCTGATTGGACAGCAAGCCCACTCAGTGAAAGAGATTTTATAAATAGTACTGAGAAACAAGTCAGAATTCCATGACACAGAAATTCATAAGCCCCAGAGTAAACACCCCATTGTTCTCTGGATAAATAGAGTGAGCATTCATCAAGATGTCTCTCAAATTTCTATGCATATAACCCCTAATCAGAGACACATTCTCTCTTTGTCGGAGAATATGTTTTATTTTACAGATGACAGAGAATCCTGGGGAGATCCAAGACCCATCAATATGACAAGAAAAGATAGCCAACTACCCACCTCAAGATGTGCCACCTCTGTTACATCTTCCAAAGCTCAGGAGAAATTGTAGAAGAAACAGCAACATGAATGTTACTCCCAACGCTAGCCTGACAGACAGCTCCACGGTAATGGCAACAAACACTGTGGTGAATCAAAGCACATTGTAGCAGAAATACAAAGGCTATGTATAGAGCTCAACATTAAGCCAAACTGTTAACAGACCTGCCAAAGCTCAGGGATTGTTGCTGACTAGGGGCAGAAATACCCTAAGGCATAGTCCCCTACCCACAGAGACTGATTGTGTTAATAATAGGCCTGTCAGATCACGAAGTAGCAACCACTTCATATGTAGAAGATTGTGTCCAAAGTGCTCCACCCTATCCTCTGGCTCTTATGATTTTTCTTCCCCCTCTTCCTCAGTGTTATCTGAGCTTTGGAGGGAATGTGATGTCTGGACATGATAAGGTGCTATTTCTGAAGACACCACATATAGTGGTGGTAGAACACTGAAAAATCAAGCTGGGATGACTTTTGGAAAATTCCTCCCTCTGGCTAGTTGTTTTAATGCTATACCATATTCTGGGGGAGAAAAATCATCAACAAGTTTGCCTAACTCTGGATCCATTTTATGCTACACAACTCACTAGCCAGGCAAGGGATGCTCACTTGTGCAACAATGGTATATTGGTTATCAGGGTAACCAAATGCTCTCCAATTAAATCTAAGAGCTATCTCCTTGGAGAGAATTCATGGGCAGTGCTGAAAACCTAGTCTTTTTCTTGTTCTGTCCTTATCTGGCTTTGGTATTAAGGTAATACTAACCTCAGAAAAGAGTTTTATAGTGTTTCTTCCTCTCCTGTTTTACAGAATTATTAAGAATCATTTGTGTTTGTTTTCCTTTGAAGGTCTGTTGAAACTCAGGAAGGCAAAGATGGTGCCATACAAAGTATATTCATAATAATAATAATAATAAACTCACTAGTGAATCCATGGATCCGGAGAGTTTTTTAGTCAGGGATGATTTGTTTGCTTGTTTGATTATTGTTTCAGTCTTGCCAGTTGCTACTGATCTATTTAGCTACTTGTCTTGACTTAGTTTTGGTTGGCATTTTATGTATTCAGAAATTCAACCATATTTTATAGGTTTTTTCTACTAGTAGAATATATATTTTTTAAGATATGTACTAATGGTTTACTGATTTGCATCAGTATATGTCACAATGCTCTTTTCATCTCTAGTCCTGTTAATTTGTGTCTTATATTTAGTTTGGCTAAGAGTATATTGGCAGTGCTCATCTTTTAAAAGAACAAAATCTAGGTTGGGGAAATGGCTTAGCAGTTAAGACATTTGCCTACGAAGCCTAAGGACACTGCTCTGATTCTCCAGGGCCCACATAAGCCAGATGCACAAAGAGGCACATGTATCTGGAGGTCATTTGCAGTGGCTAGAGGCCCTGGCATGACCCTTCTTTCTGTCTGCTGCTTCTTCTCTCTCTCAAATGAATATCTTTGTTTCATTTAGTCTTTTTTGTTTTAGTTTTTTTTTTTTTTTTTACTTGTGTGTTAGTGTGATATGGTATGTGTGGTATGTGTTCATATATCGTATGCATGTGTGTGTGCAGATGAATGCACCCATGATCCCACCCGTGGGGTAAAGATGAAGATGCCAGGCATCTTCCTCTACCACTGCTCTGCTTTGTTTCCTTGAGATGAAATATCACACTAACCCACTAACTGTAGAGCTGCTTATATTAGGTCAGATTGGGTGATCTGTGAATCTCCAGTCTTCCCTAACCCCACCCCACAGAAACTGAAGTTACAGGCATGTATGACTACCCCTGGCATTTTATTTATCTTCTGGGGATAGAGCTCAGGCCTTCTCAGGTCCTTATGCTTGCATGCCAAGTTCTCTTATAACTGAGTCATCTCCTCAAGAACTTTTATTTATTTATTTAGAGACAAGCTCAACAGACTGGCCTTTTTATGAGAGAGAAAGAGAGAGAGAGAGAGAGAGAGAGAGAGAGAGAGAGAGAGAGAAAGAAAGAAAGAAAGAAAGAAAGAAAGAAAGAAAGAAAGAAAGAAAGGAAGGAAGGAAGGGAGGGCCTCCAGCCATTATAACTGAACTTCAGACACATGTGCTGCCTTATCAGTACATGTACCTTTAGTTTATCAAGTGTCCAGGAAAGCAACTGCTCATTGGTTTGCAGGACATCTTCTCAGAAAAGAGGTCACAAAACAGCACTTCAGTGTAGAATGTTCCCAATTAGAAATGCTTTGTTAAATAATATTTTAGAACAGACAATTGAAAGGAAAACTGTAGACATTTTAAATGAAAAACCTCACTACAAATCTAAAATGCCATGATTATTTTTAAAATTTATTTATTTTTGTGTTATATTAGAGAGAGATAGGCAGAGAAAGAGGGAAGGAGGGGGGAGAGAGAGAGAGACAGAGAGAGAGAGAGAGAAATGGGCACAACAGGGCATTCAGCCACTGTCAAAAAAAAACTCCAAATGCATGTGCCCCCTTGTGCATCTGGCTTACGTGGGTCCTGGGGAATCGATTCCATCAAGTCTTTTGGCTTTGTAGGCAAGTGCCTTAAGTTAACTGCTAAGCCATCTCTCCAGCCCATTCCATGATATTTTTCATCTGTTGTACCAGTGACAGTTATTATCTGTTGGAGATACATTTTAGTAATGTTAGATATTATTATTTCTATCACATAGTGTTGTATTGAACTCTAGTCAACCTGTGGAAAATCATTTCTTTTAAATGATCTCACCTTTAGGTATAATTTATCAGCTACAGTGTTCAAGCTGACTTGTAGTATAATCTGCTCGTGGGTTGAAACACTTAACATATATTTTCAGATCCAGCTTTAGATACCAGTCCACTTAACTCTTATCTTGACAGTGAAGATATGGTTGAATCACGCAAAGTACTTCAACAATTCATCCCTGTCTAGTTGTCAATTTGACAGGATTTTGACTGCCATGGAAACAAATGTCTTGGCAAGTCTATGAGGAAAGATGATTGTTTTGTTAATTGAGGTGGGCAGAACTATACTATGAAAAGCACCTTGCCCTGGGGGGCAGGGGAAGGCTCCTAGACTGTGTGAAAAGAAGAAAACTTTGGTCTTCTCAATGTAGACTGAGTGTGAACAGCTGTCACCTGATGCTGCCACCATGCCTTCTACCATGATGATGGATCCTAACGCTCAGAAGTGAAAGCCAACATAATCCCTTTCTTCCTTATGCTGAATCTAGCGAGCTATTTGACAAGAGCAATGAAAAAGTAGCTGATAAAAATGTTATCCATTTCTATGTGGACATAGGCAAGAACAAAAATACATTGTTCAATTCTGCACACGCACACATAAAGAAATCGCTTCAATGAATCAGTAGCAACTAAAGACAGCTTTTCCAAAGTATTTCCTTTGTTGATATGTTTGTAACTCATCTCCTAGAACTTTGTGGTTTTATACACTAGATAGTATTAAACTATAACATATATTGTATAAATTTCAGAGAAATTACATTTATTATGTGCACCAGGACTGGAAAAATTATAAAATGGAAGAAAATATTAACCAAGAAATCATTCTATACAATTGCTGTTGAATAAAATGTTATGAAGTTAAAAAGAAACAAAAAATCGTAAAGTGTATTATATATGGTTAAATTTTCGCAATCTATTTTAATCATATGCAAGTATGATATATTCTAGTGAAGAATTTCTATGAAATAAAAAATTAAAAATTTGTGTATTTTTAAGAAAAGTAAACATAAGCAGAGGACAATCTCAAATTATTTTAGAAAATCTTGAGGAGAAAAGAACTAAAATTTACTGAGCACCAATTTTAGATTTTTTAAAATATTTTTAAATTTTAATTTATTTATTTGACAGAAAAAGAAGTGAATTTTTGACTGTATTCAATGAGTACAAAAATAAAAATTAATAAAAATAAAAATAAATTAGTAAATAAACAGAATAAGTAAAGTAAAATAAAAATATATAAAAAAACAAAGTCTCTGAGCTATGGTGGGTGAATTTTAAGTCTATTTCAGTGATGAGCTCTTAGGAGCCTCTGAATCTCTTCTTTGGTAGGTGTTTGAGTATCCTGAAGGTGTGTCATTTCATCCTGGCTCTGATTATCAGGAATAGCATGGAAGCAGCCCTTTTGTTCATCTCCCCAGTTCCTCTGTGGATTCAGCTAAGGCTTAGCTGAAGTGTCAGGGGTAGTTTATCTCCTTAAGTCTTGCTACCTTCTGAAAAGAAGAACAGATTCTTCAATGGAGAGTGAAATCAGCATAGCTTAAGTGGGACAACCATTATTAATTTAGGGAGAATGTGATATCTGTAACCTTTCTTTTCGTCAAATAGTAGTGATATATTGACACTGGGAGAGCATAATCTTTGTCTCCATAAGATTCTGATCTCGTTAGCAATTACAGTTATGGGTTCCTTTACACTGAGCTGATCTCTTAACCAATCAGAAAGCTATTCATTACCCACCATGGCTGTGCACCACTGTTCCACTGGTTGTTATTACATTATGTAAGGGTGTTTGTTTCTGAGTAGCGTAGATCTCTGATTGCTCAGACCATCGTTGGCCACTTTCCCCCGGCAGCTCCTGTAGCACTTTCCAGCACTAGATTAGTTAACTGGTTGGGTACTGTATCACTTCTGGATTCCAGCCAGGTCTTTCCGTGCTCTGTCAGCAGCATATGCTGTCTTCAGCAATAGGGTGAAAATGGCAATTTTCAGAGCCAATAGATTACCCACTAAATGGGAGAAAATCTTCATCACTGACAGAAGCCTCATATATAGTATCTACAAAGAACTCAAAAAACTAAGCAATAAAAAAATCAAACAACCCACTCCAAAAATGGGGCAGAGAACTGAATAGGGAGTTCTCAGAGGAAGAAATAGAAATGGCTAACACACAATTGAAGAAAAAATGTTCATCCACAACCATTAGGGAAAAGCAAATTAAAACAACTATGAAATTCCATCATACTTGAGGAAGGATGGCAATCATTAAAAAAAAAAAAAAAAAGTCTAACAACAAAAAATGTTGGCAAGGATTTGGAGAAAAAGGAACCCTCATCCACTGTTGCTGGGAATGTAAACTTGTACAACTACTATGGAAATCAATATGGGGATTCCTGAAAAGGATGAACATAGAGCTACCAACATACCCAGTTATTCCCTTACTGGGCATTTATCATAAATGTTCTACGCTTCACTACGGAGGTATATGCTCAACATGTTTATAGCTGCTTAATTCATTTTAGCTAAGAACTGGAATCAACCCAGGTGCCCACTGTTGGATGAATGGATAACAAAATTGTGGTGCATTTATACAATGGAATTCTACTCAGCAGTAAGAAAAAAAATGTTAAAATGAAATTGTTAGAAAAAATGAACAGACTTGGAACAGATTAAACTCAGTGAACTCACACAATCACATAAAGAAAAATGCAACATGGTGTCGCTTATCTGTGGCTCCTATCCTGGACCAGTTTCTATTGCTCACATGCCTGATAGGCAAGTTAAGGCCCTGACAATAGGGAAGGAAGGGCTTGGGAGAGGGAAATGGGGTGGGGTTAAACAAACACAAAACAAAATAAAAAATAAACTGGTACCATAGAAACCTTTATGTTTGGAGATAGACTAAAAGATAAATCCTTCAAAAGGAGTAAGGGGGAACACCTGAAAATAAGGGCCCTGGAGAGAGGGGGATGAAGCCTAAGTTTATTATTATTATTTTTTTTGTGGTGTCTGACCTGTAACTCTCAGTACCAGGAATAGGTTGCTACCCACAGTGAGCTGTTAATTGGAGAGACTTAGGAGGTCCCCAAAACAAGACAGGTCTCTGTCAAAGCACTTGTTTACCTTCCTGAGGCAAAAGGTAAGATGCTACTGTTATGAGATTTTTCAAACATGGTCATAGTAAGAATATTTGTAGTTATATACCATATACATAATGCAGTTTAATTAAATCTTAAATATATATACTAATATAAAATGACTCAAGTTTAAAATCAATCTATCCCTAACATTATTCTAGGATATTGAAATAATGATGAAATGCAAGTGAATGAGCTGATATCTTATATAAACAATTTAAAAATCCATTAATATGGTTCATCAGTATCATGATTATTCCATTCCTGAACTTTGTGTTGTTGTCGTTGTCAGGACAAAAGTGAAAAGACATGAAATATGAATTTACATGTCATTCATAGACTATTAATAATTATAAATATGAATACATATATATATATATATATATATATATATGCATATGACATGGAAGATTTAAAAAAACACACACATATTTAAATCTCAATTCTACATATGAGGGAATGTATGTTGTATATTTCCTACTCAGTCAGGAGTCAGTTTCAGGAGATAAGGTCTAACTAAGTAGCCCAGGCTGATCCCTTACCTCAGCCTTCTTTGTGCCAGAAGTGTAGGCATCTACTATGCCTGCATCATTTTGCATGTCTTAGAATTAGAAATTAATGAAAAATATAATTTTCCAAAGTGTAACAGGTCAAGTAAGATTGAAATTGTTGCTATACAATAGAATTTTCCTCAAACTACCAATTTGTCTTTTGAAAAGATAAATGCATTATTAATTGCTTTAATTTATATGTTGTCTATTGAAAATACCAATTCTATATGGTCTGTGCATTTATGTTTTAAATATACTTGATCATCACTATCATCATCTAAAAATTTTAGATGCTCCTGCTCTTCTACATGTAGGTGATATTCAAATAGCACAGCAATATATATGTACATATAAATATAAATGTTAGTATTCATATATTTAATTTACATGAGTAATGCCAAAGAGGTTAACTACTTCTCTACAGATGAAAATATTACTAAGTGGCAAAGCTTGACCTTGAACCCATGTGTCCATATTTTAAATACTATGCACTTTGCAATATTTCAAACTGGTTGATTACATAGTCAACTGAATTTAACCTCAATTTAGAAGTAATTAAAGTTAGTAATTTTCAAAAAATTCTGAACACTCTACATAGTGCAAGTTGTGTGTGGGATTTGGATTAAGCAAATAGAAATGGTGATTTACATAAAGTATCATTTTTAATGAACCATTTTATTACATTTTATAGGCTGTATGTACTCCTGAAAATTTTCACTTGGCACTAATTTTCATATGATAAATCAGTTGTTGACGAATTTGGTGCAGAAAAGCTGTCTGATTCAGATTTTCATTGGTGTAAAATTTAACTTTACTGATATATTGTAATATTGCTTATTTTTTAATATGTATTTATTTGAGAGAAAGAGGCAGAGAGAAAGAGAGAGAGAAAAATGGGTACACCAGGGTCTCCAGCCACTGCGAATGAACTTCAGATGCATGTGCCCCCCCCCCCGCCACCTCCCGCCCCCATGCATCTGGCTTATGTGGGTCCTGGAGAATCAAACCGGGATCCTTTGGCTTTGCAGGCAAATGCCTTAACTGCTAAGCCATCTCTACAGCCTAATATTGTTGTTTTTTTTTTAAATAAAACACTTTTAAAACTAATTAACTTTTAATGGTAACTTGTCACATAGTTATTTTTATATTTAAAATAATATCCTTTTACATTATATTCGTATAATTTTTAAAATATAATTTAGCCTTAAACATAAACTACAAATAACATAAATTATATTTATGATATATTCAAGTATTGTTTTCTATGATTCATTTTGAAAATAATTTATACATAGAAGAAATTAAATGTGGCATATTAAAACATTTTTGTACTATTAATTTCTCTTGTACATTTTTTCTAAAATAGATTATAAAATTGTATCAAGAAAATTTCTTTAGTAGGGATAAACCATATGTTTTAAATTTTAATTTGCTAAATGACAAGAAACATTAAAACTATTCTACATAGAATATGGTTCTTTGCATATCAAATTGTTTGCACGTGGTAAGTTTTGTTTAGATAACAGAATGAATTGCTGACACAAAATGGTAACAAATTATTAGTGATACAGCTTGATATTTTCTTTCCTTTTTTG
The DNA here is from genome assembly GCA_036346955.1 of Dipus sagitta. NCBI lineage: Eukaryota > Metazoa > Chordata > Mammalia > Rodentia > Dipodidae > Dipus > Dipus sagitta. Next base: position 113,491,596 of record CM070779.1, on the reverse strand, counting down.
TATTTTATTTATTTAAGAGAGAGGCAGATGGAGAGAGACATAATGGGTGTGTCGGGACCTCTAGCCACTGCAAACAAACTCCAGACACATGTGCACCTTGTGCATCTGGCTTATGCGGGTATTGGGGAATCAAACCTGGGTCCATAGACTTTTCCAGCAAGTACCTCAGCAACTACACCATCACTCCAGCCCCAAGCTTGAAATCATAACTATTTTGAAATTAATGTTTCATCATATGAAAAATGTGTTTTGGCTTTTTAGATATATAAAATACACAACATGGAATGAGTGCTACACAAACGAATGTGCTTTCAGGTCACTCAAAATCTAGAAAAGGGACAAGTCCTATAGAAGCATAATTATAAACTGTTATGGTGACTGCTAGCGTGACATTGGCACAAGGTACTCCCTGAGAGAGAAGAACTGCAGCTAATATTTCAACTAAAAATTAATGGTCCATTAGGAGTTCAGAGGTGGAGAAAAAAATAAGAAAGGATTAGTCTGAGAAATAAGATTGTGGAAAGGTCCAATAAGCAAAAATAGATAAAGTATGAGTGGAAAAAAATTCAAACCTCAAATGTCTCATTTTAAGTTAATGAGAATTTTGGAGTGAACAATTAAAAGTGAGAACTGCTTTAAGAACTGTAGTTTGCAGACATTAGAAACACGCACATTTTATTTGCTTGTGCTTTTGTATAAGTGGTACATGTGGTGTTCACTGCTACCGCCTGCAGTGCCTGAAGTAGAATATCTGACATTACCACACTCCATCCCTTCTTCACCCATTCCGACATGAGCCCCCGGCCTGGTCTTGGAGCTTGTGCAATTCTCATGGCTCTGTTCCCCTAAGGGACTGATGCTTCAGATGTGTGTGGCCATGCCTTGGTTATCTGGGTGCAGGACCTCTCAGTCGGCCTCAGGCACATGTGCTTGCACAGGACCTGCTCTTACCTCTTGAACCATTTCTCTCATTTAGACTGAAATGATACTGAATAAGATGTCTGCTGCTGTCTGGCTAAATGTATATACTTATGCTCATCAAATTACCCAGTAAGCACTTCTGTTAATGTTCATACCTTTATATTAATGCTACTCTCACTTTTGGTAGAGAGATGGCTTGGCATTTCTAGTGCTTGCCTGTGAAGCCTGAGGACCCACGTTCCATTTCACATTACCCACATAAGCCAGATGCACAAGGTGAGGCAAAAGTCTGGAGTTTGTTTGCAATTGCTAGAGGTCCTGGTTCTCTCTCTCACTCAAGTAAATGCATAAACTATTTTTTAAAAGAAAAAAAAAAACTCTTAATTTCAAGAGAAATCTTTTAAAGCATCTGTTCTTAAGAAAGGCATCTGACTCCATGCTTAATTTTTTTTTTTTTTAACCTTGTGATAGGCCCCTAAAGGCCTTACTTACCTGGAAGGTCTCATAGGAGAAATTATCTTTGCACTGTCTCTGCATAGCAAGTTACCTGTGGTCTCTGAAGGGATGGCTGTCATGGCCTGAAGTCATCTGTACTGCCCTCCTAAGCACAGCTACGTCGTGAGCATAATGTCATCAATGTTCTCTGTCCTTGTGAACATACAAAGAGAGAGAGAGAGAGAGAGAGAGAGAGAGAAATAGAAATGGTCAATAAGTGCTTAAAATATGTTCAACATCCCTAGCCATCAGGAAATGTGAATTAAGTCCAGTTTTTACCACAGTCAGAAGAACTGGAACTAAGAAAACTGACAATGAATGCTGATAAGAATAGAGGGGAAGAGGAACTCTACTTTCTGTTGGTGGGACTGCAAACTAGTACAGCCATTATGGAAATCGGTATTGAGGTATCTCAAAAGTTACAAGCCAACCTCCCACACATCCCAGCTATGCAAATCCTGGGCATATGCCCTTATGTTCCACACTGTACTACTTGCACGTCCATACTTACTGCTGCTCTACAACAGATAAGAACTGGAATCAGCCTAAATGCCCATTCACAAATGAATAGATAATGCAGATATGACACATATACACAACGGAATTCTATTCAGCATTACAAAAAAAATGAAATTATGACATTTACAGGAAAAAGGATGAACCCCGAAAAAATCATATAAAATGAAGTGATCCAACCTGAGAACTATGGGTAAAACCTATAAAGGTAGAATGATAGTCAAAAGTATTTATAAGGATATGAGCTAGCAAAGGGATAAATGTCATTTGTGATATATTAACAGAAAGAGAAAGATAAATGAAGGAGAGATGAATTGGGGGAGACATTGGTGATAGGAGGAGAGTCTAAGAATCAACTAAAACAAATTGCATTTGAAAATACCGGAATGCATGATTCTTAAATCTCTGAATTAGCCTCAATAGTTCCAAGGACTCTCTCTCCTCCCTCATTTCCATTTCTCTCCTCTCTCTGAATGTAAAGAAAACCATGCTTTCTTTAATCTGCCACAAGTTCAAAGAGAATAAAGACTTAGTCCCAGAACAACCAATGCCTTCTTTTTTCCTCTCAGCCTATGCATCTATAAAAAATAACTAAAAGTCTAGATGTCTAGACTACTAATACTGTAACCTTTAGCAGCCTACATACAAAAATGTATCAATGTAGTAAAAGTTCTACTGGAAGAGAGTGCATCACATAAAATTTCACTGTCTTTTGAAAGAGCAAACTAATTAAATTATCAAATAGTAAAAACATAAAAATGCAGAGCTAGAAATATTGTGGTGAACAGACATGAAATAATAAGGTAATAATATAATAATGTTAATAAGATAAATGAACAATCACAGCAATTATTAATAGACAAGTAGAATTATCTTAATTAACCTGGTCTACAAAATCTCTTGGAAAATTATCTTAAGGAAAAATATACTAAAGAATAAAATTGACAGAACATATAGCCAGAGATGTAAAAATGTTCCATGTTAAAATAATAACTTTACTGCTCTATACCAAGTTGCAAACTGAACAGAAACATATGCTTTTCTAAGAAAAATGTGAAATTGCAAGATTATCTTATAGAACTTCTTAATAGAAAGTTAATTAGAAGAAAAATGTCTAAAAGAAGAATAAAATGAGCCGAAAATATCTAAATTACAAATAGTATTACATCTGTCTTGAAAGAACAAATTCTGATATATAAACATTACTAGACACAGAAATAATCTCTCCAATGACAGCCCATACCATATATATATATTTTTTGTAAATGGTCATTGCTTACAATGCACAACAAATGGGACAGTGTTGACATTAAAATTAGTGTTACATTTCAAGGAGATTAAATAGCATCATGTAACATCTATCAGAATTATAAAATTTTATATAATAACTTCTCCAGGAAGGAGCAACTTAATGATTATTTATTTTTAGCACTGTTCACTAAAAATAATTGGAAATTCTGAATCTCTGTCTTTTCTCATTCTCTTCTCTCTCTCTCTGCTCCCCCCCTCTCTCCACCCATGCACACACACACATATACACATGTATGTAGGAATGTATGTGTGTGTGTATCTATGTATATATGTGTGTGTGTATCTAGCAAAGACTGGCTGGAGGCATTCCAAAATCACTGTTTACTGATGGAATACAAATACACATGTGCCAGGTATGGTGGTGCACAACTTTAACCCCAACAACTCTAGAGGCAGAGGTAGGAGGATCGCCATGAGTTCGAGGCCAGCTGAAGATTACAAAGTGAACCCTTCCACCAAAAAAAAAAAAAAAAAAAAATCCACATAGGTTCCTGTATTTGCAGATTGAATCTACTAGCTGGTGTCCAGGCAAAGGTATTGTTCTGATAGTGGGCACTCTATTGGAAACATACCCATCTTAGGTCTTAGCAGTTTGCAGCCAAGAAAATGTATTGTTGAAGCTATATTTCATTTTCTTTAATTTTCAAGCATTTTATCATTGTATTAATTGATATATTTTTGAAATACTAAATAGTTCTAATAACTGCCACCATTCCACATGAAACAAATATACAAATTAGGTTCAAAGTGACATAAATGTGATTTAAAAATATTGACCCCTGCATGATAAAGAGAATTAATTTGTTTGGTTGAAACACTCAGGTGGCCATTGGGATAAATTTTCTATGAAAGTCAAAGGAGTTTGAAAGCCTGAGGTTATATCTTTAGAAAAGGTTACAATATGCCATAACTGTTCCTTTTTAGATTTTATGTTTTTAGCAAGGCTGGCATTAGTGCACAACCTTAATATTTCTCCTTCCAGATTTGACTGGGTCTGCCCTTTTTACTACCATTTTGTTGTTGCCATTTATGAGGGAGAGTGATGAAAGCTATTTCACTGATAATTATTTCAAAATTATCTATGTCTTATTCATGGGCTGACTTGCATATATATATTAATATTATAGTTTTCCAGGATATAGAGAGACTTGACTCCTGAGTGTTGCAGGCTACAAAGTGTCTGTTGTTGATCTTTGTTTGGACACTGGCCAAGTTCATCAGCTACAAAATGTTTCATGAGTAATAAATTAGAGTGATACATTCTGAAATATTTCCATCATGTTATATATCAGTAAGCAAAATACCTTAAAAATTTCTAAATGTATGTCTGACTCTGCTCTCAATGATATACCATAAGTACTAACATTTCTGCAATGTTTTTCAAAGAATCCACTTGCTTCTCTATTATCTAAAAATAACAATAAAATAATAATTAAATATATTTCATTGTATATGTTAAATATGTATAATTTTATCTTATAGGGGTGCAATATATTGGTACAAAAGACTGGGAATAGAAGCACTCATGTGTTCTTGGCTATGATAAAATCATCATCATATTATTATATATTTCTTTTTGTTTTCATGGTAGGGTCTTGTTCTATCCCAGGCTGACCTGGAATTTACTATGTAATTTCAGGCTGGTCTTGAATCATGGGAATACCCCTACCTCTGCCTCCTGTGTGCTAGGATTAAAGGCGTGTGCCACCACACCTGGCTATTACAATGTAAAAGAAAAATTATTTGAAGAAAATTGGATTTAGATAAATGAAATGGCCACTGCATAACATGTTTCAGTTTCCTCCGATATTTTCTTTATACAGAATTTTAGGATATTCAAGAAAAAAATATGTATATCAGTTTTCTAAATTTCTGTGGTGCCAATTACTCATTCCAATAACTTAACTTTTTCATTTATAGACTTTATCTTTTAGATATAATAAATATAGGAAAACAAAATGTACATTATACATATCTATAACTACCTACCTACCTATCTATTACTTGAACAAAAATTTGTAGCCTTTGTTATTTCAATTTTTAATATTAAGTATAAAATCCATGTGTGTTTGATGATACGGAGTTGGATGATATTGTGTCCATACTGGTGATCTTTCATGTAATTACAAACATAAGATGTCATGATACAAATAGTGAATTCTTTGAGAAATTCATACAATAATTGTGTTTTTAACTTGATATTATAAAAACTAAAATTAGGTTAAGGGATGATATAGGAAAAGTCCTATATATATATATATATATATATATATATATATATATACATGTAGTAGAAGATGTAGTAATTACCTTCTTTTTTGCTGCAATAAAAATCACAAATATTTCATAGGAGGGAAAGTATTCATCTCAGCTTATTGTTTTGAGGGAAGTTGCATCATGACGTAGAAAGTAGAACAGGATGAGGTACAGTAAGCAGAAAATGCCAGTCCTAAGGCATGATTAAATGCACTGTCAACAAGCTGGATGGAATTGCAAAACAATTCAGAGCTAAAAACTTCTCCAGTCTCGTCAGCATCCCAACTGCACCTTCAAGAGCCCTATGTGGAAAATCTAGCATAGCAGTGATGACTCCTATGACCATGAGATGAAAGTAAATTTTTATATTTATAAAATCTAATCATGTAGAAATTCATTACAAAGCAATAAAAATAAAATAAAGTAACTCATGATAATTGAAAACCACAGAAAATAATTAAATGGTTACTATAGATATTTACAAGAGGAAAGACTACACAGTGATAAACCATGAACAGGTATATGAGGATTTGAGGCACAAAACAAAGAAACAGATATTTCATGGGAATAAAAATTTCTTATTATCAATTTGTTATCTTAAGAGATGGAGGAAGACACTTGGGGTTTTCTTAGGTTAATCTTTTAAATAGCCCTCAAGTGTATAATCTATAGATGAAACAACATTTGAAGAAGTGATTGAGTCTCTGGAGATTGGACAATAATTGGTTTGTCCAAGAAGTAACTAGTGGATGAAGAAAAGCGTATATATAATTTCTCTTCACCTGGATTTATTTCAAAGAAATGCAGGAAAGATAGAGAAAAGAACTAATTTAGAACAGTAAATAGAAGAGCCAAAGAACAAAACATATAAACTATTGTTTATACTTAATATCAACTTTTCTTAGAAACTTAAACATGAAACAAACACCATTAATCTTGGAAAGTCATGAGTATTATCAGAAAACATTTTCCTTAGTTTAAAAAATATATGTTTACTTAACACTATACTTTTGAATATTTGTAATATTTTTAAGTTTGGAAATGGTATAATATACACATATATATTTTTTTATTTTAATTTATTGGCTTCAGTGTGTTGATTAGAGATTAAATGGACGCAACATGTTTGTTAATGTAATCTCAGTTGCAATCATAAATCAATAATCATTTCAAGGGTTTAGAGAGATGGTTCAGTAGTTAACACCCTTGCCTGTAGAGCCTAAGGCTGAGGTTCTATTTGTCAATACCCACATAAAACCAGATGCACCAATTGTCACGTGCATCTGGAGTTTGCAGTGGCTAGAGGCCCTGGCACGCCCACCACACCCCCCCCCACTCTCTTTCTTTCTCTCTGTCTCTTACTGTGTCATTGCAAATAAATAAAGAAATAAAATAATTATTTAATTTAATGTTCTAGTATGAGCTACAATAAATAATAGAAAACATATCAGGTTTCAGATGATAGATAATTAATTCACATTCTGTGTACTGGAATTTGAGAAAGAAAAATGTGGTCAGTCATAAAATTTTCTGTTGGATGAAGGATTTTCATTAGTTTTAAAAATAATTAAGCCAGTCACAATCTCAGACACTTTTGTAAACATTTAGAATTAAAGTAAGATATTTGATGTCTTACAACTAATGACTTGTAAAATAAACATTTGACCAACAAAGTTGCTTGCTTGTTACATTTGTAAGGATTATTTTCCTGAACCTCAGTTGTGATTGGAACTGGTAAAATTTAGGTAAGTTTGGATTGCTCATGGGATGAGAGGGTCTTCATGGAGTTCCTGGTCAGAGCCTGGACAAAGCCCTCTTCATGTGCTCTATGTTGGGAAGGAACAGTGCTCTGGAAACACCACTCAGGACATGACAGGGCACAGAATAAGAGTTATCATACCTGTGCCAGGCTGTCTCATCCACAAGTTGCTAACAATTAAGACAGAAAGAGGACCAGTCCAGTTTCAGAACAAAGAATAGATAAAATCCACCTCTGACAGGTGATTGACAGGACAGAGATGCAATAGGAAATTTCCAGTCATCCTAAATCAAGTTAAAAAAGGAATTTGAAGTTATTAGTAAAAACTATCAGGACTGGAGAGACTGCTTAGCAGTTAAGGCACTTGCCTACAAAGCCAAAGGATCCAGGTTTGATTCCCTAGGACCAATGCAAGCCAGATGCACAAGGGGTTGGGCATCTGGAGCTCGTTTGCAGTGGCTGTAGGCCCTACAATGCCCATTCTCTCTCTCTCTCTCTGTTAATTAAATAAATAAATTATATATATATGTATATATATATATGTATATGTATATGTATGTATATATATACATATGTGCATATATACATATATATATATACATATGTGCATATATACATATATAAAATTCAAGGGCTGGAGTGATGGCTTAGCTGTTATGGCACTTGGCTGAAAAGCCAAAGGACCCAGGTTCAATTCCACAGAACCCATGTAAGCAAGATGCACAAGTTAGTGCATGTATCTGGAGTTTCTTTCCAGTGGCTAGAAGTCCTGGTGCCCCATTCTCCCCAACCTCTCCCCACCTCTTGAAGTAAAGCTAAAAGGAAATCATTAAAGAAAATACCAATCAAAAATATCTAAATGCCAGGTTTATTCTGCATTATTGCAAATCTTCAGCAATTTTTTGGTTTGTACATTTAAATCAAATATGCTTGGCTGCTTTTTTTTCAGTAAACTGAAATGGGACTGGTATATAATTTGTGATAATTATAGCAGCAAGGTATAGTCATGTCATGCTGCTAAAACAAAATATCATACAGTAGGTGGTTTATCCACACTTTTGCAGCATTGTTGAAACTGAAAGCTCAAGTACAAGGCACTGGTAGAGTCAGTGTGAGGAAAACTCTCTCCTTGGGTTACAGGTAGCTGTCCTCCCACCATGTCCTCTCTGCTATACTGCAGGGCAGCGAGAAACAGGAGGCAACTTCCTTAACTACTACTAATAGTCCCATCTAAAAACATCAACACATTGAGGATAAGCATTGAAAATGTTTTCTTTTAAGCAAAATTTTAATGAATACATATTATGCTCTGTAGTGGGGACAAACAATGTACCTACATATAAAGTTTTCTGAAAGTGCTGATCACAGAGCTTAATCAAGTCACATACTGGAATTGCGTGGACCATACAAGGCAAAAATGTCTCAAGGATTATCTTTCACAAAAAAAAAAAAATTAGAGGGAGGTCGGTCAAGATGGCGACCACCTAACCACACTGCACCTCCCGGGGAAGGAAGAATAGACACAGATCCAAAGAAGAGAACCACCCCATCATACCTCAAAAGGGCCCCAGCTGAAACTAAGAATAGTTGGCAAAAAAGCAAGAATGCTGTTTTCTTGTTGAACCTGATACCAGCACAAGGGTGAAGGATGCTTGCTACAAAGAACGATCAACTCCTACTAAATCAGATATCCAGAGACACAGAGACTCCCAAGACCTCATCACTGAAGCAGACCTAAAATGAACCCAACGTGACTCAGGGAAATTTGCGGAAGATGGGGCTTGAAAGAGTGTCAGAGCCACATGTCAGGTCATGATACACAGAGACATTTCCTCCTACCCATAACTGAGGGCTAACTCCACAATGCATGACCCATATACCTCAACAAGGAGGGGATGTGGGGACGGGAGAGGACAGGGAGGAGGCTAACAATGGTACCAAGTTCACTGTATTCACTAAGTACAAAACTAATTAATAAAAGAAAAATCAATCAATGTTAAAGAAAAAAGATTTAGAATGATGCCCATCCACCATGGTGACACTTATCCGTAGCTGTTGGGAGATACCTGTGGACCTACTTCTGGGTCAGAAACCACCCACTCACTGACATCCTTATTTCTTCATCAAGTACTGAAACTGAAGGCCAAGATGGCTAGTTGAACAGTGGTGGAAGCTGCTGACAGTGAGAAAGTGGAACTTCTCAACCGACTAGAAGAGGAAAGGTGATCTTAAAGTGGACTGTGCTGCTAGTGTGGCCTTGTCCTTTTCAAATGATTTCTTAGAAAGAAATTTCCTAGGATTTTTTTTTTCATTTTTCTGAACTGGAACTGATTGTGTAGTCTCAGGCTGGCCTGTAACTCATAGCAATCTTCCTACATCTGAGTGCTAGGAGGCTAACGGCATGCACCACCATGCCTGGCCAAAAAAAGGAAGTCTACATGGTATGTGAAAAGGGCATGCTTTGATATGACTATTTCTAGAAAGTTTGAAATACTTTAGAGACCTGATTATTTGTTTAAATATCTTTATTTGCAAGCAGAGAAAGAGACAAAGAGGGAATGGGCATGCAAGGGCCTCTAGCCAGTGCAAACAAACCCCAAATGCATGTGCTACTTTGTGTATCTGGCTTTACATGGGTGCTGGGGAGTTGGAACTGGGTGATTAGGCTTTGCAATCAAGCACTGAGCTATCTTCCCAATACCAAGAACTGATTTCCTGCATCCTTCCCTTACACTGGGGAGGGTTTGAACCTAAGGCCTTACACATCATTTGGGCATGTACTCGACCATTGAGATATATCCCCTGCCCATTCTTTTCTTTTCTTGACTTTTCAAATTTTTATTTTTATATATTTTTGTATTGAAAAAGCATAATTACCACAAATTATAAAGGACAAAAGCAGGACTAGAATAATGAATGAATCACTTTAGCCTGGAGAGCCTATACACTCAATGATATTATAATACAAGCTTGTTCAAGCATTAAAAAAAAAATGACCACATACATTTTGAAGATCTCTCTAAACAAGCTGTATCATGGATACTCTTTAATCACATGCATAAGCTCCAAAAGCCACTTAGACAGACAATTCCCTCTCACAGACACTTTTGAGGCATGGTGCTCTAATATCCACATTATCCTCATAATGAGTAGAGCCAGAAAATAAAGGATGTCTAAAGTTACACTGCCACATCATTGCTGTAGAACTTGCATAAAACATATTATGGAACCAAGTGCTCCCATTATCCATTAGGGCTTTAAACTGCAACAACTAAATCCAAAAAAACCAAAAGGATTTCAATTTAAGTAATGGTAGACTGTAATATACAAGATGAACTAGTTGGGATTTATAAGTCAAAACATTTTCTAAGATACCGTATAACTTTGAAAATAAATTGGTACCCTGGTTTGTGGCACATGCCTTTAATCCCAGCACTTGGGAGGCAAAGGTAGGAGGGTCACTGAGTTTGGGACCAGACTAAGATGGCATAGTGAATTCTGGCTCAGCCTGGGGTAGAGTGAGACCTGACCTCCAATAAATATATTAATAAATAAATAGGTTTTGGAATGTACTATTTTTTTTCTTTTCTTTCTTGTGTTTAAGTTTTTTGTTCACTGTTATTTCTCTTTTAAGATTTTATTTTTATTTATTTATTAGAGACAGAGATAGGAGAGAGAGAGAGAGAGAGAGAGAGAATAGGCACGCAAGGGCTTATAACCACTGCAAACTGCAGAGGAATGTGCCACCATTGTTCATTTGACTTACATGAGACCTGGTGAATAGAATAGAACCTGGGTCATTAGGCTTCACAGATATGCACCTTAACTGCTAAGCCATCTCTCTAGGCCTTTATTTTGTTTTTTTAAAATTTATTTTGAGATAGAGTGTCTAGCTGTTCCTCAACCTCAAAGGTGACTATGAACTCCTGATGCCTTTGCCTCCACCTCCCAAGGCTCCATCATGCCTGGCTTTGTGTGGTGTCTTTAACTGCTAACTAGGTAGCTGGACTTCTATTGAAACTAAGTTCAATTCAGAACAATAAAATCTGTGTTATTTCATGAATATTTACTTTTTCCACAAATTGTAAACATTTTATTTCAAAAAATAACACGACTCTAAAACAAAATATAAATGGGCTGGAGAAGTCTTCAAAATTCCTATATGCTATGTCACTTTAAAAAAATTATTATATATGGACATATTTAATTTGTAAACAACTCATGTTGGTACCATCCATTCTCTCCTCCCTGCTCCTTTTCTGAAGAGGACTTCCTTGTTGGGGAGGAAGTTCCAGATATGGTTTCCTTTGAACAGAGCAGATCTGTTAGCCAATCCAAAAGCAGTTGGTTACCCACCATGGCTGTGTGTCACTATTGAACTTTGTGTGAGCATCATATCAAGTTGTTTGCTTCTGAGTGACTTAGACCTTGAGTTCCTTGGGCAAATGTTGGCAGCTTTCTCCCGGTAGCTCATCTAGTGCCTTCCAGCTCTAGATGGGCTAATTGTCTGGGGTCTGGCTTTCTTCAAGATTCCAACCAGGTCTCTCCATGGTTCCTGCTGACAGTATATGGTGTCTTCAGCAGTAGGGTCTGACGATTAACCTCTGGTGGGTAATCAAGTGCTCTGATAGAAGTCTGTCTTGTTTGTTTTGGAAGATCTAGTAGGTCTCTCTGATCAACAGCTCACTGTGGGTCTAAACCACATCCTGGTAAAAGTAATTACACACCAGCCTCAAGGGAAAAGAAAAAAAAACAGAGAAGAAATAGAAACCGGAGAAATTTAAGAGCCCTTTGATTCAGGTGCTCCCTCTAAAGTTCTTTTCAGGATTCCACCATTTAGCCTAACTTCCAGGATGTAGGATTCTATGGTACCAGTTCACTCTGGGTTCAGTTTTGTGTCCCTTCCCCCTTCCCCTCCTCCAAGCCTCTACCCACCCTATTGTTCAAGCCTTGAGATGCTATTCAGTTATGCCAGCTAATAAGGCTGATCCAGGTTAGGAACCATAGATGAGTGAGACCATGTGATGGTTATCTTTCTGTGATTGTGTGAGTTCACTTAAAATGATCTGTCCCAAGTTCAACCATTTTTCTACAAATTTCATTTTGCCATTTTTCCTTACTTCTGAGTAGAATTCCATCATGTACATATAACACATCTTGATTATCCATTCATCCAATGATGGACATCTGGGTTGATTCCAGGTTTTAGCTATTATGAATTGAGTAGATACAAACATGGTTGACCAAATATCTGTGAACTGAGATGTAGACCTTTTAAGCTAAATGCCCCAGTAAGGAAATAATAGGGTCAGTTGGTAATTCTATATTTATCCTTTTCAGGAGTCTCCATATTGTTTTCCATATGGTTGTACCATGTTAGATTCCCACCAGTAGTGAATGAGTGTTTCTCTTTCTCCACATCCTCATGAACTTTTGTTTCCATTTGATTTTTTTTTTTTTAATGTTAGCTATACCTACTGGGGTAAGGTGGAATCTCATAGTTGCTTTAATTTGCATTTCTCTAATGGTTAGGGATGGTGAACATTTTCTTATGTGTGTGTTAGCCATTTGTAATTCTTCCTCTGAGAACTCCCTATTTAGTTCTCAGCCCCACTTTTGGAGTGGGTTGTTTAATTTTTTATTATTTCTTTTTTGAGTTCTTTGTAGATTCTAGATAGTAGGCTTCTGTCAGTGGTATAGCTGGCAAAGATTTTCTCCCATTCAGTGGGTAATCTATTTGCTCTACTTATGGCATATTTGTCTGTGCAAAAGCTTCTTAGTTTCACGAGATCCCATTTGTTGAGTGCTTGTTTAATTTCCTGGGCTACTGGGGTGTTGTTCAAGAAATCTTTTCCCAGTCCTATAGCATGGAGAGTGTCATCTATTTTTTTTTTTTCTACCAGTAGTTGCAGTGTTTAAGGACTTATATTGTGGTCTTTAATCCATTTGGACTAAATATTTGTGTATGGTGAAATGAGTGGGTCTAAGTTCATTTTCCTACATATGATTATCCAATTTGTTCAATACCATGTGTTAAGATGCTGTCTTTTCTCCAATCTACATTGTTGCTACCTTTGTTAAATATCAAGCAAGTGTAGTTACTTGACCTAAATTCTGGGTCTTTAATTCTGTTCTATTGGTCTATGCTTCTGTTTTCATTCCAGTACCATGTTTGGTTGTTGTTATTGTTTATTTTTACTATGGATTTGTAATGCAGCTTTAGATCAGGTATGGTGATACCACTCCAGGTTTTTTTCCTTTTTTTGGTGGGGGGGGGGGCTTGGGATATATTTGGATATCTGAGGCCTTATGCCATTCCATATGAATTTTTTGATCATTTTTCCAATCTCTGTGGAGAATGACAGTGGTATTGCATTAAATCTACATATTGCTTTTGGTAGAATTGCCATTTTCACAATATTAATTCTACCTATCCAGGAACATGGGAGGACTTTTTATATTCCCAGTTTTCCTCTATTTCTTTCTTGAATGTTTTTTATGTTTTCATTATATAGGTATTCCACATCCTTGGTTAGTGTTATCCCAAGGTATTTATTTTTGTCGTTGTTGGTCTTAAAACTGGGACAACCTCACTGATTTCTTTCTCTGTATATTTGTCCTTTGCATATAGAAATGCTACTGGTTTTTGTGCATTACTTTTCTATCCTGCCACTTTGATGAAGGAATTTATCACCTTTGGAAGCTTTGAGATGAAGACTTTTGGGTCATTTTTATATAGGATCATGCCATCTGCAAATAGGGATAACTTGACTTCTTCCATTCCATATTGAATCCTTTTTATTTCTTTCTCCTCTCTTATTGCTTGGGCTTTTACTTCTAGTACTATGCTGAAGAGCAGTGGTGAGAGTGGGCACCCATGATTTGTTCCTGATCTCAGTGGGAATTCCTTGAGTTTTTTTTTTGTTTTTCCCATTAAGTATTATTTGGGCTTTAGGAGCTTTATATATAGCCTTTATTGTGTTGAGATATAAACCCTCCATGGCTATTTTTTCCAGTGTTCTGATAATGAAGTGGTGTTCTGTTATTCAAAGACCTTCACTGCATCAATTATGATGATTGTATGGTTCTTACAGTTCAGTTGGTTCAGTTTATTTATGTGATGTATTATGTTGCCTGATTTCCGTATGTTAAACCATCCCTGCATCCCTGGGATGAAGCCTACTTGATCAAGGTAGATAATGATTTTGATGTGTTGCTGAATTTGGTATGCAAGGATTTTGTTCAGTATCTTTGCATCTAAGTTCATTAGGGATATAGGCCTATAGTTATGTCCCTTCTGAAAATAACCTTCTGTTTATGATCAAATAAAGCAACACCATTGTGTTCCTTCCTAGATTGTTAGCATGTTGTTGTATTCACTCATTGAGCATTTTTCCACTTATCACATCATTTAAGTTTTTGAGTTGTTAGATTTTACCAGAACCCAGTCTATTACTAAACTGCTTTCTGTCCATTTATTTAGCATTGATGGATTTTTTAAATCATGTATAACTTTTCTGAAGTACACTGTGAAACAAAATGTTGATATTCCTACACTTTAGAAACTAATTTTGGGCACTGGAGAGATAGCTCAGCAGTTCAAGGTGCTTGCCTGTAAAGGCTGAAAGTCTGGGTTTAATTGCCCATTAGCCATGTAAAGCCATATGCGCAAAGTGACACATATGTCTGGAGTTCATGAACAGTGGTACTAGGTCTTGGCATTCACATCCTGACTTATTCTCTCTCTCTTTCTTGCTCACTCTCTCTCATTTCTCTACTTGAAAATAAATAAATAAAATTATTTTAAAAGAGAGATGATTCTGTGGAACAAAACAGAAGACTTGTGTGCCATGGGAATATTTGCCTCAGATTCAAGATATCCAGTTCCTCAGCTACACTAGGTGTGGTAGTTTGAATAGATGGCCCCAAATATATTCAGATCTTTATTGTTTGTAGTTTGCATTCTGCAGCCACCTGGCTGGAGGCAATGTCACTGGGTGGATCTTTAGGTGTGGTGGTGGTTTTCAGATTTCAATCTAATGATATGCAAAGTGTGCCTAGCTGGAGTTCCTGAAGTGTGCTGTGGCTTTTGACCTTTAGGCTTGTGCTTCTCTCTCTCTCCCTGATTGGATCTGTGAAGGCAGGCCAGCTTCTTCTGCCATTTATGGAACTTCCCCTGGATCTGTAAGCTTCAATAAATATCCCTTCCTCCATAACTGTGCCTGGTCTGGAAGTTTATCTCAGTGAAGCTGAAGCTGTCTGCTACACTAGTCATTTAATTATACACTGCAGGGTCCTGGTTGTCTAGTTTTCTCCAAGGCATATCAACTAGTGAATATTATAATCAGTATCTTTTCTGAAAATCTCACTCTGTAGTATACCACCACAAATACATTTAATATTTACTCTAAAATGTGCATCTTTGTAAGAGCTTTATTTCAATCAATCTGTGAATATCTATGTTTAAATTACTCTTGCTTATTTGCCTTTTTTATAAGAGGATGATCTTATCATACAGGCTGTACCTAACAGTATGATGCATTTTCTAGTGTATGTAAAATTAATGTCATAAATTCTATATCTTAATCAAATGACGCCTCCACAGACTAAGAAATAAATGTCATCCTTTGAGGTATCCTAAGATTTCACATGCATTTCCAAAATATCAAGTAATTGTAACCTCTTTATCAATCAAAATAAAATACTCCAGAATCAGTATATAATTTATATAATTTTATTTTATAAATAAGTAAAGGTTATTCTATTAATCTCATATTAAATTGTTATGAGAAACTATTCTCTATTTTTCAGGATATAAACCTCTCAATAGTTTTGCAATTTCATGTTCATTGTAAATTAAATTAATTTGCTATTACTACATCTAAATTCTTGTTACTGAGGACGTTAAGCAAAGATTGGGTTGAACACCTAATTCTGTACCATTTCACTGCACTCAATACATTATTTTACATTACCTCTACTCTTTCTTTAAGATGTCCCAGAAACTTTTCAATCCAAAGAACATTTAATTTTATTTTATACATCAACTGAAATGCTTTTACTTGGGAACATGATAGAGAAAACACAGAAATGAGCATTTCAAAAAAAATGATTTAAACAATTTACTTAGGTTGTACAAATCAAAGTTTGGCTGCTTTTTCTATTTAATGCCATTACCCTTCTGTAAATATATATATATATATATAACTGGTATTTCACCAAGTATGAAATAGTAATATAATAATCATATGGAAGACATTTGCTATTTTTATTATTTTTATTGCATATGCATATATTTTCATATGTTAGTGTGTGTGAGTGTGGACCCATGTGGAGGTCAGCTTATACTTAGGCTTGAGCAAGGAATGTTTTATCCACTGATCCACCAAACACCCAGCCTGGCATTTGCTATTTTTAAGTGAATTGGAAAATATATGGTAACTCAAAATATTTAGACTCCCCCTTAGAAGATAAACAAAATAAAAAGTAAAAGGAAAAAGTCAGTCAATTCTATTTATGCAAGTTTGTATTCATATGTGAAATTTTTCTCAATTTTGTGACTACAGCATAAATATCTGAGCTTTCCTGAGTTCACAGTGGAGAGTGGTCACAAAATTTTTGATTTGAGTATTTTCTAGTCATAAATAATTAAGTGGCCATCCATTTCATCCATTGAACATGTGTCATTTGTGCTAGGCAGAAGTAACTGTACAATGTCTGCCAAATGCAGCCACATGACACAGTGATTCCCTCAGATTCCTATGGTGTGTATTTCCTGTCTTCAGATAATACTGTACTGCATGAAGAATTTCACACATTTCCTAAAAACAATATTTTCCTGAAATAATACCTTGTTTGTCTCTTTGAATTCTGAGAAAATCTTAAATCTGCAGTAAATTCACGAGATTTCCAAATACAAAAACAAATGCATGTATAGTCAACACTGCATGAGTAAAGTATGCAATGTAAACACCAGTGTCAGGGCAGCCTTAGCCTTAGCCAAACAGTCCTTTCATGTACCTTCCAGTGTTTACCCCTTTATGTTTAATAGTTCAAGTCATTTACCCTCTAGTGTATCACATAGGTTTGAACATGCTTATAAAAGAAGTGTATGAGTCAAGTTCATGGCTCTTCATGATATTATTTTTAGTATAATATTTCCTTATTACTTGTTACTTGAAGATATAATCCTGCTTCATCTCATTCTTGATCTGCAGACTCTCAATCTTCCTACTCTAACAATGTCTTTATATAATAAATCCCATGAATCCTTCATATGTGTATAACTCAATATCTCTCCATATACAAAATTTAGATTCCTATTAGGAAAATACTGTGATATCTTGGGAAATTCTCCTTCCTTTTTGGATTATATGATACATGTTATGTCTGGAGAGAAATTTGTTTTACAGTTGTCTCTACAATGGTCCTGGAGGTACAGGGTTGTGCAGAGGCAAAGGAGGGAGAGCAGGAGAAGAAAAAAGCAAGGGAGTCAGGAAGACTAGATCAGAAATGATGATCAGTCAAAGTTTGGCAGGCAGAGCAAAATGTCTGAGAATGTGTTAGTAACATCAGCTTTCTAGCAGGAGTCATAAGGCCCTGTAGTTCACTGGGGAGCAAGAGAACTAAGTCATTGTATTTTCTCTTGTTTGTTTGTTTGCTTGTTAAATTGAATTTTATTTTTTTTTCAGTTTTGCTTTTTTTTTTCTTTCAGAAATGTTTCCATATTGTTTCTTATAACACTGTCTGAAATAAAAATCAAGTAATGAGGCTCATAAGAAGATACTATGAAAATTCAGGTAAAAGTTGACACTGGTTAATACCTAAATCTCATAAAATCATGAACAAGTCAATATGGCTTAGTAGAGACTGAACAATCAAATTCTACAACCCTAAAGTAGAAAGGCATGTTTTAACACTAGATTAGCTTTGGGGAATTATAGGAAAAGATGAATAAAGCTAGATTTCCTATTGCACACCATTTCCTAGTCTCTGTGTAAGTCTGTGGGTATTTGTAATTTCCTATGAAATTACCCATTCACTGTGTCCATGAAGAATCAACAGACACTTTTTAGAAAATGTGCAAATCTTACCCAGATTAGTCATCTTGGGTTAAAAACTGCCTTTGAATTGCTTAATGATTTTTATTTCAAAGCATTACCTGACAGAAATATACGAAAAATATATGAATGGAACTCTTATCACCAAAAAGTCAACACAGGCTGAAAATGTAACAGAATAAAAGAAGGTTTAGATGATTCATGGATGATTGCTTTAGGGTATTTCTAAAGCACTTGTTAGTAGTACATTCATGAGGTGCAATGTCAAGTAAGGACACGGAACAAGGCAGTGACTTATTTTGTGGTTTGATCCCCTGCTTTTTCTTAACACTTTAATGGAAGATAAAGACACATGTTGGTGAAACCCTTGAGTCTCTGAAGATCCCTATGAGGCAGCACAGTAGGGCTTGAGCCAACTAATGATGCAGACACTGTGTGCTTAATTAGGTTCCCTTTTATTTGTGGTAGGACAGCACCCACATCCTGTGTCAATTAGGTGACTGAACAAACGACGTCATAAAGTAGCTGTTGACAGTAATGTTTGCCCAAATAGTCAGTAAAAATGACTTAAGAACTTAAACAAATGTTACATTTTCAAGTTTTTAAATGTTGTAAGTTAAAATTAACAAACTAAATATTAAATATCATAATATTTGTATGACATGTATTTCATTTGATATCATTTTAAATAGTGTATTATAACCTTATAGAACATAAAAATTTCCATTTTAATGGAGATTATGTCAAAATTATTAATCCCATTGCATATAAAAAGCTTTTTTGCATATCTAAAATTGTGGTGTGTGGAGCTCTTATTACTACTGTACATGACATATTGACCATTTCATATGGTAACTAAATATTCCATAATAAATAGTATTTCCTTTTTATACTTTGACCTAGTTTTACCAATATATTAATAGATTGTCTGATATCATTAACAACATTTACATTTTCTTCCTTGCTTTAAATATTGCATAAACTTCGGATGTCTATAACATTCATGAGAAAGAACTCATGGGACTGGGAATATTGGTCAATGGTTGCAAAGCTCTTGTTTTGTAAGCCTGATGAGTAGAGGTCAGATCCACAGAACAGATGTAAAGCCAGATACCAGCAGTATATGTGTCTATAATCTTAACACACAGCCACAATATTCTGTCGGCCAGCCTGTCTAGTATTAATAGCCTGGAACAACAAATGATGCCCTGTCTTGACATAATGTGGAAGGCGAACAGCACACACTGAGGATACCATGTCATCAGAGCTCAAGCACAAGAGAAGGCACACATGTAGCCATATGCACAAATACACACACAAGCAAGAACTCAGTCAGACAACGGAATATGGAAATGAATTTTCAAGTACATAAAGATTACAGTTTTACAGTTTTGATAATTAGCTGTCATGACTTTTCATATCAAATATCATTTCCATTTAAAATGGTATTTATGAAACATTATCCAGCAGTGATCCCTGGTTGGAACTATTTCTAATTTTTTTAAAGTTCCAGAGAAATTGCCACGAAATTTGCATTTTGAAGTCTTAAAAAAAGCATACAATGTAAAAAGTTTCAAAATCATGCAATTGTCAATATTATATATAAATGGGTTCATAATGTTTCATCTCATGTTTTGCCTATCCTCATAAAGTCATATGAAATACAGACTATTGAGGTATACAAAAGCTGTAGAAGTAAATTCTTTGTTTTATATATAATTCTGTATGAAAGTTAAGCGTGCTGGGTCCAGAGAAAGCCTCAGTGAGAAACAGTGCCTGAACCCCAACTCCAGCACCCACATTAAAAGCTGGGCATGGTCATGCATGGCCTTAACACAAGCACTGAATCGTACAGAGATAACAGACTTGCTTTGGGTTGGTAGTCAGCCAGTATACCTTAAAATTAGATGAGTTCTATGTTGAGTGAGAGACTCTGTCTCAGAAATATAAGGTCGAGGAACAACAGAGGATGTAGTCTCCACATGCACCCCCCCCCACACACACACACAAACTCCTATGCAGACACACATCAAAAACAAAACATTTTTCAATGTGTCTGTGTTTGTATTGTCACAATCCACAAGTAATATCTTTATTATTACTCTCCATTTTTTTTTACTATACTCATGAAGAAAGTCCTCTAATTATCAAATTATCTGAAAACTTTATTCCTAGTAAGTAAATACTGTGCTTAATATAATGAAGCCCCTATGGTGAATACTTTATCTCAATCAATAAGTCATATTTTATTGTCCATGGAACCATGGTATCTTAAATTTTAATCACATTTTTTGTTTATTTTGGAAAAGAAAACTACTAAGATGAGTTAGTTAAGTAAATTAGTGGCATTGCAGCAAATGACATTAATGAATCCAGGGGAATTAATTATGGCTTTTAAACAGGATTACAAGTAGTGAAATATAAATCTTGATGGAGAGTGAGCAAAGCCAACTGGGATGGCACACACCTGCACACCCAGTACCTATGACATAGGCCAAAGAAGAGTGAGAATGAGGCCAGCCTGGGCTACATACTACAACAGTGTCTGTAAAATAAACCAATAAAATAAGCAAAATGAAAACAGTCTATTTCATTCAAATTTGAATAAAACTTGAAATATTTTATTATGATAATATGTCTGATACATATAAAATATGGATGAAATTTTTGTGCACACTTTTCTAGTTTTACATAAAAATAAGCATATTGTTGTTTTCTCTTAAGGATTTCCATGAGCACTTGTTTATTAAGAGAACAGTTTGTTATCCATTTCAGATGTTTTCAGAATTATTAAATGACACTCAGCATCAATGTATTAATTATTATCCCAATTTTTCAAGCTTCCTAGTACATTTTTGTCACATTTTCACCTCATGTATTCATAGGGACCCCTTTCCCTTTTAATATAATGTAAATATGTGTACTTTTTATAAACAACACATGCTACATTATCTTCTTCATTAAATATGTTTTGCCTTGAAATTACCCTACTATTTAAATCTAATCTGCAATATATTCAAAATGAAACTCTTAATTATTTTTAGATTATTCAGTCATATTTTTCACATGTTTATTTATTTTCCATCTGTACTACTTTAGATTTTCAAATCTTAAGGGATAGCTTCCTTGTTTTTGTGACCATGTATGATTTATGCACTGTGATGTTTAAGGTGTTGTCAACATGATCTCTTTAGTAATCCACAGAAATCCCTTTCAGGTGGGTCTCTGAGGTTGCTTCCAGGAAGGATTAACTAAAGGAGAAAGTCCTTCCCTCAGAATGAGCCCTTTCCCCAGAGCAGGTGGCCCCTCTCAGGGGGGATTTTATATAAGGAAGCTCTGGGTGAAAAGAGCTCTGTCTTTCCTTCCACTTGGCTGCCAGAGCTGCTTGCTGCCTTCCAGCGTGGATTAAAACCAGCACAGGCTGAAGACCAGCATCAACTGAAGACCCAGGTGGACTGAAAACCAATGGCTCCTCAGGAAGCCTCTAGGCCTTTAGTGCTGGATTGGGCCTGCTGAGGCATGTGTCCGCGTGGACTGAGTAGCTCCTGGATTCCTCGATTCTCAGGCCTGCAACTGCTACTGGACTACTGTAAAATAATCCAATAAATTTCCTTTTTAATATAATTCATTCTAGCAGTTCTGTTCCTCTGGAGGACCCTGACTAATACAAGTGTGCATGTGTACATGCATATTCATACATGTGTGAATACATACACATGTGAGTACACACACTTGTGCATGTTTATTTTCAGGTTTTTGTGCATATGCACATGTGTACACATGCATGTGGAATCCAGGAGACAACCTCAAGTGTCATCCTCAGGTGTGCCATTGATCTCATTTTGAGGTGAGTTCTCTTATTGGCCTGGACATCAACAATAAGCCTAGATTGGCTGGCCAGCTAGCCCCTAGGGATCCTCCTGTCTCTGCCTCTCTAGGAATGGGATTACAGCTGAGTGCCACCCTGCCAGGCATACTTGAAAATAGAGTCAGAAATACATTTAGAATATTTTAAGATATTTGCTGACTGTCCCAGTTACCTTATTGCTGGCAGAAAGTGCCTGAAACTTGCGGGAGGAAAGGTTTTGTTCTGGCTTACATATTTGAGAAGAAGCTCCATGCTGGCAGGGGAAACTATGGCATGAGAAGAGGACAAACATCACCTCCCAGCCAGTATCAGGTGAAGAAGAGCAGTAGGGGAGTGTACCAAACCCTGGCAAGGGTTTGATGGCTATAATACCTATAAGCTTGCTTCAAACAATACTCCCCCTAAAACAAGGCTCCAATTACCAAATTGCTACCAGGTAGGGACCCAGCACTAAGAAACCATGAGTACACCAGACTCAAGGCACCCCAGGGCCCCATAAACTGATGATTATCTATGATATAAAATGCAATGCATTCAGTTTGCTGTTAAAAGTCTCCATAGTTTTTATCAATCCCAGTGCTGTTCAAACACCCCCATAGTCCAAGATCTATTAACTCTTAACTTCCATATATATTGAATTATATTTTTAAAACCTTTTCCAAAAAGTATGGACTTGAATCTCTTTCTCTCTCTTAATGAGAGAGAGAGAGAGAGAGAGAGAGAGAGAGATGATGGTACAAAATAAATATTCACACTGCAAAAGATGTCTGCCTTTGGGCATAACAAGGGAAGATTGAACAAATACAAATTTTAAAACAAACAGGGAAAATATCAAGTACTGTAGCTCTGTCTCTAACCAGTGACAAAGTCCGGAGTTCCAATTCCACCTCTCCAGCTAGGCTACTCAACAGTTTAGTAAACAATCATCCCAAGATGACAGCTCTCCTTGGTGACCATCTCACAGTCCTGACAATTCAAATACCCTAGGATCTCCACTGCAATCCAGGATTCATCATCATGGGTCCACTGGACTTCCATGCAAGGACTTTCAACAACCCTGCCTCACATTGCCCAAGTCAATTTCCAATAAATAAATCTGCATTGCAAATCTAATGACCCCTCTCTTTCCTG
Source organism: Dipus sagitta (assembly GCA_036346955.1). Lineage (NCBI taxonomy): Eukaryota > Metazoa > Chordata > Mammalia > Rodentia > Dipodidae > Dipus > Dipus sagitta. Next base: position 113,468,279 of record CM070779.1, on the reverse strand, counting down.
CATTTTCTATACTCCATAGTACTATTTGTTAATTTGTTGATTATCATTTTTTTTTTAATCCAAAGGGCACTAAATCTGTCTTTGAAGAGTAGAAAACTCCTTCAGCATTCAGGCCCCTTAATTTAATTTAATTTTATTTTTTTACTTTGAATGTTGCTTTTTTCTTTCTTTTTTTCTTTATTAGTTAGTTTTGTATTCAGCAAATACAGTCAGTTTGGTACCATTATTAGGCTCATCCGTGAGCTACCCCCTCCCCTTGGCCCCTCCTTTTTGAGGTATATGGGTCATGCATTTTGGAGTTAGCCCACAGTTATGTGTAAGATAAATGTCTCTGCATATCATGACCCAACATGTGGCTCTGACATTCTTTCCGCCCCCTCTTCCGCAAAATTTCCCTGAGCCATGTTGGGTTCATTTTTGGTCTGCTTCAGTGATGAGGTGTTGGGGACCTCTGAGGCTCTGGCTCTCTGATTTGTCTCCTTTAGTTTTAATATCCAGACCATCCTTCTTTTCCAAAGAAGAGCAGCTGAACCAATCACAAGGATTATTATCTCTTAAATAATTGCAACTCAACGTGCACTATCTTTAACCTGAACTGTTCATTTCCTTCTATGCCATATACCTGCTCACACCAGTTCATTTCTATATAACACAAGCCTGAAAAGATTCTCAGGACACAGATAGGCAGGAAGCCAGTGTCTCTAGATGTGTGTGCCCTTTTCTGTGCATGTGTGGCGTTGCATGCTTGCATCACTGTTTCTGGCTACCTGGGACATGGAGATTTGAACATGAGTTCATAGGCTTCCCTGGCAAGCACCTTAACTTCTAAGCCATCTCTCTAGTCCCAAAGATATAATTTTAATATGACAATTATCTACTAAATAATACTTTCTAATTAGCCTAAGCTGAACATTTTACATGGAACACCTCTACTAAGACATATAAAATCGAGAAAAAATATCTATGTTTTTGTATCTTATTCAATAATAGAATGAAAGTCTGAGGATTTATATGGTTTACTTAAAATTATACATTAAACAATTGTTTGGTTCTAAAACACAAACTATTTCAATTACATTCATATCAAATAGGTTTTATCTTTTCATTTATGTTAACTTTGTCATATTTTGGCAAAGTCCCACAGGTTTTCTTTCTGTATAGTCATTTTTTTTGTTTGTTTGTTTGTTTGTTTTTTTCTTTTTTGCTTGTTTCATCCCTGGAAATTTAATCCAGGGAATTTTGGATGTAAGAACAGCACTGTACTATATTTTCAAACCTTTTAATTTTTTTTTTTTTGAAGGCTGGACATGGTGGCACATACCTTTAATCCCAGCACTTGGGAGACAGAGGAAGGAGGATCAACATGAATTCAATCCCACCTTGAGACTACATATTAAATTAAAGGTAAGCCTGGGCTAGAGTGAGACACTGTCTTGCAAGACCAAATATAGACATATATACTGAGAAAATCTCCTTAAATCTCCCTGGCAGGCCTTGTATTCATGATTATCCTGTCAGTTTTCTGAGTAGCAGGGGATTACAAGTGAGCAATACCATACACAATTTGATCATACAGTCTTCACTTGACTATTGAAACTCTTCCTCAAAGCCTTTGGCTTTTGTTTGAATTCACCTCTACAAGAAGGCAGAGGAACATGGATGATATAGTTGTTTGTAAATGGCTAGATTGGCTCACCTGATGATAGTTAACTCAGGTATTTCATTTTCAAGTCATGCCACATCCATTTAGCCTTCATAACTCATTTTGAATTATATTTTTAAAACCTTTTCCAAAAAGTATGGAGTTGAGTGTGTGAAAATGTAGTCATACAAAGAAAATAGAATAAAATTGATAATTAAAATAGCCCATGTAAATCTGCAATTTGAGCTGAGATATTAAAAAAAATGCCTATATCTAATGCAGCAGCAAGCAAACAAGCATATTTTGGTTATACCTAATGCTTTTTATGTGCCCTAATGTTCCCTTCTCCAATTGTATATTCATATCCATTTTTCAAATCATACTTATTCTCTGAGACAGTAAACATATGTTAACTACTTTGTTTTATTTTAATAGCTTTGTTAATTAAAACAAACTTTAACATAGATGCTTATGTTATTTCCACTGACAATAAGAAAATAAAGCCTACAGTAATAACATAACTTATTATGTATTACAATTTAAATTTAATTTAATTTAAATATGGTCAGACAGATTTCTCTCTAAGGATTCTTTCAACTACTTTATATCTTTGTGATTTTTTTTGTTATCTCTGTCCTGGTTTTCTATCATAGGAAATGGGGTAAAATGCAAGTAAATATGAGCATGTATTATATTTCTTCTTGCCAGTAAGTTTAACAGAGTAAAAAAAAAAATCTTAGGATATAATATAACTATTATGAACAACGTCTCAAGTGAACATACAAAGTAGCCCCTCATGACGCAGCCAGCTTTGCTCACGATCTGTTTGGGTAGAAAATGTGAAGTGAGCTTTATCAATAATTTTGTATTTTAAAAATACAGTATCATTCCTTTAGTGTTTTGGGGTGGCTTTCACTTTTGCTTTGGAAGGTTTAAGTTGATAATTATTGAAAGTACAATGCAAATATCTTAATAGATTACAAATGTTATATTCCATAGAAAGACTCTAAATTCCTAATAATCCTTGCAAGATAATTTTCATTTTACTATCTTCAATATATTCATAACAAAATTTTTAATATACAAGGGAATGAAACTGTAATCTGAGTGGAATGCAAGAAAGCATTTTCTCATGTGATAAAAGTTTAATATGACCACAGTTCTCCTTGCAAAAAAAAAAAAAAAAAAAACAGAATTGTTTTGCCACAGAAATAAGACTATATTTGTTTAGATAGGAACTAAAAAATGTTACATAACTCTTTTTTAAAATTGAACCATTAACAAAACCTGCTACTTCAAAATCACACATTTTTTTTTCTACGAAAATTTGTCTGCATATCTCAGGATGCTATTATTGGAAACAATAAAACATACTATTGTAAGATCAAAGAGGGTTGAGATGACTGTATTCTCATAAGCTAAAAAGGACAATCAGTATGATAATTAGAACATGTTAATTACTCTCCACCAGCAACAAAAATGCAAATGATATACAGCAGGAAATTAACAGCAGTTACTGCTCAATATTGCATGACTTTTCCATTAAGAATAATATGAGAAGTTGTTAAATTATAGAAAATGAGAATAATGAGGCTAGAATATGAAAGACTTTGAGGTTTCCAGCCTGGCTGTGGAGGGAGTCATTAGGAATGATTCTGCAAAGAGTGCTGTTCTGTGTGGATTTAGCAGGCTTGCGCAGGACAATGGGGAAATCTTCACATACTCTTTTATTTTTACAAGATAGAACAAGACTGGGTATTCTGGCTCAGCTTGAGGCAGCTCAGTAACCTTTCCAGAACAATACATCTGCCAAAAATCTGCTAACACCGTTTCACCCTTTTTTTTTTAATGTTGGACTGATATAACATTGAGTATAATTTACTGCAGTCCCAGAACAATCTGAAGAGTTGAAGAAAGTCGTTATAGTTACAAATCAATTTTAAAGGAAAGAAAACCATTATGTAACTAAAAAAGAGATGGAATATAAATCCAGTGGACAATAAGAAACTTTTAATTTCTTTGTATGAGCTGCAAAGAGAGTGGTATCAATTTTCTTTGGAAATGTCTCAATATAAAATGAACCTATGTTACTTTAGACCATTTAATTTGCCACTTTCCCTACATGACTTGGTTTGTCAAATGTGATGCAAATATACAGGGAGAAAAGCTAAAAAATATTTTATATTAAAGATGTATTTGAAAAAAAATTTAGACTTATACAATATGCTTTGAGTACTGTGAAAAACAATGTGTTCCCAATGTGAAAATTTTATTAATTTGTTTCATCTAGTGGACCATAATTTGGCACACCAGTAAGCTATATGAACATTAAAACTATGTTCAGAGGACAGAGAAACAAAAGTATGGGGAGAAATGATGCTTTACAGTATTTTCAGTTTCTTCAGATTTTTTAACCACTATTCGTTTTGATTTATTTATATCAATTTCTATCCATGCTATAGTACATATGTAGGAAATATAGTTAGATTGCTTGTAGGTATCTTCTTTTGTTATTTTAGTCTAAAATTTTGATTTTAATAGTTTTATTAAAATTTTAATCAGAAACTAACTGTAATTTAATGTATTTAGTATTTACTTAATTGGGAATATGACCATTATATGACAAAACAACAGTTAGCATTTTCATCTGTAAAGCAAGTTTTGATATTTACCTATATGTATCATCCTGGAGCTCCAATCCCTCTGTGAACCCAGTTTTTCCTTGCTGAAACACAGCCAGCTCTTTCTGCTAGAGTACTGAGTTATTATTGCAATCCTCCCAGTCCTCCCCCTTGCCTCATTTTCCTTTTAATATCTATTTATCCCAGCCTGCCCTCATGATTTCATTTATGGAAAGACATTTTAAAAACATCCTGGTATGTACTACATCACTAAAATTACCCCAAAACAAAATTATTTGTATAAATAGACATATTATAGCTAAATACAAGCTGCTGCTAACTACACACAAGCCAGCTTAACTGTCTCTTGCATAATATCATTGCACTCCAGGTAGGCAATTCATTCCTTTTTAAACATTTTGAAAACCAGCCTCAAAATGATGATTTCACAGTAAATATGCACTTGACTGCTTCTTGCTTTCTTGGTATCATTGTTGTTCAGTTTACCAACATAACAGTTTACAGAACTTTTTTCTTTTTCTAAAATTACTATCATGTGCCATCTTTTTTTTTTTTTTTTCATGATAGGCCCCATGGCTATTTTCCATCAAAATACAAGCAAATAGGGTCATGATGCAGCCAGATTCTCCCCAAGCTTTAAACTTTTGACTCCACTTTACCCTTCCTGGCCCAAACCTTAATATTCTCCTATCCTTCAGTTCCACAGGAAGCTTTTAGCGCAGACATCTCTAGAGCCCTTCTGTCACAGCAGCTGATTTTCACAGCTAGCAGCTGGATGCATCAAGAGACAGCCTCGGACAGACACCCTGCTAACGCTCCAAATGCAGGCCCAGGAAGAGACCTCCCAAAGTGGTTCCAAGCTGGTTTTCAACCCGGCTTTCCAGCAGTAGACAAAGTTTCAAGACCCCTTCAATCCCCTCCAGTACCACTTCAGGGGAATGCGGGGAGTTAAGCAAATGGCCAGCAAGAGCAAGGGGGTCTGTATGTTTAAAATGGACTGAAACATATCAATTATAATTTTGGGTCCTTATAATAGCTATACATAGTAAGTATGGGATTTGCCACATGTTGAAGTTTGAATCTGTTTATGCATTGACATTTATCAGTGATGCAGTTTTGTACATGAGAACAACAACAACAGGAAAAGATAATTAAGACACGAGTGGTATTTACAGATCTGCCCATAAGTTACACTCTGCCCATAATGTTCTTAAAACCAGAAGCTTTTACTTGACCCACCAAGTAACTTACAGAAGTCTCTCATATACAACATCACTGTCACTCTCCTTGTAAGCCATACATGGCAAATAAATTGAATCTACAAGATCAGGACAATATGCCACTCAGTATATGACGGTACAATATATGACAGTACAATACCTGTGTGTGGTCTTTTTTTCAAACACAGAATTTAGATAGGAAAAAAAAATCTAGCATTTCAGTTATTCACCAGTGAATATTCAACATCAAGCAAGCAGAAATTATTTTTTCTAAATAGTTTATTTATTAACTTATTTTGAGAGAGAGAAAGAGTGAGATTGAGAAAGAGAGAGAGAAGGAGAAAGTTAGAGAAAGATAATATGTATAAAAGGGCCTCCAGTTACTACAAACAAAGTCAAGACACATGTGCCACCTTGTGCATCTGGCTTACCTGAGTACTACAAAATCAAACATGGGTCCTTAGACTTAGCAGACAAGCACCTTAACCTCTAAGCCATCTTTCTAACACAGAAGCTATTTTTCTAATTAAATGGGAAAAACTGAAGGAAAAATCAAAAGATTCCTGTTTTCATAAAGTTCATATTTTACTGCAGTGAAAACAGAATAAATATATAAATTATAAATTGATTCTGGACTGTGCAAAATATAATAATCATGAAAAAATTTTACTCCTGGGTATATTGGAAAAAGAAATATGTGAGTGTTTTAGCATACATACATATACATACATATATATATATATATATATATATATATATATAAAATTTATTTATTTGAGAGAGAAAGAGAGAAAGGGGTGGGGGGCCATGCCAGGGCCTCCAACCACTGCAAATGAATTCCAGATGCATGTGCCCCCTTGTGCATCTGGCTTACATGGGTCCTGAGGAATTGAATGGGGCTCCTTTGGCTTTGCAGGAAAATGCCATAACTGCTAAGCCATCTTTTCCAGCCCCATACAAATATATTTTAATATTACTAATAATTATGTTAATAAAAGTGAAAAAAAGAAAACAACCCTAGATAGTCATCAGTATATTAATGGATATATAAGCTACAGAGTGGACTGGAGAGATGGTTCAGTGGTTGAGGCACTTGCCTGCAAAGCCTAACAACTCAGGTTCAATTCCCTGGTACCCAAGTAAAGCCAGATGAACAAACTGACACATGTGATACATATATACATATGTATAATTATATAAGTAATCTTTATTGGAAAATATATCTGTGGTACTCTGACTCAAAACTGATGAAGGAAAGTCTAAGAACAACAGAATTATTCTCTATTTTTATTATTATGTATTTGTAATAAACATCAATTATAGCTGTAAATTTTATTGTATCTAAATTATGTATGAGTAAAATTATTTTTTAAAAAGTTACTTTCTCTCTCCATATAGAAAATCAAAGAAAGAGGAAAAGATTGCACTTGGGCTCTGTAGACAACTATTTTACCACTTAGCTACACTTTCTGAGCCCTTGCAAATTATCACATAGTTCAAGAGAAATTATAATATTTTGACAGGAATCAGAGCTGTAAAGTAATTTAATATCATGTTGGACTTTCTCAGGTAAATGTCAAAAGTGTTTTTGATGAAATGTTATGGTATGCTTTAAAATGCCATTATTAAATCCAAAATTCAAAAATACAAATGTGTTTGAATATGTACTTTAAAAAAAAAAAATCCCTCTTAGCCGGGCATGGTGGCACATGCCTTTAATCCCAGCACTCGTGAGGCAGAGGTGGAGGATCGCCGTGAGTTCTAGGCCACCCTGAGACTACATAGTGAGTTCCAGGTCAGCCTGGGCTAAAGTGAGACTCTACCTCGAAAAACCAGACAAAAAAAAAAATCCCTCTTTATGTATATAGTATTATTTGTTATATGAATGAAGATCCATATCTCTACTTCAGTGTAGAAAGAATTTTGTGCTGGGATACACTGTCACATTGCAAGTTCATTGTCTATTTCCCTGTAACCAGAACACAGATGAAATATAAGTGCAGTATCTTCCACCATCTCCAATTGTCCTCATTCTTACTTGATTATATGAAAGATCAACTAGATTACTCTTTCTAAAATCATGGTTTAGAGATCCAGAGAAATTATCTAAAATTATGTCTTTTGCTTTATCACTTGATTTTTGTAACCAGCATCTCCTTAAATTTAATTGTTATCAAAATTATTATTCGATTATTAAGTTACATAAATATCCTTTAAATGTTCCTATCCTTTAATTGTTCCTGACCTTTTTCTTTTCTGAAAATTATAGATTCTATGAAAAGTCTAGTTCGTAGCTTTCTGTTTTAATTTTTTAAATTTATTAGAGAGAGAATGAGGCAGAGAGAAAGAAAGAGAATGAGCACACCAGGGCCTCTAGCCATTGCTAATGAACTCTAAATGCCTGTGGCACCTTCTGCATCTGGCTTATGTAGTTTCTGGGGAATCAAACCTAAGTCCTTAGGCTTCACAGGCAAGCTCCTTAACCACTAAGTCTTCTCTCCAGCCCAGTTTATAGCTTTCTAGCTAGTATAACAACTGGAGTCTATAGCTAATAGGATGTGTTCTATCATCCTATATTTATGTTTTGTACCACACTTCTGTGTGTGTGTGTGTGTGTGTGTGTGTATTGTATGATGGGGTGATCTAACTGGATTTTCTTGCATTTTATTTTTCATGTTTTTTCTTTTGCGCTGTTGTCTGCCCATGACAGTGTATGGGCACGTAGTTGGGCGTATCAGCCTGGGCTCAAGCACAATGGGAATCTGAGGCAGCCTGGGGCAGTTGCCAAGCAGCCTGGGCTTTGGCTCTTACTTGTGTATGTGTGTGTGTGTGTGTGTGTGTGTGTGTGTGTGTGTGTGTATGTGTGTGTGTTTGTATGTGCTAATGCATTCTGTATGGCATGAACATACATACATATATTTATTCATATGTCCTTACCTAATCATAATGAAACTGATCCCCTTTCTTTTCATCTCTATTTTATTCCCTTACATTGATTAATTTATTGATTCATTTAAGTCCTATGTATTCTGTATGTTTCATCTCCAATTAGAAAACTTTTTCATTGTTAACAATCAGTATTGATCCCTTTCTCTGTGATTACACATTTGAAAATTATCCAAAGAAATAGAACAGTCCTTATGAACTGCAGTTCAGATGATATGTCCCTGGTTCTGAGGTCCGTAGGCATCATAATTTTCAAGCGATCATCATTTTTTATTTATGTCTAAATAAGTCACATGTTCTTTACACTATTTCTCTGTCATTCACACTGGACTAACCACTTAGCATCCAGTCTGTTACCCAGCCTTTCATATGCTGCTATTGAAATCTGAGTTTTAAACATCTTTGGTGATCATTTGCTACATTATATATTAAGCAATATCAAAAAGTTAATTATTTATCTATTATAAAGTTAATATAGTGTCAGTTACACTACCTTTCAAGTGCTGTATAAATCTCACTTAACAAAATCAGAAAATAATATAAAGTCTATAGTGGTAGTGGTGGTGCACCCCTTAATACCAGAACATGGCAGGCAGAAGTCAGAGGATCACTGTGGGTTTGAAGCCAAGCCAAGACTACACAGTAAATTGTAGGTCAGTCTTAGCAAAGGGTGAGAGTGAGACCCTACCTCAGAAAAACCAATCACTCAATAAAAAATGTAATTTTATTTGTAAATAACAGCAAATACATTTAATTTTGCTGAATAATAAGGCCTTTTCTGAGTCTTATACATCAATATAGTGCTTTGAGCTGATTACAATTATTGCCTTAGTTTCACAAAGAAGAAAATAAAGTTGGAATGTAAGAATTTCGATGTCTTCCACTGCAGATGAACTCCAGTTGCACGTTCTACTCAGTGCATCTAGTAGTATGTGGGTACTGGGTAATCAAACCTAGGCTGTCAAACATTGCAAGCAAGCTTTTTAAGGGCTGAGCCAACTCTCTAGCCCTAAATTTCTTAAATGTGGCTACAGTCTCTTTTTTCATAAGCTATGAAATACAGTACAGTCTCACGAAGCATCCACACTCAAACACAGTATAAAACCATCGGATCAAAGTAAACTTGAAGCACAAATGGTCATTTTCACCCTTGTAAAAACAAAAACAAAACAAAACAAAAAAAAAAAAAAAAAAAACACTTTCTTTAGTATTTTAGCCAATTTAAAATGGATATCACTACTCCAAAACAATATCTCCCACTGCAGGATGTTAACAGAGAGTTTCTATATACTAGGTATTTCCTACAATCAATAATCTCAAAAGAGATTTTGGTGGATTCATGGCCAATGTGCATTTCTAATAATTAGGCTGGTTTTTCTCTAACTCAATATTTTTTTATATTCACAAAACCAGGGAAATGTCTCCATACAAAGGTAGCCATAAATCATCCTTACTGGCAGTTAATTTGGTACCTTTCACATTATAAAACATTTAGGGAGACTTCCGGCCAAGATGGCAACCGCCTAGCTGTGCTGCAAATCCTGGGGAAAGAAAGGCAAGATATTAAGGGTTCATTGGGACTTTTAGGGGAGAGAAATATGGGAGGGCACAGAGGCAGGGGAAACAGGGAATTGCAGATCCCCTCACGGGCAGGTAGCCCACGCCTCCCCCCCAAATAACCGCTGTGTCCACAGCACTGCTGCTGCCGCCGGTACTGGCGCTGCCACTGCTGCAGCAACGCGCTAATCGATCCCTGCGTGTAGAAGCTTAGACTGCTCCGCACACTCGTCCACTCGCTCACTTACTGAGTGAACCCAGTCCCACAGCAACTGCCCCACAATCTCAGACCTTGTCTCTCCTTGCGCCAGCTCAGGTGCCATCACGCCGTCACGCCGGCCGGCCGCCATTGTCGTGTGGCGGGGGAGCGCAGACTGCTTCCGGGTCCCAGTGTTCCCAGCCAGAGTTCAGGCTGCTTCAGTGCTTGGTGCCTTAGTGTCACTCCTGGCTCAAATGCAGGTAGCTTTGGCACATTACCACTTGAGAACTCAGGCAACTTTGGCACCCCTGCCAGGCAGTAGATAGGCGGCTTTGGCAAGTGAGAGCCAAAGCCCAGGCTGCTTGGCAACTGCCCCAGGCTGCCTCAGATTCCCATTGTGCTTGAGCCCAGGCTGATACTCCCAACTACGTGCCCATACACTGTCATGGGCAGACAACAGCGCAAAAGAAAAAACATGAAAAATAAAATGCAAGAAAATCCAGTTAGATCACCCAGTCCTACAATGAATACATCTAACCAAAACATAGAAGAATCATTAGGATCAGAACACCAAATTGACGTTATGAGCAATGCAACCCTGACCAACTTACTGGTAGAATTTGCAGGAAAGCAACAAAGGACCGATAATCATGTGGATGGTGCCATCACTAAACTAGAACTAATAGATAAGAAGTTGGAAGGAGTTCAAAGAGAGTTAAGAGATTGGAGGGAGAGTGAAAAAAAAAGAAGACCTTAAAAATCTTCTGGCCATGCTAAATGAAGACATAAAGAAATGCAAGGATGAATTCCAAGAATCATCAAGAAAATCAGAAAATGATGTGAAAAGGGAGCTTGACAGAGGGATGGAAATTTTACATAGAAAAGTAGTAAAGAATGCAAACTTAATTGAACAAGTCCAAACCTCTCTAGAAGCTCTCAAGAATACAGTCAGCCAAGTGGAGGATAGAAACTGATCTGGAAGACAAGATGGAAGAAACAGTTCGAGAGTTCAAAAATTTCAGTAAGTTCAAAAGCTCCTGTGAACAGAACATGAGGGAATTGTGGGATACACTTAAACATCCTAATATCAGGATCATTGGAATACCAGAAGGAGAGGAAATTCAGACCAAAGTCATGGAGAACTTATTTAACAAAATAATTGAAGAAAACTCTCCCAGTCTCTTAAAAGAAAGGCCCATCAAGATACAAGAAGCCAACAGAACTCCAAACAGACTGGACCAAAGGAGAAACTCTCCAAGACATATTGTCATATTGTCATTAAGACTCTAAACATTGAGACCAAAGAGAAAATCCTAAAAGCAGCTAGGGAAAAACAGCACACCACTTTCAAAGGTAACCCCATCAGAATTACTTCAGACTGCTCAATGGAAACCCTGAAAGCTAGAAGGGCCTGGAAAGAAACACTGCAAAGACTAAGAACCTATGGCTTCCAACCCAAACTACTCTACCCAGCAAAAGTATCCCTCATAATAGATGGTGAAAGAAAAACATTCCACGACAAAACTCAGCTTTACAATTATATGAACACAAAACCAAACCTACAGAGAGTATTTCACGAAATTCTCCACAGAGAAGAAACAAATAATCAAATTCAATTGCCTACAAGAAGCAGATCACAGCAACCAAACTCAGAGTAGGCACAAAAAACTTCCAAGTCCATGAAAACACTAACCCACATTTACAATCACAATATGGCAGGGATCAAATCAAATCTCACAGTCATTACCCTAAATATTAATGGCCTTAATTCATCCATCAAGAGACACAAGGTAACAGGATGGATCAAAAAATTAGACCCCTCAATCTGTTGCCTTCAAGAAACTCACCTCACCACTAAAGACAGACACCTCCTCAGGGTGAGAGGTTGGAAAACAATATTCCAAGCAAATGGGAATAAGAAACAAGCAGGCATAGCTATATTAATAGCAGATAAAATAGACTTCAAACCAAAAATAGTAAAAAAAAGACAAGGAAGGCCACTTCCTACTTATCAAGGGAACAATCCTTCAAGAGGATATTATAATCATAAATCTGCATGCACCAAACACAGAGGCACCACAGTTCATAAAAGAAAACCTACTTGACAATAAAACAGAAATAACCACAAACACCATCATAGCTGGGGACTTCAATACACCATTATCAGTAATAGACAGATCATCCAAACAGAAACTCAACAGGGAAGTCAGAGAGCTCAACAAAACCATAGATCACTTAGACCTAATGGACATCTACAGAACTTTCCATCCCAAATCCACAGACTACACATTCTTCTCAGCAGCCCATGGAACATTCTCTAAAATAGACCATATACTGGGTCACAAAGACGGCCTGCACATGTTTACGTAGATTGACATAATTCCCTGCATGATATGAGATCACAATGCTATATTGCTAGAAATCAACAACAAAAGACCCACCAAGAATCCCAATGGCAACTGGAAACTGAACAGCACAATTTTAACAATAAATGGATAGTGGATGAAATAAAAAATGAAATTGCAAAATTTCTGGAATTGAATGACAATGAGAACACATCGTACCAAAACTTATGGGACACAACAAAGGTGGTCCTCAGGGGAAAATTCATAGCACTCAATGCCTTCATAAAAAAGACAGAAAGATCCCAAGTCATTAACCTAACCATCCACCTAAAGGCACTGGAAAAATGAGAAAAATCCAACCCAAAGAGCTCCAGAAGGAAAGAAATAATTAAAATCAGAGCAGAAATCAATGAATTCGAAACCAAGGAAACAATTAAGACAATTGACAAAACAACGAGCTGGTTCTTTGAAAAAATAAACAAGATTGACAAACCCCTGGCCAATATGATCAAGCAAAAAAAGGAGAAGCTTCAAATTAACAAAATTCAAAATGAAAAAGGAGAGATCACAACAGACATAAGTGAAATTGGGAGAATCATCAGGACTTATTTCAAAAACCTCTACTCTACAAAACTGGATAATGTGAAGGAGATGGATAAATTCCTGGATGCATACCATCTATCAAACCTAAACACAGAGCTGATTAATCACCTCAATCAACCCATCACACTCATAGAGATTGAAAAAGTAATAAAAAACCTCCCAAAAAAGAAGAGTCTAGGACCAGATGGCTTATCAGCTGAATTCTATCAAACTTGCATGGAAGAACTCAAACCAATCTTCCTCAAACTGTGCCACACAAATGGAAAACAGGGAAAGCTACCCAACTCCATTTATGAAGCTAGCATCACCCTAATTCCAAAACCAGGCAGAGATGCCACAAGAAAAGAAAACTACCGGCCTATTTCCCTGATGAATTCAGATGCAAAGATCCTGAACAAAATCCTCGCAAACCGAATCCAACAACACATCAATAGCATTATCCACCTTGACCAAGTGGGATTCATCCCAGGAACACAGGAGGGGTTCAACATACAGAAATCTGTCAATGTAATACATCACATAAACAAGGTTAAACATAAAAACCACATGATCATTTCAATAGATGCAGAAAAGGCCTTTGACAAGATACAACATCACTTCATGGTCAAAACATTGGAGAGAATTGGCATGGTCGGTTCATATCTTAACATAATAAAGGCAATATACAAAGCTGCGAAGGCCCAAATAATATTTAATGGAGAGAGACTGGAGGAATTCCCATTAAGATCAGGAACAAGACTGTGTTGTCCACTCCCACCTCTGCTTTTCAATATAGTGTTGGAAGTCCTAGCACAAGCAATAAGACAGGAGAAGGAAATAAAAGGGATACAATTTGGAAAGGAAGAAGTTAAGTTAGCTCTACTTGCTGATGACATGTTTGTATATGTAAGAGACCCGAGAGACTCCATCCCAAAACTCCTGAAGGTGATTACCTCCTATACCAATGTAGCAGGATACAAAATCTATGAACAAAAATCAGTAGCTTTTCTATATGCAAATTACAAAGCTACAGAGAACAAAATAAGGGACATAGTCCCATTTTCAATAGCAACAAAAAAGAATAAAATAACTTGGAATAACGTTAACCAATGAAGTGAAAGATCTATACAACAAAAACATAAAAACACTCAAAAAAGAAATTGAAGAGGACTTGAGAAAGTGGAAAGACCTCCCATGTTCATGGATAGGCAGAATTAAAATTGTGAAGATGGCAATCCTACCAAAGGCAATATACAGATTTAATGCAATTCCAATTAAAATCCCTACAGTGTTCTTCACAGAGATAGGAAAATGATCTCAAATTTCATATGGAAAGGCAGAAAGCCTCACATATCCAAACATATCCTCAGCAAAAGAAATACCTCTGGAGGCATCACCATACCTGATCTAAACCTATATTACAAAGCCATAGTAATAAAAACAGCATGTTACTGGCATAAAAACAGGAGTATAGACCAATGGAATAGACTTTAGGACCCAGACTTTGGGTCAAGCAACTATAGCTACTTGATATTCGATAAAGGCCCAAACAATATAGGCTGGAAAAAAGACAGCATCTTCAACAAATGGTGCTGGACACACTGGATGACCATATTCAGGAAACTGAAACTTGATCCACACATTTTACCATGCACTACACTCAAGTCCAAAGGGATCAAAGACCTCAATATAAGACCAGAAACTCGAATACTACTGGAAGAAAATTTAAGAAGTACTTTCCATGATATAGGAATGGAAAAAGACTTCCTGAACAAAATCCCAGTAGCTCACGATCTTAAATAGTCACTCAACCAATGGATCACATGAAGCTAAAGGGTTTTTTACAGACAAGCATACAATAAGCAAAGCCAATAGATTACCCACGGAACAGGAGAAAATATTTGCAGGTTATCCAACTGATAGAGACCTAATCTCTAGA
This sequence comes from Dipus sagitta, assembly GCA_036346955.1. Lineage (NCBI taxonomy): Eukaryota > Metazoa > Chordata > Mammalia > Rodentia > Dipodidae > Dipus > Dipus sagitta. The sequence continues at coordinate 113,453,207 of CM070779.1, read as the reverse complement.
ATCTACAAAGAACTCAGAAATCTAAACAGTAAGAAGTCAAACACCCTACTTACAAAATGGGGCAAAGAGCTGAACAGGCAGTTCACAGAGGAAGAAATACAAATGGAAACACACACTTAAGAAAATGTTCATCATCCCTAATCATCAGAGAAATGCAAATTAAAACAACTATGAGATTCCACCTTACCCCAATAAGGATAGTAAACATCAAAAAATCAAATGAAAATAAATGCTGTCAAGGATGTGAGAAGTAGGAACACTCATCTACTTTGGTGGGAATGTAGGATAGTACAACCACTTTGGAAAGCAATATGGAGACTCCTGAAAAAGCTGACTATAGAGATACCAAGAGACCCAGTTATTCCCTTACTGGGCATCTACCATAAAACCTTCAAATCACAAGCCAGAGAGATTTGCTCAACCATGTTTATAGTGCTTGTAGCGGCTCAATTATTAATAGCTAAGAGCTGGAATCAACCCAGATATCCATCACTAGAAGAATCGATAACTAAGATGTTGTATATCTACACAATGGAATTCTATACAACAGTAAGGAAAAATGACACAATGAAATTTGAGGAAAAATGGTTGAACCTGGAACAGATCCTTCTCAGTGAACTTACCCAATCACAGAAAAAAAAAAAAAAAAATCGCCACATAGTCTCACTCATCTACAGCACTTAATCATAGCATGTAAGCATCTCTTGGACTAGACACTAGGATGGATGGGGAGGAGGGGAGGGCATCGAAGTGGTGGGAAACACAAATCTAATTTAATTAGGACTTTAATATAGTGTACATTGATTATATTCCCATTTAGATATCCTATTGGATTGTTTTTAAATCATTAAGTCATTGCACTTCTTTAGGGAAGTACAGAACCAAGGGAAGACACCATGTGATTTCATAGCCCATGTGGTGGTCCTGGAAAATTGTAATGAGGACAAAAAGGAAAGTACAAGGGGTTCCTGCCATGTAAAGAATTAACCCATGTGGAAAGTAAGAGCTATGGGGCTCTCCCCTTGGTTCAGTCGACAGAGCCAAGGAGGACCTCACCAGCAGCTGGAAGTTCATGAGAGGTCAGGCAAGCACAGAGCCTATTGGATTTCTTTCAGCATATAGGTTGAGCTCAAAGTGTGGACCCATTGCTGTATATAAACATTGATGGCATCTTTCCCCCATTAGCCTACAGAGGACTGTCAAGCAGTATGACAGTACCAGAAGGGAGGATCCATCCTGCTATTTGAGCTTGACTTGTCAATGTTCTGAAACTAACACATAATGACTTCAGGAATAGTGTCATACTATATGGTTCTAGTGGATAACCAAGTGTCTTTGCATGATCATAAACAGAAAGTATCCTAACCCTGACACAGGGTCTTCTTATAATAACTTATAGTTTCATTATCCAATCTCATAAGTTGTTCCTGCCCAAACTGGAATTCTTTTTCTTTAATATATTTTACTTGTTATCAAAGAAGTGGGTTCCCATATATTTATTTCATAACCTCTTTTGTTTCTGTCAACCCCTCCATCCTTCTTCTCCACTCCCCTTCTATGACCCTAATTTAATCTTTCTATCCTTGTAATTTCACTAGTCTTCTTACATAGTTACTGTCCCTTTCTCTTCTAAATTCCACCGATCAATCCTCTCATGTATTCTTTCTAACTTCCTGACATGCAATGAACTTGCATAAAAATCCAAAATTTTAAGTTATAATCCTCACATGAAAGTATATGTAGTGGCTATCTTTTTGAGCTTGAGTAATCTCACATATCTTAGTATTTCGCAAATCCATGTTTTTCCTTTACAGCTGAATAAAACTGCATTCTGTATATATGCCACATTTTCATTAATAAGACATTAGTTTATGAACATTTAGGCTGATTCCAGTTCTAGGCATTGTGAAAGGGGCAACTATAAACATGGATGAGCAAGTATAGCTGGCTGTATGGTAACATACAAGCATATTAATATGTAGACTCTTGATATACACCTGACTAGCCAGGCAAGAAATCCCCAATGGTACAATAGTGTTATAACTGTTATGGGTAGAACCAACTGCTCTCCGATTGGATCTGAGGCCTGTTCTTGGGAGATAATTCATGCCTAGTATTGTAAAGCATAGTTAAAAACCTATGGCAGGGAGGTTCATTGATCGTAAGAGGGGAGGTCATTACTGTTGTTTGACCAATTCCATATGTTGTACCCATCAAATTGCCTTACAATATTTGTATTTTGTTTATACCTATTGATTAGTGTAATACTTACCTTTGAACAGGAAGCTTCTTTCAGTTTTGTCAGATGACAGTGACTCTTGGGAAGACTCAAAACTCACCAAGATGGTGATTGTAAAGATAGCTGGGTGTTCCGTGCTCAATGAATCATCTCTGTAATAATCTCCAAGGCTGTAGGATCACCTTGGAAGTGGGGACAGAAAGAATGCAAAAGACAGAAAATGTGGGGGGGGGGTTACATGAAGACACTATTATTTCATAATCTCACAGCAGCTCCCTATCCTCCACAAGACTTGCCCATTATTGAGCTCATCAATACTTTGATACTTATGATGGAAGAGGGCAAATTTTATGTATAAAAATTATTAATAAAAATACCACAGAATATATGGAAATGTTAAGTCTGCATTTTGTCATGTGCAAGTCATAAAAATGTCACTGTTTCACTTCTTTTCATTTTCTAAAAGTTAGCAAATAAATTTGATATTACAGAAGGTTTACAAATGGTAGCATATCATTTGATTGGATACTTCTATAATTGGTTTGAAAATTTCTCACTAAGTCTTGGTCCCCAGATTAGCACTCTTAACAACTGGTAGGTCGTGGTGTGTGTGTGTGGGTGTCTTACATTGTTATAAACATTCCATCAAGCTGTATGGTTGTAATGCATCCTGTGTTAGAGTCTCAGACACAATGCCCATCTCGGTTTCTTTTCCTAGCCCCCCTGACCAGGCTGGCCTTGAAACTTTGGGACTGACTCCTGATATGATAACTTAAGATACCACTGAGCTGAGCTAAGAGCGGAGAAGGCCACCTTCGCATTCAACAGCCCCCTCTCATAAAAGTTTTTCTATTCTCCATAAACCCTCTCCAAACCCCCACTCTTTTTGGTTATCCTGCCCCAGGTACATACAATCTTCTCTTTCTGAACTCTCTGTTTCTCTCTTTCTCCTGTTTTTTCCTCTCCCCATTAATAATAAATCTTTGATCCAAGGAACTGTTCATCTTGGTCCTCCATTGCAAACTCCAAAATGTTACAACCTTTTCTCTTTGATCTCAGCCAGGATATGAATGGCTTTCCTGGGCTATGTTACCACAGTTATATCTGTTGTCTCCCCACAGACTAAAAAGCAGTAGAAGCATCTGACTATGGACCAAGACCACCAAACTGTGAACCAAAACGCAAACTTTTCTCCTACTTGTGAATTATTGTTGCTGCTCTCATATGATATACAAAAACCCACCAACAAAACAATAGAAGCTTAAAAATGGCAGCCCTCCACTTGATAAAGTGAGATAAAGTAGATTCACAGCATAAACATTGTACTAAATTTTGATTCATGTCTGTGTGCTTTTAGTTAGTTCCTTAATTTTAGAGACATTTTAATTTGAAATGTACTTTGGAGTTATTGTCTATAATATTAAGAAGCTTTGTGAATGCTAGTAATCAAATGAATTCGCATAAAGCAGCACAGAGCTTGCTTAATAGAATGAATGTAATAACTATTGAACCAGCTTTAAAGAACATCAAATTCTTTTCCTTCAGAGGTAAACACATTTTCAAAATTTAATAGACATTTCCATTCCTACTATTTATAATTTGGTATATGAAAAATTAATCATATATGTACTAGTTTTACTGTCTGTGTAAGAAGATTCACAATATGTATTTATTCCTTCAAAATATAATTATGCAAAAGATTATGAATGGATGGATGTTTGCATATGTAGTTGCTAATCATTTTTATCACTGTAATCTCGTTGTAAACATATACCAGAACTGCCAATTCTACTATTCATGGGAAAGATATTTATACTTTGAATAATATAATGGAAATAAGCATCTTTTTTACTTTAATAACTATTCTAAACATATTAAAATGCATTATCAAAAAATTCTTTATAATTGCTCCTATAAAACATATCTACATTGAAAACTATATATTGATGAAAATCACTGAGGAGAACAGAGATTTGGAAAATATCCTGTGTCCATATATTAGGAATAATAATTTTAGTAAAATATTAATCATAATATCCACACCAAACCAAATTATTTACTACTGATACTACAATCCTACCAAGAGACAAATGACCTCCTTTATATAGCTAAGAAAAATATAAAATATGCATTGAACCATATGTGTACTAGAAGAAGAAAGTAATGCTAAACAAAAAAAAAAAAAATCATAAGATCTCACATTCCCTGGATAAAGATTATGCCATAGATTGGGACAATTGAAAGAGCATGGTGTTGGCATAAAACCATAAGCAATTTTACTTAGTTTAACAAAATGTCCATAAATCTAGGTTTAATAGGCAAACGTAAAATTTCTACAAAGTAGCATAGAAAACCTATGTGACCTTGCATACATATTGGCTAGTTAAATATAACACAAAAGGGAAAATAAAAAAAATAGCTAATAAGCTATACTTCATTTATTGTTTATATTCTGTGAATGACTGAGTAATTTCATGAAAACTGTAAAACACTGAGGAAAGAAATTCAGGAAGAGTCATGAAAACATAAAATGCCACCTTGACTTGTGGATTGGCAGAATTAACATTGTGAAATAGACACCTTGCTAAAAACAAACTATAGAAACAAGGCAATCACATCCAATTTCAATGTCATTCTTCCTGAACTAGAAAAATATAGTCCACATTCATGTGGATCACATAGTTCCCCAAATCACTGAATCAATCCTGACCAACAACCATAGCAGCAACAACAACAGCAACAAGAAACATGGTACTCGCACAAAAGTGAGTGTGCATATCAACGGGACAGAATAGAGAGCCCAGAAATAAGTTCAGAGCTGCCACTTCATTCTTTGAAAAACGTTCCTAAAACTCTGTAGGTAAGGTACTTTCTTTGAAATGGTACTGGGAAAGCCGGGCGTGGTGGCACACGCCTTTAATCCCTGCACTCGTGAGGCAGCAGAGGATTGCCGTGAGTTCGAGGCCACCCTGAGACTCCATAGTAAATTCCAGGTCAGCCTGGGCTAAAGTGGGACCCTACCTGAAAAAAAAAAAAAAAAAGCAAGGTACTGAGAAAGCTGGACATTAACATAAAGATGACTGAAACTAGAATTCTGTTAATTCAAGAATGTAGGTTCTGATGTAGTACAATCAATGCAGTCTTAATATAATAATATAAGTTGGGAAATAGGCACTGTTAACAAAAAAATAAATAAAACAGATAAACAGTTGCAGTCATAGATATAGGCAAGGATTGTCTGACAAGAATGCCAATAACACAGGAAACCATAGCAAGATATGACAGATGGGATTACATGAGAATGAAAATATTTCTCAGCAAAAGAAATTATTAATATAGTTAACAAATAATAATAAAAATTATTGAAATCCATTCATCTGAAAGATTGATTTCTTGAAAATATTAAAAAATGTCAAGCAGCAATTTCAAAAGAACAAATAATCTAATAAACAAGAGATGCAAATTTCCTAAACAGACATGAAAATTTAATGTCTGTATCCATTAAAGAATTTGCAATCCAAGACACACTGAAATTTTATCTCAACCATATCAGAATGGCAGTTATCAAGCTCCCAAGAGACAACATTCAGTGAAAGATGTGGGGGTAGGACCTTTGCATCCTGCTGCTGGGAATGAGAATTAGTGAATACATGTAAGCCGGCACATGGTAGAGATCCTTACAGGTCCTTGTTTATCAAGACATTAAGAATGATACCCTGGTTATTAATGAGTAAATGAATAAGGGAATGGTATATGTGCATACAAATGTGTACATAATGGGGTATTTTAAGCCACAAATTAGATTTAAATCACATGTATACAAAATAATTAAAATCATATTTCTATACATGTGCATGAATATTTTCACAGACTTATGAATAAATACAAATTGACAATAAGCCAAATGTTAATTTATGAACGTTCATAAAGCATACACATAGGATACTCACACAATGGAATATTATTTCACACTAAAGAGAATGAAGCATTAGAAAAGGACTTAATGTGCATGAAACTCTGAACACATAAGCGCAAGAATTTAATGAAAACTTTTCAGTATTTCATGGAAGAATTTGTACGAAAAGGCTAGCACATACAAATCCATAGAAATAATTTGAGATTATGATGTGTTAGGGTCTGAAGGGAGGTTGGAATGGGGCATGATTCAGAACTGATACAAGGTTCAGTACTGTGTGTGAAGGATGAGGAGAAAATTTTTAAAATGATTGGAAATTAGAAAGCAGTGATACTTTCACAACTTGGTGAATATACAAATCACCATTGGATTATAGATTTTAAAAGACTTAAAAATAGAGTTTGTCTATTTGTAAAGGCACCTAATGCCAATAAATAATTAAATATGGTCAAAAGCATAGTCAGATTCTACCTTTCACTCACTAAGATAATTATTAAAAACACAATGTAGAGTTTTTGGAGAACAGTGATCCTCTGACAGTGTTAATCAAAAATATCACAGAAATTCTACCAAAGCATGGGAGCAGATCTGCCATGTGGTACAGCAATCCCACTTTATATATCTGCAAGAAAGAAAGTCAGCCTCTAAAGACACACATGTCCATATCATTGTGTATTGCTTCCAAGAGGAAATGAATGGAATTGTAAGCAGAGAATGTGCTTTTCATCTGTAGCACAGAATAAGTCTGTTGTGTAAAGGAAGAGAAGCCTGTCATTATGGGTCCCATGATTGAACTTGAGAAATTTCAGTGAAATGAGTGAACACAGTAAAGCAAATAGTTCATTTAAATTATGAGATTCAACCAAAATCCACTTATTCCTATCTCTCTAATACTAAAAAGGAAAGTAATAACATTTGTGGTCATTTAATTCATTTCTATTACATTCCATTTACTTCTCTCTATTTCAATTTTATTTGAACTATATAAAATAATTGGGTTTATGTTCATTAAATTTAGGCTTTTGAAAAAACAAACAAGCAAACATAGTAGTGGAAAATATAGTGGAAATGGTATGAGAAATGAAAACACCTTGCTTAGAGTGAATCCCTGAGGATCACTGAGCTCACTGTCTTTATTGTCAAGCTTTCTGCATTTGACTAGAAATCAGTCGTTCTAGTTGTAATTAACACAAGTCTGGTGACTATTTCATCATGCACCATGAATTCAGTGGGAGACAAAATAGATATTTTAAATTTTTGTCTTATTTTTATTTAGTTATTTGAGAATGACAGACAGACAGAAAGAGAAAGAGGCAGAAAGATAGAGAATAGGCACACCAGGGCCTCCAGCCAGTGCAAACGAACTCCAGGCACAGGTGCCCCTTTGTGCATCTGGATTATGTGGGTACTGGGGTATTGAACTGAGGTCCTTTGGCTCTGCAGGCAAACACCTTAAGTGATAAGTCATCTCTCCAGCCCCCAGTGAGTGCTTTTTGACTGGTAAGGACTTACTTGTATAGAACACAGTGTCCACATTAATGGCTTCTCCTCAGCAGATGATTTAGTACATTCTGGCATTATAAAATATATTTTATTTAAGTTATGTATGTCATTTGAGAGAGAGAGAGAGAGAGAGAGAGAGAGAGAATGGGAATGGGCTTACCAGGGCCTCCAACCACTGCAAACAAACTCCAGATGCATGCATTACCTTGTACAACTGGCTTACAGGAGTACTGGAGAATCAAACCTTGGACACTAAGCCATCTCTCCAGCCCTATAGATTTCTTTTTTAATATTAAAAAAATCCCTTAATTTTAAACATTTTAGACCTGATTGTCATGAACAAGATATGGCTATGCGGTTTAGAAGATAATAGCCAGAACACTAATACACAATACTAGAGACAAATATTACATATTTTAAAATTGTAGTTCATAATCTGTTTCTTGTATATCGTTTTATTTAGCCCTTTACTGAGCAATTAATTCAGGTGTCCCAAAACCTTACATTCAATTGTTAAAATGAATACTTATAATTGACTAATCACATACTCATAATTAAAAAAAATAAGGAACACATGCTGTGTTGCCCAGAAAAAAAAATCACATGCTAATTATATAAAATTGAAATACTATTAAAAGTAATTTTTCTATTTACTATTAAAAATAGATAACCACTTTCTCAAGGGCCTGCCAGAGAGAAGTCAATTTATGTTTAAAATTAAAATTCTACTTAAACTGACTAAATGGGCTTCTCTGAGGGCATAAGCTACAACTTCCCTTGGCTTTCAAAGTATTTAAGTGTTCTGAATATAATCATTAGTACCTGTGTCCTATTAGATGACAGGAATAAAGAAGGTTGATCTACCTGTTCCTTTTTGCTTCAGCAGATTACTATTGCTCAGGGTTTCTTCATTTTCCAAAGATTATTCCATTTATATAACTGTGATTTTCTAAAAAGACATCATTTATAACAAGCACATTATTTCGTTTTTATGTAATAAAGTAGGAATTTGGCTGGAGAAGGAAAAATCATTTTTCTGATTTCTTCAATTCTGATGATAGGCTCTGTGGGTGCCTCTCCCACAGAATGGTTGGTTTAAAATGAACCTTTCATTGATGTGGTTCTAAGCACTGGGATAAAGTATTCTTACAGGGTTGCCATGGAAACATACATGCATCACCTGCTTTGCTCACACATAAAATGTGTTCTGTGGTATATTATATATGTATTTATTTATTCTTAAAATCTCAAAATAAGCTGTAGCATTTGGAAAAAAAAAAACAACCAGCCTCAGATTACAACTAAGCCAAACAAATTTAGTGATTTCATAATGTAAAGCGAAAAGCTAAAAGTCTATGGATCTTATAGAAATGTGTATGAAAAATTTGTCAATTTGTAACAACAATGGGGGTATTAAAATTAGATCAAAATTTAATAGTATAAGACATTTACTCACTTGTTTCTGTCTGGTTGTGGTAAGATTATATAAAATTAGGAAGAAGAGTGGGATTTTTAGGGAACACTAAATTCCAGTGAAAGACTACACTTCTGTTACTATTGCTACATCTATTCCTACTTCCTCACTAGGAATCCCATATATTTAGAGGTTAATGAGTACATAGGGTGTATTTGCAAGTTAGATTTCCATTTACATACCAGGTCTTGTTTTATCATTAAAGCAACAGTTTCCCTGCACATTGATCAGTATTGTTTACAGGTGAAAACAACAACAAAAAATTTGAGGCTTATTAGTCAAATTTCTATACAATGTCACAATGCAGATAGGATATCCAAATGATTCTCTAAAAACATTATTTAAAAGTACACTTTCATTAAAATATTAAATATGAAAACATAGAGAATATTCAAAAATTGACATATATAAGTCTGTATGCACCAAACACAGCTGTACCATATTATAAAAAAAATAAGAAAAAGAAAACCTACTAGGCAACAAAACAGAAATAAACACCAACACCATCATAGTGGTAGACTTCAATACGTCACTATCAACAGTAGATCATCCAAGCAGGAAATCAACAGGGAAGTAAGAGAGCTCAACAACATCATAGATCAACTAGACTTTACGGATATCTACAGAATATTCCACCGTAATTCTACAAAATACACATTCTTCTCAGCAACCCATCGAACATTCTCCAAAATAGGTGACTTATTTGGTCATAAAGCATGCTTCCATAAATTCAGGAAAACTGATGTAATTTCCTGCATCATATCAGATTACAATGCTGTAAATCTAGAAATTAACAACATATGCTTCAGGAATTCCACTAGCTCCTAGTGAATGAACAACACACTTTTAAACAATGAATGAGTAGTGAAAGAAATCAAAAAGGAAAATTCAAATTTCTATTACTGAATGGAAATGAGAACACAACTTACTAAATTTTATGGGACACAATGACAGTCCTAAGGGGAAAATTCATAGCACTAATTTTATTCATAACAAAGAGAGAACTCAAATTAATAACCTAACCATCCACCTAAAGGCACTGTAAAAATAAGAAAACCTGAACCCAAAGTGCTCTACACATAAAGAAATAATCAAGATCAGAGCAGAAATTAATGAATTGGGAACCAAGAAAACAATTAAGAAAATTGATGATATGAAGTGCTGGTTCTTTGAAAAAATAGGCAAGATTGATAATTCCCTGGACAATTTGATCAAGCAAAGAAAGAAAGGCAGATAGAGAGAGAGAGAGAGAGAGAGAGAGAGAGAGAGAGAGAGGTCTCATAATAACAAAATCAGAAATGAAAAAGAAGAGGTTACAATGGACATCAAATAAATTGGAAAAATCATCAGGACATATACTTTCAAAAACCTCTACTCCACAAAATTGGATGATCTTAAGGAAATGAATGAATTCCTAGGCACATGTCATCTACAAAAACTAAACTCAGAGCAAATTAATCTCCTTTACAAACCTATCACCTATCATATCATCCATGGAGATTGAAAAGGTAATCAAAAACCTCCTCATAGAGAAAAGTCCAGGAACAGAGAGATTCTCCCCTAAATTCTATCAACATTACATTGAAGAACTGAAACATTGTTTCCCAAACTCTTTCACATAATCAGAGAATAGGAAATGCTCCCCAAATTCTTTTATGAAGAACCATCACCCCAATACCAACACCAGACAACAAGGAAAGAAAATTACAGGCCTTATATCTCTGATAAGTTTAGATGCAAATATCCTGAACAAAATCTTTGCAAACCAAATTCAACAACACATCAAAAACATTATCCATGTTGATCAAGAAGGCTACGTCTCAGGGATGCAGGCGTGGTTCAACACACAGAAATCAGTCAATGTAATACACCACATAAATAAACTTAATGACAAGACCTACACGATCATTTAAAAAGATGCACAGAAGGCCTTTGACAAAATACAACACCACTTCATGATCAAAAACTAGAGAAAGCTGGGCATGGTGGTACACGCCTTTAATCCCAGCACTTGGGAGGCAGAGGTAGGAGGATCACTGTGAGTTCAAGGTCACCCTGAGACTACATAGTGAATTCAAGGTCAGCCTGGGCTGGAGTGAGACCCTACCTCAAAAAAAAAAGAACAAAAAAATGAACAAAAAAAAAAACACTGCAGATAATAGTTATGGAAGAATTAAATTTCATGAAAATGAAGGCTATATATAAATCACCAAAAATCCAAATAATACTTAATGGAGAGACTCAAGAGTTCCCATTGGCATTAGGCACAAGACAGGGGTGCCCACTCTCACCACTTCTCTTCAACTTAGTAATAGAAGCCCTAGCCCAAGTAATAAGACAGATGATCAATATGAAAGGGATAGAAATTGGAAAAGAAAAAATCCAGCTAGCCTTTTTTGCTGATGACATGATCTTATAGATAAGTGACCTGAAAGCCTCCACCTCAAAATTTCTAAATGTGATTAATTCCCTCAGCATAGTGGTAAGATACAAAATTAGCACACAAAATCACTACCTTTTCTTTTTGTGTATGTGTATTTTTATTTATTTATTTGAGAGCAACAGACAAGGAAAGATGAGAGAGAGAGAGCGAGAGAGAGAGAGAAAGAGAGAGAGAGAATGAGTAAGCCAGGGCTTCGAGCCACTGCAAGTGAACTCCAGACGCGTGCTCCCCCTTGTGCATCTGGCTAATGTGGGTCATGGGGAATCGAGCCTCGAACTAGAGTCCTTAGGCTTCACAGGCAAGCGTTAACCACTACGCCATCTATCAAGCCATAGCTTTTCTTTATACAAAGCTTTATCCTTTATACAAAGGATAAATACACAGGGAAAAAAATCAGTGAGGCTGTCCCATTTTCAATGGCAGCAATAAAAAAATTAAACTAACAAGTCTATGTCTTCTAGAAATTTTAGGGAGCAGGGCCATTTAATGTCTTTTTTTGTAGCTTAAGGAAGCTTCATGGATTTACTGAATCATGATCACATCCTTTTATTTTAAAACATAACCATGATTTGAGAATTTCTCACATTCAATCTTCTAGTCTCCTTAAAAGGCCCTTTAAGAACACACTGACCTCACAGTGCCTGATACTTCCTACATAAGACCATCATAATAGGAGGAAAAGGTGATGACATCAAAATAAAAGAGAGATTGATTGAGAGAGGGGAGAGGTATGATGGAGAGTGGAGTTGCAAAGAGGAAAGCGAGGGGAGGGAATTACCATGGTTTATTGTTTTGTTGTCTATAAAAATGGGAGTTATCAATAAAAAGGAATAAATAAATAAATACATGCCATGGAATAACAGTAACCCAGGACATGAAAGAGCTACATAATGAAAACATAAAACTCTCAAGAAAGAAGTTGAGGAGGACTTAAGAAGATGGAAAGGTCTCCCATGTTCCTGGAGAGGTAAAATTACTATTGTAAAAATGGCAATTCTACCAGAAGGAATACACATATTTAATGCAATGCCAATAAAATTCCCAGCATCATTCTTCACAGAGATAGATAAAATGATCTACAAATTCATATGGAATGATAGCAGGCCTTGGATATACAAGCACATTATCAGCAAAAGAAACACCTCTGGAGGTGTCACCATACCTGATCTAAAGCTATATAGCAAAGCTATAGTAACAAAAGAGAGTATGGTACTGGCAGAAAAAATAAAGTAAAAATAAAAACATAAATTCCCAGCACTTAGGAAGTCAAATTCTGAAAGTCGCCCTAAATTGTCTTTGTGGTTGACTGAGGCTATATTTTCAACCAGCTAGTCAGCTACTTACTTTTCCCAGATGTGCCTCTATTTCTCAAATTTGCTTCTCTGAAGGGGTCTTAGAAAATGTCTGCATGAAATGCTTTATCTAAGAAGCAGACATTGTTTTTAATTTTTATTTATTTGAAGAGAGAGAGAGAAAATGAATAAGCAAGCCAAGGTCTCTTGCTGTTGCTACAGATGAACTTCGCATTCATGTGCACTTTGTGTATCTGGCTTCATGTGGGTACTAGGGAATTGGACTTGGGCTGGCATTCTTTGCAAGCAAGTGCCTTTAACTACTGAGCCCCCTGCCCAGCCCTGATTCAAAGTTTTATAAATTGCTCTCTGTAAAATTGGGAAAACAATTTTTAATGTTTTTCGTGGAAATGCAAAGAATCATCTGTTCTTTCTAACCTCCATCTGCTCTCTGAACATCAGAGATGATGCATCTGACACATTCTGTCCTGATTTTTTCCTGCTCTGCTGCCCCTGTTATAAGTCACCAAAATCCATCTAAACCATTTGCTTCTAATTCATCTCTTCAACACTTTGTTCTTATAACTGGGCATTTGTCCCTAGTTTTTGACTACTGCTTCTTTTTCCATAACATTTTACACATCCTATTTCAGAAATTAATAAAATTTCTCATCCCCTGTTCAAATTAACTTTAAAATGCATATGCCAAGTTTAAGATAAAATCACATATAATAATAGTGAAAAGAGCAATATAAGTAAATGTGTGAGCTATTGCTATATATCTAAAATTCCTGGGGCTGGAGAAATATCTCATCAGTCCAGGCAATTGCCAGCAAAATCTAGTGACCTGGGTTTGATTTCCCAATATCCAAGAAAAGCCAGATGTACAAGTGGTGCAAGCATCTAGAATCTATATGCTGAAGCTGGAGGACCTGAAGCCCCCATTCTGTCTCTTGTCTATCTCACTTAGCTTGTAAAAAAATACATCATAAAATTACCATAAGTTCTTTATTGCCATAAGCTTATTAGTTAGTCATATTTTAATTTGTGCATATGGCAGCTATAGTTTTAAACCATCATCATTAACAATTCTTAAAAAGAAAATACAGCAGGGCATGGTGTCGCACGCCTTTAATCAGAGCACTTGGGAGGCAGATGTAAGAGGATCCCTGTGAGTCTGAGGCCACCCTGAGAATACATAGTGAATTCCAGGTCAGCCTGAGCTAGAGAGAGAGCTTATCTCAAAAAACAAAAACAAAAACAAAATGAAAATACATTTGATTATCACAAAATTGCATATGTCTGGTAACAAATCATCATATAACAATGATGAGTGACAAAAGTTTAAATTTTACACCACAGTTCTGGTGAAACAGTTTAAAAGCTCCTATTTCAGTAGTTTCCTCAACATTTCTTTTATGAGATACAATTTATTTTTCAGGCCCCAGGTTTTAAAGTCAAGCAGGTTGACTGCTAGTATATTTTGCTCCTTCACAAATCGTTCCCAAACAGTCTAGTTCTAGATCATAAATAGTTTATTTATTTATCAAAATTTGAAGAACAGTATATCAACTTAGAGCTATTAACAGATTTTGAGTTATCCAAATTATTACCCAGGGTCAGTCATGTTTTCTTGTTCTGTGATGAGTCATAGCCACAGAGAAGAGGTACCATGGAGATGCTGGGACACAAACTTCTACAAATATGAGCTAGAGTTGTAACAACCATCAGCTTTATTTAAAACAAAATGTTTCTTGAGACAGACAGGGAAAGAGAACGGGGGAAGGGGAGAGGAGGGCAAAAGTAAGAGACAAAGGGAGAGAAAGAGAGAGAGAGAGAGAGAGAGAGAGAGAATGTAAATGTGCTCGTGTTTCTTGCACTGAAAATGAACTCCGGATACACATGTTGCTTCGTGCATCTGTGCACCTGGCTTTAGGTGGGTACTGAGGGACTGAACACACTGGCAGGCTCTGCAAGCAAGCACCTTTAGCCTCTGAGTTTAAAGCTCAAACATTACCTTTCTTTCTGAGGTATTTTGATTTTATTTACTCTAAACATGACCCAAATTTTATTTTATATGAACCTATTTTGTCACTCTAACAAATAGAGGAAATTCTTGCAAAAAAAATTGACTTTGCACACAGAGTAATCCCAGACATGCAATTCTCTTTCTCATTCAGGCACAATAAACAGTCGGTCTCGTCTTCCCATGCCCAGGTAGTTAGATCATACCCATACAGACAACAGTCTTGGTCTCTCCTGGAAGTAAAGCAACTCCTTGCCTGCCGTTGTAGTCACATTCATATTGCTGGTAAAAATCATCCAACCAAGAGCAGCTTGCGGGTAAAATGAGGTTTATTTTGGCTTATAGGCTCGAGGGGGAAGCTCTATTACGGTGGAGGAACACAATGGCATGAGTAGAGGGTGGACATCACCCCTTGGCCAACATCAGGTGGACAACAGTAGAGTGTGCCAAACACTGGCTATAATACCCATAAGCCCATCCCCAACAATACACTGCCTTTAGGAGGTGTTAATTCCCAAATCTTCATCAGCTGGGAACCTACCATTCAGAACATCTAAGTTTATGGAGGACACCTGAATCAAACCACATCTGCCTATTGATGGAGTTCAGTTAACCTTCTATATCTCTGGGTTAGCAATGTACAGGTCCTTTACAAAAACTTTCTGTGGTCTTCTTTTCCATTTATTTGCTTTGCATTCATTAGTCCAGATAGCCAGAAGTATGGTTACTACTGAAAGTTGTTTGTTCAGACTTCTCATTTACAACTGTGTTTATTTAAAACAAACAAACTTCTACTATTTAACTAAAACTTTATTGCTACCTACATTACTCTGTTTACCCTCTACTCCCTCCCCTAGCTCCTCCTTAAGCTGAGGCATGCTTACATATTTTCATGTGACTTTGTTTGTACGTTCTAAAAATGAGAAATAAGGAAAAAAGTATTACATACTTTTTTGTGTCTGGCTTATTTTGCTTAACATCATGATAGTCAGTGTGATCTATCTGAGTCAAAATATGTTAATTTCACAGTATAAAGAACAATTATGGCTTTCTTTTTTATAAAACAATGTTTATTTTGTAATACTTTAGCATGATGAATTGCATCTCTTTGGTAAAAATAAATTTTATAAACATTTTAATCAGAGATTAAACTAATATTTACTGTAATTATTTTAGATTAAATTTATTAAAATATCTAAGAGTTTTAGAGCAAGTTTTATATAAGTTGTCAAATGTTCCCACAAGTTTATATTAATGTATATCATTGAAATTATTTTATATTTCATGTAAGGATTCACCAGAGATGGTGATGAGATTCATTAGCAAGAGACCATATGTGTAGGTTTTATGTAGAGTTCTTCCTCATACAAGGATAAACATAGAGTAACTATATTCTGTATTATTAATTATTCATCCTGCCTGTACTTTCAGGGAATGATGCTGAAGAGATAAGTTACTCAGAATCAAGGTAACCAGTCTTGCATGTGAACTCTTGGTGATGCCAGTTATTGAAGACCACAATTACTAACAATGATTTAAAGCTTTGACAATTAACAGAAAAGTAGACCTTACATATTCTTAGCATTAAAGTTATGCACCTGTGACATAATATGCATGATAATTTGATCACTGTAGGCATTGCATAATATAGTTTAAAACAAAAAATGTTCTATTTAATAAATACATATACATCTTATTTTGTTATGTTTTTTTTTTTTAAATTGGCTTCCTTGAATGGTATAAAATAAGTGAGAAACCATTTGTGGAAGGCTGCGAATATAATTAGCTGCAAGTGGGAGGTAAACACGGTGAGTAGTAAGAGAACAGTGGTGAGTGTGCACAGGCGCATGGAGGCAGCAATGGCATGGAAACACTGTACAAAATA
The DNA here is from genome assembly GCA_036346955.1 of Dipus sagitta. Taxonomy (NCBI): domain Eukaryota; kingdom Metazoa; phylum Chordata; class Mammalia; order Rodentia; family Dipodidae; genus Dipus; species Dipus sagitta. The sequence continues at coordinate 113,436,429 of CM070779.1, read as the reverse complement.
TACCAAACTAAGGAAATGTATATAAAACTTGTTTCTACTCTGTATTGAAATTCCTACCTGAATTTGAATAAAAGTTTTACTTCATCCTTAGTGATATTAAGACACTAAATTCAGTACTAGCAAACATCCAGAGAAGAATGTGATGTCATTTGATTCTTGTACTCATCCTATTTCAAATCTGAATCCTTCTATTAAAAAATAGATGGCAAAGTAGAGAAGCTCTATTTAGTACTAAAACCTGGATAACCTATTATATGTTATTAAATGTCAAGGAACCAAATATTCTGTGCTTTTCTATTCCCTTGGAAATTGGAAACCAGCATAGAACATGATGTTGTACCAACAGAAGCATTCTGCTGTTTTGAGACAGAGATCAGTTACCTGGTAGCCTTGAAGAGCTTGTATATAAACATAGAAGACTTCAGACTTCAGACAAATGAACATAAAGACTAGAGAAAAAAATGTGATCACCAGGAGTAAAAATATCTACTTCTGAGAAGTAACTTCCTTAATGCACAGACAATCACAGACATAAGTCAGATTTGCTCAAAACTATAGCATTATAAGTACTAAGAGAAAATGTCTCCCTTCTGTTTAATATGTGTAAAAATGTTGAAAAACTTTCTCATATGTTTTTATCTTATCCTTCTAATACATTTAATCATATATGCAAATGCATATATATAACAGATAACTCAGTCATTATTTATTATAAATGATAGATACAAGAAAGATTTATATGCACATACATGTGAATAATTTATTTCTTGAAAACTAAAAGCAAAAGTAGACAATATCCTATTGTTTCCAGGGGGAACATACATAAATATTTGTATTTAAGAGTGTGATTAGAGATCTATGTAAAATGAGCATTTTTATTTTTAAGTTTTGATTTGTAACCATGAGAAAATTTATATATTTTATGAATCACCTAGTTCTTATTTTCTTCCAGGAAAATATTATTAAAATCACATCAAAGTGATTCTTATATAACTTGATTGTATATAATGAATTTTCCATTAATTGATCTTTTACACTGAAGGGTTTCATGTGGGAACTTATGAAGCATCTGATTTAAAATTAAATTAGAAACACCATTACTACATATGGCGATCCATCATTAACTCAAAATTATGATTTTTTATTTACCTTAATTGTGGGTTACCTTTGTCTATTGACCTAGACTGACACTAGTCACAACATAGATGTTTCAGTGTGTGAACCATGTGGAGCCATAAAGAAGAAAGTGATTAGCATTTGTTGTTCTATCTGCTCACATAAGAGAAATATTTGTAATCCCATTGTTACATTATGTTTTACTTTTACTGCTATCTGCTTTGGATTTTAGAGTTACCTCTAGTAGAGTGATAATTATATGACTCACTATTAGATTTTTTGCAATGAGAATATGCTACTAAACTTTTAAATTATTTATTTATTTATTCATTTTTGAGAGAGGGAGGGAGAGAGGTGGAGAAAGAGAGGAGAGAGAGAGAATTGGCATGCCAGGACCTCAGCCAGTACAATCCAACTTCAGATGCTCCCACCACCTAGTGGGCATGTGTAAACTTGTGCTTGCCTTACCTTTGTGCATTTGGCTTATGTGGGATATAGAGAGTCAAACATGGTTCCTTACGCTTCACAGGCAAATGCCTTTACCCCTAAGCCTTCACTCCAGCCCATATTGCTTAACTTTTTAAACATAATGAAAAAATAATTATGATAAGATTGAAATAATAGAAGAAAAGATCGACTTTACAATAAGTACTAATCTTGGATACCTAAAGGTTACAAGAACTGTGAGTACAGTTGATATTTGTTCCTTCACAAACAAGGTTAGCTATTTCACATCATCCCTCATTTATCTTATTATTAGTCTATTATTTTTGTTAATGTTTAGGTTTTCTTCTGACTTCTTTAAGTGAATTTCATTATGTATGTATCAGTATACTTGTAGGAATAAGAAATGATATTCATAGCCATATTTTTTATCTTGATAATTACAGAAGTAAATTAAATATGCTTTCCTATTGCTGAAAATATCAGACTTCCAATAGTGCATATGCATTGTTTTATCAATATTGTGAAGTCCTTAGAAACCTTTCTGAGATGGCTTCCAAGTATAATGGAATCAATTGAAAACATTAGAGTTGTGTTTTCCAATGATGAAATTAGAACAAATTATTGCAGAATGTCACCAGCTATAAGTAAAATAACCTTGAAAATTTTGTGGTATGTATTCAAGATTAATTATTTGAAAAGATTTCACTATATGTATATATATATATATATGTATATATGTATATATATATATATATATATATATATATATATATATATATAAGTTAGGGTTTCACTGTAGTCCAGGCTGACCTGGAATTCACTCAGCAGGCTCAGGCTGGCCTCAAACTCATGGTGACCCTTCTACCTCTGCCTCCTGAGTGTGCTGGGATTAAATTAAAGGCATGAAGGCATGCACCACCATGCCCGGCTCACATTATCATATTTTAAAAAGTGAGTTTTAACATAAAGGGATCACAATTACCTCAAAATTTAAATTTATGGTTACCATATGGTTACCTTGGAAATATAATTGATCTTGAAATCACACATTTTTGATGAGTGAATGTCATTATTCACAATTACAAATAAGTACTTATTTAGATCTTTGCTCAGATTAGGACATAATACTTTGAAATTTACATGGAACCACTAAGCTTTATTTTCCCCATGAATATTTTTCAATAGACATTACCCAATCCCACATCATTCTGGGTACATAAATTGTTGTAATATTGCATGTGCTTAAATATTTTCCATTTCCTTTAGAAAATGGCCTGAAAGACATTTTAAAGAAGACCTTACCCAGAATTATTTGGAAGCTTAAAGCATCCCACAGATATCTGAAAAATTGACACCCATATTAATAGACTCCCTCAGGATCCATGGATCCATATGTTGCTCCACTACCTGCTTAGGTTCATCCTTGTGCTCTTACCATCAGACAATATCCAACTTTATTCTTTCTTTTTGTTTCCCTCATTTTCAATCTACATAATAATAATGATTCATTGCATTATGATATACTGGTGCTTTAAGTAGGATGGTATTGACAATCTGCATTCCTATTCAAGGAAATTTCTAATTCTTTTTTATTATTTATTTATTTATTATTATTACTTTGGTTTTCTAAGGTAGGGTCTCACTCTAGCTCAGGCTGACTTGGAATTCACTATATAGTCTCAGGTGGCCTCGAACTCCTGGCAATTCACCTACCTCTGCCTCCCAGGTGCTAGGATTAAAGGCATACACCACCCTACCGAGCTATTACATTTCTTTTTTTGTAGTTGTTTATTTTTTCACAGTAGGGTCTCACTCTAGCTCAGGCTGACCTAGAATTCACTATGTAATCACAGGGTGGCCTTGGACACACGGTCATCCTCCTACCTCTACCTCCCCAGTGCTGGGCTTAAAGGTATGCGCCACCACACACGCCCAGCTTAAAATTTCTAATTCTTAATTGGCTAAAATTTCTAAATTATTCTATTTGTGCAATGGAGTTGAACTGATTCTATTAAATTATTGATTTTTTACCAGTCATTATGCAGATATTTATAATCAGATTTCTTTACGTATTAATGGAATAAGACAATGATATATGATAATAATCATGTTCTAAATTATTGACACAATATAATAACAACTTTACAATTTAAGTTAAAACCCATGTAAATATAGCTATAATGAATCATTATAGATTTGTAATGGTAGCTTTAAGTAATTAAAAATATGCTGGATAGACAGAGAAAAATAATGCATCTATGGGAAATGATTAAAGGGATCTAGTAATCTACTCTTTCTGCTGTTTTAGTCATTGAAACATTACATTTGTTCTTGGTAGTTGATTTTAAATTGAGAAACTAAGGCTCATCAACTTAAACACTTCGGGGTATAAAAATTACAGTGTTTGGGCTGAAGAGATTGCTTAGTGGTTAAAGTGCTTGCCTGCAATACCTAAACAGCTGGTTTCATTGCCCTGTACCTACATAAAGCCAGATGCACAGAGATGCATGCATCTGGAGTTCATTTGCTGGGCTGGAGGCCCTAGTGCACCCATATTCTCCCACTCTCTCTCTCACACACACACTTTTTCTCTTCTCTCTATATCCCTCTGTTTGCAAATAAATAAAGTAGACTATTTTGAAAAACCCCCGTGTTTCCTTTCTTATGGCAAAATTTAATAAAAAAAGAAGTTTGCACAATATTAATCAATATTACTGATAGAGACTTAAATATAAATGGGAACTGCAAAAATGTCTCCTATTCAAAGGAGCTTTCAGAATTTAATTCAGTTTTATTCTACATTTTGTTTAAATAGAAAAGTATAGAAAATGAGGACACTCAAAATGTACCAAAGCAGAAATCCAGTAGTTGCTGAAACCTCAACACTAAAGCAGCCTTAAAATACATCCACCAAGGTTCAGGGAATGTTGTGGAAGTAGGGGTAAGAAATTGAAAAAGCCACAGAGTAGGAATCTCCCAATGCACTGCCTACAACTCCTCAATGATTGCTTGTGTCGCAACTCATAATCCATAATCTCATGGTTGATACCAGCAACTCCACTGAGGAAGGACCTCAATGGAATGGGAAGGGAGGAAGAGAATGGTACCAACACGTGATTTGTTCATACAGAGTTTCTTCTTAATTAAAGAAAGAGAGAGATACACTCAGGGATTTAGCTCAGTGGATGATCACTTGACTAGCAAGGTCAAGACCCTGAGTTCGGACATCAGGACCAAAATAATAATAATAATATAATTAAAATCATATAGGAACTGTTTGAAAAATATTATGACATCATAGGCATATTTAGGAAAATAATGGACAGATGTATGCATAAAGGAAAAACTCACCATAATTAAAAATAATACTAGAAACCTAAAAAAAATATATCAGATACGTGAAGAAACCAGTAGAATAGTAAAGGAGGTTAACAAAGAGTTCTAACTGCAAAACACAATGAAATTTTTGTAAGTGTTGTATTTCAAGTATCTGAGAAAAAGAAGATTGTAGATAATTAAATAATGAAAATGGAGATAAGGAATTAAGAGTAAAATTCAAATGAATGGCCACTATATATTATCATATATGGCATAGGATAGGTATCACTTAAAGAAATCATGAGAGAATTCTGTATAACAAAAAAAATTCTCTCTATATATATAATTATATCTATAACTATACTCCAAATGCAATAGAAAAGAATGAATTCAGTTAGATATTTACAAATAAAGATAACTCCAGGATAAAAATTAACAAAAGCCAAAAGAAAAAAAGTCAAAGGACAAATATCATCCTAAAATGACATGTTGGTCACATATATCCCAAATAGAAGGTCACTATTTTTGTTATAAAAGTTTTAAAAATTAATCAGAGAAACTTTAAGAAATAGTTTAGGTAAGTGAAAATCAATATAGAAAGAATTTTCAAGACAGCTATTCCACATATGAAATCAAGTCCAGGTTGTCTCATAATGAAAGAAATAAAATTGAATGTACACTTCCACTTTATTGATCACTTGTGGGATGGACAAGACATCAGGAGCTTGCCATGAGACAAAGAGTTAAGAAGTCAGGCACTCCCAGACTTCCATGCAATTAAGCATGGATGAGGTTCCTTGGCAGAACACACTGTGTGTTTGCCTTGCACCACATTCATCACACTCTTGAAATGTTTCTATCAAACACAATCCCAACAACAGAATCGAAACACAAACAATTTAATGGGAAACTAGGTTTAATTGAAAGGACTAGAGCCAGGAGTGATGGTGGAGTCCTTTAAACCAGCTCTCAGGAGGAAAGGTGGAAGGAAAGCCCTGAGTTCAAGGTTAACTTGTGTTATACAGTGAGTTCCAGGCCAGCCTGGGATACAGAATGGAATTCCACCCCACCAAAAAAAGATAAGTATATTGATTTTTTTTTGTTTGGTTTTTTCGAGGTAGGGTCTCACTCTAGCTCAGGCTGACCTGGAATTCACTATGGAGTCTCAGAGTGGCCTCGAACTCACGGCAATCCTCCTACCTCTGCCTCCCGAGTGCTGGGATTAAAGGCATGCGCCACCACGCCCGGCAAGATAAGTATATTGAAAAGTGACTACAAGATAGTACATGAACAAAATAAATGAGAAAAACAAGGAAAATGTACATATTCACAATGCATTTTTATTCAACCTTAATAAGTGAAATTGTCCTTTCGTCCTTTTCATTGAAATGGCTGGAATGAAAATCATGTTTAAAAACCTTCCAGAACACGAAAAAAAGAATAATATGTATGCATGTATTTAACATATATATATATATATATATATATATATATATATATATATCTGTCATTTCTCTATGTATGAATGATATGTAGTATAAGACATTACTTGTGGAGAGGGAGGAAGAGGCATAAAGGGAAGAATAAAGGAAGACAAGAAAAGTTAATGAAGGAATAAAAGCAAAAATATAATTTTTCACTCATATGCAGAATCTAAACTAATGATATAGCCATATAATACACATGTATCCTTATATGTATATGTATATGCATATGGAAAGGTAGAAAGAGGTGTTTTGGGGGAGGGATAGGACCATTGAGAGGTCATATAGCAAAAACAAGGATAATGGAAAAAGTAAGTTTAAGCAAAGTACAATGATATGTATCCTGGAAAATGGCATAATAAAACTCATAGTTGTGTATACTACCTAAAAATGATAACAAAGGAATTCAATGAATTATGTGTGGTACAAATAACTAATCCCAAATACCAATTATAGTATATAAGCTGAATATATGTTAATTGATTAGGAATAATTTCTAGAATAAATATCATGGGGAAAGAGCATCAAATGTGACAAAAAGTAAACCCCAACATTATAACCATCACTGTAATCACTGGTATGATATTGGCTCCCTGATTCAGCTTCCCCAGTGGATCAGCTGCCCATGTCTTCTGAGTCCTGGTATTACAGAGAGCCACCGCTATACTCACCTGCCTATTGGTGCTGGGCATCCAAACTGTACTTGTCAAGCTTACATGGCAGCCACTGTGTGATTAAGTCATTTCTGCAGCCCTGTACTATTCATCTTTTATGAGTTTTATTTATTTATTTATTTATTATTTGCAAGCAGAGAGAGAAGAGACAGCCATAAAGAACAGAGGACATGCCACACCCTCCAGCTGCTGCAAACAAACCCCAGATGCATGCGGCACTTAATGCATCTGGCTTTATGTGGGTACTGGGGAATCAAACCTGGGTTGTTAGGCTTTGTAGGCAGGTGCATTAAGCACTAAGCCATCTCTCCAGCCCTATTCTTTATACATACATATTCCTTCCTTCCTTTCTTTTTCTTTCTTTCTTTCTTTCTTTCTTTCTTTCTTTCTTTCTTTCTTTCTTTTCTTTATTTATTTAAAAATGACAATGCTCTTGAAAATAGGTCAATTGCATAAAATACAGATGCTTTGAAAATGTAGCAAATGAAAGAAGGTGAAGAATAGCAAAATGCAAGCATTCATGCATCAAAATAAAATGTAAAATATGGTACATAAATACTATTAGCATTTTTGACCAAAACCTTCACATTTGGGGCTTGGGAATTGCTCAGTGAGTGAAGTACTTGCCACACAAGCAAGAGGAACTGAATTAAGATCCCCAGAATTCACTAAAATCAGCCATTGCGGCAGGTGCCTGTGATTCCAGTGCTAGAGAGGCGGAGAAAGCAGGTCCCTGGGACTTGGTGGCCTAGTGCAATTCTGTTCAGTGAGATGCCTCTTCTCAAAGAAGGTGGAGCGTGACTGAAGAACACTGGCATTGGCCTTTGGCTTCAATGTGAATCTATGTGACCACAAGCATAAAAGCACATGTACATTAAGCCACACACACGTAAAAATCTTTAAAAATTACAAAAATGGAATTCGGATGTCATGATAGATAAAATGATCAAATTTATATTACATTTAATGAATGGTAAATAGCAAACTGTTCATTAGAGAAATATTTACATTCCAAGACATCGCCCAAATGATAAATTTGGCTAAAATTCCATTAGTAGTTATATTTACCTAAAAATTGGAGAAACTAAAGTCAGGAAAAGAGGGAGGAAAAATTACAAGTTGAATGACATATTGGTGGAGATAAGTAAAATTCCTATAGATGTTATATTTTTTTCTTGTACCATTCTACAGTATATAAAAATAAAATGTTAAATGATGAATTCTAAACATGACTTACTATTTGCAGGCACCTTTAAAAAATGGAGATGAATAGGTTTGTCAGACAATATTTTGATGTCTGAGTAATTATTGGAAATACATTATTTTTAAAAATGTACTTTATTTTGTTACATTATTAAATGTATATTTTATTTTTTACAAAAAAATCAAGACATTTTTATGTTTATCAAATTCCAACAACCCTCATATATGCCAATTATTCTTACCTAAGCAATCTGGTATCTGAGTAAGCATGACAAGGAGTTAGAGGAGAAGCTGTTGTAGAGGCAATAAAAAAACAAATTTCAATAAGAATTTATTGTGTGTTTAGCAGTTTGCTTTCCTTCTATATCTGTGAAGATCAGGAGACCTGTGAGGCTAACAGTGCCACATAAAATCACGCTAACAGATGAGAATTATCTCTAATGCTATGTGAGGGGGTAATAAAGATGACTAGCACAATATTAAGCAGGAAGAGCATATCTGAGGTGCAAAATAACACCAACAACAGTTTACAGCAGACAAATCAGCATTATAGTTTCTCATAAAACCTATATCTTTAATTTGTGAGTTTTATAAATTTTGATCAGAGACGCCTACAAGGTTTCGTATAAATTTAGATGATTCTTATCACCTACTATATGACTAAGTGGAGACACTGTATTTCTATATTCTTAAACAATCTTGTTACTTCTCAATTAGGAGGATTTTATTTACTTCATTTACATAATAAGATTTTTGATATAGATGCAAGAGAGAATTGCATATTTTAACTATAGACTAAATTAGGAAATTCTTAAATGAAATATGATGGCTTGTCATCCTTTATATTAAATCTGCTTTACACTCAGAAATGTTTATATTGATTTATTTTAAATAGATAATGGGAGTTTATTTTTCTCCATGTGACAGTGTGTTATATTCTTGGGATTTGCCAGTGAACAAAACATAGCCCCTAGCATAATAAATCTCAGCATGGATAGGTAGAAAAAAAAAAAAGAGCTGGCACCTAAATTAGGTTGTAGAATTAATAAATATTTGGATTATGAGAAAAAAAATCCATAATACAGACAAGAGTATATTCCTAGTGGTTGAGAAACCATTGCTTTGTTTGTGTGTCTTGTAAGAAAAGGGAGGAATATTCTAGAAAGCACAAAGAAAACAAGGGTAAACACAGCAGCAGCAGTGAACTCAAGTATTGGGTGTAAAGTGAAAATATTTCAGCACAGTGGAACACAGGAGAAAAACTGCTAGTGATTAGACATTAATGGAATCAGTTGACCAGCTCCATGAACCTCAGAGCTGTACAGAGGCCTTTACCCAGGTAGAACACACATAAATAGTAATGAACTTATCAACTACCATGTGCGTATACTGTCTGAAAGCAGCAGTGTTTTCCTTCTTAGAAAGTTTACTAGAGGGCTGGAGAGATGGTTTAGTGATTAATGCACTTGCCTGCAAAGCCAAAGGACCTAGGTTCACACAAAGCCAGATGCATAAGGTGGCACATGCATTAGGAGTTCACTTGTAGTGGCTAGAGGCTCTGGCATGCCTCTCTCTCTCTCTCTCCCCCTCTTTCTCTCTCTCTCTCAAATAAATAATTAGATAAATAGTTTTAAAAATACATTATACTTAGATGCTACTGAGTATAGCAGGTCACCAAACATGTGGGTAAAAAGTAAAGAGTTTACTTAAGCAATGCATATAATGGCCAAAAATAGATATAATACATTTTTTCATACACTAAATAGTTATACTGTACATTCTGTGTCATAATTTTGGAAATAGAGCAGTGGGAAAGATTTATATAGCTCTTATCTTCTAATGTTCATAGAAATAGGAAAAATAGATAAAAATAAACTGATTTGCTGAATTATATTCCAGATAATGTTCTAAATGCCTAACAAGTACTAGCATTTCTAAACTTGTGAAGTGTATGCCTGTAATCCTATCAATTTAGTGGCTGAGGCAGGTGTATGGGATGTTTTTAAGGCCAGTTTATACTTCATAGCAAGATTCTGTCTCCTGAAGAAAAAAAAATAACCACAGAAAAGTGGGTGCTATTCTCACACTTAGCTTGCAACTGAGTAAAACTGATACATAGAAACCAAGTTTTTCTTTTAAAATGTGATGGATTCTTGATTTAAATTACATGTGGCTACCTTCACTGAATAACTACAACTGATTTCTGAAATAATAATATTTTCTTAGAAATAAGAAGAAATTGTGGTACATTTATACAATGGAATTCTACTAAGCAGTAAGGGGAAAACAATAAAATGAAATTTGTAGAAAAAATGGACAGTTTTGGAACAGAGCATACTAAGAAAACTCACACAATCACAGAAAGACAAACACCACAGTTATCTACAGTTCCTAGCCTGGACCTGTTCAAGTCGCTGTCATAACTGATAGGCAACTCAAGGCCCAGGTCCAGACAATAGGGATGAAAGAGATTGGAGTGAGGGGAAGGAGAGGAGGGAAAACAAACACAAAATTAAATCCAAAATGAGCTGATACTATAAAGAGAGAGAGAGAGAGAGAAAAGAGAGAGGGAATGCTATGAAGAGATATCATTTGGCTTAGTCATGGGCCATGCATGATAACCTTATCTGAAAAAGCAAACATTTATTCATATATATGTAAATAAGTTTGCTTCTGAAAGAGTGATCATAAGACATGCAGCAATACAACTTCCAGGGGTGTCTAAGTGAAGACATAGCAAAGATGACTTCATATCCATGTCCACTGCATCACTATCACATTAGCCGAGTCATGGAACTGCTTAGAAGTCTATCAGTGGATTAACATATAAAGAAGATTTGAAAACTTTATTTAGTCAGAAAAGATAAAATCATGTCATGTACAGGAAAAGAATAGAACTAGAAATTACTATGTTAAGAGAAATAAAGTGGACTCGGACAAATATCAAATATTTTCTCTCATAAATGGAATCTAGGTTTATATAACTGTGCACACACATATCCTTTCCAATTTTAAATACCAGGAAACTATATTGTGAAACCATTAAAAAGGTCCTTGTCATACCATTAACCCCCAAGCCAGGGTCCTTTAAGACTTGAACATTTATACATGTTTCCTTATTATCACAACTATTTATAGAAAATATATGCTCCAGCTGGTCTTTCCTTTCATCTTCACATGTTCTGGGAAAGTGTAATTGAGGGTCAGTGAAGAATTTGTAGATAACCTAGGCTGCATGGAATCTCATTTTGCACCATAGGATGGTTTCCAACATGCTCTTCCTTCAGCCTTACAAAGTCTGCAGTTCAGGATATGAACCACTGTGACTCAATTCTGTGCATAGATTTTAAAGAGCAAAGTAGAACAGATATGTTTCTTTTATTACCAGTGAACACGCCTTGTCCAATTCTGTGAGTAGTGATTGCACATAATTAAAACTGTCTCTTTTGCCTTACAGATGATGTCAATCATATATGTATATATATAAAGATATATAATATGAATATGCACACTTAATTTTGCATAATAGTCATTTTGCAATTAGATAACACACTTAAATATAGGGATTGGACTATTTGTACTTTTGGAAAAAGAGAGTAGTAAATATAGTGAAAAGAAGTTGGAGAACTTCTTCTTCTTCCCATGCAAACTCCCTTCCACTAACCAAATATTTACCCATCACAGTTACTTTTAGTGAGGTTTGATGAGGTAGCCCTGAGAAGAAGATGTGAGCCAGGGAAGATAGTTTTGTAAGATTATCTTCTACCTGCTCTGGTGTAGAGTTTGCGTAACTCCTCATACATTAGCTTGCTGCTTAATTTCAGTCATTTTCTTCCGGTATGTTATGTTAGCATAGTCTCAATTTTTCTTGTTTGTATTTAGTTTCTGAGAAGGTCTGCTGCATAGTAAATAATCATCATAGCACAGTGAGTAAAAGCATGCGTATATGTGCACATAACTGCAGACTAATAAGGATTAGGTGAATAGTTTTATTGTTTGATTTATTTACACTCATTGTGACTCATAGACACAGTTAAGTTATAAACCTCAGACAAGTTAAGCATATTTTTGAAAAACTTACATGATAGAATATGTTAAAATCTGTGAGTTGAAGTAGACGCTGGAATACACAGAAAGAATACTTCAGAAATACTTACAACTCAGGATTATATTAGAAAATTAAGTATTTTGAAGCACATCTTCAGCACCAATTCTATATCCAAACATTCTGTTTGCTTCCAAATACATTGATCATCTGGTTGTATCCAATCTGTCAACATAATTTTCTTTCTTGTCAAATTGATATTTTCATTTTACAGAGGCTGAATTGCATGATAAAGATATTCAAACAACCCATTCACAAAATGGGGCAAAGAGCTGGGCAGGAAGTTCACAGAGGAAGAAATACAAATGGCAAACACACACTTAAGAAAATGTTCATCATTCCTAATCATCAGGGAAATGCAAAAGAAAACAACTATGAAATTCCACCTTACCCCAGCAAGGATAGCAAACATCAGAATATCAAATGAAAATAAATGCTGGTGAGGATGTGAAGAAATAGGAACCCTCATCCACTGTTGGTACAACCACTTTGGAAAGCAATATGGAGACTCCTATAAAAGATGAGTATAGAGTTACCAACAGACCAAGTTATTCCCTTACTATACATGTACCCTAAAACCTTGAAGCCTCAGTCCAGAGAGATTGGCTCAACCATGTTTATAGTGGCTCAATTCATAATAGCTAAGAGTTGGAATCAACCCAGATGTCCAATACTGGAAGAATGGATAACTAAGATGTGGTATATCTACACAATGGAATCGTACACAGCACTAAGAAAAAAAAAATGGCACAATGAAATTTGAAGAAAAATGGTTGAACCTGGAACATATAATTCTCAGTGAACTTACCCAATCACACAAAGATAATTGCCGCATAGTCTCACTCATCTACAGCACCTAACCTGAATCTACCCAAGATGCCAACATACCCAGCAAGCATCTCAAGAACTAGAAAAAAGGGAGGGTAGGGAGGGAGGAGAAGGCAAGAGAGGGGGTGGGGGACACAAATCTAGACCCAAACGACAATGGTATAAAATTCTACATCCTAAAATACAGACTAAATAGCTGAACCAGGCCATTAGAGGGAACACCTGAGTCACAAGGCCCTGGAGAGGGTATGATGAAGACTGACCTTAATCTTCTACAGCTGCTTTCTCTCTTTCTCTTTCTCTTCTCTTTCTCTTTCTCTCTCTCTCTCTCTCTCTCTCTCTCTCTCTCTCTCTCTCTCTCTCTCTCTCTCTCTCTCTCTCTCCTCTCTAACTCTTTTATATTAGTCATCTTTTTCTTCCTTCTCTTAGTGGGCACTGATCTGTAACTCCCAGTACCATCAGGTGGCTATCATCCACAATGAGTTTTTGATCAGAGAGACCTACAAGGTTTCCTAAAAGAAAGACAAATTTCTGTCAGAGTACTTGATGACCCACCAAAGGTTAGTGGTAAGACCCTACTGCTGAAGACACCATATGTAGTTGATACATAACATGGAATGATAAGGCTGGAAGCTGGAAGAAAGTCAGTCCCCAGACAGCGCATCTAGCACGAGAAGGTGCTACATGAGTGACTGGGGGAAAATGACCAATATCTGTCCAAGCAACTCATGTTCTAACCTACTTAGCAGGAAATCACCTGTCATTATGCTCACACAAGTGCAATAGTGGTACACAGCCATGGTGGGAAACCATTGATCTGCTCAGCGGAACGGGACCCATAGCTGGAGCTGGGAAACAAGTCAGAACCATATCCAAACATGAGCCCACTCTCCATTATCAAGCCACCACCAATCGGGGGTTATAAGAGGGCCTACACCTATTAAATTCTGTATTAAAAAATAATGGTTATCCCATTTATCTGGTGCAAACTTTACTGTCCATTGGAGAATCTGCTTCTCTTTTTCAGATACACATAGATCCTAAGGAGAAAACCACCCCATCATACCTCAAAAGGGCCCTGGCTGAAACTAAGAACAATTGGCGAAACAAGCAAGGGTGCTGTTTTCTTGGTGAACCTGGTACCAGCACAAGGGTGAAGGAGATTGACAAAGAGAACAATCAACTCCTACCAAATCAGATATGCAGAGACACAGAGGCTCCCAACACCTCATCACTGAAGCAGACCCAAAATGAACCAAACATGGCTGAGGGAAATTTTGCGGAAGAGGGGGTGGAAAGAATGTCAGAGCCATACACTGGGTCATGATACGCAGACATTTCCTCCTACCCATAACTGTGGGCTAACTCCACAATGCATGACCCATATACCTCAACAAGGAGGGGACAGTGGGAGGGCGTAGGACATGGAGGAGGCTACCAGTGGTACCAACTCAACTGTTTTCACTGACCACAAAACTAATTAATAATTTAAAAAACGGTAAAAAGGTTATTATATGCAATATATATGTGTTTTTACATATACAAATATATACATACATATTCTAATATCAGAATAATAACTCTTTTCCTTCATCTACATGAAGAGAGAGTAATAGTTGCAATTTACAAATTTTCTTCCACATATACTCCTGCTTTCAAGCCTATATTATTCATTTCAGGTAAGCATCTTGTTTTCATAAATGTTTAAAGAGGTCAGATGTCTTTTTCAAAAAGTTCCCTTAAAGGACATATTCTAAAGCCAAAGCTGAATGTCTTTAAATCTCCTCTGTCTTGGCTTATACTGTCAAGTTACCTGAAACTTCTACTTACTATCATCTACATATTCAGTTTATCTTAATGTTGCAACACAAAATTTCATGCTTAAAAGATTCTGACATTCATAATTTAATCAGTGTCTATTTTTGTGTTTTCTGCATAAGTGCATTATTACATTTTTTATTTCTTAAAATGGAAGAATATTATATTGAAAATTTTTACACCAAATATAAAATGGAAAGCAAATAAGAATAGTGACTTTGCTTGACATTAGTTTTCCTTTTCTTTTAAATATTGGTTAAATGTGCATACATTTATGTATAATAATCACTCTATGAGACCAAAAAGTAATGTCCCTCTATATCCTTTGAAAATACAAATTATGCTACTAGCTTGGAATGTGTCTCTATTGTCCTTTGAGATTTGTTAACCATGTGATTAACCAAATTATAGTGCAAGTATACACATACATATGCTATATTGCAGTTATATCTGTATATATATTAACTGATCTTCAAAATATGTAGGTTGTGATCCTATTAACCTCAATATTCTGGTAAAGAATATTTTAACCAGAAATGAAATGATATCTTCTATTAAAATTGAGTTGTATGATGGCTAGTCTTCAATTCCATAATTAATATAATCTTAACACTCATTTTGATTTTAATTATTATTTGGTATTTCTAAAATAATGCATGGCTTTACAATTTTTAGCTCCCTTATCTACCCATGTCATTCCCTAAAAAAGCATGGCACTAAGTACTATGGCATATTAGTAATGGGTTGACATATAAAGGTTTCCAATTTCATACTATTATAAAAATTAAGATAAATCTGCATTCATGTGTTTACTTGTGTGCAGATATAGGCTTTTTGTCAAGCATTTTAGATAAATGGAGGGTCTTGCTAAATGGTATATGACCAATTGACTTCTAAAGGGCTGCTTTATATGACATTATCAGAAGCAGTGAACAGAGAGCCTTGCAAACAGTCAAACCCTGCTGCTATAATAGATAAATCAATAAAGCAGCAGATTACTGCTATTTTACCCTTTAAATGGATTCTCCTTTCAATTCTATGGAAATATTCCAAAGCTAACTATCAGTTAAAACTAGATTTGTTTTTTCCTGAATGACAGTGCTTGATGCATATGATTATATCAAATATGTAACAAGGAAGGAGGACTTAGAATGCTTGTAAAGAATTTAGTTTCATAGAACTAAACTGCAATTTTCTATAACATGTTACTTCTCTAGAGTGTGTGTAGTATGTTTGGGGAGTGGTGTGTGTGTGTGTGTGTGTGTGTGTGTGTGTGTGTGTTATGTGCATGCACGTGAAGACCAGTAGAAGATGGCAAATGTCCTCTTTGATTGTTGTCACATCTCACTTCACTGCGAAAGAGTCTTTCTTTTTTATTTTTATTTTTTATTAATTAGTTTTGTACTCAGCGAATACAGTCAATTTAGTACCATTGTTAGGCTCCTCCATGTCCTACCCACCTCCCGGCCCCTCTTTGTTGAGGTATATGGGTCATGCATTCTGGAGTTGACCCACAGTTATGGGTGGGACAAATGTCTCTGCATATCATGACCCAACATGTGTCTCTGACATTCTTTCCGCCCCCTCTTCCGCAAAATTTCCCTGAGCCATGTTGGGTTCACCCTTGGTCTGCTTCAGTGATGAGGTGTTGGGGGCCTCTGTGCCTGTGGATCTCTGATTTGGTAGGAGTTGATTTTTCTCTGTGTTGATCTCCTTCACCCTTGTGTTGGTACCCGGTCCACCAAGAAAGCAACACCCTTGCTTGTTTCTCCAATTGTTCCTAGTTTCAGCTGGGGCCCTTTTGAGGTATGATGGGGTGGCTCTCTCCTTAGGATCTACATCTATCTGAAAAAGAGAAGCAGATTCCCCAACAGAGAGTAAGTTAGCACCAGACAAATGAGACAACCCTTACTTTTTTATAGAGAATTTAATAGGTGTAGGTCCTCTTGTAGCCCACGATTTGTGGCAGCTTGTTAATGGAGAGCTGGCTTATGTTTGGATATGTTTCTGACTTGTTTCCGAGATCTAGCTATGGGTCCTGTACCACTGAGGGGATCAGTTAGCTGAATCAAGAGCAGTTGGTTTCCCACCATGGCTGTGCACCACTATTGCAACTTGTGTGAGCATCACGACAGGGTATTTCCTGCTAAGTAGGTTAGACCATGAGTTGCTTGGACAGATATTGGTCATTTTCCCCCAGTCACCCATGTAGCACCTTCTGGCAGCTAGACCCGCTGACTGTCTGGGGACTGACTCTCTTCCAGCTTCCAGCCATGCCATTCCATTTTACGTGTCAACCACATGAGGTGTCTTCAGCAGTAGGGTCTTACCACTAACCTTTGGTAGGTCATCAAGTACTCTGACAGAAATGTGTCTGTGAAAGAGTCTTTCAATGCACCTGGAGTTCCATGTTTTCTAGTTACAATAATCTGGCTAGGAAATTCTGGCAATCCACCTGTCTCCACTTCCTTTATCTCTGAGGTTACAGCAAACATGGTTATGTCTGGTGTGTTACATGAATGCTGCAGATCAAACTCAGGTCCTCATGCTTTCAAAAATAAAAAAGTAAATTTCCCTCAAAGCGTGTCCCCCAGCCCTACTATATTATTATTATTTTTTCAAATACATTATTTAGAATTCTGAGACAGGACTAGCATCCCTGTGTTTTCATAATCCTTATACCACTGATAAAGGTCTTTGAAGTATTTACTAAATATTCTGTTCTTTTCTGTTGGCATTTTAATTTTTTCATTATGTGCAGTATTTATGACCTGATTTTATTAATCACTTCATAACAATTTTTGCATTTATTTTCAAGAAGAGAAAAGGAGGCAGGAAGAGATAGGGGGCCAGGATATTGGCATGCCAGGGCCTTTTGCCACTACAAATAAACTCTAGACACATGTGCAACTTTGTGCTTCTGGCTTTACATGGGTCTCAGGGAAATAAAGCAGACAATTAGGCTTTATTTATTTATTTCATTTATTTGCAACATTTTTGTTTATTTCTTTGTAAGGAGAGAGTTTGAGAGGTAGATAGAAAGGAGAAAAATTATTTTAACATAGTTAAAACATCATAAAAATAAGAAATGTAAAAAGTAAGAAATGCAAACATATATTAAAGTAAAACTAATTAATACACATTCTAATAAATTAAAAGTATGTAAATAAAATGCCAAAGTAGAGAAATATTTATATCTAGTATCAGTGTTTAGATGATATAGAATTGATGATTTGTTAATGCAATTTCCTGTTTCTGCTTCTCAGAATATTCACAAGTAAAGATAGGAGTAAATATCTGTTTTAACACTTTTAGTAAGTTTAGATATTATGTCATTATCTTTGCTATCAAGTACAGAACTCTTAATAGAGAAGGTGCCTTTGACATGACTGATGAAGTATTTTAATTTTTATAATTTAACATAATGTATTTAGCATCTTTAAGTAGTGAATGGTAAATGGATGGTAGATTTTGCTAATAAAAGTGCATTTGGTGATTCTTAATAAGATTCAAACAGTATTTGATCCCAGAAGTGGAAATTTGCAACTGTAGTAGAGAATCTTCTCATCATACCGTTGGTTCTTAAGGGGTGGGAAGGAACTTATGGCCTTGAAATCATTTTTCTGTGTGTGTGATAATCCATAATCAATTTCATCAGTATATTCCAAACAAACATTGAAGGAAATTGCATAACGATTGAGATATTTTGATTGTCTCATCTTTGAGATATTCAATATTCTTGTTCTTTCCTAGTTCTTTTTGGCTCATTTGACCTATATAT
Organism: Dipus sagitta; assembly: GCA_036346955.1. Classification (NCBI taxonomy): domain Eukaryota; kingdom Metazoa; phylum Chordata; class Mammalia; order Rodentia; family Dipodidae; genus Dipus; species Dipus sagitta. The sequence continues at coordinate 113,417,655 of CM070779.1, read as the reverse complement.
AACTTTAAACAGCTCCCTGGCTGACAGGCTATATCATCATATGGCAAATGGTAATACACTCCATTACACAGGAACTTTAAAATCATAGCCCCACTGAGAAGCTGCTCTAGGAGTTTAACTACTCTCTGGCAGATATCAGCCAATATTCAGAAATATGAGTGAGAGAGATTATACTGACCACAAAAGGATGTGGGAGGGAATCAAACCCTTATTTTACTTCTATATAAAAATTTCCAGAAGTTCACATACTTGATCTATTTCTGTTGAATACATGAAAATATCAAAATCTACATATGAGAACAAAATCTAGCTCTGTGTCTGTCCTTTAGTCATGACTCTGAAGATGCTGAGCATCCATATACTGACCAAGGAAATATTGCTGCAATGCAAGTTAACTTAAAAAGAAATGAACTAAAGCCGGGCGTGGTGGCGCACGCCTTTAATCCCAGCACTTGGGAGGCAGAGGTAGGAGGATTGCCGTGAGTTCGAGGCCGCCCTGAGACTCCATAGTGAATTCCAGGTCAGCCTGAGCTAGAGTGAGACCCTACCTCGAAAAACCAAAAAAAAAAAAAAAAAAAAAAAAAAAGAAATGAACTGGAGATATGGCTCAGAGGTTAAGACACTTGCTTGCAAAGCCTGAAGGCCTGAATTTGATCCCCCAGTATCCACATAAAGCCAAGTGCATAAAGTGCCACATGTATCTGGATTTTTTATCTGCAAGAGGCCCTGTTGTTCCCATTCTCTCTCTTTCTCTCTCCCTCTTGCCTTCCTTTACTCTTCCTGAAAATAAATACATATAATGTTTTTGAAAATTTGTTTTCTTGATGTCTTGATCTCTAGATGATATACTATATAATTGCAAGCAGTATGGTGACTTTAGGATGATTACCTAAAATATATTCAGATAGCCAAATAATGTTAAATCTTCCAAAATTTGCAAATGGTATGCAATTATTGGCTTAATTTATTTTTCATTTAGTTTGAAACATTCAAATATATGATCACATAGTACCATATAAATAAGCAATCACAAGTTAGAGGACCCTTAAATAGTATATATTATTTTTATTCTTGTCATGAAATGACAAAACAAGGAATGTAGCCATCAGCACATTAGAATAACATTGCAGTTAGATGATATAAATTTTTTTTTACCTCATTTTAACATGTAATCATTATTTTAAAGGCATATTTGGTGAGTAAATGTTTGTGTGTGACTATCAATTCCTCTGAATAAGCCATTATGCATGCACACATTCATTCATGCATACATAATACATGTCTTCATAACAAAAAATATGCTGAAACTGGAGTACCATTCCATTGGCCATCTTCACAACAATGAAATTTATAACTGTTTTACTTATTATTGGTATAAACAGCATCACACATTTTAATGGAACATACCAGTGATTTTTAATATCTGGACTTAGAATTTTTTATATAAAGATAGTAGAGAAAGAGCTCAGTGGGTTGGCAATTTTTATATTTTAAATTAAGACATATTGGGAAGTTAAATTCCTTCAAGCTTTATGAGTATATCACTTTATGCTCATGAATCAGGTGGTCATGACTGCATTACATGTTCAAAGGAAACTGTTAAGTCATGTCCAAGGTAATGATAAGAATTACAGAGAAAGAGTGAATGAAGACTGACATTGACTATCCCTTTAAAGTCAAGTCCCCCATACATGTATGTATGGGTATAGGTAACTGGAAGAAATCAAAATTTTGAAGAACTTTAAACAATACAATACATACACACACACACACACACATACACACACACTGTATTTGCAATTATTTTTAATAATTGACTTGATTGTTTATTACATGAAGTGCTTTGACAATCTAAGTTCATGACTTTAATATATGACTAAATCAAATAAATTCACAGTACTAATCATCTTGCAAATATATACAGTTTTATGTAACAAAAATCAATGACCTTTTAAAGTTCTACTTATTAGTAGAGCATTAAAAGGAATGCATATTTATAAAACATTATATCTAGTGTGCTGATGTAGTCACTACTTTATAAAACTGGATTAATCACAAATATCACAAAACACAAGTTATATGTGCAAATATTTTGGAGTTTCCAACACTACCTAACTGACCTTGTGCAAGCATGGTGTTTCAGTGGTTCTATTTGATGCAGTGTTTTCAGATGAGTCAAAACTTTATATCCTTAATTCTAGAATGGTGGATTTAGCCAAATTCCTAGGATATCTTCAAGAAACCTTCCCATTTTCCCAGTGAAGAGTATGTGACTTCTTTACTCATGTCCTAATTTCTTTCACAGGTGTACTTTCTTTATTGTAAATTTTAAATATCACCTTTTTTAGCCAGATGGCAATTTGTTCTTATCTTCCTCTGGTGTTTGGTTCATATTTTCACTATAAACCAGACTAAAGTAGATAGTAAAACTAAGGACCAACCTGACTTCTGGACTTCCTTGAAATATCATCCATGTGTGTTTGTGTGTGTGTGTGTGTGTGTGTGTGTGTGTGTGTGTGTGTGTTCGTATGCACATGAGCCACATGTGAATGTGGAATGTCTTTCTCAATGGCTCCCTACCTTATTGTTTGAGGTAGAGTCACTCACAGAAGCGGGAACTAAAGGATTCAGCTAGACTCACTGATCAGCTTGCCCTAAGGATCCACCTGTTATCACCTGCATACCCATGGGGATATAAGCATTAGCTACCATGCCTGGCATTTCCATGGGAACTGGGGAACCAAACAGCCTCTTGCTTTCCCAGGAAGCATGTCAACAAATGTGCTTTTACTCCAGTTCTCTGCTTTTCTTTATGATAATGTCCCAGAGTCCTTGCATCATTTGGCAAGATTGTGAGAGATTCAACACACTTCTTGTTCACCTCTTGTCACTTACCTACTGGATGGCTTTGGTGTTGCCTTCCACATTTTCCTAAGGCTAGTCATTCCATGAGATTCTTCTCATGGATAATCTCAGATTCAAGCTGCAATGACACACTTCTACCAAAATATCCACAGACAGGACTCTTCTGGGCATCTCTCCAACCATACTGTTTCCAGTCCCTGGACACAACCTCATGGGTCATTCGGTCTTCAGGTGGGCATTAAGAGTACTCACATCCATGAGAGGAAGCATGTCGTTGGCAGCCAAAGCTGACCTAACCCGGTGCAAGACGTGCAACGTGACTGGCTGCCAGTTTGCAGTGGCCCATGGTGGCTTTTTGCCATGGACATTGTAGCTCTCATCTCCACTTATTTCTATTCTAAGCTTCATCTGTCTTTATTTATTTTTTTTTTTATTAGTCAGTTCTGTATTCAGCAAATACAGTCAGTTTGGTACCATTATTAGGCTCATCCATGACCTACCCCCTCCCCTTTGCCCCTCCTTGTTGAGGTATATGGGTCATGCATTGTGGAGTTAGCCCACAGTGATGGGTAAGCTAAATGTCTCTGCATATCATGACCCAACATGTGACTCTGACATTCTTTCTGCCCCCTCTTCCGCAAAATTTCCCTGAGCCATGTTGGGTTCATTTTTGGTCTGCTTCAGTGATGAGGTGTTGAGGGCCTCTGAGGCTCTGGCTCTCTGATTTGGTAGGAGTTGATTTTTCTCTATGCTGATCTCCTTCCCCCTTGTGCTGGTGTCCGGTTCATCAGGAAAACAGCCCCCTTGCTTGTTTCTCGAAGTTTTCTTAGTTTCAGCCGGGGCCCTTTTGAGGTATGATGGGGTGGCTCTCTCCTTAGGGTCTACATCTATCTGAAAAAGAGAAGCAGATTCTCCAACGGAGAGTAAGTTAGCACCAGGACAAATGAGATAACCCTTACTTTCTTTTTTTTTTATAGAGAATTTAATAGGTGTAGGCCCTCTTGTAGCCCACAATTGATAGTAGCTTGATACTGGAGAGTGGGCTTATGTTTGGATATGGTTCTGACTTGTTTCCCAGCTCCAGCTATGGGTCCCATACCAGTGAGGGGATCAGTTAGCCAAATTGAGAGCAGTTGGTTCCCCACCATGGCTGTGTGCCACCACTGCACTTGTGTGGGCATCACAATAAGTTATTTGCTGCTAAGTAGGTTAGACCATGTGTTGCTTCGATAGGTATTGGTCAATTTCCCCCAGTCGCCCATGTAGCACCTTCTGGCACTAGACGCGCTGACTGTCTGGGGACTGACTCTCATCCAACTTCCAGCCATGCCATTCTAATTTGCATGTCAATCACATAAGGTATCTTCAGCAGTAGGGTCTTACCACTAACCTTTGGTGGGTCATCAAGTACTCTGACAGAAATCTGTCTGTCTTTTAGGAAACCTTGTAGGTCTCTCTGATCAAAAGCTCATTGTGGATGATAGCCCCATGCTGGTTCTGGGAGTTACAGGTCAGTGCCCACTAAGAAAATGAGGAAAAAGATAACTAATATACAAGAGTTAAAGATAAGAGAGAGAGAGAGACAGGGAGAGGGGAAGTGAGGGAGGGAAGATGTAGGAGACTAAGGTTAGTCTTAATCTTACCCTCTCCAGTGTCTTGTGGTTCAGGTGTTCCCTGTAAGGGCCTGGTGAAGGATCAGCCATTTGGTCTATCTTTTAGTAAGTAGAAGATTATGGTACCATTGCCGTTTGGGTCTAGATTTGTGTTTCCCACCCCTTTGATGCCCTCCCCTCCCTCCCCTTCCATCCTAGTGTCTAATCTAGGAGATGCTTGCTGGGTATGTAAAGTTTCTTCGGTAGATTCAGGTTAGGTGCTGTAGATGAGTGAGACTATGTGGCGATTTTTTTTCTGTGATTGGGTAAGTTCACTGAGAATGATCTGTTCCAGGTTCAACCATTTTTCCTCAAATTTCATTGTGTCATTTTTTCTTACTGCTGTATAGAATTCCATTGTGTAGATATACCACATCTTAGTTATCCATTCTTCTAGTGATGGACATCTGGGTTGATTCCAGCTCTTAGCTATTACAAATTGAGCCGCTATAAACATGGTTGAGCAAATCTCTTTAGTCTGTGGTTTGAAGGTTTTAGGGTAGATGCCCAGTAAGGGAATAACTGGGTCTGTTGGTATCTCTATACTCAGCTTTTTCAGAAGTCTCCATATTGCTTTCCAAAGTGGTTGTACCATCCTACATTCCCACCAACAGTGGATGAGTGTTCCTACTTCTCCACATCCTCGCCAGCATTTATTTTCATTTGATTTTTTGATGCTTGCTATCCTTATTGGGGTAAGGTGGAATCTCATAGTTGTTTTAATTTGCATTTCTCTGATGATTAGGGATGATGAACATTTTCTTAAGTGTATGTTTGCCATTTCTATTTCTTCCTCTGTGAACTGCCTGTTCAGCTCTTTGCCCCATCTTGTGAGTGGGGTGTTTGACTTCTTACTGTTTAGATTTTTGAGTTCTTTGTAGATTCTAGAGATTAGGCCTCTATCAGTTGGATAACCCACAAATATTTTCTCCCATTCTGTGGGTAATCTATTGGCTTTGCTAATTGTATGCTTGTCTGTAAAGAAACTCCTCAGCTTCATGTGGTCCCATTGGTTGAGTGATGGTTTAAGTTCATGAGCTACTGGGGTTTTGTTCAGGAAGTCTTTTTCCATTCCTATATCATGGAATGTACTTCCTAAATTTTCTTCCAGTAGTATTCGAGTTTCTGGTCTTATATTGAGATCTTTGATCCATTTGGACTTGAGTGTAGTGCATGGTGAAATGTGTGGGTCAAGTTTTAGTTTCCTGCATATGGTTATCCAGTTTGTCCAGCACCATTTGTTGAAGATGCTGTCTTTTTTCCAGCTTATATTGTTTGGGCCTTTATCAAATATCAAGTAGCTATAGTTGCTTGACCCAAAGTCCGGGTCCTCAAGTCTATTCCATTGATCTATAGTCCTGTTTTTATGCCAGTACCATGCTGTTTTTATTACTATGGCTTTGTAATATAGCTTTAGATCAGGTATGGTGATGCCTCCAGAGGTATTTCTTTTGCTGAGGATATGTTTGGAAATGCGAGGCCTTCTGCCTTTCCATATGAAATTTGAGATCATTTTTTCTATCTCTGTGAAGAACACTGTGGGGATTTTAATTGGTATTGCATTAAATCTGTAAATTGCCTTTGGTAGGATTGTCATCTTCACAATGTTAATTCTGCCTATCCATGAACATGGGAGGTCTTTCCATTTTCTCAAGTCCGCCTCAATTTCTTTTTTGAGTGTTTTTATGTTTTCATTGTATAGATCTTTCACTTCCTTGGTTAACGTTATTCCAAGGTATTTTATTTTTTTTGTCGCAATTGAAAATGGGACTATGTCCCTTATTTCTTTTTCTGTATCTTTGTCCTTTGCATAAAGAAAGGCTACTGATTTTTGTGCATTGATTTTGTATCCTGCTACTTTGCTATAGGAGTTAATCACCTTCAGGAGTTTTGGGATGGAGTCTCTCGGGTCTCTTACATATATAATCATGTCATCAGCGAATAAAGCTAACTTAACTTCCTCCTTTCCAAATTGTATCCCTTTTATTTCCTTCTCCTGTCTTATTGCTTGAGCTAGGACTTCCAGAACTATATTGAAAAGCAGAGGTGAGAGTGGACAACCCTGTCTTGTTCCTGATCTTAATGGGAATTCCTCCAGTCTCTCTCCATTAAGTATTATTTGGGCCTTCGGAGCTTCGTATATTGCCTTTATTAGGTTGAGATATGAACCAACCATGCCAACTCTCTCCAATGTTTTGAACATGAAGTGGTGTTGAATCTTGTCAAAGGCCTTTTCTGCATCTATCGAAATGATCATGTGGTTTTTATGTTTAACCTTGTTTATGTGGTGTATTACATTGACAGATTTCCGTATGTTGAACCACCCCTGTGTTCCTGGAATGAATCCCACTTGGTCAAGGTGGATAATGCTTTTGATGTGTTGTTGGATTCGGTTTGCAAGGATTTTGTTTAGGATCTTTGCATCTAAATTCATCAGGGAAATAGGCCTGTAGTTTTCTTTTCTTGTGGCATCTCTGCCTGGTTTTGGAATTAGGGTGATGCTAGCTTCATAAAAGGAGTTGGGTAGCTTTCCCTGTTCATCAATTGTGTGGCACAGTTTGAGGAAGATTGGTTTGAGTTCTTCCATGAAGGTTTGATAGAATTCAGCTGAGAAGCCATCTGGTCCTAGTCTCTTCTTTTTTGGGAGGTTTTTTATTACTTTTTCAATCTCCATAAGTGTGATGGGTTGATTGAGGTGATTAATCTGCTCTATGTTTAGCTTTGGTAGATGGTATGCGTCCAAGAATTTATCCATCTCCTCCACATTATCCAGTTTTGTGGAGTAGAGGTTTTTGAAATAAGTCCTGATGATTCTCCCAATTTCACTTATGTCTGTTGTGATCTCTCCTTTTTCATTTTGAATTTTGTTAATTTGAAGCTTCACCTTTTTTTGCTTGATCAGATTGGCCAGGGGTTTGTCAATCTTGTTTATTTTTTCAAAGAACCAGCTCTTTGTTTTGTCAATTGTCTTAATTGTTTCCTTGGTTTCCAATTCATTGATTTCTGCTCTGATTTTAATTATTTCTTTCCTTCTGGAGCTCTTTGGGTTGGATTTTTCTTGTTTTTCCAGTGCCTTTAGGTGGATGGTTAGGTTATTGATTTGGGACCTTTCTGTCTTTTTTACGAAGGCATTGAGTGCTATGAATTTTCCCCTGAGGACCGCCTTCATTGTGTCCCATAAGTTTTGATACGATGTGTTCTCATTGTCGTTCAATTCCAGAAATTTTGCAATTTCATTTTTTATTTCATCCACTATCCATTTATTGTTTAAAAGTGTGCTGTTCAGTTTCCAGGTGCCTTTGGGATTGTTGGTGGGCCTTTTATTGTTGATTTCAAGCAATATAGCATTGTGATCTGATATCATGCAGGGAATTATGTCAATCTTCCTAAATATGTGGAGGCAGTCTTTGTGACCCAATATATGGTCTATTTTAGAGAATGTTCCATGGACTGCTGAGAAGAATGTGTAATCTGTGGATTTGGGATGGAATGTTCTGTAGATGTCCGTTAGGTCTAAGTGATCTATGGTTTTGTTGAGCTCTCTTACTTCCCTGTTGATTTTCTGTTTGGATGATCTGTCTATTACTGATAATGGTGTATTGAAGTCCCCAGCTATGATGGTGTTTGTGGTTATTTCTGTTTTATTGTCAAGTAGGTTTTGTTTTATGAACTGTGGTGCCCCTGTGTTTGGTGCATACAGATTTATGATTGTAATATCCTCTTGATGGATCGTTCCCTTGATAAGTAGGAAGTGGCCTTCTTTGTCTTTTTTGATTATATTTGGTTTGAAGTCTATTTTATCCGATATTAATATAGCTACACCTGCTTGTTTCTTATTCCCGTTTGCTTGGAATACTGTTTTCCACCCTTTCACCCTGAGGAGATGTCTGTCTTTAATGGTGAGGTGGGTTTCTTGAAGGCAACAGATTGAGGGGTCTAATTTTTTGATCCATCCTGTTAGCTTGTGTCTCTTGATGGGTGAATTAAGGCCATTAATATTTAGGGTAATGACTGTGAGATTTGATTTGATCCCTGCCATATTGTGATGGTAAATGTGGGTTGGAGTTTTCATGGACAATGAAGTTTTTTGTGCCTACTCTGAGTTTGGTTGTTGTGATCTGCTTCTTGTAGGCAATTGTGTTTGATTATTTTTTTCTTCTCTGTGTAGAATTTCCTGAAATACTCTCTGTAGGTTTGGTTTTGTGTTCATATAATTGTAAAGCTGAGTTTTGTCATGGAAAGTTTTTCGTTCACCATCTATTATGAGGGACACTTTTGCTGGGTAGAGTAGTTTGGGTTGGAAGCCATAGGTTCTTAGACTTTGCAGTGTTTCATTCCAGGCTCTTCTAGCTTTCAGGGTTTCTATTGAGAAGTCTGAAGTAATTCTGATGGGGTTACCTCTGAAGGTGGTGTGCTGTTTTTCCCTAGCTGCTTTTAGGATTTTCTCTTTGGTGTCAATGTTTAGAGTCTTAATAATAATATGTCTTGGAGAGTTTCTCCTTTGGTCCAGGTCTGTTTGGAGTTCTATTGGCTTCTTGTATCTTGATGGGCCTTTCTTTTAAGAGATTGGGGAAGTTTTCTTCAATTATTTTGTTAAATAAGTTCTCCATGCCTTTGGTCTGGATTTCTTCTCCTTCTGGTATTCCAATGATCCTGATATTGGGACGTTTAACTGTATCCCACAATTCCCTCATGTTCTGTTCACAGGAGCTTTTAAACTTACTGAAATTTTTGAACTCTCTAACTGTTTCTTCCATCTTGTCTTCCAGATCAGAGTTTCTATCCTCCACTTGGCTGACTCTATTCTTGAGAGCTTCTAGTGAGTTTTGGGCTTGTTCAATTAAGTTTGCATTTTCTATTATTTTTCTATGTATAATTTCCATCCCTCTGCAAGCTCCCTTTTCACATCATTTTCTGATTTTCTTGATGATTCTTGGAGTTCATCCTTGCATTTCTTTATGTCTTCATTTAGCATGGCCAGCTGATTTTTAAGGTCTTCTTTTTTTTCACTCTCCCTCAAATCTCTTAACTCTCTTTGAAATCCTTCCATTTTCTTATCTAATCCTTCCAATTTCTTATCTATTAGTTCTAGTTTAGTGATGGCAGCATCCACACGATTGTCGGCCCTTTGTTGCTTTCCTGCAAGTTCTACCAATAGGTTGGTTAGAGTTGCATTGCTCATAGCTTCAATGTGGTGTTCTGGTCCTATTTGTTCTTCTGTGTTTTGGTTAGAAGTATTCATTGTGGGAGTGGGTGATCTAATTGGATTTTCTTGCATTTGATTATTCATGTTATTTCTTTTGCGCTGTGTTCTGCCCATGACAGTGTATGGGCCGATAAGTGGGCGTATCAGCCTGGGCTCAAGAACAATGGGAATCTTATGCAGCCTGGGGGCGTTGCCAAGAAGCCTGGGCTTTGGCTGTCACTTGCCAAAGCCGCCTATCTACTGCCTGGCAGGGGCGCCGAAGTTGCCTGAGTTCTCAAGCAGTAATGTGCCAAGGCTGCCTGCGTTCGAACTAGGAGTGGCACTGAGGCACCAAGCACTGATGCCACCCGAACTCTGGCTGGGCACGCTGGGAACCGGCAGCAGTCTGCGCTCCCCCGCCACAGGACAATTGTGGACAGCCGCGCGGCAGACAGAGGGCGAGTGGACGGGAGTGCGGAGCAGTCTAAGCTTCTGCACGCAGGGAATAATCTCACTTGCCAAAGCAGCCTATCTACTACCTGGCAGGGGCACCAAGGTTGGTTGAGTTCTCAAGCGGTACTGTGCCACAGCTGCCTGCGTTCGAGCTAGGAGTGGCACTGAGGCACCAAGTCCTGAAGCCGCCCAGACTTTGGCTGGGAACGCTGGGAACCGGAAGCAGTCTGCGCTCCCCCGCCACGGGACAATGGCGGCCCGCCGGTGCGGCAGGCAGGTAGGGGGTGGCACCTGAGCTGACGCAAGTGAGAGATACAGTCTGAGCTTGTGGGACTGGGCACACTCAGTAGGTGGGCGAGTGGACAAGGGTGCGGAGCAGTCTGAGCTTCCACGCAGAGGGAACGAACGGCGCGCAGTGGCAGCCGTGCGGGCTCCGGAGCGGCAGCAGCGGCAGGGGTGGAGCTTTGAACACGGCGGTTATTTGGGGCGAGGGGTGCCTACCCGCCCGAAAGGGGACCAGGGATTCCCTGTTCCCCCACCTCTGTGCCCTCCCAGATTTCTCTCCCCTAAAAGCCACTATATACCCTTAATATCTTGCCTTTCTTTCCCCGGGATTTGCAGCGCAGCTAGGTGGTCGCCATCTTGGCCGGAAGTCCATCTGTCTTTATTTTTCCAAAATTTTCTGGAGTTCCTTTTTTGTGTTTCTGATGCTTTCAATATTTCTTTTCTAGAAATAGAGTATATTCTTGTTAATTCTGTCTCTGCCTTCACTGGATCACAGAAAGACACCTTGTATCATGCATTACATTTTACCTGGAGGTAAATAAATTCCTGTTTTTATTTACTTATTTATTTATTTTGGTTTTTCGAGGTAGGGGCTCACTCTGGCCCAGGCTGACCTGGAGTACACTATGTAGTCTCAGGGTGGCCTCAAACTCATGGAGATCCTCCTCCCTCTCCTCACTTAATTCACAAGTACTTTTGAGAATTTTTTCAATTTATTCATAATTTATTTTATTTTCTAATCTTACGAGAATTTTCTTTCAAGGTTGCATGTTACACTTAGTATGGATTTACAAATATTTCCAATATTATTACCTACATGTAACTTTTTAAATAAAACCCACATGAATTTAATATGGAGAAAACAATGTCTCTATAGTTGTGAATAACTAGTAAATTTAGAAAAACTTGTCCTAAATGGAATTCTTCTTTACATATCTTCAATATTTAAATGCATACTTTAGTTTAGCCATCTATTTTTGCATGCAATTAACTGTCATTTATGCTTCCATTTGGTATACAATTTCTTATTTTATTTTTTGTTAAATGCATTTTATACATTTTTTTGTTGATTCCCTTACCTTCTCTACCCCTTCCAACACCTTCCTTACATTCTCTCCACCCTGTATTTTCCTTTCCTTCACATGTCACAAAGATGGGATTTAACTTCTTTTACATGTCAAATATTTCCAACTAATGCTTCTTTGTAGTTCTCAAATAGTATGCCAATCTGACAAATCTATAGATGTTTTCACTTTGTATCAATTTTGTTGTTGTTGTTTTTGAGGTAGGGTCTCACACTAGCTCAGGCTGACCTGGAATTCACTATGTCGTCTCAGGGTGGTCTTGAACTCACAGCAATCCTCCTACCTCTGCCTCCCTAGTGCTGGGATTAAAGGTGTGCACCACCATGCCCAGCTCTGTATTACAATTTCTAAGGATATATACATATTCTATCAAAATAGAATATGAAAAAAATTAATTTTCTTACAGGTTGAATTAATTCAAAGTGAAGAAAAACTAATTGAGTCAAATTCATGAGGAAGTAGCACATTAAACTGCCTTATTTCAGAATGAACCTTGTATGCTATTTGGAATCTCATTGTTAATTTTGATTGTTTATTTTTATTGGTATAATTTTAATAGTACTATAAGCCCCCAATATATTTTATATACCAATTCCTCAGTTACAATATTGTTTTCTATATTTTTCCCAAGACTTTTGTTTATATTTCCTCTGAGCAAACAAATGATTTCTTCCATCAATGTAGGAGTTAAAAAGTAAATTTATGATTTAACACAAGATACCTTGAATGTTTCTCTTTTGGTAAATGAGCTTTGCAAAATTTGTCCTTATTCTACCAGTTGCAGAGATCAATGCATTACTGAATGTAATGTCTATGTATTTGAACAGCTTAAATCAATGACACCAATGAAGATTTTAAAGCAAAGTACACAGTGAGTTTTCAGTTTCAAAATGCAAGGTTGAGTAAATGCTGTGCTTCAGGTAAATATAATTTCATTTTATTTTATTTTAGGGAGTGGTTTCCAGGTAGGGTCTCGCTCTAGCCCAAGCTGATCTGGAAATCACTATATAGTCAAATTCACATTGATCCTCCTACCTATACCTCCCAATGCTGAGATTAAAGGTGTGCATCACCACTCCTAGTAGTTGTAATTTTAAAACATGCGTTTTTAATGTATAAATGTGATGTCTTTATCATACCTGTGAATATTTTATCCACATACAGTTAGCTGAATAGTCAATGGTCAGTAACTGAGCTAGTTTTCATATAATTAATTACATTTTAGAAATACATATGTATGCATATATATATATATATATATATATATATATATATCAGAAACACTTGTCAATACTTTCATAATTACAACATGGGCAGATAAAAATCTATAAAGACAGAAAAATAAACTGTGTTTTAACTGACCACATAATTTTATTTTAATTATATGTATGCCTTTCTGTTTTTTTTTTTTTTTTCTTTCTCTGAAATTTTACTGGTATCTGCAAACTGCTGTAATGTAACAAGCAATGGTAAAGTGAAGAAATCCACTGAGTAAAATCTATCAGGAACCAGTTCATTAAACAGAAATGCTTTGAGTTGCTGGCACTGGAAAATATCTAATGGCTGAACATAGAGTTAAATGGGCCCAAGCAGGAAGAGAAATATTTTCAGGAAATTATTTTCCACACAAATTGGGGCAAAATTGTCCTTCTTCTGCCTAAAGGGCAGAGGGAATGCTGAGAAAACAAGAAATAATGCAGCCTACGATGAAGAGACAAATTGATTAAGGTGACAAGACAGTTTTATAATTCTGTTAAAATTGGCCTCCTTCACTTGAAAGAAAATACTGAAGGAAAACCAGGACTTCTAGAAAGCTACCTAATAGAGACTTCCTACATAAGAGGTTAGCAATTGCATAGACTAAAATTGTTCTGCCTTTAGTGAGGAGTCCTAATAACAAGAACTTTAAGACTCAGAGCAACTTGCCACCGGAGATATTGAAGGACAATTCAAATGGCAGAAAAGAGATAATGCAAGTTTAACTCTGCTATTGTACCAGGATAGTTCTGTCATTGCTGTATATTAGTATCACTTAAGAAAATTTCAAAAAATAGCAGTGACTGAGCCCTACCCAATGGAAATTGAATAATATTTCCCTGGTGATTCAAATAGACCAGTAACCTTGGTGCACATTTAAAAGTTACAACTGATTATAAAACATTTTAACCAGACATGGGTAGTAATAGGCCTGAACTCACTAGAGCCATCACTAGGATATATCAAATTGGTAAGTCCACTGAAAGAGTGAACCAGAAACACACATGTAAAATAACAAAATAAGGTTTATTAATCCTTCTCAATGATACCATACTCAATGGATATCATTGTGGGTCTTTAACCTGAGGGAGCTAACCAAGGACATTCTGATATGCTTGGGTATTGTTGGATCATCTGAGCATAAGCTTAAAGAGTGAGGTTATATTGTGGAGCAAATGATCTCTGGAGGCAAGAAATCATGAATGTCCTCAATCAATTTTATCTAGAATACAGAAAAATAAGAATAATATGAGCTTATCTTAAAAATGTGTAGGGAAGAGTGAGTATAGTATAAAAAAGATACTAGATTATTTTTTAAAGTAAAAGTATAGTGCATGTATTTTCTATGCTTTTCTAGAGATCAAATTAATCTCATTTTTAAAATATTACCAAACACTTTTGATATGCCATGAAATTTTAAGTCCATCTTTAAGCTCTAAGTTTGCAGTAGCTTATGCATTTATTAATTTAAAAAGTTATCAGATTTATGAATATATAGTTAGTTAACATGTACTCAATTGTCCTCAAGAAGTCTTGCTGCATTTTTATAAAATGTCTATGTGAAATACTTTTCAGGCTATAAATGCACACAGTCTGTAATAAACAGAGTATATAACATGGAGCCCTAACATGAAAACTAGGTCTCTTGTGTGTATGACATGAAGCATGACCTGTGTCATCTGATTATGAGTTTGTTTTATTTTCAGAGGACAACATAATTATAACATAACATAATTACCATTTATGTTTTTGTAGCAAATTTTAATATATACATTGTGTGTGTACGTGTATGTGTGTGTGTAGCTTATATTTTTTTGCAAATCATATATTTTTTTGTCACTGACAATCATCTGGTTACAGAGTGGAATTTCTAATGGGTGATCCAAGGGCAGAATAAAAATATGAATGTTTAAAATGATTTCAGGCCTGGAGAGATGGCTTAGCAGTTAAGGCGTTTGCCTTCAAAGCCAAAAGACCCCAGTTCAATTCCTCAGGACCCAGGTAAGCCGGATGCGTAAAGGGGCACATGTACCTGGAGTTCATTTCCAGTGGCTGGAAGCCCTGGTGTGCCCATTTTCTCTCTTTCTCTGCCTCTGTCTTTCTCTCTCTCTCCCTCTCTCTCTCTTAAACAAGTAAATAAAAATTTTAAAAAGGTGAATCCAGAATGAACCTTGTAGAAAAAAAGAGGTAAAAAGACTGAAGGAGTAGTAAGTTCACTGGTGGAATCAACTAATATCTATCATATGGATGAGAACTGTAAAGTGTATCATTACACATGGGTTTGCAGTATACACTTTCTATGAGGTTTAAAATATTCAACCCCAAACAGCAACATACAAAATAATATAAAAAATGTAGATGATAACAGGAGACAAATAGTTTACCGAGTCTTAAGGAAAATCCACTGAAGCACACACAAAGTAAAGAACCAAAATAGAATGAAGCGGTCATTCATAACAGACATAAGGCAAGGTGGGAAATATTTCTACATTAGGGAAAATACAAGTCACTTGGGAAGTATCATTTTGCAGCTACATATGTCAAGGTACATAGTCACAGGTTCTTATCAGTTCTGAGAAAAAAGTTCAGATTTAACAAAATTATAAATGGGGACCTTTTCACTTTTAATTCAAGGAATGTTGAAGTCACATTAGCATTTACTGTGTATCTCCAGTTAGCTACAGTGAATTTCAGAGAAGTAAAATAGAAGATTAACTCTAAATCAAGAAGTAACTCTGATAATCCATATAAAGAATGAATTGATGGAGGGGCTTAACTGTATGGGAGTAACAAGAGGAATGTAGGAGATTGGATAAATGGGAGGGAAGTTAATGAAGGGAGGTCACAGTGGGCTGCCTACCATTATGGTGGGAGAGAATGAACTTTCTCTTTTTCCTCTGATTTGCATGAAAGGGGTGGAAATGTTAATGACAAGATTGAAATGTGATGCCTACTCAGTTGAGTGTATTAAATCAGTTCTCCTTACAGAGAGAGAAAGGTAAAGAGGAGATTGTGCAGTATATGACATGGCAGTTCAGGAGTGATCGCCAGTTGTAAAGCGAAAATAAGAGGATTCCGAGGATGGCAACAGTCACCAGCATTAAAAGATCAGGTAAACTATGAGGAAGAAACACACAGGAAGCTGAACAAATGCTTGATGCTGCCTGGTGTGAACTGATAACAAAGGTCAGCAGCAGATGGGGCTCCATGAGGTGACAGGAACAGCTAGGCGATCTTCCCATGTAGACAGTAAAAGACCATTTTATATATTTTCCAGGACATTTTAGTGGAATATAGAAGCAAAAACCAGATTGTAGTGGGTGGAAGCAGCAAATATGATGTGAGGAACACAAGACAGGAAATATGCTCTCTTGTTAAAATATAATCACAGTCACACTCAAACTTAATTTCTTGAGAAGAAAAGGTGACATAGTGATGGATAGTCTGTCTTTTTGTTTTCAATGCAACAAATTTTTTGCTACTTTTATTCCTACATGATTGGCTAAATGGTAAATGGAAGGTACTATGTAAATTTGCCTTCATTCAATATCTGATAATATTGTGGGACATTATTCTGTTTATGAATGCATATGTGATTATTAAATATTAGTAATATATAGCTATATGGGTATTTACAAACTTAGGATATTTCATATGTTATTATTAATAAAATTTGGTATGTCTTTTTACACATACCATTGAGGATACAGATAGGAATGTTTACTGGCTGGATAACATGTGCTGTTCCTTCCGAGAAGCTACGAAGCCTTTAGTGTTACCTCTTCCATTTTTAACATGATCTTCCTCAATATATATGAAATGTAACTTTATAGTTTAAAAATATAAATATATATAAATTGCCAAGTTACATAATTTCTCATCCTGAGCCTAGAGAATCATTTAGCTCCCTACCAACAGTCTCTCAAGGCATAAGATAAATAGGTTGTATCAATACACGTATAATGTGAGACTGTGAAAACTGTAGTATTTTTAAATTTTATTGTGCCTGACGTACTTCAGAATACCAGTGGGCCCTGAGGAGTGTCATTGAAAGGCAAGCTAGTGAACTGTTACTGGATGCTGTCCCATGTTTTCGCATGCCTATGTCATCTAGATCGTCACTCAGACATACAGATTTCTTGACAATTCATCACTGTGACTTTTGAAAATGAGATAGTCACTCCAGTGGCTCACTAATACTGTTAGAAAATGCAGAGTGGATACAAACCTGAGTTAGGAGATTACAATTTATCTTAACAAAGTGTGCCAGAATTTGCCTGGAATTACACGTTTGATAATGAAGTCAGTTGTGGATAGGATCTGAGCTGAGTAGACTTCACCTCACAGCATAATTTTTTTAGGTGAGATATAGGAGCATCAACAGCCTCTCTTTCAAGAGAAGCCACAGCTGGTCTAGTTGTTGGGAAGGCACAAGTCCTTCACACACCTCTCATAGCTCACAGACTTCTAGTTCAAATATCAAAGGTCCTTCTCAAGGATCACAAATTTGCACTCAGTTTGAATGCAAGGTACAAAAAACAAGAAACACTCTATCTTGTTAAAATATAATCATGTACCAGCTGGGCTTGGTGGCACACGCCTTTGATTCCAGGAGAGATAGGAGGATCGCCATGAGTTCAAGGCTGCCCTGAGACTACAGAGTGAATTCCAGGTCAGCCTGGGCTAGAGCAAGACCCTACTTCGAAAACCATAAATAAATAAATAAATAAATAAATAAATAAATAAAAAATCACATGCCCATAATCATTTCAAATTGTGTCTAGCACTTACCTTTAAATACTTTTCAAAGGAATTCAGTTTATATTAGTGCTGCAGTTTCTCATTCTTCCTTTCATTGCCACACTTTTATCTTTTGTACAACACTTTGTTGAGTATGAAGTCAGTGATGACAGCCAGCACTGTCATTCCCTCACTTTGCACAGTGCGAATCTTTCCACTAGACTCCTAATGCTGACACTTCAGTGTAGGAAACATAAGCGCTTGCTGACAGTCAGTAAGCTCAAGATATTTTTGGATGGTACTTTCTTTTCAAATATTTGTATAAATATTTGGTAAAAGATAATATTTATTTCAATGGTTAAATTAAAATGTCGGCTTCTTGACATTTATTTTATTTCCTGTACAGTTTCTTTAGTTTGTTTATTTTTATTTATTTATTTGAGAGTGACAGAAAGAGAGAGAATAAGACAGAGAGAGCGAGAGAATGGGCATGCTAGTGCCTCCAGCTACTGCAAACAAACTCCAGATGTATGTGCCACCGTGTACATCCAGGTTCTGTGGGTCCTAGGGAATTGATCCTCGAACCTGGGTCCCTAGGCTTCGTAGGCAAGTGCTAAACCGCTAAGCCATCTCTCCAGACCCTCAGTATGTTATTTTTATTTTCAATAACATGTTTACCATACACTTACTTTTAAACACATTCATGTATATTATTTTAAATATCTTTCAAAGGAATGGAATGCATGTTTTTTGAAGTTCACACAACTCAACACTTTTGGATTTATTATTACTATTATTATTATTATTAGCAACATATTTTGTGTGGATACATCATGTGTTGGTATCCTATTTTCCCTCAGCCATGTCCCCATTCTACTGGGGACCCTCCTTAGTGGGATTGCAGATATTCCCTATCGATTTGTGGTTTGTGTATGGTGGGGGCAGCTGCCAGCTGTCTTGTGGGGGAGGGAATGCCTCTGGGCATGATGTCTCAACCTATGTCTCTTATAATAACTTTTTAATGTTTTTCTCTTTCATGTTCTGGGCATTAAATTCAATGCCTCATCAAGTATGCTAAGTAATCATGTCATCATTAAGCTAATTACCAAGCCCAATTTATTTATTATTTATTTATTATTTCAGGACAGCGTTTTACTATGTAACCTCAGTTGGCCTAGAACTCATGACCTCAGCCTCTTGAGAACAGAGACTAAAGATGTGTGCTGCCACTGGAGGCCTTGCTTATTTATTTCATCTTTTGATTTCAATGCTATTATTTTCAGTATGAATGTTGACTCTGTGCCATTAAGTGTTTTTGGTTTTATAGGCTCACAGTTAAGAGACCTTGGTCTATGGGGATGTCTGTACAGTACCAGGTTTTATTAAAACTATGGGGATATTTTTCTTATTTTTATGTAGAAACTTTGTATGTACACATCATATGCTGTTACCATCATCTCCCTCCTCCCTGCCCCCATTCCACTGAGGGTCCTGTTGGTGGGATTGCTGGTATTTACTATGGAGCTGTGGGTTATGAGTTGTAAGGATAGCAGTCTGTTATTGTGGAGGGTGGCAATGTCTCTGAATATTCTCTCCCACCATATGGCTCTTAAAATCTTTCTGCCCTCTCTTCCACAAACTTCCCTGAGCCTTGGTGAGTATGTTTTAATTCTGCTTTAGAGTTGGGTTCTCAGCAGTTTCTGGTTTTCTGCTTTGGTGGATTTTGAGTATCCTCAGTGTATGTCTCCATCACCCTAGCCCAGGTTGTGAGGCTCATCATCAGAGTGGCACATTTGTTCATCTGGCCATTTCCTCTGTGGTTTCACCTGGGCCCTGGTACTGAATGCATTTTTTTTTTTTTTTTTTACATAGAGATGGCCATGAGTTTATAAGGGCCAAGGTTAAAATGTGGCAGTTTGAATCAGATGTTTCCTCATAAAATTATCCTTTGAATTCTTGGAACCAAGCAGTCAGTGAAATGGAACATTGCTGGAGGAGGTGTGTTTTGGAGAGGTGGGCTTCTGGATGTTACAGCCAGCTTTCCTCTTGCCAGAGAGTACGACTCACTCTGCTGTTGCTACTTCCATCTGCTATAGCCCCATTCTCATGCCATGCTCTTCCTTCTACCATGAAGCTTCCCCTTAATCCTACAAATGACAACATAACCTTTTATGCCATCATCTGCTTTTGATCAGCTGTTTTGTCCCATCAACCATAAGGCAACCTCAACACCTATTTATTTAATCTTCTCATGTAAAGGAATCTACACAACATTACCTATGTTTATACAGACACAAGTGAGCAGAGGGCATTGGTTAAGTTTCTCGTTTCTTGCCAGCAATACTTGCTGCCTCCTTACCACAGTTCCTACTGTATGATCCACTTCCTGGACAAATCCCTAGACTAATCCTGAGCTTATTTATTGTTTGTTGAGTCATGTCTGCTTTATTTAGAGATCTATGTTATTGGTTTTGTTGATAGTTCACACAAGAACTGATGCCTCAGAAAGGTGTGGAATTCACTGTGTAGTCCAGGCTGGCCCTTCAACCCTGATCCTCTCACCTTCAGCTATGGTAACCTGAGATTACATGTGTGGCCACCACACTAGTGTTCAAACTTTGAATTATGTTTAGACTCTTTACGTGAAATGATCTTACCTTTGTAGTTTTTACTCTAAAGTGGAAAAAAAATTCCATAGTATCTTAATTTGTGTGTGTGTGTGTGTGTTTTGAAAAAAAAAAAAAAACTTTCCAAATAAACTATACACTTCCATATTACCCAAACTTTTGTGGCTCTATTGCTTGTGATTACTGTGTCCTTTATTGTCATGGACAACTTGAGAGGTCCCTTTTCTAGCATAGAGATGAAGTATGAACTTAAGTTACTGTATTTTCTTTCACCCTGACTTTCAATGAGTAAGAGATATCTGGAATGTATCCTGTGTGATTAATCTCTCAAATGTCACAAAATATATCTGTGTCTGGAACTTAATCTCAACATCTCTTAAAATGATTGTATATATATATATATATATATATATATATATATATACATCCACGACTTAATTCCTTTCAATAGCATAATTATAGCCTTTTTATAACTTCATTAAAACAATACAAATTTAGATGTACTGAGTGTTATGTATATCAAGTTAATTTAAATATAGTCTTTGCTATGTTTTATGAAACCACAACCCCATAGAGAATACCTGCAACTCCACTGAGGAGTGTCTCCAATAGAATGGGGACAGGCACCAACTCATGATGTATCCATATGAAATGTGTTGTTACTACTAAGACTAATACAAATAAAATAAAATAATGAAATAAATCCTGACTTACAAATATGAAATGTTATGGAAGGAAAAGTGTGTGTTATTTTTTTAGCAGTGTAATTTAGCAAATAGGAAATTATTTTAAACATTAACTTATTCATTGGGTGTCTGCTTCATTAGGACAAAAACAATAGTTCCACAGGAGTTATAAAAACATTTATAATATTATTATAGAATTGCATTTTTAAGACCAAGCATAGCATCGACATATGAAAACTACAATCTTATAATCAGAGGTACAGAGTTCTGGAATCTTTAATTAGTTCTAACTAAAAACTCATGTAATTCACTTCCCAAAAGCTATTAAATGTCATAATGACATGATAATAATAAAATAATATTTTATATATGTATACATACGCTTATATATGTATGTGTATTTATACATATATGTGTGTGTGTGTTAGAAAAAGTTCGAATCTTTTATCCCTCCACCCTTGCTCCCATTACCCAGAGAGCCCTCCGTAGTGGGGTTATGGTATTCATTGTGGGGTTATAACTGCCTCAGTCAGTTCCTGTGGGGTAGTAAGGTGGGGGAGGGTGACCCTGCCTCACCATATAACTACCAACTCTGTGGCTCTTACCAACCAAGAGTGAGAGCAGCTTGGGTTAAATGGGGTATGCAAAGTTATTTGAGAGAATCTTTGCGTGTGCAAGCCCACTCTTTTTCTCAAGAAAGCAGCGGGTGCTTCTCTGTGAAGTATGAGATTCCCAAGTATGGAATTCTGACTTGGTTTTCAGGACCAGGTATGAGTTCTCTCTCGCTGAGTGGGCCTCACGTCCAGAGAACAGTTGGTTATCTGCAGAGATTGTGTGACACTGTTGCACAAGTGCACACTTCTTGTACAGTTCAGCTGAATTTTGGGGGCCTGATTTTGATAAACATGTGAGAAATATTCCTTAGAACAAAAACAGCTTGAACAAATGCTGGAGAAACTGAATATGTACATATAGAGGAATGGATCTACATCTCCGTCTCTTTCTCTGAACAAAAATCAATCCCAAATATATCAAAGATCTTACTGAGTACCTCCAAGTTTGAAGCTGCTGGAAGATAACATAGAGCATTTTTTTAAAGATATAACACAAGCAAGTACTTTCTGTAAAGGACTCTAATCTCATGAAAACTCATCCCAAGAACTGACAAATGGAACGAAATGGAACTAAATATTTTATGCATCCTAAAGAGAACAATTCACAGACAGACACAAGATTGGTGAAAATCATTGTCAATATTCTTATTAGTTAATTTGTCACTGTTGTGATCAAATCCCTGACCAGAGCAGTTCAGCCCAGGAAAGGGTTCATTCTGGCTTAAAGCTCCAGAGCTTCTCATGTCAGGGAAGGATTGGCCGGCCAGAGCTGAAAGCCAGCAATTACACTGAAACAAAAGCTGGAAGCAGCATTTGAAAAAGAAATGGAGCTGGATTAAAATATATATGTATTCCAAGGCCTGGAGAGATGGTTTAGCGCTTAAGCGCTTGCCTGTGAAGCCAAAGGACCCCAGTTCGAGGCTCCATTCCCCAGGACGCACTTTATCCAGATGCACAAGGAGCCTCACGTGTCTGGAGTTCATTTGTAGTGGCTGGAGGCCCTGGCACGCCCATTCTCTCCCTCCCTCATCTCTCTCTCTCTCTCTCTCTCTCTCTCTGTATCTGCCTCTTTCTCTCTCTGTCTGTCGTTCTTAAATATATAAATAAAAGTAACAAAAAAATTAAAAATAAATATTCCTAGCTGGCCCTCAGAGATCCACTTCTCCAGCAATATCCGAACCCCTAAACATTCCACTACATTTCCAAACAGTGCCGCTAACAGTAATT
This sequence comes from Dipus sagitta, assembly GCA_036346955.1. NCBI lineage: Eukaryota > Metazoa > Chordata > Mammalia > Rodentia > Dipodidae > Dipus > Dipus sagitta. Next base: position 113,394,979 of record CM070779.1, on the reverse strand, counting down.
AAATATCAAATACAGGAGTCTATTCAAACCACCACCACATCAGATAGGAATGAATATAAAGCTTATTAAAACAGCTCAATAAATAATAATACAAATTATCAAATCAATAAATGATTAAGGGGTTGGGAGGTTGTTCAGTGGTTTAAAGAGTTTGCTTACAAAACATGCTTTCCTGGGATTGAATTTCCCAGTAACCACAATAAGCCAGATATACAAAGTGGCAAATGCAACTGGAGTTAATTTGCACTGCAAGAGGCCTTGACACACCCATGTTCAATCCCTCTCATAAATAAAAAATATATTCAAAAATAAATGATCAAATCAAATGAACAAACATTTGTAAAATAATTAAGTACAAATTAAAATTTAGGAAAAATATATTCAATATCTACTGCAATTTTGAAAACACAAATGAGAACTCCATAGAGGTTTTATCTCATCCAGGGAGGAATGGTTACAATTTAAGAGCACAAAATAAAAAGGATTCTGGCAAGGATGTGGAGAGGAAAATTCACCCTTATTCACTGAATTTAGGAATGTAATGTAGCTCAGTCACTATGGAAATCTATATGAAGTTTCCTCAGAAATAGAACTCTCCAGCAATAGCACTTCTGGGAGTAAGCCCACAAGAATCTATGTAACTATTCTATATTGCTACACTATTGCCAATATTCACATTTAAGAATCAGTCTATATGTCCAACTAAAGACTAATACACTTGAAAAATGTGGTATATATAAACAATGAAGTTTCATTCACCCACAGAAGAGAAATAGGTACTTTGAAGAAATATGGATTATGGATGGAAGATGAGATCATCGTATTAGTTAAGACTGACTGTCATGAAGGATAAATGCTACTTTTTTTTTTTCTTGTGATTGGAGCATAGATTTCAAATACTCATCTATGATCTTGAGCATATACATGTGTATGTACAGACCTACATTTCGTACACATGTATATGAAATGAAAGTAGAAACGGGACAACATGAAATGAGGAAAGGGACTTTGGTGAGGGCTAAGGAGAAAGATCCTCTTAGGAAGTAAACATAGTCAAAAACACATGCCATATTTTAAAAGGTGATTATAAATTCCATTACATTGTACAATAAAAATTTTTGCATTTATATCAGATAATGACTGAAAAATAAAAAAAATATGCTAACATTCATAGTTTAAACTGGACTTTAATGCATACTTTAGCAGTCGTTTAGGCTAGCTGTAGAGAAACACAACAGTGTAGGCACCACACTAACTTCATTCTCTATGGGTAGATTATTTTTTATTGTACCACACCCTAACTCATATATTCACTTTGACAACTGTTTTATGATGGAAGAGTGCAAAGATTCATGACACTAGGGTTTCTAGGGTTAAAAATAGACATTGAGAATATTTCTTTCACTGGATAACTCATAAGTTTGCCTCTGATTTTCAACTATAGGTACTATTAAATCCTTAACTATAGTGTTTTATAATTCTAGAGTGTAGCATTAATTTTCAATCTTTGTGTTGTTTTAACAAAAAGGGCTACTGCTTCAAAACTGATACACAAAATAGTATTTTTCAAAGTAATACTATAACGTTAAGATTCATAGACTTCCAGAATCTAATGCATTTAAAATCTCTGTCCATTTGAATATTTTGCTCACTTCACATTCTGTTTAACTGTTAGTCCTAAGGAGCAATGGGGAGAGATTGTATAATTTCCCATTTCTCTCCTAAATTTAATAATTCTTACAGAGTTTTACTCATTAATGTACACATAAAGTTCAAAACACTCTAATATTCTGTGGAATATTTACTCATGGATATTATATGATTCATCTTGAAACATTGGTCTTTTCTACCCCGTAAGCCTTTTCATATCTACTGGATCTTTCATAGCAAGGCCATTCAGAGATGTGCACCTTTCTATTTTTTACTTTATTATTATTTGAGAGAGATAGAAATAGGCAGGGAGAGAAAGAGAGAGAGAGAGAGAGAGAGAGAATGGGCAATCCAGGGCTTTCAGCTATTGCAGAGGAAGTCCAGATGTATGTGCCCCCTTATGCATTTAACTTACATGGGTCCTGGGGAATTGAACCTGGGTTATTTTGCTTTCTTGTAGGCAAGCACCTTAACCACTAAGCCTTTCTTTTTTTATACTCCTTGCTGAAAAATCTCTATAGGCTGCATTGATATATTGACACTCTATAATTCTTTGTTTTGACTTTTCTGAATCCTTTGTGTCCTTCTGCTTAGGAATAAAAGCAAAAATCTCATCACAGGTCACACATGTACATTTTCACTGCTATTCTGTCTTCTCTAACTGAGAAAAGCCATAACAAAAGTCATTACTTTATAAAATAATATGTGCTAAAAAAGAAGAAGAAAATATGAACACAAAACTAGGAAAAAAACAGAGTTCTAAAAATTTTTGAAATATGAGTTTGCTGTATTATTCTGTCTTAAATATTAGCTTTTTATATTAATATCATTTTTCTGGCATTGTATTATTTAGGACAGGCTAAGCTACAGTAAGACAATGATTACTATTTGAGTAATGTGATATAGTAAATGGTGTTATTGTAATGATGTATCTACTACATCTATGTCCAACAGTTATTTAAAACATCAGAATAGAATAATATTTTTCCATTATTTTGATATCTACTCAGAGACATGAGTTCTTTTCAAGTTTTTTCTCTTGACCAAGAAATTGAATACAGAGCCTAAAAACAATGTTTCGGAAACTATTATCTTACTCAGCTAAGATGAGAAACACATAACTATTCTGACTTATTCTTAGTCAGTCATAGCTGTGTAGTTAAATGGGAAATTTCTGATGTCCTTTTTAATATATAGTAGCCTTTTTAATATAGGAAATATAATTTCAACATTATTTCTTTCCAATTTTAGCATAAAACTTAACAAACACCAAATTTTAAACCACATGTTAGCCGGGGCATGGTGGCGCACACCTTTAATCCCAGCACTCGGGAGGCAGAGGTAGGAGGGTCACCATGAGTTCAAGGTCACCCTGAGACTACATAGCGAATTCCAGGTCAGCCTGGACTACAGTGAAACCCTACCTCAAAAAACAAAAAGGAAAAAAAAAAAAAAAACACATGTTAAAATATATCACACTGCAAGGAAAAAGAAATTCTATGACATGAAAAATTCTATGACAGACTAATTTAAGAGATATTATCCAGTTGCATTAAACAAATGAGCACATTTTTCCTCCAAAGTGTTCCACACATAACCTCAAAAGACTTGTGATTTTATCATTTCTAGTATAATTATGCTAATGCACAAATACCATAAAATATATATCTATAGTGTTATTCATGGACTTTTACAATATCACCAATGTCCCTCTCCAGACGTTTTGTCTAGAAACCTAAAACTCGGCAACAATTCAAGAGAAATGACCAGGAAATCCCCATTCTACTTTTCACCTCTAGATTTTCACTATTGTCAGTGCTTCATTTAAGTGGATTCACACAATATTTATACTTTGTGAATGTGCATTTCATTTAACTTATTATTATTCAATTTTTATTTATTCATCTTTTTGAGAACAATAGACAAAAAGAAAGGAGAGAGAGAGAGAGAGAGAGAGAGAGAATGGGCACACCAGAGCCTCCAGCCACTGCAAACGAGCTCCAGATATCCAGATACATGCACCACCTTGTGCAACTGGCTTATGTGAGTACCGGGGAATCAAGCCTCAAACCAGGGTCCTTAAGCTTCACAGGCAAGCACTTAACCACTAAGCCATCTCTCCAGCCTGATATTTTATTTTTATTTATTTGTTTAAGAGAAAGAAACATATGCAACACTTTGTGCATCTGGCTTATGAGGTCCTTTGGCTTTGCAGGGAAGTACCTTAAACACTAAGCCAACTCTCCAACCCTCACTTATTATTCTTGCTATGTGTCTTTACTGTAAAATTGGATAGAAATCCTCTTCCCTTCTAAACTTGAACAATAGTATCTTTGTGTTCATATGACACACTGCTATTGGCTCATCTAATGAAAAGAGGGATTAGGTCCATAATTTAGGTATTAAGCTTCCAATTATTCAAATACTCATTTGCACTTATCTTCTGGTGATTTTCCATGGAATCCTACCACATATATAAATATGAAATAGTGTCATATTAGACTGATTTACTACAGTTCCCTGGATCTTGGTGATATGAGTATTGATGATTAGTTTATCTGTCTTAAAGGAATTTCTATTTTAGCTTTTTGGTCATTTTTGAATTAGAAGTTTTGTTGTTTTATTAGATTTTAAAATTTTAAGATTATTTTTGTAGATATTCATTTATTTTCAGATATATGTCATAAAATTATTTCTCTCATTATATGTGTTGAACCTTTCTTTGTTAGTTGAGATTGCAATGGAATTAAAAGGCCTATTCGCATAATTTCTATTTCGTTGCCTGGAACTTTAATATCTCTGTAAAATAAGTGTAAAATTTGTCTTATAACTCTCTTATCTACATTTTCTCTAAGGATTTTTACAGTCTTAGGCCATCCATTTTGAGTGAAATTTAATGCACAGTGTTAAGATAAGTGTCCACCATCTGATATTCCCTAATAACACATGTTTAAAAGATTATTCTTTAAGCCTTAGAATAAACTTGATAGAATAATCAAAGACTATTTGACATATATATGTCATGTAATGGTTTATTTTTGAGCTCTCTAGTCTGATTTCTTGGTCTATTTGTTTTTATTTATGTCATCAAACAATGCTTTGATTTTTACAATTTTATATTAAGTAATAAAATACTAAATGTGCTTCTATACCATTGTTATTACCTTTTAACATTTTTTGCTATGCAAGGCTATTGAGATTATATTTTTACAAAAATACAGCATTAGAATTTTGATTGTATTGCATTAAGTCTGTAGAAGAACATATAACTTCTTTTGTTTCTTTCAGTTGTTTTTAATGGCTATGAATATAGGATGAATGTGTGGACCTAAATTACTTTTAAATAAGTGATATAAAAAAGAAAAATCAAAGTTATAAATTTGAAAACAAAAATACAAAATTAAAGTTATAAATATTTCATCACATTTTTTGAGGTATGGTCTCACTGTAGCCCAGGCTCACCTGGAATTCACTATGTAGTCACAGAGTGACGTCTAATTCATGGCATTCCTCCTACTTCTACCACCTGTATGCACCAACATGCCAGGCTTTTATTACATATTTTTTAAGAAAACCAAAATATACGTACGTGATTCTAAGTAGAGGATATAAAACTGCTTTCTGAGTGATATGTGGTTTTACATATGCTAGATAAGCTTAACAATATCCATTTTAATTTGTATGTAGAAATACATATTATAGTTCTAGCAGTCACAAGTCTATCACAATGTGATGAAAGCTATTTAGTTGGAAAGAACATGAGAAGCCAAAGAGATTTGACTCAGCAAACTGGCTACTTGGCTGAAAAGTCCTGATTCACATCCTTTCATTAGTTCCCCCTATCAAGTAAACTGAAGTTTAAATTACCATCTTCAAAGTTCAATTTATTTTCTTAGTCAAGCAGTTAACCACTTTTATAGAAGCCAGATTCTAAGAAGGAAAAGTGCTGATAATAGCACCAATATGATAGGACAAGGATAAAAAGAAGTGTAAATCTCAGTTTAAAACGCTAGTAAAGATTATTCAAAGATGAGTAATTATCACTTAATAAACTTTTACATTTTATACATCAATTAAATTTTCATCATAATTTTCCATTTCTTTTAGATATCTAATAACCCAGATTCACAAATCTATACTCTTATAATTATAAATTTAAAGGAATATTCTTGGCCTGTAGGGAGGTGATATAATTATTTAAAAACATATAGGAAAATAGATGAATAAATTTATGACCATGATATGTATTTATTGATACTTGTATACAATATAGTTTAAATCTAAATGATTAATGCAGAATCTCAGAGCTATACCAAGGCTATATCACTCAAATACTCATCCCAAGTAACAATCCTCCTTCGCAATGCATCTCTAAGTCAGCTAATTTTGTATTTAATTGCCTCTACGAAAAGACAACACTACATCATGACATGTCCCTCTAATGATTCTAACTTTAAACCATTTTTATTAGATAGGACTGTCTAATTTTCTTATAGCAGGTTCACTCAGTGTGGGGAGGGGTGTCCTTGGACTGAACTTCTGTAGGGGAGTGGAAGAAGGATTACACAGAGGAGAGAATTAAACTGGAATGTGATTGCACAAGGCTTCAGGCAGTATGATGGAGAGCTTGGAGCTGAAGGATTTCAAAGGAGAGCTGGCTTTTTACACTGTGGCATGAAGCAGAGCTAGATGTTAGGGAGCGTCTGGGGAGGTATTATGACTTCTAGAGAAGTATGCCTTGCAAAACAAGTTAGCTGTCAGCTGACAACTTTCAGCTTATCCAGCAAGTAAGAGAGTGAATTTCATGTTACATCTGATCATTTTTTTCTCAAACCACAACTTGACCTACTGAATCCGCTCTCTTTTAAAAGTAGAATTTTCAAATAGTCTCCGTAATAATTCCACTTGATCTCATTTCCTAGAAAAACTTACAAAAAGTTTATTAAGAGGAATGGCATTTTCCACCTCCTTACATCGACTACCACAGAGCCAGAGGTGTCAACTGAAAAAAAAAATATTGGAGACTTCTTCTCAACTGAAGCTAGTACTATTGTACAGGTATGTTCCATTTCTATGATCCATGTCCCCGGATATTATGTCCTTGTCAGATATCAGAAAATAGTCTATGATTCGTGAGGTTTACAGCAGGGGTATCTATCAGTAGTTGTCCTGAAGGTCCATCTATCTCCCTCTTTATAGTCCCAAATATTCACAGCAACCATATTTGTTTGACCTTTTATTCCACTGTTTGCCCAGGTATTAATCTTACTCAGTATAAGAAATTACATTTCTTAAACTTTCACAAGCCATAAAAAAGTGTGGACAAAGAAATCCTTTTGTTCTATAACTGCTTAAACCTATGCCCTAAAAGATGAAATCTTTCTTATAGCCCACTATTCTTGTACCCTTCAGAATTCAGTTCCATATGCATCCTCAGAGCTCCTCTTGGTATGGAATGGACAGGTCCTGTAGTACTTTTAAAGTTATTTTTAGCGTTACATGACTCTGACCATGGGGCATCTGTATTTAAGCATAGAAATGTCACAGCATACAAACTGGGTTTGGCTGACACAGTATCTGAGACTATAGAAATGTGCTTTGGAGTAAATTCATCTACTAAAACTTCAGTAGCTAAGGAGATGGGACACAAATCTTGAGTTTAGGTAGTGCAACATATGTGTTTCCATTTTAATTGACAATATTCTTTACACTTGAAAATTATTTTTTCATAATACATTCTCTCTCTCTCCCTCTCTCTCTCTCTCTCTCTCACACACACACACACACACACACACACACACACACACACACGACACAAATTGTGGCCTAAAACTGGCTTTCCTATCTATATACTCCCCATTTTAAATCTAGTTTTGTTGCATTACGTCATGATATCTTATTTAATATAATGCCTATGTCTGGAACAATTATGAAGACATAATTGCATGTGGGGTTACATTTAATGCAGAGGAGAATTTGAATAAACTTGAACTTTCTACTACAAATTGGCCAACAGATCATTAGAAATGTTTCTCTTTCTTGCCTGCCTATCTCCCTTCCTTCCTTCCTTCCTTCCTTCTTTCTTTCCTTCCTTCCTTTCTTTCTTTCTTTCTTTCTTTCTTTCTTTCTTTCTTTCTTTCTTTCTTTCTTTCTTTCTTTCTTTTTTCATTCTTCCTTCCTTCCTTCCTTCCTCTCTCTGTCTTTCTTTCCTTCCTTCCTTCTTTCTTTCTTTTTTTTTTGTAAAGTAGTGTCACACTGTACCCCAGGCTGACATGAAACTCACTCTGTAGCCCCAGGCTGGCCTTGGACTCACTGTGATCCCCCTGTCTCTTCCTCCAGAGTTCAGGGATTAAAGGTATGTGCCACCATGCCCAGCTTAAAAGCATTTCTTATCACTTTTAATACATTAATTATTTCTTATTCCAAACTTAGAAAATGGGGCATTTGTATATAGTTCTTTTGTATATAGAAAATATCAAAGAAGAAAATTAAGGAATTCTGTATATAAATTTATTAGAATGTTAGAGCAACAGAGTACGCCTGGCTTCAAAGAGTTATTACAAGCCCTTCTTTTTCTTATTAAAGACATTTGCATGAACAGAAGTTATTGTTTTTAACAGTTCACAAGCTTCTGCTGTTTTTATAGTATCTGAAGACTGTATCATCTTTTAATGTCAATGCAATTGGTTGCCATAGAAATTATAATGATGTCACTCAGGCTTTAAGTGTAGAAATAAACAGTAAGAACAGATGGCAATATGAGAACGAAGGACAGAGTTTTAATATGAATTTTCTTGAAAACAAAGAAAAACAATTCGAATATCACATAGAAAAATTAAACAAAACAACCTTGTGCAACACTAAAAATTACAATGAATGTTTCCATAGTTATGCATTTAAGTTACTGGGCTAGAATTGTGAGCATAAGGGAATTAGCAAGAAATTCACAGAGCAAAGAATAAAACAGAATCTACAGGGGGTTAAAACAATCAATGTAATAATGTATAAATACAGAAATACTCGATAATCCAAATTGAGATAAAATCAAACAGAGAAAAGTTCAAATATATCCATTAAAAGTTGGGGCTCCAAGAGGAGACTTGATAATGCATATGGAATTGGATTCTGAAAGGTAGAAGAACACAAGGCAATAAGAAAGAATGCATCTATATAGGCTTACTATATTATATTAATTAGCCACAAATGTTTTAGGTCATATGCAAACAAGCTCAAACTCCATGACCAGAGATACAAAGTATGTATGTATATGTATATGTATATGTATATGTATATGTATATGTATATGTATATGTATGTGTCTTATATGACAGATGCTTTGTTATAAAATTGTTTTATTATTTGTATATAAAAGATTCAATGATATGTCTATGCTCCTTGCTGAAAAAAATCATCATCCTGTGATAATCTTCACAAATTACTTGACATATAATGTTTAAAGAATCTTGACCAATGCTAAAATCAAATAAGCCAAAAAAGATAATCTGAATGCTATCTTTAAGACTTCCTAATTTTTGATAAACTCTTCACATGAAGATACCTAAAATGCTATAATATCCAATGCTATCCTTCATACCTTGCATTATATACTTTTAAGTATTTAGATACCTTACTATTTCCTATCCAATTGTCTGTAATTGTTGGATATAAAAATAACTTGCACCTAACAACATAATTTATAATTTGAAAGTATTTGCAGTTTAAACAAATTAATCATGTATATACTTCAAATAAATAAAAAAAATAGCATACACCATAAAACACAACTGTAGATCCAAAAACTATCTTCTAAATGAAACTAAGAGGTTTTGGTTGAGTGACTGACTATAGTCTATGATAAACATTGATGAACATGAGGATAATTTGAAGAGGACAGGAAAATATGAAGTTATTAGGCAAAACTTGACGTCCAAGCTACTCAAAAGCCAACAACCTGACGTGATGCTCACACAAGTGCAATTGTGGCACACAGCCATGATGGGTAACCACCTGCTCTTAGATGGGATAACAGATCTGCTCAGTGTAAAGGAACACATATCTGGAATTGGGAAAGAAGTCAGAATAATATCAGACAATGATTTTGCTTTCCAATATCAAGCTCCTACTAATCTTGGGCTATAAGAGGATCTACACCCATTAAAGTTTCTCTAAAATAATGTTTATCCCATTTAACCTGTGCTAATTTTACTCTCTGTTGGAGAATATGCTTCATTTTTTCAGAAGGAAGCAGGACCTGAGGAGATAAATGACCCATTGCACTTCACCCCAGCCCCAGATGAAACCGCAAAGAAATTGGGAAAATGAGCAAGACTGCTACTTTCTCAGTGAACCTGATATCAGCACAAGGGTGAAGGAGATATACTGAAGACCCTCAACACCTACCAAGCCAGAGATCCAGAAGCTCCTAAGAGCCCATCACTAAAGTAGACTTAAAACACACCCAACATGGCTCAGGGAATTTTGTGGAAGAGAGCACAGAAGATTGTTAGAGCTACAGTCTGGAACATTATGTACAGAAACATTGCCTCTCCTCTATAACTGACTGCTGCCCTCACAATGCATGTCCCACAATCCCCATGGTGATGACATGCATGCCCAATGAGGAGGGCCCCTTTGGAAAAGTGGCAGGGATGAAGAAAAGGTTGGTAACAACATATGTTGTTTACATACTAAGTATGTCCATAACTAATAAAAATAAACTTAAGGGCTGGAGAGATGGCTTGGCGGTTAAACACTTGCTGGACCCGCGTTAGCCAGATGCACAAGGGGGCACAGGTCTGGAGTTCATTTGCAGTGGCTGGAAGCCCTGGCACTCTTCCTCTCTCTCTCACTCTCAAATAAATAAATAAAAATGAACAAAAATATTAAAAAATAAATTAAAATTTCTTATTCCATGCTTTCTCTTTTCAAACAAAATTCCTAAAATGAATACGTTTTATTAGCATTTGTCATGGAATTTTTCATTCTCTCTTCATTTCCTTTTTCTTTCTTTTTTTTTTGTATCTTATTTTTATTTAAGAGAGAGAGAGAGAGAGAGAGAGAATGGGCAGACCAGTGCCTTTAGCCACTGCAAAGAAACTCCAGACTCATGTGCCACCATGTACATCTGTCTTATGAGGATTCTGGGGAGTTGAACCTGGGTTCTTAGCCTTCATAGGCAAGTGCCTTAACCACTAAGCAATCTCTCCATGACTACTTTTCTTATAATAAACTGCCATACACAATATGCTTATTTAGGTTAATCAAGATTTTGAGAATCAATATATTATCGGATAGTGAATTTCTAGGACATTGTTTATTTTGTGTTTCCTTCCATGATAATTTTATGTCTTTGTTACATTACATTAATGCAGGAAGTGTTTTAAGGTACACTGGCCCATTCCTTGGATTTTGAAATATAGCTACCATACAATTTCACAACCATGTGAGAACAATAGTTAGATACTGAATATAATTTACTCTTTTTGTATCACATTATTCTGAACTTCCTAAATTTTAAAAATTTCTACTCTTCGATTATAAGAGGAATAATTCAGTTTTCCACCAACACTTTTGCTAATATTATTCAGATATTCTTCATATTTAGGTGTTAACTACTTCCTCTTTTCACAATAGTTCTTTTTTTACTTGAGATTTAAAATTTATCTTGCTTTTCAAAGTGTTCTCTAACTGCTACCAATTTCATAAATGTCATTGTCAGCAATAAATAAAATCATCCTTTCCCCACTCTCGGTGTTCACTTCTTCTGCAGTAACATAAATACCTGAATCACAGTGAGTTTCAGGACAGCATTCACAGTATGCTTTGTAAGGCTCCTGCTTTAGATGCACTCTTACAGACCCACACAGTTTTCCCTCTTAAATTGTTTGGTTTGTGCCAATATCCTCAAATATCACAAGGTTATGGACAACATTAGACTATAGCCGGATGGTTTCTCCTTGTTATCTCACACATATCTGCTCTTGCACATTAGCAATCAACTACCTTCTCTCTTTTTACACACCATTGCATTTCCTTGTATTATTCACTCCTTGTGTCTGTTGTCTAGCCTTTAATACCTGAAACATGGCAGCATTCAAGGCAGTCTTCTGCTCTGCAGGATTAGAAACCATTCTCATTCACTCACTGTTACTCATTGCATTTCCTTGTATTATTCACTCCTTGTGTCTGTTGTCTAGCCTTTAATACCTGAAACATGGCAGCATTCAAGGCAGTCTTCTGCTCTGCAGGATTAGAAACCATTCTCATTCACTCACTGTTACTCATTCTATTTGTCAGAATCCATTGCTATTCAAGGTTCTAAATATTTCTTCATGTCAGTGCTTATTTCAAACTCAGTGATTGATGTCTTCCTTTCTCAATATCTATATAACTTATATTTCTTAAAATTATCCTAATCACCTTTCAGTGGAAGTAGAAATATTTTAAATACTTAAAACATATTTTATGTGTAAGGGTTTATAAATTCTTTTACTATATCTTGTTTATTCAGGACTTCTTGTCCCTGTACATTTGGTTCTGTTTCCTTAGACTATTTTGATTCTTCCTGGACTATAACCCAAGTAATCCTTATTATTTCAAAGACTTGTTTAGGCACCTTTCATACAATAGTATCTCTTCATATACCTGCTATCCAACATAAATGTACTATTGCTTCAGTAATAAATTTATTATATTCTCATTGAGTTATCTACTTTCTGGGAGCTTCATGAAAGCAAGCATATGACTTCAATCTTTGTGTCCTAAATTGAAAGCCTGTAAACATGTGGAAAAATGAATCAAAGGTTGAAACCATACATGATGTACAATTCAGTTATGGATGCAATTATGATGTCAGCATGTTGATTTTACAGATAGTTTTTTGTAAAATGTCTGGCATGCATTTGAAAATACACTTAGATATTCCTTGCAGTTGAAGCACTGGGCACACCCACCACTATCATGCACTCCTCACTTGCCATCTGCTCTACTCTTATCACTTATGCAAGTTATTATTTTACCTTTCATTTAATCTTGAGGGTCTCTCTTTCCTAGTTCCTAGTGTTCATCTGTCTCCTCTAAGTTGTCCATTTCTGCACATTTATCCACATTGAATAAAAGCAAAGCATGAATTTAGACTCACTCTACAAAATACTTCAAGCAATTATTCATATTGAGTGGTCTGTATTGCAGGGTCAGAGATGACATGTTTTCTAGTGCTTAGCAGGCCATGTAAGAATTATTGATGCATCAAATCTTCATTGTACATACAAATTCTATTAAATATTTAGAAATTTAATCAAATGAAATAAAATTTAAGGTGTCCCAATGGAAACATATTAATTTGCAAGCTTGAGAAGGCAGGGGTCAAATTATTCTGTGAACAGTAACCCAGGACACTATTCCTCTGTAGTAGTTGTATTAACAATAGACATCTAAAATGAAGAGTGTAACAATTTCGGCATGATATTTATGTCCAGGAGTATAAGTTTGGCATTTTATATAGGAAGTGATTCACCTTCAGTATAGTATATATCGTGATATTTTGTACTGCAGATATATATATATATATATATATATATATATATATATATATATATATATATGTATTCTACTTGTACACAAGATACAGAAGTACCTTGAGTAAGGAAAAACAATTTGTTTTACAGAGCATTATAGGGAACATTAATGAAATAACAGTAGAGTTGTTGATGCTTCTTGGAGAAGAAAAAGGAAAATGTTGGCTCTAATCTCCTATTATGTATGAACACAGGAGAAACTTTCTTCAAAGAAGGATGGATCAGATTGGCTATTTGAAAATGTCAATGTAAGCAGTCACTTCACCCTGAGCTATGTCCTGGAGAACAATGTTTCTTAAAGCATGGTCCCTGTATTGTAAATATAGTCACACTTGGGGACTTGTCAAATTCTCAGGCCATACCAAATACTCCATCCCACTGTGGTATGTTGTACTGTCTTAAATAATTAACCCAAATTAAGTTTAAAATTAGTGGGATAGGAAAAATACAGGAAATGTAATAAATGTAAAGAAATATAAAATTAGAAAATTTAGCCTGGCTTCTGAGCTCCCTTGATAATACACTACTAAGAGGAAAGTATGATTTCTGAGTCCATTTAATTCATGTTTCAAGTGTGAAAGTAATGCATAAACATTCTCAAGATGGAAAAATAGAAGTATAACTAATAGTTATTTTGGAGTATGTATAAAAGAATGACTTGCTGAATCTAGTTAGTCAATAAATAACAAATAAATTCAGCACCTGGAAAAAAAAAAGATCCTGGGAAAAGAGAGGCCATTGTTGTAATTTCATGTGAGTTTCTAAGTCCAAATTACTGTAAAAATCGGCTTTTACTTTTTAAAAATTATTATTCATCTAGAGAGTGGCATATATATATATATATATATATATATATATATATATATAGAGAGAGAGAGAGAGAGAGAGAGGCAGATAGAGAGAGAGACACCTTCTGCATTTGGCTTTATGTGGGTCCTCTAGAATCAAACCTGGATCCTTTGACTTTGCAGGCATGCACCTTAACAACTAAGCCATCTCTCCAGACACGCTTTTACATTTTTTAAACAGAATGTTACCACATATCTTTGAAAATATGAAATTATATATCTAAACAAAGTAGAAAATAATGTGAATAAACCTTCAATTGTTTTCAGTTAATATTTTATTTATTGGGGGGGGGTAGGTAGATAGAGAGAAAGAGAATATAGGCATGACAGGGTCTCTAGCCACTGCAAATAAACTCCAGATGCATGTGTCACCTTCTGCACATGGTAAGAAGACTAAATTGAGATTGAATTATAAACAATGTAATGAATATAAAAAGGACTAAAGTATTACAAACATAAATATGTTCAACAAAAATCATATAAAATTAATCCAATATATAAAAAGGAAAAAGTAAGTTGTATAAAGGAGTGTGAGATAAACACAAATATTAAAATAAATTAACTCAACTCAATATAGTACATGAGTTAAATGATTTGAAAATATTCGTTTTAAATTATGATGAAAATATTTTAATATTTTATTTTTATTTATTACAGAGAGAGAGAATGTAAATGCCAGGGCCTCTGACCATGACAAATGAACTCCAGACACATGTGCCACCATGTGCATTTTGCTTATGTGTGTACTGGAGAATTGAACCTGAGTCCTTAGGCTTATTAGACAAGCTCCTTAACCACTAAACCATCTCTCCATCCCTGCAAAATATTTTAAATCACCTAAAAATATAGAAAATGAGCCCATGTTATTATTTCTTTTTAATCAGGGATGCCTGCTCATGATTACCTTCCCAGAACTTTGACTTTGAAGCAAGCTTGAGCTATATAGAGAATTCAAGTCTAGCTTATGATACATCTATTCCTTTTCTCAAGAAAATCAGTTTCATATGAAAACAAACAAAAAACATACCAACTAAAATATAACAGAAATATATTGCAGTAATAGAAAAGTCAAAATATACTATTAAGAGCATAACTAAGTGCTAATTTCCCCAAACTTATGGTTTCATAAAAAATAGCTAAAAGTAGAAGTCAGAGATTTGAGATTTATAATCCCAAAGAAGAAAATAAGATTGAATCATTTTATTCAAGAAATAAAATTAAGGTAAGAAAAGAAGGAGAATAAAATGTAATGAAAATAAAATAAGAAACTAATAAGTTATCCTGCAGGGTATGCACCACAGTGATAGAGGCACTGTCTAGCAGTTAGAAGATGCCCAATATTATCCCCAGGACTGGAAAAAATAGGAAATCAATTAAAACAAAAAGAAATAACTTGAGTAGTATGCATATTTTAAGAAGAATCACAAAATATATTTCAATTAGGACATAGATATATCATTTCCAAACAACCCTGGAAAGATATCAAAAACACATTGTTGTAGATGTGTTGTTCATGCTTCTGGGATAAATCTCTAAACCAGACATAGTTATGGAACAAAGGGGTTTATATAGACCATGATTCTATGTTTCCTATAACTTTCATGCTTTCTAAGCTAATACAGTGTGCGCAACACTGCCATTTTGTTTTTGTCAAGGCTGGAATTAAACCTGACTCTGAGGATCAGGGAACTCCTTTAGTATTTTTCCTTCATATGACTGCTTTCAGAAGAAGTTAGAATCCTCATGAGCTTGAACTGTTATTTGATTGGGTCTTATGTCCAAGGCATATTTCCCACAGCTTCAGGGCATAGCAGCTGGACCATCTTCAGTGGTGGTCATCTCTTAATAATTGCATCTGAAAAAGTGAAGTCTATGAGCTGGAGACTTGAAACATTTTTTCTTTCTGTGCTAAATATTATATTTCCATGTTTTTGTTTTCATTTTGCTCTCTTGTATTGTTGATCTGAACAAGAGCAACAAGGAGAAGACACATCACATGGTGTGGTTTCTTCTTTGACGTTTCCTCTGCCCAACACATTAGTCCATTCCTTTTAAATGCAACATTATTTCCGTTCTCAGGACATGGGTTCAATGCAATCACTTTCTTTGCCAGATTATCCCATGGACTCCCTCTAGCCTAGTTCCTGATATTGTCTTTCTTCCCTCCTAAATCTCATAAACTGAGCCTCCATTGTCTGCACCTCTCTCGATACTCTGTCCTTCTACACCCTTACCAGAATGGCCCATTAAGTTCTGGATATCACATTGGAAGGCTTCTCTAGTGCAAATATCCAAATCTTTCCATATTACTCCTGCAAACACGTTCCCAAAAGTAGGAACCACATAGGTAGGTTCATTACAGCAATGTTTCCAGTCCTAATACAAATTTAGTCAATCAATCTCATTTTCAATGATGGGACAAAATGTCTGATCAGAAGCAGCTTATGGGGAGAAACATTTTATTTTTGCTAATAGTTTTGAATGGAAGTCTCTCATAGCAGGAAAATCATGGCAGGGGCCTACAGCTAGAATGCACCTTTATGTTAGCAGGGAAGAAGTAGAAAAGCAAAGCACAAGAGAACAAAGAAGGTCTGAATTATAACATCTTAAGGACCACCTCCTATGATACCCTTCCTCCAGCGAGGCTTCCCCTACTCAACTTTACACAGACCTTCCAAATAGCATCACTATTTTGGGATTAAGCATTCAAGCACAGGAATGAGTTTAGATGCCACACCCAAACTAAAATCTATATTCGTACATCTGTGAAGAATGCATTTCTCTTCTTGATGAATTATCTCTACTGTAGTGATCAGCTCTACTAGCACAAAGCAGACTTGAGATGTTTATCATTTGCATTACATTGTATGGATTTTCATCTTTCATCCAGTTGTCATACTCTGTCACCTTCTCCAGATGAAATTCCAAAGCTTGCTTTAATCTAAATGCAATCTATAATATCCCTGTAACTTAAGGCTTCTAAAGATGTATATCTGAATGTTTTAATTTAAATTCACAACTATTATCCTCTAGTGGGATTCTTTATTTAGCAACTATTTCACATTTTTTCCACCTTAAATCACAAATACATATTTTAAGTTATCACATATGGCTGATAATCTCGTCTTTTATTTCTCAATGAGAAAACTAAAACAATTAAATAAAAATTTCTCTATTTCCATCCATGTGTGAGCCACTCTGCATGGGAAGGCTTCAACTCTGTCTTCTGGATGAATAGACTTAGTTCTGTCTAATGCCCACTCTGCCATCTGTGTAGTAAACCCTTGGCCATATTTCCATGTAATTAGTTTCAATCATTCATTGACTTCTGTCTCTGTAAAACAAATATTTTTTTCTTAGTTGGGCATAAATGTAGAAATATTCTATTATTACTTTAACCTTAAAAATGAATCTATTTTAATGATACCTTCACTTCATGCTTCTTTAGCATAATATGTCACAAGATTCTTTAGAAAGGTTTGTCTATATCTGTTACCATTTTGTTTCCTCACTCTCTTATGAATATATTTAATCAAAATTTATTCTCTGTGCTGGAGAGATGGCTTAGCAGTCAAGGTGTTTGCTTGTAAAGTCAAAGGACCCTGGTTCTACTCTCCAGGATCCATGCAAGCCAGATGCACAAGGGGACTTATGCCTCTGGAGTTCATTTGTAGTGGCTGGAGGCCTTGGCAAGTTCATTCTCTATCTTCCTCTCTATGCCTCTCTCTCTCTCCCTTTTTCTCCCTCCCTCCCTCCCTCTCTCTCAAATAAATAAATAAAAATAAAGTTTTAAAAAACTGTTCTCATTACTTTACTGAAGCACAGCTTATCAGAATTATTTATAAAATTCCCTTCTCAGTCTCTTTTGATCAACTTTTAGAATTTAGAGTGGGAAATTGTCCTCATTATCTGTCCAATTTGATGACTTGCTCCCAGTATCTTTGGCTAAAATAACTTGTTTTGCTCAGAAAACAGTTTCAATCCTATATCAGTTACTTTCTCATTGACATGAAAAAATCCCTGACTAGAGCCACCTTAATGAAGGAAAATGTTCATTTCAGTTAATATTTCCAGAAGGATTACAACCCGTCCCCATCCTGGTCTAAATAACTCTCTGGAGATTTGTTACAATATACCATGACCTCTCCCAAGTTATATATATATGTATGTATGTATGTATGTATGTATGTATGTATGTATGTATGTATATGCTTTTATTTCTTTCTCTCTTTCTGTCTTCCTTTCTTTCTTTTTTTCTTTCTTTCTCTCTTTCTTTCTTTCTTTCTTTCTTTCTTTCTCTCTCTCTCTTTCTTTCTTTCTTTCTTTCTTTCTCTCTTTCTTTCTTTCTCTCTTTCTCTCTTTCTTTCTCTCTCTCTCTCTCTCTCTCTCTCTCTCTTTCTTTCTTCTTATCTTTCTTTCTTTCTTTCACCAGAACTGTTTCATGATGCTTCCAGGTCTTGATGACTGTCTGAAATGAAACCTGGCTCCCACAGATCTCAAATGAATCTGTAAAAAACCCTATCATAGGCAACTGTGTTTGGAGCAGAAGGGAATTCCTTCAGCACTCTTCCTTAAGGCTTCCCCCTTTCAAAAGAATCTGTATTTTTACTAGGGAGAGCCTTCAAAAGTTGGGTCTTATCCTCAGGCTTCTGGTCTATTCTATCAAAATTGAAAACTAGAGTTCTGCTTAATGGGACTAATCTACTTAATAATTATATCTACCTTGGTGAGTGTGGTATCTAGAAATCTAGACTTATTCACAATCTTTTTCTCTGACAAACCACATTTTTATACATTTCTGCTCTACATTTTGTTCTCTTTCATTGTAAATTTGAATAAGATGATCTAGGAGAAGCCACCTAGCTTACCCAGTGCTATTCTGTCTAGAAACTTTCCCCACCAAATACATTAGTCCATTAATGTTTCAAATATTTTATTGACAATTTACATACATACAGACAATATACTATGATCATAATCCCCTTCCATAATCTCCCTTTTTTCTCTCCTGGTCCCCCCAATTTTTCTTTCTAAGTAGTCTCTCTTCCTTTTACTTATACGTTTTTAGATATTTTATTTATTTATTTATTTGCAAGTAGAGAGAGACAGAGAGAAAGAAGGCAGAAAGAGAGAATGGGTGCAACAGGGCCTCCAGCTGCTGTAAACAAACCCTAGACACATGCACTACTTTGTGCATATGGCTTTACATGGGTACTGGGGAATCAAACCTGTGTCCTTTGGCTTTGAATGCAGGTGCCTTAACTGCTAAGCCATCTCTCAAGCCCTCTCCTTCTATTTTGAGTCATCATTTTAAATCCCATTATGCAGGTCTTATGTAGGTAGTCTTAGCCTAGTGGAATATAAGGTTCTACCACTTTTAAATTCAGTCTTGCTCAAGTTCTCAGGCCATTGGCAGTAGGCATTCAGATTCTTGACTGGGTATCAATGAATGACCTCTATCTACAGCTGCATGTGCAATAGAGTCTGTGTCCTCTCACATGCATGAGCTAAGCTTTTATGACAGTGTTCTCTCAGAATCTGGTCTTACAAATTTCCCAGGGAATGGCCCGCAGAGCTCTTCAAAATTCTCTTGGAAACTTTCTAAAGACCATTATTAACATACTTGAATATAACCTTCATGAGGATAATCATGGCTATTTTTATAAATATATATATATACACACACACATGAAAGAAAGAGAGAGAGAATGGGCATGCCAGGATCTCTAGCTGTGGCAAATAAATACCAGGGACACATGTCCCACCCTTTGAATCTGGCTTATGGAGAATTGAATACTAGCTAATACTGGGTCCTTAGACCTTGCTATCAAGCACCTTAACCACTAAGTCATCTCTCCAGTTCATGACCATTTTTTATAGTACTGTTATTATAGTGCTTAATATATTGCTGGAATATGACAGTTACTCAATAAAGATGTTGAAAAGAATAGGTGAATGCATAAGTACATAAGCTATTTCCTGATTTTTAATATTTTATTTCTGAGAACTTTCCCATTCTGTTTAATGACAATTAAAAAGGTTCAGAGTTATATCACATAACTCATCCTATGTGTAACCACGAATTTAATGTGACAAATATCCAAATTACCTAATTATTATATTTATGAAGAATAATTAAAGTATAAAGAATAAGAAGAGTAAAAATTAAGATAATATTCCAAAACAATATATGTTCTTTCATAACTGAGAGGTTAATTGCTTACATATATAATTTAAATTATATACAGATCATTAATTAGGTAGTACTTATTCATAAATTTTGTTACATTTCAGAATAGAAAATTAACATTGAGGGAGTAAGCTCCATAATTTTTGGTTTTAGACCCTTCTGGAACATCCAGGTCAATTTGACCTTCAGACTCTTCAGAATTTCTTATGCATAGAACTACCTTTACCCTGACAGTTGGTATAAGCCTTCTTTTCCTTTGGTTCTTTGCTCAAATTAAATATGCACCTCTTCCCTAAAACTACCTTCCCAGCATTATTTATCCCATAGAATTTATCATTACTGAACATTGTATACTGTACTCATTATATATTTTTTATTGAGCTTTGCTCCACACTAGAATGTTGTTTTTGTGTTTACTATGGATTTTGTGTCTTTTTTCATTACTATAGTGATTAAAGTAAAAAATGTTGAACCAAAAACACTTAATAAAATACTCAATAAACAAATCAAGAGCAGTTGGATCCCCACCATGGCTGTGTGCCACTATTGCACTTGTGTGGGCATCACAACAGGTTATTTGCTGCTAAGTAGGTTAGACCATGAGTTGCTTGGATAGATATTGGTCATTTTCCCCCAGTCGCCCATGTAGCACCTTCTCGCACTAGACCTGCTGACTGTCTGGGGACTGGCTCTCTTCCACCTTCCAGCCATGCCATTCCATTTTACATGTCGACCACATAAGGTGTCTTCAGCAGTAGGGTCTTACCACTAACCTTTGGTGGATCATCAAGTACTCTGACAGAAATCTGTCTTTTTTTGGGAAACCTTGTAGGTCTCTCTGATCAAAAGCTCATTGTGGATGATAGCCACATGCTGGTACTCATCACTGAAGCAGACCAAAAATGAACCCAACATGGCTCAGGGAAATTTTACGGAAGAGGGGGCGGAAAGAATGTCAGAGCCACATGTTGGGTCATGATATGCAGAGACATTTATCCTACCCATAACTGTCGGTAACTAACTCCACAATGCATGACCCATATACCTCAACAAAGAGGGGCCAGGGGGATGGGTAGGTCATGGATGAGCCTAATAATTATACCAAACTGACTGTATTTGCTGAATACAAAACTAATTAATAAAAAATTCCAAATCTAAAAAAAAATACTCAATAAATACCAATTGTAATGACTTTCCTAAAAAGGTAAATGACTCAGTTATCCATTTAGTATAAATTTTCTCCCTAGAGCAAACCTACTCATTACAGTTTAAGAAATGATATAATATTTAGCAAATGTTATTTAAGGTTTACCTGCTTGAAGAGATGCATCCTTAACCTAAGATACCTATGGATTTTTTTTTAAGATTTATTTTTATTTATTTATGAGAGAGAGAGAGAGAGAGAGAGAGAGAAAGAGAGAGAGAGAGAGAATGGGCGCCAGGGTCTCTAGCCATTGCAGACAAACTCTAGATGCATGCACCATCTTGTGCATCCGGCTTACGTGGGACCTGAGGAATTGAACTGAGAACCTTGGGCTTCTCAAGCAAGTGCTTGAATTGCTAAGCCATTTCTCACACCCAAGACACCTATGGATTTTTAAGGAGACACCATAGTGTCTATTTTTTCACTACCTTCCGCCACTGAGACTTGTGAATGTAAAAGTCAATTGTGTATACTTTTCATCTATTTGTTAACTGAACCTAGCCATCAACACAGCATTGTGATTGATATTTATTGAGTAAAAATGTAATACTTGCAACACGTTCTTCCATGACTACTTAAAGCTTTTAATGACCTAAAACACCAAATGCTAATAACCATGAATGCAAAATATTTTTGTTTGTTTTTAAAAGTACCTTCAATCCATACATTTCACTTTCATTCTTTCTAGCTCCAGATATAATGTCTCAAAATCTCATCATCTGCTGGCCCCTCTCCTTCCAACTACTCTCAAAAATTATATAACCCACAAGTCTTCTTACATATTCTACAAGGCCATTTACTTATAACTTTTAGTTTTTCACATTATTTTCCCTTTTGTCTTTACATAACAGAATCTCTTACACTTCGCATATACTCTTTAAAGTTACATCTTTTGCCCAGATAAAATTGTGTGGTGTTTTCATGTTGGTACAGTTGTTTAAAATATCATTGCAATATGGTTATGCACCACAAACTCAATGCAGGCTGTTTGTCACATTTTGGTGGTGCTTGCCCTGAAAATATATACACACTTTGGCTTTACTGAAATCACTAAGAGGCAGCTGTTGTGGACAGATGGCCTGTGTTGACTACAGTGCAATAAACTATATTAAATGCAATTAACACATTTTCTTACTTCTAAAAGGAAGCAGTTGAGTGTCATCTATTTCAGCCCAAACTACCTTTAGGTTAACATATGCATTCATATATTGTCAGATGCCATACATTTTTTTAAATGAGCACTTCTGTCAGCATTTATAAAAATGTCTCAGCTCCTTGACTATAATTACTGTTAGTCATAAAGAAATAGAGAAAAATTATACTGCCCATGTTGCATTCTCAAGATTCTGGATTAATAGTAATTGTTCTTGCACAATTCATAGTTATGTGAGATTCTGTTAAGTGGTAAAGAATCAAACAAAATTAATTCATACCAGACAATTACAGAAACAAAATGAACAATATCGTCTTTTCCTAGGAAAACCCATAAATGCAATTAAGTGAACTTTAGCAAAATATATAAAATTAAAATCTTTACAAATATCTCTATGAATAAAACTATTTCATATGTGCTTTAAATATTGAGGTTTATCATAAAATACTACCTGGTAAGAATGTGCTTTATGGGTTGGAGAGATGATTCAGTAGCTAAGGCACTTGCCTGCATAGTCTAGCCACTCTGTGTTACTTCTTCAATGCAGGCAGATTTGTTTGTAATGGCTGGAGGCCATGGTGTACCCATTCATTGTCTCTCTCTTATCTCTCTGTTGGTCTCTCTTCCTCTGCTTAAAAATAAATACATATACTTTAAAATAGTGTGCCCTATGAGTTTAAATAACTTAAGGTATAGATTCCAAATTATTATTTGATTATATTTGACAGTTTATTACAAACTTTAAATTGAACATATTGCTGAGTATTTGCTACATCATATATCATAAATATCTCTATTTTGTCTCTTTCCATCTTAAGAGGAAGCAGAAATCTTAACAGAAAGCATATACTGACTAAAACTCTGATGATCTCAGTTAGATTACATCTGGGCTTTAATACCTACCTGATTGAGTCAACTGTGGACTTTTCATGCCACACATCATGCGTGCCGGCATGTCTGTGAATGCCTACCAGGAAGTGTGATGAAAGACCCAAGCCCAATGTATGTTAGCAAATATTGTTGACCACTTCTCTTTTGGATAAACTGGTGGTTGTGTTTTCCTAGTAAATTACACAAATGTTCAAATGTTGTTTATATCATATAAATTTTAAAAAGTAATCATAAAATGTTAAACTTTGAGGACCCAGTTTGGAAAGTTGTATGTAATATCAATAAGTATATTATGAATATTTCATGTAACGGAGAGGAATGACACCATTTTAAAGCAGTTTTAGTAAAGACTTGAGATTATATTAAATACATCACAAATTTGAAATGGTTATAATTGATTCACTAATGAGCTTCATGATGACAGCCTTAAAATACTTTTTGAACATTATTATGACAAACAATCTCATTTTATACAGGTGCATAATTTCCTACATGTTTCCTTTTAATATTGTGCATTTTTAAAATAATCATATATCATAACACCATCTAAAACTGCTTTGAAGACATAATTGGAATAACTTTTATAGTTCTAAAAAGGAAAAGATTTGTGGGCTAGGGTAGTGGCTCAGTGGGTAGCAACACTTCTACCACAAGCATGAGGATCCAAGTTCAATATCCAGTGTGTGTGTGTGTGTGTGTGTGTGTGTGTGTGTAAATATAAAGCTAGGCATGGCTGCACAAGTGCAACCCTAGTACTGAGGTGGGCTCAGGCAGGAGGAATAGATCACTGGGATTCACTGGTCAGCAAGTCAAAGGGAAAAATGACATAAGATCCGAGTTAAAGGAGAGACTTGGTCTCAAGGAAATAATACAGAAGAGCAATAGAGGAGGACACCTGGAAAGTCCTCACAGGCTTGCTCATGTGTGCACATGGGCTGTGTGAGTCTGTGCAAACTGCAAGGCCCCCCGCCCCCCAAAAAAGACAAAGAAGTGCACATTGCAGAGTTTATTTTATTTTATTAATTTATTTCAGAGATAGAATGGTCACACCAGAATGTCTAACCACTGCAAATAAACTGCAGACATATGTGCCAGCATGTACATCAGGCTTATGTGGGTACTGGGGAGTCAAATCTGGATCTTTAGTCTTTGCAGGCAACAGCCTTAACCTCTAAGCCATCTTTCCAGCCCCACATTGAAAAGCATCAACTAGATAATGCTTTTTTATTATATTCACTAATGAATGTATTATCTAAAGATGTGTTAGACATTTTAGAATAACACAACCATGGTCATTGACCTATACCACATAGCCATTCACTATAACACATGAAGTGCAAAATTTACCATTTGAATATATTTTATGTTTGTATGTAATTTATAAAGAGGCATCTTATTGGTGTGTGTGTGTGTGTGTGTGTGTGTGTGTGTGTGTAGAAGAGATGTAGTGTCATGTGTAATATGGTGTATGTATAGTATATATACATAGATGTGTCATATTTTGCCTACATGTGGAGGCCAGAAGAGAATGCCAGATGACCTCCTCATTTCCTCATCTGCTTGTTCCTTAAGATGGAGTAATTTTAAAAAATAGAAGAATTAGGCTGAAGAGATGGCTGACCAGTTAAGGTGCTTGCTTGTGAAACCCAAGAACCTATGTTTGACTCTTCAGATCCCACGTTAGCCAGATGCACAAAGGTAAAGGAAGTGTGAGGATGAACATGCCCACTAGGTGGCACAAGTACCAGAAGTTTGATTTCAGTAGCTGAGGCCCTGACAGGCCAAGACTCTGTATTCCCCCCCCCACTTTCTCTCTCTCTAAAAAAGAAAAAAAAAAAAAGCTGGGCATGGTGGCACATGCCTTTCATCCCAGCACCTGGTAGGCAGAGGTAGGAAGATTGCCGTGAGTTCGAGGCCACCCTGAGACTCCCATAGTGAATTCCAGGTCACCTTGGGCTAGAGTGAGACCCTACCTCGAAAAACCAATATATATATATATATATATATATATATATATATATATATATATATATATAATCTGCAGTTTTTGGACAAGATGTCACAATGTAGCTCAGGTAGACCTTCTGTCATGATGCTCCTGCTTCTGCCTTCCAAGTTCTTGGTGTCACAAGGACAGGCAGTGCTTTGCATAATTCAAACCTCAATGTTTTTATAGACTGTAGAAAAGACTCATGAATATGAACAGAAACCAAAATGCAATACATTATGGATAGAAACATTCAAATCTAAGCTGCACTTGCTGTAAATATTGAAAGAACTACTCTTGGAAAATTCTTTGAAGTTTTCTTCAAGATGCGGTAGTTGTCTTGTTCTTGCCTGTGACTGAAACTTACTCCTCTTTTAGTTGATGTCTTAAAAACATAGCACTTCTGGTGGGTAATCAAGTGCTGTGACAGAAGTCTGTCTTGTTTGTTTTGGGAAATCTAGTAGGTCTCTCTGATCAGCAGTTCATTGTAGATTTAGACCACATCCTGGTACTGGGAATTATAGGCCAGTGCCAATGGAAAAGAAAAAAAAAAGAAAACCCAGAGAAGAAAGAAACAGGAGAAATTTGAGGTTAGGTTTTGTGTCATTCTCTCCAGAGCCCTTTGATTCAAATGCTCCCTTTAAGGTCTGCTTGAAGGATCCACCTTTCACTGCTGAAGACACCAAATGCTGTCCGCACGGATCATGGAGACCTGGTTAGAATCCGGAAGAGAGCCAGTCTTCATACAATTAGCCCATCTAGTGCTGGAAGGTGCTACATGAGCTACCAGGGGAAAGTGCCCAACATCTGTCCAAGGAACTCAAATTCTAAGCAACTCAGAAGCGAACAACCTGATGTCCATCTCTAATTTAAAAAAATGAAAGGTTTAAATTAAAAAAAAATAAAACATAACACTTGAAGCCTGGGGTGGTGGCACACACCTTTAATCGCAGCACTTGGGAGGCAGAGGTAGGGAGTATCAAGGTGAGTTCAAGGCCACTCTGAGACTATGTAGTGAATTCCAGGTCAGCCTGGGCTAGATCAAAATCCTACTTGGGCTGGAGACATCTCTCAGTGGTCTAGGCACTTGCTGGCAAAGCCTAATGACCCAAGTTCAAATCCCAGTATCCATGTAAAGCCAGATGCACAAGGTATCATGAGTCTATAGTTTATTTGCAGGAGATAGAGGCCTTGGCATGCCCATTCTCTCTCTCTCTCTCTCTCTCTCTCTCTCTCTCTTTCTCTCTCTCTCTTTCTCTCTCTCTCTGTCTCTTTCTCCACCATGAATGGTGGTGCATATAACTTTAATCCCAGCTCTTGGGAAGCCAAGGTAGGAGGATTTCTGTGAGTATGAGGCCAGCATGAGACTACATATTAAATTGCATGTCATCCTGGGCAAGAGGAAGACTCTATCCCCCAAAACTAACACAAAACAAAACAAAATAACATAACACTGGAGAAGGCTTGTAGGTTATTGAAATAAGTACCTACCTTCTCTCTTCATGGTAACATTAATCAGGTAAACATCACACTCACCCCTCAATAAGATTGAAATACTGTATGGTGAGGAGTGTGTAGGTATTAGAGCTATGATCCACAATTTTTACAGTACAGCTTTATTCTGGGGGATTTTTTTAAAGGTTATAACAGCCCTGTAAGCACCAGTGAGAGTCTTGTTGCTGCAGGAAAGGGCTTTTCTACATTCACACTATTTGTGAAAAATCAGATGAACATGGGTCAGAAGACAATGGGGACTAAATGAGCTTCCCAAAACACTTCCAGAGAGCATTGCATAACCTCACCGCACCCTTCCCCCAAGAAGCCAGAAAGGGGAATACTGACGATTACAGGATGCTGTAGGGAGCCCCCAACTGAACACAGTAACAAAACCAGCTAATCTGAAACCCTCCACAACTTAGTCAGCTGAAGCAATCCAATATTGCATCAATGAGTTAACTGTCTTCATAACTCAGCAGAGGTGAGATAGAAAACCCACCTCAAAAGGTAATGGGGCTGGTCTGAAAATGTGGTTACATAGGTTTTAACTATAAGTGTTAATGGTGCCTCCTATATCAAGGTAAGTTGCAAATGAAAAGTCAGAGTAAAGAAATAAAAACAAAACCCAGTCCACCAAGCAAATGTACTGACATTTAGCTTTGATGTACATTTGCTATACTTGGCTTTTAAAAAGGTATTTTTTTAAAATTAGAGTTAATTTTTTCATTTAAAAAATCTCCTAGTGAGTGAAAAATCTCATTTGAATATACATACCATGATAGTTTTGTTTGTCTATCACTTAGATATTTTACTAAGAAGCTTTGCTTTTTATTTCTCTCAGGCTACTCCTGTGTTCTCTCTACTGTTATTCCAATGCATAAGTAATATTTCTTTCCAAGTCTCTTTCTTTCCAAATTCATTCCACAAAGCCCTCTTTTTATTTTTTATTTTATTTATTTATTTATTTATTTATTTATTTATTTATTTATTGTTAAAAACTGTTTATTTCCACCTTTCCTGAGTCTGCAGACAGCTCAGGACCATTCAGGGGAGGTCCCCACCCACTCGGTGGCCTAAGCGGTGGGAGCTGCAGACCAGTCCCTAGTGGCCGGCTGAGCGCTCCAGTCTTCTGTTGGGAACTGCTGGATAGGCACAGAGGGCACCTGCACACCTTCAGACCAGTCTGCCACCTCGGGTTGGGCAGCTGTGAACTCAGGGGCCGGTGCGGTCCATTCTCCCTGGAACTCCTCCTTGATCACGGCCTTCTCGGCGGCGGCCTGCTCCTCCTTCTCAATCTCCTCAGGGTCTCTATAGAAGTACAGATCGGGCATGACCTCCCAGGGATGCTCAAGGGAGATGGAGCCACGCATGCGCAAGACTTCCCGGGCCAGCATCCACCACATGAGACCCACCGAGTGAGCTCCCTTGTTGTTACATGGGATGGCAATGTCCACATAGCGCAGAGGAGAGTCTGTGTTACACAGAGCAATGGTAGGCAGGTTGACATAGGACGCCTCTGTGAGAGGCTGGTGGTCAGCCCGGGGGTCAGTCACCACCAGAAGACGAGGCTCCCGGAAGGCTGCCTGGATCTGGTTAGTGAAGGTCCCGGGGGTGAAGTGGCCAGCGATGGGAGTGGCTCCTGTGGCCGCGGCAAACTTCAGCACGGCGCGCTGGCCCGTGTTCCTGGAGGATATCACGCTGACGTCAGCAGGGTTCTCAATAGCAACGATGGCGCGAGCTGCCAGCAGCAGCTTTTCCCAGGTCCTCTTCAGGTTGATAATGTAGATGCCATCACTCTTCCTCTTGTAGATGTACTGCTCCATCTGGAAATCAAGGTTGGTGCCACCTAAATGGGTTCCTGCTGCAAGGAATTTGAGGACATCCTCCTCCTTCATTTGCAGGACATCGAGGGCTCCGGACATTGTGTTAGCTTCCTCTTTAAGTTATGTCGGGAATCGAGACAACGCCGTATGGACCCCTACGTGGGTAGCGTGGAAAGGCAAAGCCCTCTTTTTATATCCTTCTCTTATTCTACATAACTACAACT
The DNA here is from genome assembly GCA_036346955.1 of Dipus sagitta. NCBI lineage: Eukaryota > Metazoa > Chordata > Mammalia > Rodentia > Dipodidae > Dipus > Dipus sagitta. Next base: position 113,365,936 of record CM070779.1, on the reverse strand, counting down.
TTTCATAGCATCAACCACCTGAAAAGCATGTAGAGTCTGACACTATCCCAACCTTCCAAGAGGGAAACCAGAGGGAGACAAGATGCTTTTGCCAGCTCCATCTATTTCAAAAATAACTTTATAGGTGCACACCTTTAATCCCAGCACTTGGGATGCAGAGGTAGGAGGATTGTGGTGAGTTCAAGGCCACCCTGAGACTAAAGGAGTGAATTCCAGGTCAGCCTGGGCTACAGCAAGACCCTACCTCATAAAACCAAATAATGAAAATACAAAACACACACACACACGCACGCACGCAAAATAACTCTAGACAAAAACCTTAGCCGCCCTCTGTCCCTCAAAAATTGAAGTAGTCAAAATTCCAGCATCATATACCACATACAATTATTAAAGTCAAATGGACTAATACTAAGTTCTTATTATGCTATTTTCATATCGGGATAACCACCAGCTTTGGTCAAGTATGCTGTTAGCATCCAACTCTGGGAGTCATATAGAGGTCACACTAGGCACCCTGAGCTCCTAGACTTAGAATATAATTTTGAACTATATGCCCAAGCACACAGCTGATGAAACAAACAGAAAATGCAAGAAACTAAATAACACATAATGCAAAAATCCCAACTCAGTAGTATAAAACTCATACAAAATATCAAGACAATTATACTTCTCTAAAAATAATGATTTCCACAGTACTGGTCTCTAAAGAAAGTGAGTTAGATGAACTGCCAGACAGAATGCAAAATAATGATTATAAATATGTTTAATGAACACAAAGAAAAGTCAAAGAAGGAAACCAATTACTGATAGAAAACCAAGAGAACACAGGAGACTATTGGGACAAAATAAGAAGGTAAACATGAAACATGAGCAATGAAATAGAAGTACTAAAGAAAAATCAGTTAGAAATATAACAAATGTAAAACACAAGAGGCAAGATAAAACAATATCCATAGAAAACATCACCAATAGAATGGATGACAGAGAGTCTGAAATCTGAGCTCAAAGACAAACTGGAGATTTGAAACATCACAACAAGGACAGAGATAGTAATATGAAGAAATGAATGTGCCATTTAAGACACTCATAACACTATAAAAAATAAAATCTCAGAATTGGGGGCATATTAATAGGGAAATAATTTTAGTCTAAAGACATAGCAAGTATTTTCAACAAACTTATAGAAGAAAATGTCCCAAAATTATGGGAAAAAATTCATATAAGACCTAGGAAGTATTCAGAACACCAGAGAAGACTAGAAAAGCCTCTCCTTGATTATTATAATTAAACTATTAATGGACAGGTCAATGAAATCACATTAAAAGTTGAAAGAGGAAAAGAGGAAGTAATGTATCACTTATAAAGTGATGCCTATTATAAAAGCAATAGATTTATCAGCAGAAACTTTAAAAGCCAGGAGAGATTAATTTCAAATTCTATCTGACCTTCCAAGGTTCAAGATCCACTGTAGAAAGGTGGCAAAAAGAATGTAAGAGCCAAAGGAAGGGTAGGACTCCTTACAGCACCCTCCTCCAGACACAACATGGCCTGGATATCCATAACCTCACAGTGCCCAACACTACCTACCCAAGATGATCGTAATAGGAGGAAAAGATGATGACATCAGAATGAAAGAGTGACCAGGAAGCTGTGGCTCATAATCTGAGCGGAAGCTGCCTGGGCCAGGCCCACTACCTTCTATGAAAATAGCACTTTTGAAGAAACATGCCCATACTGTTTCCAGTTGTTGGTTCTGGATAACTCTAAAGTGCGCCTCAAATCCAAGGCTAAATTGACACCCAAAATACAGAAACTACTTTATCAGGAAGGAAGAAATTACATGCTCAGTTTTAAAGGAGCAAAAATTGTGAAAAAGTACAAGACTCCAAAAATGTATTTGTGGTTACTTGTAAAACTTGCCATAGAACAGTGAAGCATCATGGTAAAAGTAGAAGCATCCTAGAAACACTGAAGAGCAGTTCCTCCACCCCTGTGAGTAAACTCAGTCTAAAGACACCAGAGGAATAGAAACTCCACATTCTGCAAACCTAAATCAGATGAATGGTTCCAAAGGCAAGAGCCCAGCACTGACTGTCAGAAACCCTGCATCCGGACAATCAACACCCACTTGCTCCTCAAAGAATGCAAGCAGAATAAAGAAAGACTTCTCTCTACTAAAAACACTGCTTCGTCAGAATGAATCCCAAGAGAATCCAGAGCTGAACTTCAGAGACTTCTCATCTTCTCTGTGAAATGTGGACTTTAAAAATGAGAAACGTTTAATGCAATTTCTGAAACTAACGTTAGTAAACAACTTTTTTCTTACCTTGATGTATTCTTTGAACATGTAAAGTAGATTCAAGAGCAAACTTGTATTTATGGTTGAAACATCTCACTAGAGTAGGAGAGATGGCTTGGTAGTTAAGGCACTTGCCTGTAAAGTCACAGGACCAAGGTTTGATTCCCCAGAACCCATGCAAGCCAGATGCACATGGTGGTGCATGCAGCTGGAGTTGAAGGCCCTGCCATGGCCATTCTCTCTACAGATATGCCCCTTTCTCCCTCTTTCTTGAGTAAGTAAAGTAATAAAAGATAAATATGTCTTTAGACAGCTTCTTCAGCAAATGGTGCTGGGGAAACTGATATGTATCCGTAGAAGGATGAAAATAGATCTTCTCTCTCTCCGTGCACAAGAATTACATACAAATGGGAGTAAACGGCCTGAATATCAACCATGTCTATTGCCACTCTATTCACAATAACGAGGAAATGGAACCAGCCTATGTGCCCATGAACTGATGATTAGATAATAAAGATGTGGCATATTTATATGATGGAGTTCTACTCAGTAGTAAAGAAAACTGAAATTATGAAATTTTCAGGAAAATGGATGGATCTGAAAAGGATTATACTTAGTGAGGTAAGCCAGGCCCAGAAAGCCAAATGTTACAACTCCTCTCATATGTGGATTCTAGCTAGAAATGGTTGGAATTCTGTGTGAGTTGGAATAAAACTCAGTAGCAGCAACCAGTAAGCTAGAAAAGGGATATAAAGGGAATAGAAAGGGAGGGAGGTGGGGACTCAGTAGGATGATGTTGTATATATGTAAGTAGAAGAACAGTTTATTGGAGGTGGAAAGGCATAAGAGAGGCAGTGGAAAAGACTGAGTAAAGGAAAGGTGAGGGGAGAGCTAATCAAAATCCAAGAGGCTATGAATAAGTCATATGGAAACCTAATTTATTGGACAATGGGAACAACCAGAAGCCATAGATAGTTATTAGAGAATTTTCAGAGCCAGGGATGGGATACCTTCCAGTGAGTTGTTGTCCAGGGTGGTCACTGATGCCCCCAAAACAACAGGCTATTGCCAAGGCTCATGTTTTCTCATGAGAAATAGATAGTAAGACCCCATTGCTGAAGATTCCGCATATTTGGGCTGCAAGGTTGCTGAGAAATCCTGTTTGAGCTTAGCTGAAAACCTCCATGTAGACCAGCTGACAGAAAGCTGGAAAAAGCTATGCTGCATGCAGTTCAATAGGAGAGAGAGAAATAACCAGTAGAGGTACTCAACCGTGGACACTGCAGGCCTTAAATTTGGTCAGCCAGGCCAAATGAGCCAATGGTTGAAATAAGGATATGTAAGTTATGGGGGAAATCAATCTATCTCTAGACTGGAGGTCTGCTCCATGGGAGCAGTAGTCATGATTTCTACGGGGTGTTATGTATCCTGGTATCTGGCTAAATGTATATACTATGCTCACCATACTGCATGGTAAGCACTTCTCTTAAAGTTCATACTCATGTATTAGTGCTACTCTCACTTTTGGTTAGAGAAGCTTCTCTTTTCAGATGGTGGTGACCTTGGGATGACTCAGAAGGCACCAAGGTTCTGAGAAGAAGTCACAGAGGATGCTCAGCACTGAAATATCTCTATCACACCTTACAAGGCTCAGGGTCCATTGTAGACAAGGTGGAAGAAAAAATGTAAGAGCCAAAGGAAGGGTAGGACTCCTTACAACCTGCTCCTCCAGACACAAAATGGATATCCATGACCTCACAGTACCTGACACTACCTACATAAGACCATAATAATAGAAAGAAAAGATAATAACATCAAAATAAAGAGAGACTGATTGAGAGGGAAAAATATATGATGGACAGTGGAGTTGCAAAGGGGAAAATGGAGAGAGGAAGGGAATTACCATGGTTTATTGTCTAATTATGAAAGTTGTCAATAAAAAAAGAGGTAGACAAAAGAAAAAGAAAGACTGATTAAGAGGGGAAGTGGTATAATAAAGAGTGGAGCTGCAAAGTGGAACTTTGGGGGGGGTAACTATGGCTTATTGTCTGTGATTATGGAAGTTGTCAATAATAATAATAAAGCCAGGAGATGTTTATTTAAAGTTCTAAATATTGTACTTCCAGTTCTGAAAGACAATTGCCATCCTAGACGACTATATCCAGTGTGGTGGTTTGATTCAGGTGTCCCCTATAAACTTAGGTATTCTGAATGTGAGTCTCCCCAGCTGATAGCAATTGGAAATTAAAGCCTCCTGGAGGTGGTGTATTGTTGGGGGTAGGCTTATTGGTGTTATAGCCAGTTTCCCCAGGCCAGTGTTTGGCACACTCTCCCATTGTCCACCTTATGTTGGCCAGGGAGTGATGTCCATCCTCTTCTCATGCCATCATTTTCACCTGCCATTGTGGAATTTCCCCTCGAGCCTACTAGCCAAAATAAACCTCTTTTTCCCACAAGCTGTTCTTGGTTGGGTGATTTCTACCAGCAAAGCAAACCTGACTGTACCAGTAAAGTGGTACCAAGGTGTGGGATTGCTGCAAGACACATGATTGTGTGGCTTTGGCCTTTTGGAGCTGATTTTTGAAAGGAATATGGAAGAATTTGAAACCTTGGCTTAAGATATGCCTTGAAGTGCTATAAGTACAGCTTGATGGTCTATTGCGGTCAGAGTTCAAAGACCTGAATTCACTAAGAACTACTGACTGTGAAGTTCATGCAGGTGAGAAAGAGCTTCACTTTGACTGGGCTAGAGGCAGTTTGTGTTAAAAGCTTGCTGTTATGCCCGTGTCTTGAGAAGTTTTGCAGGGTTGCTTTGCATAGAAATGAACTGGTGTGATCAGAGGGATATGGCACAGAAAGAAAACAATCTTTGGATGAACTGTTGCCAGTTCAGCTGCAAATGAGAGATTACAGTCTTTGAGATTGACCTGCACTGGGGCAACAGGAAGAATATAGACTCTTTTGAAGGGGACTGGGTGCTCAAGGAGTGTCCTGTTCTTCAAAGTCTGCTTTATCTCCCCCTGCCCAATCACCAGATTAACAATTGGGCACCCTACCTGGCATTATGGAGTATAAGAAATGCAGGAAGGAGTGGGTCATTGAGTTTGCAAAATGCAGTCTTGTGTTTTGGAAATAGCCACGGGCAGTGTGAAGCAGGTTTGCTGGATGCCTACATGGAGACCCCATGGGGCCATGAGGATGAACCATGGGTTGCAGTGGAGACCCAGTAGAAATTCTGGGACCACAAGATGGCTTCCAAGGAGAGCTGCCCACCCCAGATGAAATTTTCTAAGAATGTGAGTAGCCCAGCTGGAGGGGTATAATTGAAATTCCAGAGACTTGCTAGTTAGAATTATCAGACTTGGAGACTTGTTACTGGCTAGAGTTGTTGGACTTGAAGCTACAGAGTTTGAGGTTTGCCCTAGATGTTTTAAATCACATGTTGGTTGAATATTTCTTTGCTATGCTCAATGCCATCTTTTGCAGTGTGAAATTTTATTCTGTGCCATTATGGGCTTTTGGGGGGATTTTTTGGTATTATGGCTCAGTTAAAAGACCTTAGATTATGGGGATGTATGAACATCATTGGAATTGATTAAAATTATGGGGACTTATAAAGTTTAATGGCTGTATTGCATTTTACATCACATATGTTTATCAGTTTTAGGGGGTCAGGGATGGAATATGGTGGTTTAATTCAGGTATCCCCCATAAACTTAGACGTTCTGAATGCTAGTTTCTCAGCTGATGGACATTTGGGAATTAACTCCACTTGGAGGCAGTGTATTGTTGGGGATGGGCTTATGGGTGTGACAGCTAGTTTCCCCATGGCAGTGTTTGGCACACTGTCCTATTCCTGTTGTTCAACTTATGTGGGCCAGGGGGTGATGTCCATCCTCTGATCATGCCATTGTTTTTTCCCTGCCATCATGAAGCTTCCCTTTGAGCCTGTAAACCAAAATAAACCTTTTTCAAACAAGCTGCTCTTCGTTGGGTGATTTCTAGCAGCAATGTGAACCTGACTACAACATCCAGCAAAGTCTTCTGTCATAATTGAAGAACAAAGATCTTTTCATGATAAAATCAGGCTAAAAGAAGCACAGCTACTAAGCTAACATCACAGAAAATACTTGAATGATCCTTTGGACAGAAGAGAAGGAAGAACACATACACAGATCAAACATTCTTTAATAATAGTGCAAGAGAAGACTAGAGAAAACAAAAACACTCCAAAATTAAGAATTATAGGAGTCCATAAACACTTTTGAATGATAACTATGAATAAAAATCATCTCCATTCCTCAATCAAAAGACATAAATTAGGAGAGATGATTCAAAAGCAAAATCCTTCTATTTGTTGTCTCCATGAAACTCTTCTCTCCATGAAACACAATCAGTGTATTAGGATAAAATGACAGAAAATGGCATTTTAATAAAAATGTATTGTTGCTCTTCTAATATTTCACAGAATAATCTTCAAACCAACTTTAATCTGAGATAAAGAAGGTCATATTATACTGCTTAAGGAAACAGTACAACAAGAGGACATTACAATTCTAAATATATATGCACTTAAGAAAGGTGCACTCAATTTCAAACACTAGTAGAAGTATACATTCATTTCAGCACAAAAGTAGTGTAAGACTTTAATAGCTTGCTTTCACACAGACAGGACATTCCAGCAGAAAATAATAAGATAAGCATCTGAATTAAATGCCATCATAGAAAACATGGACCTGAGCTGGAGAGATGACTTAGGGGTTAAGGTGCTTGCCTGCAAAGAAAAAGAACCCAGGTTCAACTCCCCAGGATGCACAAAAGCCAGAAGCATAGGGTGGCACATGCATCTGGAGGCCACAAGTCAAAATTATCAATATGAAAATTTTATTGCTGAAAATGCTCTTGGAAAGGAGCTAGTTCCTGACATGAGTTGAACTATCTCACTGAATTACATATAGCATCTTATCTATAGCCAATCTTGCAATTACCCCAACTTATTCACAGACTCTCTGTAGCATATACTGGATATATGTTTAGACTAAGAAGTTTTGCAAGTAAGGATAAAAATATTTAAGAATTTTATAAAAAATATGAACTAAAACTTAAGGTTATATTTTAATCCTATCAATTACATTTATGATCTTAGGTAGTTTAAAGACTAGAGGAATCATGCTAATAACATTTTCTTTGCAAATGCCTTGAGGTGAGAGAAAGTTGTTTTTTACTTCTGAGCACAGAATATTTGAAAATTTAATGTATTGTCACTTGTCACAAATGCTAGGTTCAAAAGCAATATCGTAATTCCTAGCTACCCCTCTGGTGTATATGTTCCTGTGGTCTTTTGTAGAATTTAAATTAGGAAATCACAATAGTATCTAGGTGTAAATGAAAATTCATGAATTTAAAAATGTGACTAGGCTTATTAGGTGTTATGTGTTCATGTTTTTCTTTATAATATATTGTAGTCCCATGGCTTTAAGACAACATTCTTTTCTAACTTCTTTGTTTTTCTTTTGTTTGTTTGTTTGTTTGCTTGTTTTACTCTCAAAGATCCTCAGGTCAGACTACCTCTTAGGATTGAAAGACCATGATCTATTATCTGTGACATTTCTGATGTAACAACATCCATGGTGTCAGGCTATACTTAGAACAACTTGTACTTTTTCCACTACATTAGAAAGCTATTCTTCACACCTGGTTTTAGGATTCAACCTCTGTAAATATGTACGTTTCAAAGTTGAAAAATTGACCCCATGAAACAGGCTTCTGGCAAAAATAATAATTTTCTCTCATATTTGCTTTGTTTTATCAGGGGATCATCTTTTACTAAGTATATAAATAAATAATCAGTTCAAATACATAAATACAAATTATGTAGCTTATTTGCACAGTGAAATGAGATTTTAACTGAATTGGAGCTTTAAACACTGCTTTTATTATAAAAACATTTTTTATTTAGCTCCAGATTTTTACACAATTGTTCCCTAAGAATACAAAATTGAAAATTCTTCATTCTTTGCAGGTAACTGCCTGTTCTCTGATTGGACTCAAGACCATCTCAGCCAGAATAAAAGCATATTTGTTACTGGAAACAATGTCAGAATCCCATGGCCAGGAATTTCACAGACTCCAGAGAGGAGACCCCACTCTCTGGATAAGAAAAGTGGGATTGGAGCTCTATATATGGCTTAGCAGTTAAGGCACTTGCCTGCAAAGCCTAAGAACACAGGTCACTTCCCATAAGATGACATATGCATGTGGAGTTCACTTGCTGTGGTTGAAGGCCCTGGTATGTTCATTCTCTCTCTCTCTCTCTCTGTCTCTCCCTTTCACTTTCTCTCTCTCCCTTTTCTGCCTCTTTCATTAATTCATAAATAGACAAATAAGTAAATAAGTAAATAAGTAAATAAATAAATAAATAAAATATTGTGCTAGAGAGATGGCATAGCAATTAAGGCACTTGCCTATGAAGCCTAAGGACCCATGTTTGATTCCTTAGGTATCACATAACCCATATGCACAAGGAAGCACATGCTACTGGAGTTAATCTGCAGTGGCTGGTGTGCCCATTCTCTCTCTGTATCTCAAAAAAAATAAAAAAAATAAAAATTAAAGTATTAAAAAAATAAGAGTAGGCTTGAACACTAAAATGTACACAAATTTTATATTACATTTATGCTTTTCACTTTCCTCATCTATACCATCAGAGCATAGTAGTACTTATCTTCCCAGAGTCATATAGTAATATATTTGAGACTTTAAGTATACCTGAACTATTGAAATAATCAAGAAACAGGTATATTTTTATTATTATTATTGTATTTAATAATCTGTTATATATTCATTATTTAATAATATACAAACATTATTCTATTGCTACCTCTCTTCTCCTACACAGAGTGAAAATTCTTTGGACAATATGTTAATATTTGGAATATACTCTTAATAATATATAATGAAGTCATATTACTGAGTAACTAAGTACCTGAAGCAGAAAATAATTCATAAAATAATGTTAGATTTTCATTATATTTAATGGACATTATAGAATTATCAAGTCCATATAAAGTCTTTAAGTATTCATTTCTCTTAATTAAGATTTAACTCACATTAATAATATTGGATCTTACCTGGCATGGTAGGGCACACCTTTAATACCAGCACTTGGGAGGCAGAGGTATGGGGATCACTATGAGTTCAAGGCTAGACTGAGACTACATAGGGAATTGCCCGGGGCTAGGGTGAGACCCTGACAAAAAAAAAAAAAAATAAAAAAATATAGCCTTATAAATGAAACTGGAAAAGTGAATGTTCTGGATACTGGACAGTTGAGGTTCTAGAAATGAAAAATAGAAAAAGTGCTAATGTAAAATATTATATGGCTTTTGATTTTTGAGGCATGATTTTTTTTTTAAGTCAGGCTTGAATATGTTCATAGAATGATAATCAGTGTAATAACTCTATCAGGAAGCAAAAGGTGATGTTCAGAGGGATACTATTTCCCATTTTCCTGTGTATTTTCTTGATTTTAAGTAACTTCTCTATTTTAGTCTATTTTGTCATAAAGTTTCCATGTATGTTTATAGCATGCTCATATGTTCTGAAGCCAACTTTGCTCGGAACAGTTAAAATTTTGCTCATGATAAATAGAAGAAGATTATTCCCAAGGCCAAACCAAAGAGACCAAGGAGGACAACATTTAGATCATATTCTAATTTGTATAGTGTCTCAGAATTAGTTTGACACTTAATTAAGGATTCATCAAGCCAATATTTTTGCTAAAGAAATGCAAATTTGCCTAGTTGTATTGATTGATCAGCTGCAAGTACAAAATGAGGTGAAGTGGATTAAACCTGTGGGTGGTTCAACTCTTCAGCATGAAAACATAGTCATTGTTGGGATAGTCAGCACTGTGCAATCAAATAAACTTTATTTTTCCAGTTCAATAATTGGAATTTAATTAGCTTTACATTAATAGTCCATTTTTACAAAAAGCTTTGACCTTTGGTGTTAAATGTTGACAGTGTTTGGTCCTGCTTGATACACATTAACAGGGTCATCTTCTCTGGCTATCTTTTCAAAGAATATGACATTTTTCCATATACTTTGTCAAAAAGATTTCCTAAAGCATGTATCATTATGAAAAGCACAAAGGAGAGAGACTGAAGATACGATTGCTAAGAAGGAGCATCAGTTATTTAACACCCTTATGATGCAATCTCTTTTCATCAAGATAGCAGCTGCTGACTTCTTTTGATAGAGATGTATGTCAAATATTAGCAAAGCCTCTTTAGTTACTTTAGAAAAGTAATCTATATTCTGATGCTACAAAGTCTTTAATATTAGAATAATGTATGTATCACTAATTGAAGTTAAATGTTGACCTAAAATTATCCAAAACATCCAAGCAACAAGAGAGGCACAAGAGTTTATAATACAGAAAGCCATGTCTTAAAAAAGAGTCTATAATACATGCATCAGTGCAGACAAAGAGAGTCTCTCACACACAGAGGCAAGCACAGAGAGTGACGTTAAAGAAGCCAAGGCAAAGAGCAAATCAGATCATTGGTTTGACACATGGTAATGCAAAGGCTTCCCCTGTGCACTTTTTTTTTTCTTTTTACTACTTTTGCTACCTTGGCCAAAATTGAGATGTTAGGTCCTTTTTATCTTTTGCAACTGCTAAAAAAGAATGGACTAAAAAGAACTTTGTAACCCCTTTAAGTGTTGATAATTGACTAAGTTATATATAGTGCATGATCACATTCATTCTCATGGAGTAACAATTTGGATTACTATGTCTAGAAGTACTTGTGAGTATTATTTCTGAATGAGGAAATAACTCCCAATGTTCATAACTTTCATTCATCATATGTAGCAGATGTCATTTTCTGGGTAATGGCAGTGGAGGTAAATATTGTCTCTTTCTGTGCCAATGTACCTCTGCCTATCACCTGCAGATATTCATTAGCACAACCTGGAAATGCAGGTTGAGCTGATGACCAAAATGAGGATGGTAACACATCCTGCTCAACTCTGACATTTGCTCAACAAGGACATGATATTAACCTCCCACACAATATAATAGTTCCACGCAATTTCCCAGAATGAGTTCTTAATTTAATTGGTCATTTGAAATGCATCTAAGTATAAAGAGACTATTGCTTTATTTGAAAGGAGGAAACCACTTGTAGATTAAAATTTCTAATGTCAAACAGAAATGTGAGAATATTGTTAGAATTTGAGAAGGGTCAAAATGTTACCTAAACTCTGTAGAAATATGTATATAATGTAGTATTATATTTGAATGAGTATACTTAAGAAATAAGAACCAAAATGTTTTAAAATTTCATAGATTAAACACTTGGAATGACTTCTTAAAAATAAAATTATAACTAATCTCCAATTACCTTATGAATAGAATGTACCACCTTCTTTAGGAAGTAAATATCCTAAGATGATCAGATTACATCATCAATGTCTATAGAAAAAAGCAAAAAAAAAAAATCTTTTTAAAGAAAAACATGAAAATGAAAGGAAAATAACAAAATCCAGACCTATAGCAATAATTGGTAGAAATACCATGCATTTAATATAATATACAAAAAATTATATTCCTCAGAATTTGCTCTAATTTTCAGGCTGTATTTGTATAAGATAAATAATATTTTTATCAAGGTCTAAGAAGTAATTTTTAAATATACCCTACCCTTATAGTTCGTTGTTCATATATTCTGATATGATATATCATACTATGATTTTTCCTATACTAAAGATTACATTTGAATTTGAACTTAGTTTCCTCAAATTATCTATTATTTTAAATTTCCTTGAAACTTATTATACAATATGTTCCATTTGGTGAGGGCAAAGGTCCATGTAAAGATACCTATTAACTCCAAATAGGCTACAAGAAACAGAACAACGAACCTCTTCCATCCAAGTTCAGCTTGTAGAACCAATGATTTTTCTAGGCTTACTTTTAGGGGCATAGCTAAGAAGGTACTTATAGTAGCATAAGGAACCCTTAAACAGCTACATGTCCAAAATTCCCACTCTCACAGTGAGGATGAATACTTTAAAAACTATATAAATTGAGTATCCCTTAGAGTTTACCTTCTTATTATGAACAATATCATTTGCTAAGACCGTGTGCAGTTGAAGGAGATTTATGCGCAACTATTGGAATGAGTATCTGGAAGCTCTTGTGGGGCTCTAATGAACCTTTCTCTCCTCTCCTTCTATAAAATAATGTTAATAGGTCAAATCATGTGATGATTTTGTGGCTAATCAACCTACTCTGAGTTAGAGATAACAAGAGTCATATCCTTCCTGAAGGACAGTATTGCACAATAGCCCACTCCTTCCTCCAGCTCTTATGTTCTTCCCTCTTTTCCTATGATCTCTGAGCCTCAGAGAGGTGATGTAAATATATCTTTCCCCATTTAGATCTGGATATTGGGCAACAATGCCACATAAACAAACACTTCTCTTAAAACTGTGACCAGTTCAGGGTCTCAGAAACAACTACTACCCACTGAAAAATGAAGCTTTCTTGATGAATACAAGAACGACAATTCATGGGTATGAACATAAATGTTAGAAGCATTTCACAGTTATTTAACAAAGCGATTGCAGGAGCTTCCCCACTAGTACTCTTACCCTGTCTAACCACAAATATATACCAAATATGGCTTCCTTCCCATGTAGAGCAGGCCTCAAATTCAACCAGAAATCACTTAGCTGTATCCATAACAGTTTTCCCAGCAAACATATGTCTACTGGAGTACTTAATGCTGGTATGAATACCTTCTGTCCATAGCTGAGTAGTCCCATTGACAAAATCTTTCTTGCTGTTGCCTGAATAACAATTTCTGTTACTAAGAAGTATAGCCAACAAGGAGGGAGTTTTCAGCTAAGTCCAAACCTGATTTTTCTGTGCCCTGCAAACAGAGTATGTGATGTCTTCACAGGTAAACCAGATGCACAAGGTGGCACATGCATCTGGAGTTTGTTTGCAGTAGCTATAGGCCCTGGCATGCCCATTCTCCCTATCTCTCTCCCTCTCTAGCTGGAGGCCCTGGCATACCCATTCTCTCTCTCTCTCTCTCTCTCTCTGCCTCTTTCTCTTTCTCAAATAAATAAATAAAATATATTTTTAAAAACTGATGTTGATTTGATATGCAGCAATTAATAAATATAAAAAACCTTGTACCCTTGCTTGGGGAAGTAGATTACTTTTTACATTTTATGTTTTTATTAGTTATACACACAGTGCATATACAGCCATGTTGATACCATCATTAGCCTCTCCTCCCCCCTCTGGAGGGACCCTCATTGTTGGGGAATGTGAGTCGAGCATTGTAGGGTTAGCCATCAGTTATAGGTAAGAGGCAATGTCTCTGGGCATAACGTCCCAACATGTAGCTCTAACAATCTTTTTGCCCCATTTTCTGTGAATCTCCCTAAGTGGTGTTGGGTTTGTTTTAGGTGTACTTCAGTGATGAGGTCTTGGGAGCCTCTATGTCTCTGGATATCTGGTTCAGTAGGAGTTGAGTGTTCTCTGTGTCGGTTTCCTTCACCCTTGTGCTGGTACTAGGTTTACCAAGAAAGCAGCAATCTTGCTCACTTCCCTAATTACTGTTGGCTTCAACTAGGGCCCTGGTAATGTGTGATGGGCTGATTCTCTCCTCAGGATCTGTGTCCATCTGAAAAACAGAAGCAAATTCTTCAACAGAGAGTGAAGTCAGAACCAGATAAATGGGATAACCTTTATTATTTTAGAAACAATTTAATACATGTAGGCCCTCTTGTAACCCATGATTGGTGGGATCTTGATAATGGAGAGTGGCCTCGTTTTAGGGTTATGGGTTTCATTCCACTGAGCGGATCAGTTAGCCAAATCAAGAGCAGTTGGTTTACCCACCAATGCTGTTTGCCACTATCACACTTGTGTGAGCATCACATCAGGTTGTTTGCTGCAGAGTAGCTTAGATCACGAGTTGCTTGGACAGATGTTGGTCATTTTTTCCTAGTCAGTCATGTAGTACCTTCTGGCCCAAGACAAGCTAACTGTCTGGGAACTGACTCTCTTCCAGGTTTCAGCCAGGTAACTCCATGTTCCACATCAACATTATATGGTGTCTTCAGCAGTGCAGTCTTACCACTAATCTTTGGTGCATCACCAAGTACTCTGACAGAAATCTGTCTTCTTTTGGCAAAACTTGTAGGTCTCTCTGATCAACAGCTCATTGTGGATGTTAACCATATGCTGGTACTGGAAGATACAGGTTAGCACCAAGGAAAAGAAGGAAAAAAAGATAAGTAATATAAAAGAGAGAGAGAGAGAAAGACAGAGAGAGAGAGACAGAGAGAGAAACAGGTTAAGTTTAGTCCTCACCATACCTTCTCCACAGCCCTGTGATTCAGGTGTTCCTTCTAAGGACCTGATTAAGGTTCAACCATTTAGTCTGTCTTTTAGGATGTGGAATTTTATGGTACCATTGCCATTTGGGTCCAGTTTTGTGTCCCCCACCCCAACCCTTGCCCTCCTCTTCCTCCCCACCCTCCCCATTTTCCAGTACTTGAGATGCTTATTAGGTATGTCAGTATCTATCTCAGGCAGATTCAGGTTAGGAGCCACAGATGAGTGAGATCATGCAAAAATTTATACCTTTTTATTTATTTTAATTATTTGAGATAGAGACATAAAGAGGTAGATAGAGAATGGGCACACTGGGGCCTTCATCTACTGCAAATGAACTCCAGATGCATGTGTCATCTTGTGCATCTGACTTACTTAAGTTCTGGGGAATCAAACATGGGTCATTTTTCTAAGCCATCTCTCCAGACCAGATTACTGTTGGTAAGTGACTATGAGTAATTAGTCAACTTCCCCCTATTATCACCTAATACTTTTCTATTAATTCACACCAGCCTTTATAACTCCCTACTTCCAGGTGAATTTGAATTAAATCTCTACCAACTGAAGTATTCATGAATTAAGTCACCATGGTCTTTTAAAATGGCCAAGTATAATTGTTATTTGCATGATTCAGAAATATTATTTAGTGAGCTGGGAAGATTTCCCAGTGGTTAAAGGCACTTGTTTGTAAAATCTGCACATAGTGCATCTGGCTTTGTGTGGGTACTGGGGAATCAAACAATGGCTTGCAGGTTTTACAAACAAATACCTTTAACCACTGGGCTAATTATTGACATATAAATTGAATCTTTAGAAGTTTAACTTATATGAGAAGAAAATGAGTCAAGTAGAATATATACTTATAATTACTTGGGAAGGATTATTATGTCATAAGGCTACAAATTAGGTCTTTAGAAAATCAGTTCAAATTCATAGAAACTCCTGGGCCTCTGAAACAGTTGTCAGTGTACAAGGACTATGCAAATTAGTTGGCCCACAGAGACGTATTTTTGTCTTCAAATGACCTTAGATGTAAGGAGGGAGGAATGGAGAGAAGTATGAATGTCTCAGTTTGTAGAATTTGAAGTCTTGAAGCACATTTGGCAAGAAAGCATTCGCAGACAGTTGTTTCTAATTGCACTGACACAGGATGCAGACTTCACCTCTCTGGAAGGACAGAGCTAGATGACTAATAGCTATTCTTTATAATTATTTCTTTTCTGACAAAAAAGAAACTGTAAAGATAATTTTTGGAGATAATTCTGATTTTTGATTCAGATGAATTTCATAATAAAATGAGATGAGGCTTTTTTTCTTCATTCAGCAAAACTCAGAATATACTCTACTCACAGAAGAAAATGTAAATTTGATATTTGAATATAATATGGCTACATAGTACAAAGATACAATTCCCTGAATCTCAAAAAATAAGACATGATGATATGACTAAGTTCTAGCTAATAATATCAAGTAATATGTGGTTTACATAATGTCCAAAAGGGTTTTCTGGACAGTTATATACATGATAGTTTTAACACCTCTTTTATCTCCTGTTAAGTGCATGATAATAATTACAGAATAGGTTAGCATAACATACATTTAGGTAACTAATAAACTGTGGGTAAAATATATGAGAAATGATCAAAACTCAATGATTTATGATCTGCTTGACAGGCTAAGATGAGACATGGTGATGTCCTCTACAAAATGCTAAGACTGTTCATCTCTGAATGGTTTGTATTTGCAAAGACATGCCTAAAATAAATTAAAAATCATTTTATAAGGACCCGTTATCTTTGTTAAATAGGAAAACCTTGTGTAGCACTAATATTCTTAAGCGACTTCACAATATGAAGATATAATGAATATACATGCATTGCTTTTTATAATATGTTCCTTTAATGAAAAGACCTTATTAAGTCAGAAGATTAAGTTGTCACTTTACTGTTAGAAAAAGGTTCATTATATTACTAATCCATAAAACTTGTTATTACAGAAAGTATTGCTTATTCTAAAGAAGAGAAATCCATCTCTTAGAATTTTTTTTTCTGGAGTGTAAGTCTTCATAAGCTTAACAAAATAATATTACATAAATGAAATGAATTTTTTGAATAAACAGGCTATATGGGTTTTCTTAACTTCTTCTGTGTCCTTTTATGTCTATAGATTTGCACATCTGGGATGATTCCAGCTCTTAGCTATTGCTATTACGAATTGAGCCACTATAAACATGGTTGAGCAAATCTCTCTAGACTGTGGTTTAAAGGTTTTAGGGTACATCTCCAGTAAGGGAATAACTGGGTCTGTTGATAACTCCATAGTCAGCTTTTTCAGGAGTCTCCATATTGCTTTCCAAAGTGGTTGTACCATCTAACATTCCCACCAATAGTGGATGAAGGTTCCTATTTCTCCACATCCTTGCCAGCATTTATTTGCTTCAGCAAAGTTAAACACCTTTAATTTTATCATAAAACATGAAATTTGATACAGCAAACTTTCACAGTCCATACTATCAAGAACAGAATAATTGTAGCCTTGCAGCTAGGTCTTTGAAAAAGTCTTGCATGAGAAACATGGATATCACCTTTGCTTTATTTATGAATAAAAAGTATATAAGAATTTAAATTTTTTAGACCAATCAACAAAAACTGAGGTGGAAATTAGTGACAGTCAAAAATCCAAGGCAATGTTTCACGAAATGTATGCAGTACAGCAAGGTAGGAAAAGTTACACAGAGGCCAGGAGACTAGCTCAGAGGGTCCACAGTGTCCACGGGAAAAGTGAAGTGGGAGCCAGCCAGAGTGAAACACTGGTACTGGTCCTGGTGCTGTCCAAATACCACGTTTATCCTTGGATAAACCTGACTCCAGTTTTGAAATAGGCAACAGTTGGCATCACACTCTTGCTAAGATCCTTTTCATCTTAAATAAACACATTCATCTGGTCCTGACATTGTTGGTAATAATGATAGAAGTGGAAGATTTTTAAAAAATGGGAAAGGGAGAAAGAAGCTGATTTTTTTTAAACTCCTGGGTTGATTAAGTACATTTGCCCTTTGCATGTTTACAAGCAGGACAGAGAGAAAAAGTAGCTTGAGTACTGAGGGTCTATAGTCACACGGGAAGCTAGATGCAGATTTAATAGCCATGTTCTTCACTGGAAAGTGAAACAGCTCTCAAAAATCTATTTAGTCTAATTTCAATAACATTTTGCTTAATTTTTATTATTTGTAGATTCAAAATATATTATTTATTTACTTATGAAAGAGAGAGAAAGAAGGAATATAAGCCCGTCAGAGTCTCTAGCCACTGCAAACGAATTCCATATTCATGCACCACAATATATATTTGGCTTGTGTGTCTACTGGGGAATAGAACCTGGGTCCTTAATCTTTGCAGGCAAATGCCTTAACTGCTAAGCCATCTCTGCAGCCCAATTTATTGATTTTATTTTTGTTTATTTATTTACTTATTTGTATTTGTATGTGTGTGCAAATTCATGGCACTGAGTGCACTGCCGTACCACATGTGGCGGTCACATGACAAGCTCAGCTATAAGTTCACACCTTGTCTGAGGCCAAGTCTGTCATTGTTCAAAGGCTGTGTATTTATTTTTCAGGCAGGCTGGCCAATGTACCTCTATGGTATTCATTCTCTGTTTTCATCTTCCTTAGGCAGGCTGGGATTGCAGGTACCTGCTACAGAGTCCGCTTGAGATCTCAGGTACTTACGCTTGTGTGGCGAGTGCTGTATCCATACAATAGCTCTTAGCTCTTGTTTTTGTCTGGTGGAAAAATAATGGGTTAGACATTTCATTCTCACTTTAGTCTCATTGGGTAATTTCTGTCACATTTCAGAGATGCCATAGCACAACAAAGAATGGCTGACTAATTTGAATGAGAGAAACTAGTTTCTCAAGATACTCTTTTATGTCTCCAAGGTTACAGGGATATCTTTATAGGTGATAAAATGAGTAAAACATGTTTACAAAACTTTGTTTCTCCCTTATCAGATATCTATGGTAAATTCTTCAATGACCAATATTTCTTTTTAGTGTGTGTATGACTGTGCATGCACGTATGTATGCATGCATGTATGCATACATATGTGTGTGTATGCTGTGTAGATGTGTGTGTGTGTGCATGTCTGCATGTGTATTTGTATAGGTGTACAGGTGTGTATTGCGTGTGTGTATTTCTGTGTATATAGGTGATAGTTATGTGAGTGTGTGTGTATGACTGTGTATACGAGTTGTGTGTATGATGTGCTTTATGAGGGATGTGCATGTGAAGGCTAGAGGACAACTTTCGAGTGTTGTTTTTTGTTTCCACCACAGTTTGAGACAGGTTCTCTGGCTATTCATTGCTCCATTTTTCCAGCCTAGCTGGTCTGCAAGATTCCAGCATTTTCTCCCGTCCTCTTCTGTTTTCCTAGGTATACTCAGATCAAAGATGCTAGTACAACATCTTTCTTTTTTGGGGGGGGAGGTTTCAAGGTAGGGTTTCACTCTAGCTCAGGCTGACTTGGAATTCACTATATAGTCTCAGGGTGGTCTCAAACTCCTGGTGATCCTCCAACCTCTGCCTCCCAGATGCTGGGATTAAAATCATGTACCAACTCCTACCAAATCAGAGAGCCAGAGCCTCAGAGGCCCCCAATACCTCATCACTGAAGCAGACCAAAAATGAACCCAACATGGCTCAGGGAAATTTTGCGGAAGAGGGGGCAGAAAGAATGTCAGAGCCACATGTTGGGTCATGATATGCAGAGACATTTAGCTTACCCATAACTGTGGGCTAACTCCACAATGCATGACCCGTATACCTCAACAAGAAGGGGCCAAGGGGAGGGGGTAGGTCATGGATGAGCCTAATAATGGCACCAAACTGACTGTATTTGCTGAATACAAAACTAACTAATAAATAAAAAAATAAAAAAAATAAAAAAAATCATGTACCACCACGCCCAGGTCAGCATCAATTTTTTTTTTTTATATGTGGGTTTTGGGGATCCAAACTTGGGCACTTATGCATGCATGACAAGTGCCTTATCCACATTATCTATGCCCAATAACTAATATTAAATATTGTCATATTTACTTGTGGTTTCTTTGTCTAAATCATTTTTCTGTCTCAGGCAGTTTTCCTTTTCAGTAATGAGAAGAACATCAAAACTTCAACAATCTGAGTCAGTGAATGTTCAGAGAATCAAAGAACAAGGCAAAGGTGCTGAGGCATAGCTGTTATTATTATTCCTGGTGGGAAAAAGCTCATATCACTTTCAATTACCCAAGGTGTCAACATGTAGCTGCAAAATAGAGAAGGACACAACATTGCTAATGGTGTTCATGCCAGGTAATCTGAATACTTTGAAAACAAAGATAACCTTTTATAGATTTATGTATCTGTCCTTATAATTTTGGCAGATTTAAAATAAATGGTTAGAATAGAAATAATTATTAGAAAATATTTGAATTGTTTTAAGTATTTACCAAATCTACAAAATTTTGAATCTTTTATTGTAATCATTTCCATTACAAATATTTAATTTAAGTCTAATAATTAAGGGGACAGATTTAGGCCTGAGTAGGAATTGACTCAAATAGAAGGAAAAAAAAAACACTCATTTAATTGGCACTTGTTGAACACCTATTTTATTAGAGTGATGGAGCCATTCAGTAGATATTCTATGCTGGCTGAATTATGTAATATTGCTGGTTTTGTAGAATATTACCGAAAAAAAAAAAACTTTTCATTGCATACAATTGTATAGAAACTTTTAATTACATATTGTTTAAGAAATAATACTAAGTGATCTTGTGGTTGTTCATAAAGATTTCATGAGATAATTTAACAATATTTTCTCAATAAGAATATATGATATATCTAATGGCATATGTGAGTCCCTGAGCTCAATTTTCAATTCTACAGAATAAAAGGAACAAGAATAATTTTAATGGTAATGTTTAAAGTAGTATTTATGTAGTTATTTGATTTACTAAATTTTGTATTAACATGTATTCTGTAGAATTCTCACATTTGACTAACTTCGCTATTGAGTGGTAAGATACAAATGTATTACTGTAATTTTAACAAAACTTTCAATGCATGGACCACAATGCTACTGCATATGAGCATAAAACATAGATTTTACTAAAGTGTAATCATAAAATTTATCATTTGAATACAGCAAATTATTTGGGATATGTTTGATATGAGACACAGCATATAATTTTAGTGATGAGCAATAAATTATTAATATATTTCATTGATATTTCTTACTTTTTAACATTACACATGTATCAGACAGATTCAGGTTCGCTGAGATGAACTTCCAGACCAGGCACAGTTATGGAGGAAGGGATTTATTGAAGCTTACAGATCCAGGGGAAGTTCCATAAAACCAGAAGAAACTGGCCTGCTTTCACAGGCCCAAGCAGAGAGAGAGAAGCACAAGCCTAAAGGTCAAAAGCCGGAGCACACTTCAGGAACTCCAGCTAGGCACACTTTGCATATCTTTAGATTGAAATCTCAAACCCACCACCACACCTTAAGATTCACACAATGGCATTGCCTCCAGCCAGATGGCTAGAGATGCAAACTACAAACAAACAACTGAATATATTGGGGGCCATCTATTCTATTCAAACTACCACAACACATAATTATCATTTAATATTCTTATCCACAACAATGAAGATGATGTAGAATATCTGAACAGAATATAAACTTTAGACAGAATTGCTTACTCATAATAACATGCAAATATACAAATTTAGCATTGATAATTATTATCATACTTCCCTTTGCAATATCAAAATTTTCTTTTCCAATAACAAATAACCATTCGCTCATACACTTATATTCATTGATATAGTATTATCCATGTGTGTGTGTGAGAGAGGTTTTTGTTTTTCCTTTTTATTTGCAAAACAGAAAGCAAGCATTGGTGTGCCAGGACCTTTGGCTGATGCAAAGGAACTCCTGGAACATGCAACACTTTTTTTTAATTAGTTTTGTACTCAGTGAATACAGTCAAGTTGGTACCATTGTAATCATCCTCCCTGCCCTCCCCCCTCCCTCTGGCCCCTCCTTGTTGAGGTATATGGGTCACACATTTTGGGGTTAGCCATCAGTTATGGGTAGGAGGAAATGTCTCTGTGTATCATCGCCCAACGTGTGGCTCTGACATTCTTTCCGCCCCCTCTTCCATGAGTTTCCCTGAGCCACGTTGGGTTCATTTTAGGTCTGCCTCAGTGAAGAGCTCTTGGGAGCCTCTGTGTCTCTGGATATCTGGTTTGATATGGTTAGGGCCACTTTATGCATCTGCCTTATGTGGGTGGCAAGAGAGTGGGACTCAGACTGCAGGCTTTGTGAGCAAACACCTCTACCAGTAGACAAAACTCCTGTCTTTTAAAAGAAAGCTTTTATGCATATAATTTAAAACACCATTTCATAAGTGTAAGGTAATTGTCATGTATTCATTATATTTCAAGATGGTCATTGACAAATGTCATTTCTAAAGAGGGAGTAGAAAATTTTAAGATTAAAATGTATGAATCTACTTGGCAAAATCATAGTGGAGACACTTCCTGACATTGGGCTAGGCAAGGGATATATGCATAAAAATTCTGAATAGCAGAAAACCAATGTAAATGTGGACACTGTTTTCATATCAAAGTAAAAGTTCTGCACTGCAAAAGGAGCAAACAATAGAGTGAAAAGATATCCTATAAGATGGGATAAAATATTTTAGATTATACATTTGACAATAATTCCCAAATTTTGTAAGTGATTCAAGCCACTATAAACAATTAGTGCTATTAAAAATAAGCAAACCATATAAAATATTTCCAAAAAGATATCATAGATGGCTAACAGGAGTGCAGATAGCTGTCCAACATCATTGTCCATCATAAAAATGCAAATCAAAGCCACAGTGAGGTAATACCTTCTACAATTGATATTAAACATATGAGAAAAGATTAGTGCTGTTCAGGTTGTGGAGAAACACAAGCAAACATATGCTATAGATGGGAAAGGAAACACTGGAACCATTTTGGAATCAAGTACGGAAGTTCTTCAGAATATTAAGTAGAAAAGTATCACATGATTCTACCTCTTTACACCATTTTGAACATATCCAAAGGGACTTAGATCAGAATGTTAATGAGACATCTTCACTCCGTGTTCATTTCAGCACTTTTCACTGTAACCCAAATATGGAATCAACCTAAGTGTCAGTCAATATAAAGACAAAAATCATATATATATATATATATATATATATATATATATATATGTTCAATAGTACTACTCAGTTATTAATAGACTCATAATTTTTTCTAAGTGCACATTTTAACCAATAATTTATATATGATAATTTTATTGTGTTCAGCTGTGCTTTCTCATTATAATGTTAATTCAGCATCCTGTTACTTATAGTAACTCTTAATGCCTTACTTTTGATTCAGTTAATTTTTTTTTTCATATTTGGGGATGAGCCTCAGTATTATGATGATTTCTGCTTATAATATCATGTCTTCTTTAAGTGGGTTTCCTCACACTTGGGTTGTTTTTTATACTTTGAAGTTTTTTCTTAGTTTAGATTTGAGAAGAAAAACTTCATGAGGTCTGGCTTGTACTTACAATTTCTCAAGTGATTATGCTATCTGCCCCTCCCCCAAACCAATTTTAACCTACAGTTACCTAATTTAACATTCTGAGGGCTAGGATTCGTCCTAGCTCACTCTTTCACCAATGATTTTACATACTGCCCTAGTTGGTTCCTATTTTGAGTCCATCCCTGTTCATTCCCTTGCCTATCAAGTGGCAGCTATAAGAAAATGAACTTACTAGGACGTGGCATTTGACCAGAAGCAAGTCTACTTGAATACAATATGCTCTCTCAGCATTACCAATTTCATTTTGTGTTTATTTTATGAAGATTCTTTCATGCTTGGCCTCACATCTACATATGCACAATTTCATCGACCATATTTAGCTTTTTGAGACTGGGATTGGTAATTCAGATACTTAGCCCCACATCATACCAAAAATAGAAATGTTATGATAGCTTGGATTCATGCTATTAAATTTATGCATAATTATAAACTTTTCAAAGAAATATCTTATCTTTTTTTCCTTTGGCATACATAATTATTTTGACTCTTCCCTATCAAAGTGCACTGGCATAACCAGCCTGTATAGAATCTCAGCACCTATAACGAGAACATAGGGACCCATAGATATACTAAACATGACAAATATTTGCATTTCACATGACTTAGGGATAAAGAAGAGAATCTAGGAGTCACTGAACTTATATCTTTTCTGAGTCTTTACAATGACCAATATGTTATGAATTTGTGCTCCTTTGCTTACTTTAAACATCTTTATTTGGAACAAGATGACATTCATAATTGAGGACTGTTAAAAATAGCAAACAAGTTGCTTTGAGTATCTTCTTATAGTATGTTAAAATTTGATAACTTCATACATATTTAGGCGTTGCAGTTTGATCATACAGACATTTCATTATTTGTTCTTCCTTCCACTAATTCCCAACTGCCCTGGACCACATACTAGTGGATTCATCTTGGAAGACAATGATTACCTCTGTATCCAGTAGCTCTTTAGGGAGGGGTGTGCACTAAAATGCCCATTGTCTATCCATAAAGGAACAGTAACTATTCTTGTCATGTACAGGTCTTGTGCACCCAACCATAGCTGCTATGCATTCATGAGTGCAACGACCACATGGTGTCCAGATGAGAAAGTCTCACAGCCTTCTACCCCATCTAGAAGCTCTTATATTTTTAATATTATCACTTCCACTATGTCCTTAACTCTTGCAGGAAGAAGAGATACACATCCCATATAGGGTGAAACACTCAGACTTCATAAACCATAGCCAGCTGCAGAAAGCAAGATTTTTCCACCCAAAGCTGAGGGCAGCACTGACTTTGATTATAACTACAGAATAGTTAGAAGACATCTAACATCACACCTGTCTAGCAAAACATTAGTATTAGTTGGTAACCCCAGAGCAATCATGTCACTCTTGCACCAGTGGAAACCTCCTGCCTGGCAGGTCAGTATTATAACTCTGAGGATCCACAGGTGGGTGAGGACTTTGAGGGCTGGTATACCCCAGCACCTTTCATAGGTTTGTGTATCTTAACAAAAATTAAAATATACAATGATTTAATTTAGTGATTAATACCAAATACCAATGCTGATGAATATTTATTTTCTGTGATACATTACCGAAAACATGACAAATGCATATATACCACTGTTGTGTTCATGAGTAGAGAAAGCAGAAAACAGATTTAAAAAATAAAATAAAATAAACTAGTTGAGCAAGGAGTCAAATACCTGTACAAGGCAGAAGCAAGATGGCATCCACCAAACCACACTTCAAATCCCAGGGCAATAGCAAGGCAAGACCTGTAGGGTTCCAGGGTCAGCAGGTCCCAGCAGACCCCCAGTGTGCAGATAAGGACAGTAGGAAATCCACTAATTCCCATGCTCTCAGGTAGCCCAACAGACCCCAGACCCCTCAAGCAGTTGTGCCTTCTGATAAGCTGCAGAACACATTCATTCCTGTGATATCTGTACACTCCACAGATGGGGGACCAAACTCCTGTCATGTTTCCCCACTCTAACCAGCTATCATTCCTAACTCCCTCCAGTGGCTTCCCTCTGGTAGCTTTCCTCCCTTCCCCCCTACAAGGACTGGGCCTTCCCATCACCATGCCCAGAAACCCACCAATGGATCAGCACCTGCCTTTCCCCCTACCCACTACCTGCCTATGAAATATGAAGTCTCCAGGCTATTCTCCCCATCCCAGGTCCCCAACAGGACCCCTCCAACTCCTCCACCTGAGCAGATAGGCCCGCTTGCCATCAAAAGCCTAATCTAGTCAAACATAAAAGGGAACAATCCCCGAAGACACTTCAAGGGTAAACTACAGCTACCTGCTGAATTAAATAAGATTCCCACACTATGATGGGCAGGCCACAACTCAAAAAGAACAACACAAAACATCAAATGGAAGGAACCCCAACAAGGTTCCCTAGTCCTGCAGTGGAAGACTCTAACCAAAACCTAAGAGAGACAACAGGATCAGAACCCCAAAATGAAGACACAATGTATGTGACCCTGACCAAGCAATTGGCAAAACATGTAGAAAATCAACAAAAGACCTACAATTGTGTGACTTCAGTCCTCACTAGGTTGGACCTAATAGGAAAACACACAAACAAACAAAAACAAAAACAAACAAACAAACAATTAAAAAAAAAAAAAAACAGAAATACTTCCAAAAAGAGTTAAGTGGTCTGAAGGAGAGCCACAAAAAAGTGAACCTCAATAATAAGATGGCTAAGCTCATTGAAGACATAAATAAATGAAAGGAAGAATTCCAAGTAGTATTAAGAAAAATCAGGAAATGGGGCCAGAGAAATGGCTCAGCAGTTAACGCATTTGCCTGTGAAGCCCAAGGACCCAGGCTCAATTCCCCAGGATCTACATAAGCAAGATGCACAAGAGGCACTGCATCTGGAATTAGTTTTCACTGACTAGAAGCCCTGGTGTGCCCATTCTCTCTCTCTTTCTATCTCTATTTTTCTCTGCTTGAAAATAAACAAATTAATTTAAAAGATGACCTGAAAAGGCAACTTGACAGAGATATGGATACTATAGAGAAAATGGCAATAAAAATAATGCAAATTAAATAAGTCCAAATGTCTCTAGAAGCCCACAAGAACAGAGTCAGTCATGTGGAAGACAGAACCTCAGAACTGAAAGGCAAGACAGAAGAAAGAGTTTTCAGGCCCAAAAACTTGTGTAAGCTCAAAGTTTTTTTGTGAACAGAGCATGAGGGAACTGTGGGGTACCCTTAACTGTCCCAATATTTGATCATGGGGCTTCCATATATTTAGGAAAATTGACATGATTTCCTGGATGATATCAGACCACAGTGCTGTAAGCTAGAAATTAACATGAAGAGATGTTCCAGGAACTCTATCAGCTCCTGGAGACTGAACAAAAATAACAATAAATAGGAAATAGATGAAATTAAAAAAATTGTAAGATTTAGAATTGAATGACAATGAGAACATATTGTACCAAAAACTTTTGGGGCACAATGAAGGCAATTCTTAGGGGAAAATATGTAGCATTAAATGCCTACATAATGAAGACAGAGAGATCTCAAATTAATAACATAAATATTCATTTAAAGGCATTGGAAAAACAAGAAGAATCCACTCCAAAAAATGTCCAGATGGTTTTAGGGAAGATACCCAGTAAGGGAATAACTGGGTCTGTGGGTATCTCTATAGTCAGCTTTTCAGGAGTCTCCATATTGCTTTCCAAAGTGGTTGTACCATCTTACATTCCCACCAACAGTGGATGAGTGTTCCTACTTCTCCACATCCTCACCAGCATTTATTTTATATATATATATTTTTTAAGGAAGTACAATTAGGTTTATTTCAGGGTTACAACATTTTAATTTACATATGTTCTACTTAGCTATTTATCATTTAATCTGTAATTAAATTCTGTGATAACACTGTCACCTTCATATTAATTACTATAACAATATATTTATGGTGATTAAAATATCTGTGATCTATTTTATTACCACAAACATTGTAAATATTTGATTTTATGATATTGACTATCCTTATTCATGTAAAGTGGAATCTCATAGTTGTTTTAATTTGCATTTCCCTGATGATTAGGGATGATGAACATTTTCATAAGTGTGTGTACCTTCAAACCACAGGCCAGAAGGATTTGCTCAACCATGTTTGTAGTGGCTCAATTCATAATAGCTAAGAGCTGGAATCAACCCAGATGTCCATGAATACAAGAATGGAAAATTAAGATGCGGTATACTACCCAATGGAATACTATATAGCAGTAAGAAAAAATGACACAATGAAATTTGAGGAAAAATGGTTCAACCTGGAACAGATCATTCTCAGTGAACTTACCTAATCACAGAAAAAAATAAAAATCGCCATATAGTCTCACTCATCTACAGCACCTAACCTGAATCTACCCAAGATTCCTTACATACCCAGAAAGCATCTCGTGGACTAGGCAATAGGATAGGTGGGGAGGGAGGGGAGGGCAACGGAGGGGGTGGGAAAAACAATTCTAGACACAAACGGCAATGGTACCATAAAATTCTATATCCTAAAAGGCAGACCAAATGGCTGAACCTTCACCAGGCCCTTAGAGGGAACACAATCCACAAGACACTGGAGCGGGTATGATGAAGACTGACCTTAATGTTCTACAGCTTCTCTCTCCCTTCCTCTCTCTCTCTCTCTCTCTCTCTCTCTCTCTCTCTTCTCTCTAACTCTTTTATATTAGTTATCTTTTTCTTCCTTTTCTTAGTGGACACTGACCTGTAACTCCCAGTACCAGCATGTGGCTATCATCCACAGTGATCTTTTGATCAGAGAGACCTACCAGGTTTCCTAAAAGACAGACAGATTTCTGTCAGAGTACTTGATGACCCACCAAAGGTTAGTGGTAAGACCCTACTGCTGAAGACACCTTATGTGGTTGACATGTAAAATGGAATGGCATGGCTGGAAGAGAGTCAGTTCCCAGACAGTCAGCATATCTACTGCCAGAAGGTGCTACATGGGCGACTGGGGGAAAATGACCAATATCTGTCCAAGCAACTCAAGGTCTAATCTACTTAGCAGTAAATAACCAGTTGTGATGCTCACAGAAATGCAATACTGGCACACAGCCATGGTGGGAAGTCAGCTGCTCTTGGTTTGGCTAACTAATCTGCTCAGTGGTATGGGACCCATGGCTGGATCTGGGAAACAAATCAGAACCATATCCAAACATAAGCCTGCTCTCCATTGTCAAGCTACCACCAATTGTGGGCTACAAGAGGGCCTACACCTATCAGATTCTCTATAATAAAAGTAAGGGCTATCTCATTTTTCTGGTGCTAACTTACTCTCCATTGGAGAATCTGCTTCACTTTTTCAGATAGATATAGTTCCTAAGGAGAGAGCCACCCCATCATACCTTAAAAGGACCCTGGCTGAAACCAAGAACAATTGGTGAAACAAGCAAGGGTACTGTTTTCTTGGTGAACCGGGTACCAGCACAAAGGTGTCAGAGATAAACAAAGAGAAAAATCAACTCCTACCAAATCAGAGATCCAGAGACCCAGAGGTCCCCAACACCTCATCACTGAAGCAGACCAAAAATGAACCCAACATGGCTCAGGAAAATTTTGCAGAAGAGGGGGCGGAAAGAATGTCAGAGCCACATGTTGGGTCATGATATGCAGAGACATTTATCATACCCATACCTGTGGGTTAACTCCAGAATGCATGACCCATATACCTCAACAAGGAGGGGCCGGGGGGAGGGGGTAGGACATGGATGAGCCTAACAGTGGTACCAAATTGACTCTATTCGCTGAGTACAAAACTAATTAATAAAAAAAAGAAGTTGGGAACAATATCTATGTTCCAGTAAGCAGAAAACCTCAGATGTCTGAACCAAAGGTAAGAACCAAACTTTCAAAATTTGCAAGAGGAATAATACAATAGTGAGAATGTGAGATATATGAGTAAAATGAAAGATAATAAGAGTTGAAAAACCAACGACTCTTCCAGGGGCATTAAACTCTTAATTTTATGCAAAACTTTCTATGCTTATTTCATTCTATTAAAATTTTATGCATATAACAAAGCCCAGATGGAAATAATCATGATCAGAGGAGAAATTAATGAATTTGAAACTAATAAACAATTATGAAAATTGATGAGACAAGGAACTGGTTCTTTGAAAAAATAATCAAGATTGATAAACATCTGGCCAATTTGATCAAGCAAAAAAAAAAAAAAAAGAGAGAGAGATGCTTCAAATTAATTAGGTATGAAAAAGGAAAAATCACAACAGACATAAGTGAAATTGGGAGATTCATGCGGAATTACTTCCAAAACATTGACTCCACAAAACTGGATAAACTGAAAGAAGTGGACAAATTCTAGGACACATACCTACTACCGAAACTAAACTCAGAGCAGATTAATCTCCTAAACAAAACTATAACACCCATCAAGAATGAATAGGTGATCAAAAACCTCCCCCAAAAGAAGAGTTCAGTACCAGATGGATTGTCAGCCAAAATCTATCAAGCCTTCATGGAAGACCTGAAACCAATTTTTCTCAAATTGTTCCACATAATCAGAGACCAGGGAAAGCTCTTCAATTCCTTTTTGAAGCTAGTACTACCCTAATACCCAAACCAGGCAGAGATACAACAACAACAACAAAAAAAAACTATAGTCTTATACCCTTGGTGAGCTTAGATGTAAAGATTCTGAAGAATATCCCCACAAACTAAATTCAACAACACATCAAAACCATCATCCACCCTGATCAAGTAGGCTTTACCCAGGAACACATGGATCTAAAGCTATATTGCAAAGCCATAGTAACAAAGGAAGCATGGTATTGGCATAAAAACAGGAATGTAAACCAATGGAACAGAATTGAGGATCAGGACTTTAGGTCAAGTAACTACAGCTACTTTATCTTCAATAAAGGCTCCAATAAGATAGACTGGAGAAAAGACAGGATCTTCAATAAATGGTACAGGATAAACTGGATAACCATATGCAGAAAAATGAAAGTAGACCCTCACATCTTGCCATGTACAAAAAAAAAAAAAAAATCAAGTCCAGATGGATCAAGGATCTCAATATAAGACCTGGAACACTTCTACTACTGAAATAAAAAATAGGAGTGACTTTACATGATACAGGAGTGCAGAAAGACGTCCTTAACAAAACATCAGTGACTCATGAACTTAAATAGTCACTCAACCATTAGGATCACATGAAGCTGAAAAGATTTTTCACAGACAAACGTACCATAGGCAGAGCCAACAAATTACCCACAGACTGGGTGAACTATTTGCTGACTATACAGCTGATAGAGGGATAATTTCTAGAGTCTACAAATAACTCAAAAACCTAAACAAAAATTTCAAACAACCCACTCACAAAGATGGACAGGGAACTGAACAGGGAGTTCTAAGAGGAAGAAATACAAATGGCAAACACACACATAAGAAAATGTACAACAGCCCTAACCATCAGGGACATGCAAATTAAAACAAATATGAGATCCCACCTTATCCCAGTAAGGATAGCAAGCATTTAAAAAAAAAAAAAAACATAATGAAAACAAATGTTTGTGAGGATGTGGAGAAATAGGAAAACTCATTAACTATTGGTGGGAATGTAAGCTGGTACAATAACTATGGAAATCAATATTCATACTCCTAAAAATCTTGACTCTAAAGTTACCAACAGACCCAATTATTCCCTTCCTGGACTTTTCCCCTAAAAGCTCCTTGCCAAAGTTCAGAGAGATTTGCTTAACCATGTTTATAACTGCTCAATTCATAATGGTAAGCTCTGGTATCAGTAAGACATTCAGATTCAAATACAGACAGACAGATAAGCTATGACTAATGGAGTTATGGAGTAGGATACCTGATATTTTGCTCCTGCTAACTCAAGTGAACCTCCCCCAGCCCTCCACCACAGTGCATGGACATTGTGAAGGCACATAAATGTGCATTAATCACACATCCACATGAAAGACACACACAGCACATTACATACACACTCAAACATCAGCAAAACCATAAGATCCAACTATCTAATACTTTCAAAACCACATGTAGCTAGCAAAGACATAGCAAACTGAGTTTGTCAGCAGATAGCAATCAACCTATGAAGCAAATTAAAGAAAAATAGCAATTCATGTATCTGATAAGGTAGACTACAAACCAAAACTAGTCAGAGGAAACAAAAAGGTCTAGAGAGATTGCTCAGCATGTAAGAGCACTTGCCACAAACATGAAGGCCTGAGACTATCTGAGGTCCAGACCCTAGGACCCATGTATAAAGCTGATCTTGGCCACTTGTGTCTGTCTGTTATACCAGTCCTTTGAGAGCCGAGACTGGATAATCACTGGGGCTCTTGTAAACTGAAGTTCTTCATTCAGAGAAAGACATTGTCTCAAATTAAAAGCAAATAGCCAAGGGCTGGAGAGATTGCTTAGTGGTTAAGGTGCTTGCCTCTGAAGCCCAAGTACCCAGGTTCAATTCTTCAGTACTCATGTAGCCAGATCCACAAGGTGGTGAATGTGTGTGGAGTTCATTTTCAGTGTCTAGAGGCCATGGCATGCCCATTCTCTCTGCCTCTCTCTCTCTTTCTCTATAATAAATAAATAAAAATGAAATAGTCTTTTTTTTTTAAACAAAGAACAAAAGAAAATAGTCAATAGAAGAACACCCAACATTCTCCACTGGCCTTGGCGTGTTTGACCAAACATGCACAAAGTATATACATCCACACTCCACATACATAAATACATGCATACATACAAACACACACACACAGGAGAGAGAGAGAGGGAGAGAGGGAGAGAGATGCACACAAATATACCAGAAATACTATAATGCATAAAAAGAGAAGAAATAAAGACAGGACATTGTAAGAGAGTAAACTTTCATCAGGAAGATATAACAATTTGAAATATTTATGCACCATATACTGTGGCTCCCAATTTAATAAAACAAACACTAAGGCATAAAAAGTCACAGAAGATCTGACATAATTATAGTGGGGGAATTAATCACCCACTCAATTATTTAGATACATTCTACCAACTAAAATGCAATAAGATATATCAGAACCCATGCGTGATACTGAATACTTAATCAAAAGCTTGTGACTAAGAAGGTCATAGACCCTGTTGTTTGAAAAAATTGATATATTTTGCTCATCAAAGTTTAACCTTAGTATTTATAACATGTTGGCCTTTTTTACAGGTGGTGATGGAAAATGGGGAGACTCAAAACTCATCAAAGTGCTGAGAATAAGTTCTGTGATGAAGGCCAAGAATAACATTACCTGTATAATATAGATACAATGTAGAAACTGTATCAGGATCTAATGAGTTCACACACGGCTATCCCACATAAAGCATCCAATAATTTAGTATCTAGATTAAAGTGGAGGGTCATCACTAATTTTTCAGAATTGTCAGCAATAATCTATGACTTGATAAATTCAATAATATTTGTGAAAAACAAAAAATAAAAATAAAAATAAAAACTTCTTACCTAAAAAAAAATAACATTAAATATCACACAATTTTTCTGTACTTTCTCTAGTTTTTCTCTTGCAATTTCAGAGTTTTGGGTCTTATACTCAATTGTTTGATCCACATAGAGTTGATTTGTGTACAAGGCATGACATAATAATAATGATTCATTCTTCTGTATGTTGCTATCCAATATTCCCAGCACCATTTGTTGAAGATGCTGTATTTCCTCTGGAGTTTAGTTTTCAAACAAATTTATGTGAAAAATTGGTGGCTGTGGGTTGGAGAATGGCTAAACAGTTAAGCCACTTGCCTGAGAAGCCTAAGGGCCCAGGTTTCCTATTACCTACGTAAGCCAGATGCACAAGGTGGCAAAGTTATTTTATTTTATTTTTTTGAAGCTACTATGGATGTGATTATTTCCCTGAATTATTTTCAGTATTTTTTTCATTGGCTTATATGAAGGCTAGTGGGTTTTGCATGTTAATATTATACCCTGCTAATCTGCTGAATATATCTATCAGTCCTAGTAGTTTTTCAGCCATTAGAATCAAATGCTAATCAGGATACCTTAACTTCATCTCTCCCTATTTGAATCACTTTCACAATTTTCTCTTTTCTTATCACTCTAGCTCACCTCATACACTGCATGAAATACAGGTGTGGAGAGTAAACATTCTTGTCTTGTTCCAGGTCTTAGCGGAAATAGTTCTGGCTTTAAAATATTTCCAAATTCATAGAATTGGCTATAGGGTTGTCTGAGATAGCATTTATTATAGTGAGATATGTACCTTCTATCCTTAGTGTTCTCATGAAGAGATGTTGAATTTTTTCTTAGGACTATTTTCTTTTTCATCTATTGATACGTTCATGCGATTTCTATCCATTTGTGTTATGAATCACACTTTTAAATGATAATTAAACATTTATTTATTTATTTATTTATTTATTTATGTATGTATGTATTTACAGACAGAGAGAGAGCGAGACAGAGAATGGGCGCACCAGGGCCTCCAGCCAATGCAAACGAACTCCAGATGCATGTGCCCCCTTGTGCATCTGGCTTAGGTGGGTTTTTGGGAAGGGAATCCAGCCTAGAACCAGGGTTCTTAGGCTTCACAGGCAAGCTCTTAACTGCTAAGCCATCTCTCCAGCCTCTGAATCACATTTTTTGACTTGCATATGTAGAACCAACCCTGCATGTAGCAAATGAAGCTGACTTTAACATCACAAATAATCTTCTTGTTTTGTTCTTGATTTAAGTCTACAAGTGTTTTAGTGAGAATTTTCACACCTATTTTCATCAGGGAAATTTGTCTATACATTTATTTTATTAGATGTGTGTTTGTATGGTATTGGTATCACATTAACACTTGCTTCGTAAAGAGTTGGCAACATTCTTTCTCTTTTTATTTTACGGGATAGTTTTAGAAGCATTGTTTTTTATTATCTTTAAAAGGTTTGGGAGAATTATGAAGTTGATCCATCATGATTTTTTTTCTTTTTAGATTTGGGAGTTTTTTTTTATTAGTGATACTGCTTGGATCTAATTGCTTCCTATAGATCTTTTTAAATGATTTATCTTGTCATGATTTAAACTATGTAGGTCATATGTATACTTAAATGTATCAGTTTCTTTTACATTTTATAGTTTAGTAAAACATAGGTTTTGAAGATATGTTCTTTTTTTTTCTTTTTCTGAATTTCATTGATTCCTATCATTATAGTTGCATTTTCATCACCAATTTTATCAACTTGGGTCTTGTCTCCTTTATTTTGTTTAATCTAAGGGTTTGGAAATCTTGTTCATCTTTCAGAGAATAAATTTTGTTCAATTGGTTGTTGTTGTCCTGTTTTTTTTTTTTTTCTTTCCAATTAATCAATTTTTACCCTGATCTTAACTATCTTGGGAAATTTTCTGCTGTGATTGTACTGGAAATATTTTTCTATGTATGTGACGTATAGTTCTTCAGCTCACAGTTCATATTTTTTTCTTTTCCTCTCATGCCAAAGATTTTGCAAATTATATTCATTTTATTAATTTGAAAACAGAATGAGACAGAGAGAGAGAGAGAGGGAGAGAGAGAGGGAGACAGAATGGTCATAAGAGGGCCTCCAGCAATTGCAACTGAACCCCAGATACATGGGCCATTTATGCATCTAGCTCTTCATGGATACTGGGGGACTAAACCTGATTCATTAAGCGTTGCAGGCATGCACCTTAATCTCTGAGCCATCTCTCCACCCGTCCATTTATAAAATAAATAGGATTGTCCTTGACTGCCTACATCAACTCCTTTCCTTGTTTTAAGTCCTGATATTTGGGGTTCCTCATGAACCATGCTATTAGTGAAGTTTCCCCTGACCTTATTATTTGATATATTCATTTCCAGTATCATTTCAGTTTATTTCTTCAGAGTTCCTTCTCTTTGTTGAATTCCATTTTTATACATCGACTTCCTCACTTGTTTGAGCTAATTCTGTGTACAATATCAGAATATTTCATTTCTCTGATCATATTTGTCATCATTTTGAAAAATTATTTGTATCTGCAATTTCAACTAACTAATTTTGTCTCATCAGGTGTCAGACTCTGAGACTGGTAAAGTTTGAAGGAGATAATGTTGTCTAGGTTTCTCATCTTACTCATCTGTTTTATTGGCACCACCCATTTTTCAATTCACATAGAGTTATGCATATATAACTTGAAATTACTGTGGTCTCACACTACTCAGTGTTTTTTTTTTTTTTTTTTTTTTTTTTTTTTTTTTAGTTTAACTATGTAGTTTTGTGATATTTGATCTGAGTTTCCCAATAGTGTGGTTCACAGAGGTTCTTGGGCTGCAGCAGCAAAAGTCCTTTAAAGATGGTGTTTAACTTTGGTTTGGTCAGCTGACAATGATAAACATCCAACCCCAAATGGATAGGGTGAGATGTTTTATCTGGCTTCTGCTATGCTGCTGCCTCCTGGGTACACACTTTTCCAGTCCAGCTGTTTAGAGTGTAGATTCCTTTTCTGATGGCAGCTGTTTTTTTCTTTTTTTTTCAGCTTTCCCAAGCCTATAATAACCATGGCGGGTTGTCATTAATCATCTTGAATCAGTGTGTGTGTGTGTGTGTATGTATGTATGTTCTTTAGATTGTCTACATTTTGTATCATATACATGTTTCTCTTACTGTATAATTTAGATACCTTTTTGTTTTCTTTCTCATGTTTTGGTTAATGATTACAGTATAATGGTGAATAAAATCTTTATGGAAGTAAGGAAATATTATGAGCAGAGAGTGCTGACTTGAACCTTTAATCCCAGCACTTGAGTGACAGAGGTAGGAGGATCACATGAGTTCAAGGCCATGCTGAGATTACGTAGTGAATTTCAGGTCAGCCAGGACTAGATTGAGATCTTACCACAATAATAATAATAACAATAATAATAACAATATTAATAATAATAAATGAATAACAAGAAAAGAAATTATTGTGAACAGAGAAAAGCAATAGTTATTAAATAAAAGAGAAAAGCAGTATTGTCTATTTAAAAATAGAGCTGGAGGGGCTGAGAGATGACTGAGTAGTTAAGGCATTTGCCTGTGAGGCCTAAGGATCCATGTGCATTTTCTCGGTGCCCACATAAGCCAGATGCACAAAGTGGCACATGTGACTGAGGTTTGTTTGCAGTGGCCAGAGACATTGGCATGCCCATTCTCTATTTACCTTCACTCTTCCTCTCTGACTTTGTCTCTCTCACTTGCTAATAAATACATAAAATAAAAAAAAATAGAGCTAGAGAGCTGGCTTAGCAATTGTGGCTCAGCAGTTAAGGCATTTGCCTGCAAAGTTTAATGACACAGGTTTGATTGGAAAACCAATGATAGAGTACTAAATTGATTTTTGAGGATCAGAAAACATAATTTCAAATACCTAATATCAAATATGAATCAAACAAGTTCCATAGGTTATACATTGTGCCATTTGCTCATTTATCCTTTATACATAAGACTATTGGAAGAAAATTATTAAGCCACTATAGCATCGGTATTTTTTGGGTAGAGAGAATAAAACATACTCATTCCAAATTTAAGCAAATTAAGCTTGCAAAATAACTTTAACCAAATATGTTAGGTTTTCAAATTAGATTGTAATATATTTTACTGTTCTGGTTATCATTTTATTCATTGTGAAAATTACCTAGTGTCACAATAACTTCATTTTAAATCTTGGTCAGACAGTCATGTCCCCACAGGAAGAACAGTCAGACATTTTATTTTACCTCGCAACATTCCCATCATCCTTCATGTTCCATTTGTTTTCTATGTTGTGACAATTGCTCCACTGTTGGAAAAAATAATTGTTATGATCTTTTCTGATGACCAGAGCATGCGTATTACCTTTTTTCATCTCATAAGGTTGCTTTGTTGCAAATGACATTAAAATGTTTGCAATTCTTGAATAAGTCAAGAGTTTATGCAAGAATATTTAATTAATATAAGCAACTTGGTTCTATCTTTAGATGCCTTCCAGTTAAGAAGGTTTTCTGATATAATGATTCCATTTTTATTCCATATTCATCTTCAGAATGTATATATGTATGTTTTTACATAGGATTTATGAAAGGAGAATATATATTAACAAATGATAAACATATCTTATAACGTACAAATACATAAGCCTATATGAATAGGACCAAGTCTTTGGGCCTAAATTGTTAGTGAACAATGGAAGATTGGTATTAATGACTATTCTTAGGCGCTAGCCCCACTGACTGATGGAGACTCTTAGAGGCTCAGATGGCAGCACTTTGGACTTTGACAAGTCTTCAATGTGATTGGGAATATGATAATTGTTGAGAAGCAACATTTTCTTCTCTTACTACATCATCATGAATACAATTTAAAATCTTGGAAGAACAAGGGCACTGCCAAACTATGAATATTGATTCAAACAACCCACAGAAGACTTACAACTCTCTAAATCAAATGTTTATACCTTGAGCAGATTACAAACATCCAAATAATCAAATAGAATAAGACAAGTTACAAACAAATATGCAAAGATGATTGGTCCATGGATCTCCTTGACTAGCTTGGTATTCCTACTGCCAAAACATTCACTGTCTTATACCTGACAGCATATGTGTCCTGTGCTGGCTTACAGCATTTTCAAGATTTCTTGCTTCACATGTTCCCAAGTACAGAAAACACCTTCTCAGCAACTCTCATTGTGGAAACCTTGGGATCACCAACATACGCCAAGGACATTTTACATGTTGACACCAAATCTAAAATATACTAAATGAGGACTGGAGAGAAGGCTCAGTGCTTAAAGTGCTTGCCTGCCAAGCTTAACCCTAGGGGTTTTATTCCCCAGTACCTACGTAAAGCAAGATGCACCAAGTGGTCCATGTATCTAGAGTTCATTTGCAGTGGCTTGATTGGGGGACAAGAGCTACACCTGGCACCTTGTACTCATCCTAAGGATATATACGAGTGCATTGCCATGTCTCAGAAAACTGCAGATAAGTAGAAAACCCAAGCATTAAATAAATTTAGGATGCAAAAGTTGCTACAATATACTACAAGAAACTCAAAGAGTCAAGATAATACACTCCCAACAAAAACTCTAAATCCATCAGAAATGATCACCAATGAGACCTTTTTAGATAAAATGCCTGAAAAAAATTTCAAGAAAATCATGGTATCTATGACCAACGAAATCAGAGAAGAAATGAAGGCAATCAGAGAAGAAAACAAAGGAATTAAAGAAGAAAACAAACTTCTGAAAGAGAACACAGAAAATCAGCTTAATGAAATAAACAGATCATTACGTGAGTAAGGAAATAGAAGTACCTGAAGAAAAACCTAGCTGAAATCCTAGCTCTGAAGAATACAGCCAATGAAATTAAATTAAAAAAAAAAAAAAAAAACTCTGTGAAAAGTCTCACCAGTAGAATGGATGAAGGAGAGAACGAATATCTAAACTAGAAGACCAGATGGCAGATCTAATACAGTCTAACAAAGAGAAAGAAAAACTAATAGCAAGGTATGGGTGGAAATTTCAAGATATCTGGGACACTATGAAAAGATCAAACATAAGAATTCATGCTATAAGAGGAGAAGAATTTCAATCCAGAGGCTTAGTAGGTATTTTCAACAAAATCATACAATAAAATTTTCCACAAATGGGGTAAGAAATGCCAATGCAGACACAAGAAGCTTTTAGAAGACCAAACAGACAAAAAAATCCTAGAAAAATCCTCTCATCGCCATGCTATAATTAAACTACTAAATACACAAACCAAAGAAAATATATTGAAAGCAGTTAGAGAGAAAAGCAAGTCAACTACAAAGGGAAGTGCATCAGAATAACTGCAAACTAGTTAACACAGACTTTAAAGGCCGGAAGGGCTTCATGTGATGTATTCCAAGTTCTGAAAGATAACAACTGTCAACCAAGCTTACTTTATCCTGCAAAGCTATCCATACAAATAGACAGAGAAATAAGGACACTCCAGAACAAAAGCAGGCTAAAGGAATTTATGACAACTGAACCAGCTCTACAGAAAATATGGAAGGAATTCTTAATGCCAAAGAGAAAGCAAAACACACACAAGAGGAAAACAGAAAAAATAAACCACATTCAAACAACAGTTAAAACAAACGAGTAAAGGGCAAACAGGAAACACTACAAAGTAAGAAGAATGGCGAGAATAAATGTATACCTTTCAATAATAACTCTTAATATCAATGGCCTCAATGCACCATCCAAAAGACACAGGCTTGCAGACTGGATTAAAAGGCAGGATACTGCCATTTGTTGCCTCCAGGGAAACATCTCTCAATAAAATATAGGCACCGCTTCAGGGTGAAAGTATGGAAAACGTTATTTCAAACAAATGAGCCTAGGACTAAAATCACATGATCATATCAATAGATGCAGAAAAAGCATTGGACAAATCCAACATCCTTTCATGGTAAAAGTATTACAGAAACTGGGAATAGAAGGAACATATTTCAATATAATAAAAGCTATTTATGACAAATCTACAGCCAACATAGTACTAAATGTTGATAAAATTTGAAGGTTTTCCACTAAATGCAGGAACAAAACAAGGGTGTCCACTGTCCCCACTTTTATATAGCATAGTACTGGAAGTCTTAGCCATAGCCATAGGGCAAGAGACACTCATAACAGGGATACAAATTGGAAAGGAAGAGATCAAATTATCACTATTTGCAGATGATATGATTATACACATAAAAGACCCTAAAAACTCTACCAGCAAACTGTTGGAGCTGATAAACACTTTCAGCAATGTAGCAGGATACAAAACAAATACACAGAAATCAGTAGCTTTCCTATATACTAACAACAAACGTGCAGAGAATGAAATCAGGGAATCTCTCCCATTCACAATTGCCTCAATAAAAATAAAATACCTTGGAATAAACTTAAGGAATTGAAGGCTCTCTACAATGAGAATTTAAAACACTCAAGCAAAAAAAATTGCAGAAGACACAAGGAAATGGAAAGACATCCATGTTCTTGAATTGGAAGAATCAATATTGTGAAAATGTCAATCTTAGCAAAAGCAATCTACACACTTAATGCATTCCCAATTAAAATTCCAATGGCATTCTTCACAGGAATAGAAAAAACAGTCCTAAAATTAATTTGGAAGCACAAAATCCTCAAATAGCCTAAAGGATTTTGAGCAACAAAAATAAGGCTGGTGGTATCACCATTCCTGATTTTAAGCTATATTACAAAGCCATAGTAACAAAAACAACATGGCATTGGCACGAAGAAAGACATGTAGATCAATGGAACAGAATAGAGGACCCAGATGTTAATACATGTAGCTACAGCCATCTGATTTTTGACAAAAATGCCAAAAATATTCATTGGACGAAAGATAGCCTGTTCAACAAATGGTGCAGGGAAAACTGGACATCTGTATGTAAAAAGATGAAAATAGATCCCTGTCTTTCTCCATGCACAAGAATCAAATACAAGTGATTCAGGGAACACAACATCAGACCTGAAACTCAGAAATTGCTGAAGGAAAAGTTAGGGGAAACCTTCAACATATTGTCATAGTTAAGGACTTTCTGAATATAACCCCAATTGCTCAGAAAATAAAACCACTAATCAACTACTAGGGCCTCATGAAATTACAAAGCTTTTGTATAGCATACACTTAACACTGTTAATAGAGACAACCTACAGAATTGGAGAAAATTTTTGCCAGATACTCATCTGACAGAGGATAAATATCCAGAATATACAAAGTACTCAAAAAATAGAACAATAAGAAATCAAACAAGGGCTGTAGGGATGGCTTAGCATTTAAGGTATTTGCCTGGAAGGGCAAAGGACCCAGGTTCGATTCCCCAGTACCCATGTTAGCCAGATGCACAAGGGGGTGCATGTATCTGGAGTTCCTTTGCAGTGCCTGGAGGCCCTGGAGTGCCCATTCTCTCTCTCCCACCCTCTTTCTATGTTAAATAAATAAATAAATAAATAAATAAATAAAAAGAAAGAAATCAAACAACCCAATCAAAAAATGGCCTATGGAACTAAATATAGAGTTCTCATCAGAAGAAATACAGATGGCATATAAACATCTAAAAAAGTGCTCTACATCCTTAGTCATCAGGGAAATGCAAATTAAATTACCTTGAGATTCCATCTCTCTCCTGTCAGAATGGCTACCA
The DNA here is from genome assembly GCA_036346955.1 of Dipus sagitta. Classification (NCBI taxonomy): domain Eukaryota; kingdom Metazoa; phylum Chordata; class Mammalia; order Rodentia; family Dipodidae; genus Dipus; species Dipus sagitta. The sequence goes on along the minus strand of CM070779.1, from coordinate 113,324,315 downwards.
TAAAGAAAATAAATGACAACAAATGGTGATAAGGATGTGGTAAAAGGGGAACACTTCTGCACTGTTGGTGGAGATGTAATCTGGTACAGCCATTGTGGAAATCAGTGTGGAGGTTCTTGTGACAGCTAAAAATAGATTTGCCATATGATCCAGCTATAATACTCCTAGGCATATATCCTAATGAATCTTCTCTCTACATTTGAGATACTTGCACAACCATGTTTATTGCTGCTCTATTCACAATATCTAGGAAATGGAACCATCCTAGATGTCCATCCACAGATGAATGAATAGTAAAGATGTGGTACATCTACACAATGTAGTTCTATACAGCGGTAAAGAAAAATAAAATTATGAAATTTACAGGGAAATGGATGGATATGTAAAGGATTATATGAAGCGAAGTAACTCAGGCCAGAAATCCAAGCGTTGCATGTTCTCTTATATGTGCATCCTAGCTACAAATGTATAGACTTGTGTGTGACCTGGAATGAAAAATGATTAGCAGAGGCCCATAAGTTAGAAAAGGGTATAAGTGAGGGAGGGAGGGAAGGTCTTAAGAGGATGGTATTCTATATATGTAAGTAGAAGAACAGACTCCAGGCAGGGGAAAGGCCTAAATAAGGTCAGGGGAAGAGATTGTAGAAAACGAATGTTGAGAGGGGGTACATCAAAATTCAATATATTCTGAATAATATATATGAAAAATCTACTTTCTTAAATAATGGAAGCCAGAAGCCATAGATTGTTACTAGAAAATTTTCAGTGCTAGAGATGGGATACCTTCCAGTGAGTTGTTGGCCACAGAGTTCCCTGTTGTCTCAAAAACATTATAGGCTATTGCCAAGGCCCTCATTTTCTTATGAGAAAGAGATGGTAAGACCCTATTGCTGAAGACTTCACATGACTGAGCAGCAAAGTCTCTGAGAAATCAAGCTGGTACTGAGCAGAAAACCTTCTCCCTGTAGTCCAGCCAAGGAAAAGTGGAAAAAACTTCACTGTAGGCAGTATTATGGGAGACAGATATCATCAGTGGTGAAAACAGTGGACACTGGAAACTCAAGTTTGGCCAGACAGGCCAAAGGACTGAATAACTGCAATAATGGCATGTCTGCTCTGGAGGAAACCAACTGCTCTTTAATTGGACTGAAGGCCCACTCTATGGGAGGGAATATGTGCCTGGTACTGAAAACCTAGTCAAAAGCCTATGGCAGGGGTGGTCATGAGCCTTAGGGGTATAAAGTCTACTCTTGTCTGGATAAATGCATATATTACTTTCACCATGTTGCCCTGAAAGCACTACACTTAATGTTCATACTCATAAATTAATGCTACTCTCTGTTCTGTTCTCTTTTCAGGTGGTAATGACCACTGGGATGACCCAAAAGGCAACATGATGCTAATAAGAAGAGACAGAGGAGTATCTAGCACTGAAACATCTCATACCCTCAAGGCTCAGGGTCCATTGAGGAAGAGGTGGCAGAAAGAATTTAAGAGCCATCTTACATTCAACTGTCCTGACAGAATTTGGCCTCAATATCCAAGACCTCGCAGTGCCTAGCAATATCCACACAAGACCCTCATAATAGGAGAAAACGATGATGACATCAAATTAAAAAAAGAGACTAATGGTGAGAGAGGGGATATGATGTAGAGCAGATTTATGAAGGGGAAAGTGGGGGAGGGGAGGAAAATACCATGGCTTGTTGTCTGTAAGTATAGAAGTTGAATATATATATATTTATACATATATGGGCCTCTCTTACACAAGAGTGAGAAAATTTTCTTCAATAATTTTGGTGAGTATGCTATCTATGCCTGTGGTCTGGATTTCCTCTCCTTCTGGTATACCCATGATCTGGATGTTTCATATCTCTTTGGAGGGTTCTAACATTTTCTTTGATCAAGTTAAGCCTACTCTCAATGGTAGGAGATGGTTCTGTTCAATTTCATTGATACAATTGTTGGCTTTTTGATAGTTTGCTTCAAATCCAGTGATTTTTTTTAGCCAATCATTGGTTGTTGGGTTTTCATTTTGGGAATGAATTTCTGTTGACTTCTCTATGATTTCAATTGAGTCTTCCATAGTAGGTCTAGGCAACATTGGTGAAGATCTCAGTTTTCTGACTTCCATTGGCCCTTTTGCATTGTTGTCTACCCATTTTAGGAAGAATCTTTATTTTATTGAGGCAGAAACAAGTTTTTGTCCTTTGGTCCATTCACCCTCTGACTCAGGTGAACACAGATGTTGGTACCTAGTGGCCGGTTACTATACTAAAACATAAGGCCTTATTCCACAGCTCACACAGGGCCCAGGCCTCCCCAAGTAAGGAACAATGGTACCTATCAGGACCAGTGGGCTGGGAGGAGCAAAGGATAAGAGATCTGGCCTACTTCCTGCAGCACCCTCCATGACACAGACAACACAGACAATCCAGACTGGGGAGGTGGGAGGATCCAGGATACAGGATCCAGGGCTCTGGCCTACTCACTCTAGACCACCGCACCCACCCACACACTGCCCTCACAAGGAGCTCAGACCAGGGAGGCTGGAGGAGCCTGGAAATGGGTCTGGCCTACTCACTTCCACCTACCTGGCCTGCCAAACACTGTCCTTGCAAGGAACTTAATTCCATATATTTTTTTTAATTTTCTAAGCTGAATTCATGAAGCTCTGTACTCTATTTTTGTAGTAAGTCTTAAGAATTTATGATGCTTAGTGACTTAAATTTTTGTTTACTTTCGAATTATTCTCTTAGTTCTTTAATATTTTTTTTTAATCATACCTTTGCCCATGGGGAAGACAAATGAACACACAAACCTGTGAATTCTGATACTTGCTTAGGCCTATTGGACTTCCTGAAAATCTTTATACTTCATTTTTTATTCTTTAGAATTTTGTTAAAATTCATTTATATCCTTCATAGAGTATTTCCTTATCTTCTTTTCAGCAGGCAAAATGTGAAAGTGAATTAAGAGACTATAATAAACTGTGCATATCCTCTCTATAGGCCAAAAAGTAGAAATTCATTTTGGGTTTTATTCTTTATAATTTAAAGTTCATTATTGTTATTTTTAAGATGTTCATATGAGAACCTAAAAGTTTCTGTCTCAGGATATCTGGGATTCTAAACTAGGTAAGGAAATAACAAGCTTGTTTACATTTTAATCAAAAAAGTTATCACACACTAGTAGCATTTTCTTTCAGGTTATAAAGTGCACAGAGAAGCATGTCTACAAAGACCACACCATGAACTGAAAGAGCTAAATCATCCCTTTAAGTTCAATTAGGTCAAGTATGAAAGGGTAAACATAACAAATGAGCATGTGGAATATGCAAACAGTTTCAAAGAAAAAAATATAAAGGGAATGAAAGAGATCTAAATGACAAGCAAACAATGGTGTCTTAGCAAAAGAAATGAAGGACACTTCTCTCAGATATTAACAAACTCATAATAATAGCATTACTTAAAATAGTAAATAGTGATTGAACCTTCATATCTCTCCAAACAAGCTGAATAATTCTTTCTTATTCAGGGGTTCCAAGAATCATTTTCTTATCCATGTTATTCCATTCAATAGCTTCTTTTTCTTAGTCCAATCATGTTTAGTTTTATTAATTTAAATAAAGCTAAATATAATTCATCATATGAGAAGTAAAAAAAAATGGAAAGTGTTTGTACAGAATCTTGCTAACAGCTAGCATAAAGACATATTGTGTTCATTTGAGCTTAAGATTGGCTTATGGCTCTGGATCATTCATTTGTCACTCACTGTATAGTTGACTTCTCTGGCCCATGGCATTCTAGCATCTTCTTCAGAGTTCTGATCACATCTGAACCTCAGAATTCCAACCCACCAGACACTCAGACAAGAATTTTGCTGATAATGATAATATGTCTAGCACATAAGTAAGATCATCTGTTTAATTTCACCAGTGAATGACTACATATGACATACAGTGCTTATATTTCATTTATTTCTTTTAAAAATATTGACTTTTACAATCCCATTATGTCTATGGAATTATTTCCAAAGTGCATGTCAAATGCTGTAGCTTTTTAATAATTGATTCCATATTATATCTCCAATTTCTTAAGTGTTTATAATTTCATAAGTGTTTTTACACACATATATTTAAACAACTTTGATTTAGATATAGTTTCCCTTCAGTATTCTTTGTGTTTTTTCTACAACTTTCAATTATTAAAATGAAATTATACCCATTTAATTTACTTCTTCATCAATTTGTTCTCAGTTTCTTCAGAGTTTAAAATATAATAATTCTTTTCAACTAATTTGAAAGCCACAATGAATGATCCTCTTCCTAAGTATTACATACTTGAATTTTCACATCTTAATGTCTTATGTGACCTGCCTCCCACTACACCATCAAATATTATACCACATTAAATACAGTGTTTTAATATCCATTCATTAGTTGGTGAAGATCGTGACTAGGACAGCAATAAACATGGATGTACAAGTATCTCTGTAGTAGACAGGTCATAGAGTTATTGGTGTATAAGTTTTAGACTGATCTAGCTTGGTCATACAATAATTATATTTTGTAGCTTTTTAAGGAGCCACCCCACTGATTTCTGTGCTGCTTGTACCAGAGTCAGCTCCCATCCTTACAATGAATTGCCATCATTTGTGGTCATTTATTTCTTCATAATAGCTCTTTGGACTGGAGTGAGAGGAAACCTCAAGGTATTTGTAATTTATATTTTCCTGATGGCTAAGTGTATGGAACATTTTTTCACATATTTATCAACTATATGCATTTCCTCTTTTTTTTGCTCCCTTTAATTTATTTATTTAGAGCAACAGACAGAGAGAGAAAGAGGGAGAGAGAGAGAGAGGGAGGGACAGAGAGAGAGAGAATGGGTGCACCAAGGCCCTCCAGCCACTGCAAATGAACTCCAGATGCATGTGCCCGCCCTGTGCATCTGCCTAAGGTGGGTTCTGGGGAATGGGGCCTCGAACCGGGTTTCACAGGCAAGCGCTTAACCACTAAGCCATCTCTCCAGCCCCTGCATTACCTCTTTTGAGAAGTCTCTGTTCAGTTACATAGCATTTCCTGACTAATTCTATTTTGGAAACCTTATTCTGTTCTTTTGTGTGCATTGTTTCATTCCTTTTTTTTTTTTTTTTTGAGATAGAGTTTCACTCTAGCCCAGGCTGACCTGGAATTCACTATGTAGTCTCAGGGTGGCCTTCGATTCATAGCAATCCTGGTACCTCAGCCTCCCAATTCCTGTGCTTAAAGGTGTGCACCACCACTCCCTGCCATTCTCAGCTATCTTAATGGTTACTATTTATTAAGCACTCTCTACCCACTAAGGGACACTATACCCAGGACATTACATACCTTATCACACACAATCCTCTTAGCAACCTTCTCAGGTTGACATTTGGTTTCATTCCTCTAAGACACTGTGTAGTCTTACAGTGGCCTCAAACTCATAACAATTCTCATATCTCTGTCTTCCCATGTGCTGGGATTAAAGACATTTGCCACCATGCCCAGCTTCATTCCATTATTTCTACATGCACTGCTATTTATATATTGAGTCCTAATTGCATCAATAAAGTTTTACCTAATGTATATAGTCAGAAGCAATTTCAGCTCATGAGGTATGACCATGGCACCAATGTCTATCCTAAATCAACTTCAAGCCTTTATCACACTCATTAATGTGAACCTCTTGATTCACTCAGTTGTCTCTTCTGGAATCTGCCTCCCTATTTTAAGTAAAACATTTGACTGTCTTGTGTAAATGTTTCATTTTGTCTATTTTCTATTGATTTGCAAACACAACAGGATTTATTTCTTTTTGAGATTGGGTCATGCTATCTGGTCTATCCTGGTATAAAAACCTTGGACTTAAGGGATCCTCTGTCTTGAGCGTTCCAAATCACTGGCTGTACAGGTTTATGTTACCATGCTCATCTGATTTTTATTTGTAAAATTTCCTCCATCATATTCACACTTCAAAATTTTCTTTCTGTATTTTCTCTAAAACGTCCCCATGAATTTACAGCAGTTTCTAGTTGAATGAATGAAGCACCTGATCAATGGAAGCTTGTTCATGTGAGAGAAACTGCAGACTGTTTGCATTGTGTTTCTTGAACATTTTATTGCTTTCTCTTGAAGAAATAACAAAACCTCTATTTTCCTTTTGCATTTTGAATGGAGAATTAATACTCTTCCAACCTATTGTGTAGAACCCTCATGATATTTACTTAATGTGGCAAAAGACTGTAACTAATATGAGACTTTTATTTTGTTGGAGGTATATTGTCTCCTGGCTTTTGGATGTTCTGGAAATCATCTCCACAGGGCTGGAGAGATGGTTCAGTATGGAACTGTACTTTCTGTGCAAGCATGAGTACCTGATGGGGCCAAGCATGAGCGCAGCTCAAGACTGCCTCAGTTTAATTTTCCAGATGCCAGATGCACCCAGTGCCACTGACATCTGTTACCCTGATCGCAGCTCTAGCCCTAAAAGCTGTGAAAACTTGGGAATCAGTAAAAAGAGAGACAAGAAAAGTTAGGAGCTCTGTGGAACAGGACACCAGGCAATCAGCTTCGGCCACCACAGGCGAACCCACCAAACAACAAGCCAGTGTATGAGGGAGGGGGGTCACATCACACGGACATGCACATGTACATGCACCCCTCAAAATGCACACAAATACAAACACTTTAAAAAAAGCCAGCTCCACAGACTGTAATGGGAGTTCCTTAAGTTTCTGACCTATGCTGGTGCTTCTGTATAGTATGGGTTTAGACACATTGTGCAGGGTATGCCTCACTTGACTTGTTTTTTTTTTTGTTGTTGTTTTTTAAAACGCATTCTTCAAGAAATATTCCATGAGTATTTGGTGACAGATTGCCAGCATAAACATATATACTGGAGCATTGCATATTTAGAAGTAACTGGAAAAAATGCATAAAATTATTATGGAATGAATGGCTCCTGCACATCCCTCAAAATTTGACTCATCTTCCAGGAAAAAAGAGGGAAGTAAAGAAGAGGGTGGCACTGGATCTGTGTAAAGAGGATGGGAACCTTTTCCCAGGTGAAAAGTGAGAGATGCAGTGATCGTCAATTGTGGTGCTTTGAATTAGATGTACCCCATAGTCTCATGCTATTTGGATAATTGGTTCTCAGCTGCTGGAAATTTTGGAGGTGGAGACTTGTTGGAGAAGATGTGTTTCTAGAGGTGGGTTGAGCTTAAAGGTCTTATATCCAGCTCCCTTGGCGTGAGCTCTGCTCACTGTTTCTGCCTTATATAAGCTGCTGTGGCAAGAAATGATGCCCAGACTTTCTTCTACCATGTGCCTATTGTGGATCTTCCCCTTAAGCAAATAAAACTATATGCTTTCCTCCCATAAGATGCTTTGGTCAATGTTGTATCCCAGAATGAGAAAGTAACTGCATCATTACCTTTATTTTAAGCCTTCCATACTTTGGGAATGAAAGAAACAAATAAACTCTTTTCTCTGAGGTCTTTCCTTGGTACTCACGGAGGACATAGATTCATCCCATTCAACCTTTTCAACCATAGTAGACAAATACAATGAAAAGTCTCAACTAGAACATAGCCTAAAAATATTCTGGCTACAAAGCCAAACCCCAGAATGTCTAGTGAGGGACCTGTGATAGCTTATCCAGGAACAATCACAACTTTACATTTCATGGAATTTGATGGTTAGATCACTGCTACTACATTGTTATGAGTGATGTATACCAACACATTCACAATCAAATACCTTTGGTGTTTCCATATGGAAACATGCACTGGAAGTTGTTTTTCCTTAAAAGTAACACTCATCTAATACTTTCTAACATCTAATATTATTGCTGATATACTTGGAGATATTTAGATCCGTGTTTCCCCTTTGTGGCTCTTTCCCAACTCCACAGAGCCTTTACATCTTTCTTTTCTTTCCCAGTCCTTTGAAACTTCTTGGTTACCCAATTAAGCACAATTTTAATTCGTTGTACAAAGCCCTTTTATTAAAAACCGTTCAGTGTAATTAAATGCCCTTTCTTATTTCATCTATTTATTTTAATTTCTGGGGAAAGAATCTAATCTTGTTTTTAACTTATTATGAAAATAATATAGTTTCTCATTATTTAAAAAAATAGTAACTTCTCACATAAGTCATTTCAAAACATTGTAACACTGTTTCACCCAAACAGCACTTTCACCTATTTATTATTTAAAATGAACTTATTGTTCAACAAATCATCTACATTTCTTCCAGTTTTCACCCACCTTTTTTTCATTTTTGAGGACTCATCTCCAGGTGGTGAAAGTGCATTTCACATACATAACATGAAAGAGGTGAGGAGATAGCACAGTGGCTAAAAGTCCTTGCTTTACAAGTGTGATGTCCTCATTCACATCAACAGAGGTCATAGTAAACCAGACACAGCAGCATGTCTGTGATCCCAGGACTCTTAGAGTGGCAGTATAATGTCCGGAAGCTCACTTTCCAGCCATCTTGGCAAATGCAGAGGTGAGCAACAAGACAGCAAAGGTGAGGATCTATAGCTGTGGTTGTTCTCTGAGCTCCACCTGGTGATATTGCATGAGCATGTCTGCCATTCATTCGCACACACTCACACACATATGCACACACATGAAGATAATAAATAGTACAGCATAATAGAAAAGAGAATACCACTAAGATTTAATTCGAATATTATGTGTATTAGCTGTATTTATTATCAGTTACATTCTCATTCCTGGAAAAAACAATAACCAAAAGTAGGTTATGAAACTGAAGCATTTATTTTGATTAGCTCAAGGGGAAGCTCCATGGCCAGAGCATGGTAGAGGAGAGGGCAGGCATAACAATTGGGTAGGGTTCAATGCATTTAACTAAAGGCTTTTACATCCTATTATAGACTTTTTTGGTTTATCTTTTCTGGAGATGAAGTGTCTCATATCATTCCTATTAAATATAAAGATGATTGCTGTTCTGAGAGGGAACTTAGAGAAATGGTCTTCAAATTTGGTCTTTCAATATGCACACATTAACTTATTCCTCTTAGTCTGAAGAAAACACACTCAAGCCAATTTTTTCCTAATATATGTGAGCCTAAAAATTCTTTTAAATTAAGGTTTGGTTTAGTGCAAGAAAAAGGAAATAAATTTCATCATTATTATGTTTTTAGCAGAAACATGATTTTACATTTCTTGGTTTGGAAAGAGAAGAGAGTCAAAAATAAGAGAAACGAAGTGTTCACTGAAATTAACTTTAAAACAAGTCTTTAGCTTTCATTTACATTATTCATTTGGAGTTTCTTCTTCATGAAGCTTTCAAAATTCACGTGATTCCAGTTGACTCCATCCATGTGTTGTATAGATAGTGAGTTTAGCAGGCACTACTCTAAGACTTTTAGCACTTATGTACCTGTGTTTCATTTTCAAAATTGTGTCAGTTTACCTTTTATCAATACTTTTTCTGAGCCTTGTGTATTTAATCTCTATTTATGTAATTTTATACAATTATTGTAACACTGTATGAACTTTGAAAGAAAACAAAGATAAAGTATTTATATCCTCCATGTTTAAACAGATGTCTCAAGTTCCTCAAATTTAAGATGTCATGTACTTATTAAGACTGGGTAAAGACTAAATAAGATAAATAGCAAACCCCCTATAAGAAAACGTCTGATATCATGTGTTTATAATAGTCTCTTTAAATATACTAAAATTATGTCTCATATTAAGGAAGATGCTCTCACTTTATTTTGTTTGTAATGATGTTATACCTGCTAGCTGAATACATACATAAAATGCTAAAAAATATTGACATTGAAAGTATTTGTAGCATTTTATAATTTGTGGCAATATGAAATTGTGACTTCTTATCATAATATAAAATTAAATGGTAAATAATTTATTGATAAAGATGGGTTTTATTTATGTGTGAATCTCTAGGATAAATGATTAATATGATAAAAAGTTACTCAGTAATTTGTGAACTTTTCCTTTTGTAGGAGTATGTAATCTTAATGTACTTGGTGTAGTGACTATTAAATAGCATACTTATCCACAAAAGAAATCTAAATATTTTGAATATTGCCCAACTGAAGCTGATGGCTCATACTTGTAAACCTCTTTTATTTAGTAGGGCGAATCAGGAAGATTTCCAGATTGAGACCAGCATGGACTACATAATGAGGCTCTGTCTCAATAAGAAAGATAGGGGGAAGAGGCATAGTAATAAAGAAAAGGGCTAGAGAGATAGCTTAGCAGTTAAGATGCTTGCCTGGGAAGCCTAAGGACTCATGCTTGACTCCTCAGGTTCTACATAAGCCAGACATACAAGGTGATGCAGGCATGCAAGTTTACACATGTGTACAAGGTGGCACAAGCATATGGAGTTTGATTACAGTGGCGGGAGGCCCTGGTACATCATTCCTCTCTCTCTCTCTCTCTCTCTCTCTCTCTCTCTCTCTTTCTCTTTCTCGATCTTTCACTCTCTCGCATAAAAAGACCAGTCTATTGAGTTTGCCTCAAAAAAAAAAAAATTAAGAAAAGAAAGGAAGAAAATAGTGTTTTTATATGAATTACAAACTTTTTGTATGAGTATATAATTTAGTAGACTTACTAAATTTATATAGCTACAATGAAGTACTTTAAATATCATTCTGCATTCATAATTGAATCACTTCTGCTTTGTATTATTGCTGATAACCTTATCCATAACAATACAATGTTCCAATACTCCTAAGAATTAGTCAAAAAGAAGAGTGATATCAGGAAGATGGTGGAGTGGGGAGTGCACTCTTTGTTCCCCCGCCCCGAAAAAACCTGAATAAAGTAACTTGAATAAAGTAACTCTGGGAGAACTCAGTGTCTGCTTAAGACCCAATAACTATATTGTAGAAGAAAACTCTCAGGAGTAATCTCACAGAAAGGGAAAGAAAGAACAATTTTATTTTGCCTGCATTGCCTACTTCCCAAGAAGACCTCTCTTACTGTAAAGTGTGCAAACTGCTATTCTCATGTTCTCCATGGGGGAAAAGGACAGTGGAGAGTATTGTATAAATCTTCAACCTTCACCAACCAAGATTATGCAGATTCTCCAAACCCAGATATTTTCATGGGACTGGAAATAGCATAGTTAATGAAAACTTAGGGAAGAACAAGCTGGAAAGAGAATGAGAAAAAAACACACTACATGAATACTGCTTTGGTAAAAGTCTGTAACTATTCTGATACTGTGTCATGGCCAATTTGAGTAGTTCAAAAAAATGTTTAAACTTTTTAAGAATTTGGTTTCTATTTTTATAAAATGTAGATATAAATATTATATGTATTTTATAAGGCTACTATAAAACGCTGGTAAAACTGTAACTATACTATTATTGTCTGCTTCCCAGAACCTGCCACTTTCGACAACATTAATGTATTGTTCATTATATGTCTCTCTGAAGTCATGCCACATACTTATTTGTTTTGCCTTTAGGTAATGGCTGTTATTTGTTTTTATATAGTAGTTTTATGTCACTCCAAGCTCTACTGGTGTGGAAGTGATAAACTCTATTTATTTTTAGGGTCAGCATTAAGCCATAAATTCCAAAAGGTAAAAGGAAAATTTATTTAATAAACTATTTCATAAAAACTGGAGTCTGAATATTATAAATTGAAATTGAACTATGATATTAAATAAACACAAAATCAACTCAAAAGAGATTGAAAAATTCACAAAATTTTGGAAAAACAACATACAGGAAAAATTTATTGATATAAACCTTCAAGATGATTGTATTGTGTGGATATAATACCAGATGTATAGTCAACACAGGCAAAAATAAACAAACTGAAAAATAACAAATAAAATTATGATTAACACATGAAATAACAAATTAAGTATACCTATATAATGAGAGATGGTTTATTATATGAAAACAAAGCTAGTATTTAAAATATGTAAGCAGCTCATATAAGTCCATAATGAAAATTACTATTATAAAATTGCAAAAGATATATATCACCAGTGGTCACGAAGAAGAACCTCACTATGTAGCAGTCTCCCTACTCAACAGGGACATGAGAATCAAAACCAAATAATCTTTTACTTCAGGTCTAGTAGCAGACAACATTTTAACATCCAAATAATAATAAGTGTTGACAAAGATGAGGCAAAAACAGAACATTGCGTACTACAGTTTGGAGTGCAAAATTGAATGTTCATTTCATAATTTTTATACAATATATTTGCAAAATCAATGACACAGCCTGCTATAAGATCCAGTACCCCACCCCTGGATAGTTATGCAAAGAAATTGAAATTACTGTGTTGAAGAGATACCTCTCTTTAATGGTCCATGCAATACTGTTCACAAGAGTCAGGACTTGACTGAGTTTCCATCAGTCAATAAACATATAAAACAGCTTTCTTTGGGCAAGGGCTCTAAAATGAAATTTTATTGAACCTTTGAAAAGGACTTTCAGTTTTCAGTAAAAGTTGCAGTTAAATTTTGTAGATCAGAAAGATAAGCACAGTCAAATAGTAAATTTTAGAAACCACTTTATGTTTTATAATGTTACATATTAATTGGAATGCAATTTCTAGAGATAGGCATCTTTAAATAATTTGAAATTATGTTAGGCCTAAATCAGATGAAGGGAAATACAACTTGCTCTGGAAAATGAAATTATGTGGCTCAAGATGAATATATTGATGTTAAGCAATGATACTGGTTAGGGTTTTCAGTATATATGAAAAGAATGAAGCATCAGGGATATTGGTACTAAGTAGCAGCAATTCACCCAGGCATGATGGTGGCATACCTGCATGCCCAGGACACAGGTTGCTCAGACAGAAGGATGGTCAGTTTGAAGCCAGCATATGCTACATAGCCAGCTGTGGCCCATTTAATCTAGTGAGATCATGTTTCAAAATTAACTAAGTGAAATACGTACACATACATAAATAGCTAGAATGTGATAACTTTAAACAGTCATATGTAGCACCAGTTACACTTAAAGTGTCTGCTGTTAAGTGAAATCTTAGCTCTGCTCATGACACTCATTAGCCGAATGTAGACTTGGCTCACGTCAGATTATGGCTCAATCAGAGCACTACAGAAGTATAAGAAAATAAAATAAAACTTAAATCCTTAAACATGTCTTTGAACTTCTAGTGTATTTTTTGAATTTTTTTAAGTAGTGCTGAGCCACAGAATTCCTTGTTCTCTAAATTCTGAGCAGTGAAGATCAAATTAATCATGGCAGAGTATCTGTTCTCTAGTTCAATGGGAAGACATAGTCTTACTTCAATAAAGCACAGCTTCATTAGAGATTCTTTGACTTACTGATAGTAGTGCATTATTACATTCTCTTAGGCAAAAAAATATTTCAATAGTTCTTTTAGTTATTTAGGCTAAGATTAGTTTTGCTTTTGTGTCACTTCTATCAGAAGTTGTTGTGTATTTACACAACAACTCTTGGTCAACTAAATTTTCTCAGCTTAAAAATATAGCCTGGAGAAAAATAATAGTACATAGGCATACCAGGGCCACTTGTGATTGCAAATGAGCTCCAGATAAATGCACCATTTTGTGCATCTGACTTTAAATGGGTATAGGGGACTCAAACCTGGGCTGGCAGAGTTCACAAGTAAGCACCTTTAACCACTTAACCATCTCTCCAGCCCTAGCCTGCATGAGCCTTCCAAGTCCAGAGATTATAAGATTTACCACCATGCCTAGCTAATCTTTAGTACTGAGAATGGTATGTGAAAATCATTCACTATGACTAGAATTGAGGTTTCCTCTGTTTAAGTCTGTCTATTTTGGTGTATTTGTTACACACATACACACTTTTCAATGGTTGCATTTTCATACTGATATTATCTTATCCTTGCAAAATGCACTTTGTTGTGAATTTGGGTAAACATTTTGTGTTTTTTACATCTTTACTAATAATACTAATAATACTAATAAAACATCCACTTTATATAAAAATAAAAATATAGCTCTAATTTTGAGAGAGTCTGTTAGTTTTTTAAACAAACATGTCTCATCATATTCAATCGTTTATGCTTTAAGAACTATGTTGTTTATATTTACAGAAGTTATCAATCATTTTTAAATATTTAATTTTTGTATATCATACATCTTTATTCTAGCCCAATATATATAATTTATCTTTACTGTCATAAATTTGCTGTTATAGTCCTTTAATTATAAGTAATATAATCAAGCCAGGTGTACTGGTTTGAGCATGCTCTCTAAGCTTCTTAAGATGCTGAGGGCACAGGATCTTGATTTTAAGATCAGCCAAGACACTATACTAAGGAACTGTCTTAAAAATTTGTAGGTTCAGGCTGGGCGTGGCGGTGCATGCCTTTAATCCCAGCACTCGGGAGGCAGAGGTAGGAGGATCGCCTGAGTTCAAAGCCACCCTGAGACTACATAGTGAATTCCAGGTCAGCCTGGGCCAGAGTGAGACCCTACCTTGAAACCCCCCCAAAAAATTGTAGGTTCAAATTCCCATTATTTCTTTTGTTTTCATTGATTTTTTTTAATATTTCCATAATGTAATATTATATAACCTCCTTGAACAGATTACGCAATTGAAAATCAAAGTACTTGTCAATGCCAGATGTGGTGGTGCACACCTTTAATCCCAGCACTCAGGAGGCAGAGGTAGGAGGATCCCCGTGAGTTTGAGGCCACCCTGAGACTTCATAGTGAATTCCAAGTCAGCGTGGACTAAAGTGAGACCCTACCTCAAAAAAAAAAAAAAAAAAAAAAAAAATACTTGTCACTTTGCAATTCAACTAGCCTGCCTCTATTTTGCTATCATGACATAGTGCCCACTCTAACACTGGAACATGTTTCTAATTAAGGCAGCATAATGCCCTTCATTTCTTTCTATTTTCTATATATTCCTTTGGCATTTTAGGTTATTTTATAATTCTACATGAATTTTTTTTCTATTTCTATAAAAGTTGCCATTTAGAATTTGATATGTTGCATTGAATATTTAGCTTTTTGTGTATAGTAGGAACTTTTCTAATATATGAACATGGGCAATCATTCAACCCATTTGTACATTTTAAATTTTCTTCATCAAATATTATTCCTTCTTACTGTACACATCTTTTTCTTGTAGAGTGATGCTATTCATAAACATTTATATTTTGATTTTATTTTAAACAGCGGTATATTTTTATATTTCCCCTTTGTAAAAATTATTAGTAGTGGGTGCATAGAGAAAAACAATCTGTTTTTTTAATTTTAATATTGTTCTGAAAATTTATTGAATTAATTTACTAATTTTCACAGCCTTGTTTGTGGTGTGTATGTGTAAAATTTTACAGTACAACATGTCAAATGAAATAAAAATGTTTTCTTATTTCCTAATGTTTAATATTTTTTATCAAGTAGAAACTATGTATGGGTACATCATACATTGGCACTATCATTTCTGTCCTCCCTATCCCCACTCCACTGAGGGCCCTCCTTAGTGGGATTGCTGGTATTCACCTTAATTATACTGAGGTACATTCCTTTTGTAATTATTTTATTGAGTGTTTTATTGTGGAAATTGTTTTGAATTTTGTCAGAAGACTTTTTTAACATTTAACAAGAAAATTTTTATCCTCTGTCACTGATTTATATCTGCTGAACCAGCCTTGAGTCCTCATGATACAACTGTTTGATCATGGTATAGACTCCGTCTAATGTGCCTTTGAAATTGGACTGATCATGGTATTCACCTTTTTTGCTCATCGGGGATCCTGGTCTACAGTTGTTTGAGTTGTCATTGTTTCCCTCTCTCTCTCTCTCTCTCTCTCTCTCTCTCTCTCTGTGTGTGTGTGTGTGTATGTGTGTGTGTGTGTGTGTGTGTGTGTGAATTTGTGCTTGCATCTGTACATGGCTGTTTTTGGTTTTGACATCAGAATAGTATTGTGATAAAAACATCAGTTTGTTCTGATTTTTGGAGGCATTTAAATTTTTCCATGTTTGGAAGAGTCTTAAAATTACTACTAACTCATCTTTACCTGGCAGAATTCAACATGGATGCCACATTTCAGCCCTTGTTCTTGGTTGAGAAGTTGGTTACAACTAATGAAACATTCTTACTCCTTCCAATCTCTTCATATGACCAAGTGAACTTAAATATACAATTAGGAAGAATAATTTTTTTAAGTTTATCATATCGTAGAATATTATGAAAGCTCAAAGTCTGAACATCATTAACAAACCTGGACTATCCTGTTAATGAAACAAAAGTAGTCACTGGGGGACAAATGGTATTATATGAATAAATGCTTGCTCATGAGACGTGGACCCCATATGCAGTCCACCATTGACTAAAACACGTTATATGGCACAGAGCTGTATATCCACTTGGTTCATTTCTTCTGATTTAATACCTGAATTCACAGGGATATTTTGTTATCTAGAAACAGTAACATAATCATATATATTTTTTTTTCTTCCATATGAAGGAATTATCTATATGAATATTGAATTATATGTATAGGAACCACATAAGAATGACTTGGTTTGGGTCAGTCACTTTCTTGCAGCCACAAGTCTATGTCTCCAACATACAGAAGTGAGACAGCTGACAGTTGCAAAGGCATATAGCCAAATTCTCCTCAACCTCTGGCATAGGCACTGCCATTTCCACTGGGTCTAACCACAGCTCCTGGGCATGGTTAAAATATTCCCACTAATGCCCCAAGGACACAATGTTTGAAATTCCTGAAAAAAAAAATTGCCTTTGAGAATCTGCAAACAATTTAATTCCACCTTTTTTGTTTTCTATAGGCAGTTTAAGAACCATACAACCTTAATATAGAAGAAATTTCTATGTCCTTAATGAAGACTTTATTGCAATGAAAATTTTGGAGTAAAAAATAATAAAGAAGCTTCTTGTTCTGATTACAAAGATTTTTTTTTGTAAGTCCTGGAGCTCAGAGACATTCGAAAGAACACTTAAGGTTCTCCCTTCCTCATGGCTTGCAGTCCAATGTAACACTTCAGGTGCCATAGGTTAAATTAACTTCATCTAAAAACTTCAACACAGATCTACCCAGAGATCTGTCTCCAAGGTGATTTTGATCTTATTAAGATGAGAGCAGAGATTAACTGTGACTCACTTTCATGCCATTCTTGCTTATTGTAAAACTCTGTCTAATAATTACATGTTCTCTTATACTTTTAATAATTCTTACTACAGTCCCCTAGACTCTACTTTTCCCCCAGCAAGTCTCTGAAAGTTTATCATGCAGATTACAGTACAATATTAACCACCTTTAGTACCAGGAGACTGTAAAATCCACTGCCTGGGGTTTCAATGCGTGAAGGTACTCTCGGAGTGTTTTATGTGGCATAATGCATTTACTAAACTTGCTGGTCTCCTTCTTTTATGAAGTTCCACAAAGATGACAGATGTTCCTTAATGTTTCACCCTGGGAATTCTCCCTCAAATGAAGCTGTCTACTTAGGGAACTATGAATATAGATTCAGTTGTATAGAAGATAAAATTCCTCTCATTATAGCACTATTTACTATATAAGGTTCATGAAAATATTTGCACTAAAACCAAATGTCCTAGATTATGATGGGTACTTCAAGCTGTCTCTTAATTGTTATGCAAAACGGCATTGCAAAAGTGAGTTTTTGGTGCATGGATGTGAAATGTCTGCCTACCTGTGAAAAATGGTGTGGAGAGACTGTTTACATATGTTTTACTCATTTTTGCTTGTGTAAAACTATGCAAGAGAGCCCACAAATTGTAATTTTAATAAATGATCTAAGTCTATCTCCTGTATACGTTTAGTTCAACTACAGTATGTGGTATAAAATGAATCTAAATTTTAGGAAGTTATTCAGCATTAACTGGAAATTTAGAATATAACTTAAAGAGCTATGGATTTGAAACGTAAATTATCTACTTTGTTTTAATGAGAAACACAGTAGTTGGGCATACTGTATTAATTTTTACATAGATATAGTACCAGAAACATAATTTATATTAGAACAAGAATTAAGATTATATTACCTTCCCACATTTATACCAATGCATTTTTCTCCAAGGCAGAATCTAAGTCTGTAAGAGAAATTTGCTTTCCTATGGAATTTAGAAATTTATGATAATTTTTTAGATTCAAAAGCAATCCATTAAGTTATAACTTTGCTTGTTTTGGCATGTACATACCCAAACATTTAAATTTTATTATAGTCTATTAATAATATCTAAATACTTATTATTTATATATCTCTGGGTCTATAAATCAAAGCAAAGTATGTCAAGTTTGAGTTATGACAAAGGAAGCAAGTATTTTTTTTTTTTTGGTCTCAAATCTTGCTCTTAGTATGGGCAATGAAACTGGAGGAGAACTCCATTTAATTAATCAACTCTTCACTGGCTCCCATTTATTAGAACCAACCAAATATTTTAATTTTTTCCTGTTACAACTATTTCAAAAAATGAAAGAGTTTATTATTAACCATTGAATTTTTGCTACATCGTTTAAGAATATTGTCCATCTATAGGTAGCAAGGACCTTGATTCAAGGTTCTATTGTCCTGAGACAAATTGTCACAGTCACATAGGTAAGAAAGTGAATTTATTTCCTCATAGTTTCAGTGCTCTGATGTTTCCTTGGGCCTAGGTATGTTGCTGGCAGACCTGTGGTATCCCTGAAAGTGCCATGAACAAATCGGTTTCATTGTTTCCCCCCTCATACAATGCCAGCACTGATTCCCCAACTACATTTCATGGTTCTCATCTTTCTACCTGTCTATACACCAGAAGCTGTCACATGGTACCTGTCTGCATAATCAAATCTCCTATTGTTCCGCTCTTCAAAGAGTGGTCTCTCTTTTGAAAGCTCATTGGTTAAATGGCATCTATGATATCACTTTTAGCACATAACTTAGTATCAACAAGTGCCAGGGATTAATACTTGACTATCTTCAGCAATTCCAATTAGCTCCTCACACACACAAAATAAAGTGGCTCAAATGAAAACCAGTGTAATCTTCCTTGCCATGACTGAACATCAATATTAGGAGAGAAATCTATACAATCAATAATGGAGTGTTGCCAGAGAAGCAGGATCCCTTTAAACTCTCATCTACACCATCCCCTGCTTGGGACAATCCTCCCACTGGTTGTAAGTGGATTTGGGGGTTCTGGTTTTTGTTGTATCCTATATATTAGGAAGAAGAAAGTGCAGAAGGAAAAAGGAACCTAAATCCATTATGTATCTTTGCTGTTTAAGATATTTCCAGAAATACCATATAAGTACTGCAGTTTCCCATACTCTAGAATTCAGTCCTTTTTTCTTGTAGTATGTTCTTGTAGTATTCATAGCAGTATGAATGACTTGCAGTGAAGTCATTTAGCTCAACACAGTACCAATAAGAGAAAATAGTGTTTTGGATTCAATACTGGATAATGGGTACTAGGGTCTACTAGCAATTAATATTCATGTCTTAAATAATTTCATTAGTACATTTTAAAACATATTTTATATTTAACAAAAATGCTGGTAATAGTTTCATCTCAGTAACATCAATGCTACCGTGAAAAACTAACTGAATTTTTTAATATATGACATTTAAAAGTAGGAACCTCTATTTTTATATTTATGTAAGAAACAGATTAAACAACTGCCTGTTTTCCTGTGTCAGAAGTACCTAACAGTTAACACGCATGCAGTCCACATGAAACTCGGTTGCTGAGAGCAAAGATGCGATAAGGGCTAGACATGAAGAGAACTCCTCTTACTTAGAAAAATATTTTGCTGGGGTTATTAGCAGAAATTTGAGATGTTATATTCTATTCATATTTGATTCCTAATTGGTCAGCAAAGAGGTGAGTCACAAATTCTAACAGAAATTGATGGTATAGGTATAACATATTCCCAATACTCTCTTCTCAAAATGTGCTAATGAGATGGAGACATTCATAAATAGTATCTCAAAAATATGTAGGAAGTAGAATAAAAATGATACCTAAATATATATTAATTTTCAAAGATTTTTATGCTGTCCTAAACTACCTCCCTATCTCATATCATCAGTCTATTTGTCTTGACTGAGAAACCCAAGTAAACATTTGTTTAAAAAAAAAAATTCTCCTTCCACAGCTGTTTACACTAAAAATTGCATCCACACTGAATTGATTCCCTGTGGTACAAACCGCATTGTTTGCTTTGAGCTTTCAGACATCAGAGGTAACTTTGAAGTGTTCAGCTAAGTGTCTTCTACTCAATAAGGTGACAATTCTCTCAGAGTACTCTTCCATTTTCCCCACATCTGCCTTTCAGGTGCCTTTGTGACATCTATCTCTCTGACTCATCATAAATGTTGTTTATCACAGTTATTTCACCCTCTTTCCCCTTGCTCTCCCTTAGAGAACAGGCTTCATTGTCTTGTTTATGACTTTTAAATCTGTATCCTCAGTCCAAATCTTTGCAGTGAACTACTGCCTATAGGTTTAAATATAAAAATAACTTTCCCACTGAAATGCCCATGGGTACCTGGAATAAATCCTTTTCACAGATAAACACTTTCTCATCTGCTGTAACTCTAGCTTAATACTACCCTTTCTTTTGTTAGTATAAGCTTTCAAGTTCTAATAACTGAAGTAAGGAGCAAGACCCTACTGCAGATCCTCACACCATTTTTCTTTGCTTCCACATTGCACCCATATCCAAACACCAGGTTCTGTCAACTCTCATTCTAAACTATCTCTAGGATGGCTTAGTAGTTAAAGATGCTGTCTTTTTTTTTATTAGTTTATTAGTCAGTTCTGTATTCAGCAAATACAGTCAGTTTGGTACCATTATTAGGCTCATCTGTGACCTGCCCCCTCCCCTTGGCCCCTCCTTGTTGAGGTATACGGGTCATGCATTGTGGAGTTAGCCCACAGTTATGGGTAAGATAAATGTCTCTGCATATCATGACGAACATGTGACTCTGACATTCTTTCCGCCCCCTCTTCCGCAAAATTTCCCTGAGCCATGTTGGGTTCATTTTTGGTCTGCTTCAGTGATGAGGTGTTGGGGGCCTCTGAGGCTCTGGCTCTCTGATTTGGTAGGAGTTGATTTTTCTCTGTGCTGATCTCCTTCCCCCTTGTGCTGGTGTACGGTTCATCAGGAAAACAGCCCCCTTGCTTGTTTCTCCAATTTTTCTTAGTTTCATCCGGGGCCCTTTTGAGGTATGATGGAGTGGCTCTCTCCTTAGGATCTACATCTATCTGAAAAAGAGAAGCAGATTCTCCAACGAAAGATGCTGTCTTGCAAAACCAGACAGAGTTCAATCCTCCAGTACCCATGTAAAGCCAGATGCACAAAGTGGCACATGGATCTGGTGTTAATTTGCAATGGCAAGAGGAACTGACACACCCATACATACTAAATCTCCTCTGTCTCGTTTTGTTTTCTTTCCTATATAAATAAATAAATGAATAAATAATTTAAAAATTAATTGAAACATCTCTAGAATCCTTCTCCTCTAATAAAACAAATCCTTCATTGGCACTCCTCCTAATACCTCAGTTAGTCCTAGTCTGAACTAAGCCACTTCTCTGCAGCTGTCCTCAAAGTCCTTTGCATGACTCTTCATCTGTCCTATTTGGCAGGCACATTGCAGGTTCACTTCTAAAACTTGTATCTGCTCCTACTTATTTCTCATAAAATCTTGGATAGAAGTTCAAGTTCCTTGGGATGATTAAAACCATACTTCATTATTCAGGTTCTACTTTTTTCTTTTGTTTTCAACTCCATTTCTTCCCCATTCTAAATTACAAATTTATTGAGCATTGTCATTAATTCAAAAAGTTTTCATTATGCCATGTCTTCTCTTAACTTTATGTATTTAATATGTATGAACTATCTGTTCAATCTATTACCTCTTTAATTTACATGATTGCTAGTGATTTGTGTCTCGGTTCAAATTCTTATCCTTCCTTATCTCCTTAACCTCACAAAAATAATAGATAGTTCCCAATGGATGGTTTACTCTACAACATTGCTTTATCATTTCTCTTCTTACACATGAAGAATAAATAGCATCTGTATGCCAGAATGAAGTAATTATATCTGCCTCTCATGTTTCTATAATCATTTGTATAAAGATCTTACAAAATGTTTGGCTCTCTAAACACTGAAATGTTTACTTTGGAGCCATGATCACACTGGGGAGAAACATGTATATCTTTGCCTATCGTAATTTTCTTTCTCAAAGCTAGCCTGAGAGGTTAAAAAAAAAAAGGAAAAAAAAAAAGCTACTTAGATTGTGTGTGTGTGTGTGTGTGTGTGTGTGTGTGTGTGTGTGTGTGTGTGTTTGATAGAGGAAACCTCAGAAAGATATAGAAAGTTTCTTTCATTCTTGAATTATCCCCTAAGAGATACAAAAAGATCTTTCATTATTTTGTCTAGGGTTAAATATGTTTGGAAAGAGATGTTTTTCATGACCATCTAAGGAAATGGTTGTGTTATCTTTGATCCTTTTTTATCCCAGAGTTAGATCTTGATATATTTCTTTTTTTTTTTTTTTTTGGTCATTAGATTATATTTATAGTCTTTCCTTTTTTTTTAAACCCTAAAATGTAGGTATTTCTTTTGATTGTTAGCCATTATTAGTTCAGAAAAATGACTGAAATGACAGAAGTTCAATTGCTGAATTGGGACCAAATGGTAAGGCTCAGAGCATAATGATTAAACTCAAGTAATCCTGAATAAATAATGACATTAATAATTTTTTTAATGCTGTAACAACAACTACTACTACTACAACCACCAATGCTTGCATTCTCTTCCTTCTATCCTTTTAAAAACTACTCACTCAGAAGGCCTAGAACACAACAAGATGTGAAACACTCAGAATCACTTCCTAAAACACACAAGAATAAACACTCACCAGATGCACCATTACCAGAGAAACTAGGAAGTTGTCCAGATATAATAGATGAGTTTCAAGATGGTACACCATGTAACGTATGCAATGAAAATATATGCACAATTATTTCTAGAATATCTTTTGTCAAAATGCATTAATAGAGTGGAGTCATAAAGTGAAATGGACCACACCCAAATTGAAGCCTGTTCTTTAAATCATTGACTGCCATTTCAAGTTTCAAGGTCAGATATAAGCATGTGATATCAGCATTGTTCAAAATGAAGGAAATTTGACCAAGTAATTACTGAGTGAGACCTATCCCATTGGATTCCATTGCTTTCTGTGAATGCCACTTTTGGAATAATTAATGAATCATCAATGATAAATATTAATTATGAGAACAAAGTATGACAATTTAAATATATTGATATGTTCATATTTTGTTAAACCAAACTATGTTCTTTTAGTAGAAACTATATTTTCAGGATGAGGGTAATAAGACATCCCACTGGGAATTATTTACTCCCAAATATCTTAAGAACAATGAAAATCTAAATTGGCTGTGTTGGTATTGTACTTCAAATTTAAAATTTTTCACAATTAAAATAAAACATATAATATAAGCAAACAAAAAATTCTTTACATTTTCTGAGAAGCTTGTGAACTCAAGAATATGTGTTCTATTAATAATATAAGGATCATTTGTTTGAATTTCATTGAGTTGTATAAAAATGTATGTCCTTCCAAGAGGGTATGAATAAATCATATAGAAATCTACTTTTTTTGGACAACAGCACACCCAGAAGCCTTAGATTGTTACTAGAAAATTTTCAATGCCAAGGATGGGATACTTTCCAGTGAGTTGTTGGCAAGGGAGGTTCCTAATGCCCTCCAAACATTACAGGCCACTGCTGAGACTCTTGGTTTCCATACAGGAAAAGATGTTGAGACCTTATTGCTGAAGACTCCACATAATTGGGCTGCAAGGTCACTGAGAAATCCTGCTGGAGCCAAGCAGAAATCCTCCTTCATGTAGACCAACTGACATAAATCTGAAAAGGCTATGCTGCATGCAGTTCTATAGGAGAGAGAGTGGAGATAAACAAATTTGGTCAACTAGGCCAAATGAGCCTATGGATATAATAGTGACATATCTGTTATGGGGGAAACAAACCACTCACTAATTGGACTGGAGGCACACTCATTGGGAGGGAGTACATGTCTGCTTTGGAAAACCTACAACAGGGGTAGTCATGAGCCTTAGGGGTGTAATATCTGCTGATGTGTGGCTAAATGTATATACCATGCTCACCAAACTTCCCTGTAAGCATTTCTTTTAATGTTCATAACCATATATTAATGCTAATCTTATTTTGGTCAGAGAAGCTTCTCTTTGCAGATGATGGAGAGCTTGGGATGACTCAGAAGTTAACATGGTACTGAGATAAAGTGCCAGAAGAGTACTTAACACTGAAATATCTCTACCACAACTTGCAAGGCACAGGGTCCATTGCAGAAGAGGTGGCAGAAAGAATGTAAGAGCCAAAGGAAAGGTAGGACTCCTTACAATACACTATTTCAGACACAAAATGGCCTGGATATCCATGAACTCACAGTGCCTGACACTGTCTAAACCAGACCATCATAATATTAGGAAAAGATGATGATATCAAAATAAAAGAGAGACTGATTGAGAGGGGGAAGAGATATGATGGAGAGTAAAGTTGCAAAGGGAAACTAGGGGGTAGGGAATTTTAGTAGTTTATTGTCTATAATTATGGAACCTGTCAATAAATACAAAAAAAAAATAGATACTTGCTTACAATGCCAAAAAAGAAAAGAAAAAAAAAATGACAGAAAATGCTGGTTAGAATGTATAGAAAGAGAAGCCCTGCTGCTGGGAGGGGAAAATGGTACAGTAACTATGAAAATCTGCATAAATATCTATTTCTCAAAAACTAAAAATAGCCTTATTATATAGCTAAGCTATACCACTCCTAGTTGTTTATCTAAAGGACTCTAAAACCAAACAGAGAAATATCTGTATCTCTATGTAGTATGCTCCTCTCATTACCATAGCTTGGAAATAGAACCAACCTAGATATCCATCAGTAGATGAATGGCTAATAAAAATGTGCTAAATGTACACAATGAAATTTTATTCAGCCATAAAGAAAAATATTAAATTATAACTTTACATGGGGATGGGTAAAACTAAAAAAATTTATATTAAATGAGACAGGCCAAGCTCAGAAAGATAAATACCCCATGTTCTCCCTCATATATGGATCTTAGTTTTTAATTTATGTATGTTTCTATATATATGAATGTGAGTGTGTATATGGGCCAAAACAAGGGTAAGACTCCTTACATTGTACTTTTCCAGACACAAAATGGCCTGGATATCTGTGACCTCAGAGTGCCTGACATTACCTACACAAGACCATCATAAGAGGAAAAGATGATTACATGGAAATAAAAGAGATACTGATTGAGAGGGGGAAGGAAATTGATGGAGAGTGGAGCTGTGAAGGGGAAAGCATTAATATATGAGTATGAACATTAAGTGCAGTGCTTTCAGGGCAATTTGGTGAGAGTTATATATGCATTTATCCAGACAAGAGCAGGTTTTATACCCCTAAAGCTCATGACTTGCCATGCCATAGGCTTTTGATTAGGTTTTCAGTACCAGGTGCATATTCCCTCCCATAGAGTGGGCCTTCAGTCCAATTAGAGAGCAGTTGGTTTCCCCCAGAGCAGACATGCCACTATTGCACTCATTCAGTCATTTAGCCAGTCTGGCCAAACTTGAGGTTTACAGTGTCCACTGCTTTCACCAATGATGATTTCTGTCTCCCATAAGACTGCATACAGTGCAACTTTTTCCAGCTTTCAGTTGGCTGGGCTACAGGGAGAAGGTCTTCTGTTCAGCACCAACTTGATTTCTCAGTGACTTTGCCACTCAGGCATGTGAAGTCTTCAGTAATAGTGTCTTGCCATCTCTTTTTCAGGGGAACCAAGGTCCTTGGGAATAGCCTATAACATTTTGGAGGCAACAGGGACCTCCTTGGCCAAAAACTTACTGGAAGGTCTCCCATCCCAGGCACTGAAAATTTTCTAGTAACAATCTATGGCTTCTGGATGTGACATTATTTAAGAAAGTAGATGTTCATATGTCTTATTCAGAATATCTTGAATTTTGTTTGACCCCCCCCCTTCTTTTATACAATCTCTTCCCTGACCTTGCTTAGGCCTTTCCCCTCCCTGTAATCTGTTCTTCTACTTATGTATAAACAATACCATCCTCATACCACCTTCTCTCTCCTCCCTTCCTTACAGTGTTTTTCTAGCTTATGGGCCTCTGCTACTTATGTTTGGTTCCAGTTCACACACAAGTCTCTACACTTGTAGGTAGGATCCACATATAAGAGCGAACATGCAACATTTGGGTTTCTGGGACTGGGTTACCTCACTTAGTATAATTCTTCACAGATACAACCACTTCCCTGCAAATTTCATAATTACATTGTTCTTTACCACTGAATCAAACTCTGTTGTCTATATGTACCACTTCTTTACTATCCACTCATCTGTGGATAGACATCTAGGCTGGTTCCATTACCTAGCTATTGTGAATAGAGCAGTAATAAACATGGATGTGTAAGTATCTCCAAAGTAGTGAGAAGAGTCATTACGATATACGTCTAGGAGTGCTATAGCTGGATCATATGGCAAATCTATTTTTAGCTGTCTCGAGTACCTTCACACTGATTTCCACAATGGCTATACCAGATTACATTCCCACCAACAGAGTAGAAGGGGTCCCATTTTAGTACATCCTTCCAACATTTATTGTCATTTGTTTTCTTGTGGTAGCCATTCTGACTGGAGGGAGACTGGAAACTCAAGGTAGTTTTACTTTGCATTTCCCTGTTGGCTAAGGATGTAGAACACTTTTTTAGATGTTTATATGTCATCTGAAATTCTTTTGATGAGAACTCCCTATTTAGTTCCATAGCCCATTTTTGATTGGGTTGTTTGATTTCTTATTGTTCTGTTTTCTGAGTTTTTTGTATAATCTGGATATTAAACCTCTGTCAGATGCAAAGATTTTCTCCCATTCTGTAGGATGTTTGTTTGCTCTATTCACAGTGGACTTTGTTGTACAAAAGCTTTGTAACTTCAGGAGATCCCAGTATTTGTTTAGTGGTTTTATTTTCTGAGAAATTGAGGTTATATCCAGAAAGTCATTACCTATGCCAATATGTTGAATGGTCTCCCCTACCTTTTTCTCTAGCAATTTCAGAGCTTCAGGTTTGATATTATGGTCCCTGAACCACTTGGATTTGGTTCTTGTGCATGGAGAAAGACAGGAATCTATTTTCATCTTTCTACATATAGATATACAATTTTCCCAGCACCACTGTTGAAGAGGCCCACTTTGAGTCCCTCCACGTTGTGCTGTGCAGCTGTACCTCTGATCAGCCCTGCTGGCTGCACTGCCACTGGGGGCTGAATGCTGGAGGTTCGTGCTTCTGATGGTGGGGGTTGGGAGAGTTCAGACGTCTGGAGCTGCTCGCACTTTCTGTAGCTCTTTAGTGGATCTCAGCTGTCTTCCCTTCAGATTTCTTAACTTTGCAAGAAGGGTGATGAAGTTGAAAAATCTGTTGCTTTGTCTCTGCTGCTGCTGCTGCCTGGCGTGCCTGGCGGGGTGTCACTGGGCGACCACACAGAGCGTGGATCCTGGGCCACCAGCGCTTCCATGGGACGCTGGCCGTTTTCCTCCTTTCTGGTGCATCTTGGTCTCTCTGGCTTCTCCACTATGTCTAAGAGTAATCTATACTCCTTCACTTTTCAGAGGAAAAATGTTTTTTTGCTGGGGTTTTGCTTAAATCCCTCCCTAGGCTGGTTTAGCACTGCTCCTATGCTGCCATCTTACCTGGAAGTACCCCAGAACTGTCATTTTTATACAGAAGGGTTAACATGATGAATGAAATACAAAAATTAAATATAACCAATATCTATTTTAAAATTACTCAATGCATTTTTTAAACTATTTTCATTCATTTATATTTATGAGAGAGAGAGAATTGGCATGTCAGGGACTCTAGCCATTGCAACTGAACTCCAGACATGTGTGCTATCCTGTGTGCATGTCTCACCTTGAGCATCTGGCTTAGGTGGGACATGGAGAGTTGAACATGTGTCCTTAGACTTCGCAGGCAAATGCCCTAAGCACTAAGCCATATCTCCAGTCCTCAATGTATTCTTTTTTTATTATTAATTTATTTATTTGAGAGCAGCAGGCAAAGCGAGAAAGAGGCAGAGAGAGAGAGACACAGAAAGAATGGGCGCTCCAGGGCCTCCAGCCACTGCAAACGAACTCCAGACGCGTGCGCCCCCTTGTGCATCTGGCTAACGTGGGTCCTGGGGAATCGAGCCTGGAACCGGGGTCCTTAGACTTCACAGGCAAGTGCTTAACCGCTAAGCCATCCTCCAGCCCTGTCCTCAATGTATTCTTCATATTTTGCATATTCAGAAAGGTAACTTATGTTGTTATTTCTGTGTAAAATTTATGAAACATGGACAGAATCATTCTTATGTCTTGTAATTCTTCAGGTTCAGCTACTAAGTAGACAGTGTCTATAGTGTTTTCAGCTTACTTTTTACTGACATGATAGCTCAAGAATTACTCTGAAATAATTAAAAATGAGTTATCTTATTGTATCTGCTTATGTTACCCCATTGTCAAGAATATTATTTATTTCCCAATACCTGCCTATACATTGTTTTGTAGAGTATTTGTATGATTTTTCAATATAGTACTCAAGGTCAGTATTTGTTTTTTTCATTTCTATATCTTCAGTTCCATCCCTTTCTCTCTTCATATACATATATACATATATGTACATATATGTATATATATATATATCTACATATACATATATATGTGTGTGTATGTATGTATATATATGTGTGTGTATATATATATATATATATATATATATATATATATATATATGTCTTGGTATGATTCTCACATTACAATACAGCTTCTTTCCCTACATACGAAGTTATTTCAGCTACTATACAATGTGTTTTATATTTCCCAAAGATTTTTAAAATAAATAATAAGCATATGTTCATATAGAAAGATAGCAAAATGTTGTTGGCACTATATGAATAGGTGACATTAGGATATTTTGATAATGAACTTGTATTAAAATATGCTCTGCCTTATTTGAGGACCTCATATACTTCTAGTGATATTTAAATGAATAGAATATGGTTCACCCTGAAGTAGGATGAAATATTCTGTGTGTACTAGTTACATGGTGATTTGAATAGAAAATGACCATCATAGACTTGCATGTTTGAATATACAATCCACAGCTGTAACACTTCTTGGGAACATTGTGAAATAAGTAGGAGGTGGAGTTTTGCTTGAGGAAGTGTGTCACTGGAGACAAGGCTTGAGGTGTTGAATCTAGCAATATTATTCTCTCCCACCACTTCTCTCTACTTACCTACCTGCTGATGTGTTAATGTGAAACCTGTCTTCTGGTTCCTGCTGTGCTTTTCCCACTAGGATGGACTATAAACTGGAAAAACATATGAAGATGAGCTCATTCTTCCAAAGAGAGGCTTCTGACTGTGTATTTTGTTCCAGCAACAAGAAAATACCTGATACAAATTATTTCAATGAAATGAAAATGTGCAAATACAAGTTATAATTGAAGGATTTTTTGATAAGCCATTTAACTAAAAGTCTTGGCTTCCTTCTAATGCTGGGATCTTGTTCATCTTTATCTTTTCCAAATGTGGCTGAGTTGATCCAGAACACTATATATATATATATATATATATATATATATATATATATATATACACACACACACACACACATATATATATATATATATATATATGTAAATGCAATAAGTCTTTATTATGATTTTATATTTTGAATCTAAAATGTCACTCCTAGAACTTTACACTGGTTACTGCAAGCAGGTTAGATATGGAGGTGGTAGCCTGGCCTTGTTCCCCTACAGTTCTCTCCTTTGTGAAATAAACATTTTACCTCACTTTCACACAGACAAACATAGAGGCATACTGCCCTACATTCTCCACTTTGAAACTGTGAACACACACACACACACACACACACACATATGGAGAGAGAGAGACTCAACATAGAAATTCAAGCCACTTGTACATCTGTCGGAGGAGAAATCCTTTCTTTAAGTAACACTGCATGGTTGTCTACCAGGATAAAAATTACAGGACAAAGTAATCATAGGAAAGCCTGATCATAAGTCTCAGGGACAGCAGGATCCACTACTAGAAAGGCTCTTTGAAATATGAATGTTCCCATGCATATAGAAGCAGCAGTATATGCTTTCATAACAGAAAACAAAAGTTGGGTTCTTGACTTTTGCAGTGTTTATTTAACTCCCCAGGTGGAAGGTAATTCTGTGTACTGAAGTCATCTCCCTGCTGAAATTATAACATGCAGACCACAGATATTGTCAACCTCTGTGGTAATCTGTGAGTCACTTGGCCTTCTATTTATTTAACCTCATTCATATTACATTTGTGTATAATATCATATGAATGCCAAATTAATTTAGGCTTTTTCTTAGTCATATTATGGGCCTATGCTCACCCCTTTATCATAGGGAAATACCAAAGGACAAATATATTTTTCTAGGTAATAATAGGTTGAAAAGCACCGGACTATCCAGGCAAGTGCCTTGCAGAACACGCCATGGATCCACAGCATAAATGAAATTATTCTTGATGAATCAAATATGAGATGACCACATTATTTTCATTCAATCTTGCATCCAGTAGAAGAAAATTGCTATTCATGTTAATAACGTGCTGGGGCCTCAATGAGTTATTCAGTATTTTCCCCAATAACACAGGAAGAAGTCAATTGATATAAAGTACTACAGGAGAACCCTTATCCTGCTGTGAATCCCTGGGTTTTGGTGTCACTTGAATCAACAGTAGAGAATGAGCTAAATTTTGATTGAGCTGACATTGACATGGAAGTGACTGCGTGATAAATGCTAGAAAATAAGACCCTTTAAGGTATGTTTGGAGGGTGCTAATGAATGGCCTTCACAGGATATAGATTTATTTATATAATGAATAATTTATCATGAAAATTTCTATGATGTTTTCATTAACAAAGGGCAAATTGAAACATCAGAGATGAAAATGAGGCTTGCTTTTACATAGCAAATTAATTTGTTTTAAAAAAATATTGAGCTCGGCATTGTGGTGCACGCCTCTAATCCCATCACTCAGGAGGCAGAGGTAGAAGGAAATATATATTCCAAATATTGGATATGTACACATTTACTAAGGGAAAATTTGGGTTCAGTTAACCAGATATTCAGGCAGGCCCATCCCTCTTATTTCTTAGAAATGCCATGATGACAGGAGATCTGATATTTTCACTTTTTTATCTTTTTCATGTTACTTTTCTTTTTTTAATTTTACCTTTATTTATTTGAGAGACAGAAAGAGGCAGAGAGAGCTAAGAAAGACAGAGAGAGAGCGAGAGAGAGAGAGAAAAAATGGGCGTGCCAGAGCCTGTAGCCACTGCAAATGAACTCCAGGCACATGTGCCTCCTTGTGTATATGGCTTATGTGGGTCCTGGGGAAAGGAAACTACACTCTGGCTCTGCAGGCAAGTGCCTTAAACACTAAGAAATCCCTCAAAGCCCATGTTACTTTTCTTGAATTGGAAAAGAATCCAAAGTAATTTAAACATCCGAAGTCCACTTAACCTCACATGAATTGAAATAAGACAAACTTATATTTCCAATTAAATTAGATGAAGAAGTTATTTTAATCTAACTAATTCAGAATAAGAAGTATATTGAACTATATTGACTTACAAACCTTTGTGATTAATTTTCTATGTGTTCTATTATATGGAACTTTATTTTTATATGGAGATTTGTATGAATCAAAATCTAGCTCATTTTATGGGTGAAGGTTCAAGCAAATTGAAACCAGTAAGAATGCTTTGCAAGTACTCCACTCATCACATACTGTTTTCTATTTCATCTTATTTAGCAAATGTCTGAATTTTGTCCTCTTCTCACAAATTGTAATGTTCAGTCTGCTCTGAGATACAAATTTTAGATTGGATATAAGAAGTTCCCAATTATATGCAGAAAAAACTTGACAGCTTGGTTCTCATTCTGAATTGAATGTCAATTTCACAAGAAAAAAGAAAGAATGTATTATCCTTAAAATTTATAGTAACTTTCAACTGTTTAATTTTTTCAAGTTATAATATAAACTACATCATTAGCTATTAAATATATGTGTTATTAGAGTAGATATTTATTTTATTTAAAAATGCCAAAATAAGATAAATTAAGTTATATGTCTTGGTGACATTTTTTCATCATTTATTCAACATAATTTTTAGGGAGCACAATCATGAATCAGTCATTTTGCTGACACAGAAACACCAGTCAAACGAGAGGAGAAAATCTTTGTTACCATGACTCTTGTCATCAAGAAAAAAAAATTATGACCAAGAAAACCTTGGATATTGATCTATTGAAATATATAAATAAAAGGAAATGATTGAGGCAGAAAAGATAATGGTTGAAAATGGTGACATTTATGGACTGTGTATAGACTATGAATATATATGAGTATATACAAGGTGACCAGATAGAAAGCTAATGAAAGAATTCAGCTCTGACCCACAGTACTACACAGAAGAAAGTGAGGTTTAGTAAAAGAGTACAATACTGTATTATGTGCTAGACATTATTTTTGGTACTCATAATATATCATTGAGTACAGCAACAACAGAAACATCTTCTTCACCTGGAACTTACTATCCTAGTGGGAAATGCAAAAGCAGAATGAGGAAATAAATGAGTAAATTAAAATGTGCATTTGATGAGGTTTAGTTTGGATCTAGTGTTTCCTCCAAAGGCCCATGTGCTAAAGACTGAGTGGCCACCTTAAGACTTTTGGGAAGTGGCAAAAACTTAAGAGGCGGTAACTTATAAAAGGTGTGTTGGTCATTAAAGAGGTCTTAAAGAGGATAGTGAGGCAACAGTCTCTTCTTTGCTCATTTACTTCTGGGCCAGGATGTGAGCAAGGTTGATCTTCTAGGCACTGCCCGGTTATGCATGGCATCATTGCACTCTGCCCCACCAGACACTGCCACTCCTGGCACTGCCCAACCATGCACTACCCCTACAGGCATGGTGCCATTATGCACAGTCCCATCATGCTCTGCCCCATCATAAATGACCCCATCAAACATTGTGCTCATCATGAACTCCCTTGCTACAGGCAATATTGACATTATCCAAGCTCTTTGTTGTAACAGAAGAGTAACAGATTAAGAAAATAAAAGACTACATATATATATATATATATATATATATATATATATATATATAACATATATATATAACATATATATATAACATATATATATATATATATATATACACACACATACATACATACCTACATACATACTGTAAAATTCTGGTGAGAGGAGTAGGAGAGATAACTCAGTCAGTAGGGTGTTGCCTCATAAGCATGTAGATCAGAGTTTGAGTCTCAAGAGCACCTGTTCTGGCACAGTGGCACAATCTTAAAATCCCACTGCTGGGAAGGCAAAAATGAGGGCTCATTGGATAAGGAGTTTTGCCTAAGGGAGAAAGGGAGAGAGAGAGCATGCCTAAGGAATGATAGCCAATGTCATTCTCTGGCCTCCACATATTCACTCACATATGCCTGCACACACATGAATATGTACAAATACATGCAAATGCATGTATGACAAACAAATTAATTAAAATGATAAAAAGTTGGAGAGAGAAGTTAAAGTTGAAATGCTGTGGTTTCCCCTCCTCACATGTATGCAAAGTCAGTGTTCAGGGACTATGTCTTGTATGACTTTTCCAGAGGATCTGTCAACCAATGTTTCTTTACCCTAGACAAAACCCGGGGAAGGTCAAAAAATAATTCTCCCAAGTCTACCATGGTGAACTCACACAAAATTGTGGGTTTGTGCAACTGTATACCCCTAAATGTCACCACAGCACAAATGACAGCTCACCGCAGCTGAATTCCTGGAGCGACCCACCAAATTAATGGATAGCTCTACTGAAGAGTGTTCTCTCCTCAGGCCATTGCTTGTTGCTTGAGGAAAAGCATCATGGAATCTTGTGTTTTTGTAACCCTAAGTTATAAAAGTGCCACCACTTCCACTACACAGAGCAATGTGTTTATCTAGACCAGAGTGAATTAATCAAGTGAGAGCTGAGGTCAGAAAGGTCATGAAGATGGACTCATTGAAGTATATACATTTTTTTCTGGTAGTGTTAGGCTATAAAACCATAGGATATACTCAGGGGAAATAGTGATGCAGGTTTTAAGAGGATAATTCCAAATCCTGAATTAGAAATAAAATCTGGGGCTGGAAAAATGCCTCAACAGTTAAGGTGTTTCCCTGCAAAGCCTAAGGACCTGGGTTTGATTCCCCAGCACCTACATAAACCAGATACATAAGATGGTGCTCTGTCTGGAGTTTGTTTGCAATAGCTTGAAGCCTTGGCGAGCCCATTCTTTCTCCCTCTCTCTAACTTCCTCCTTCTCTAAGATAAATTAATAAGTATCTTAAATAAAAAATATCTAAAGGAAAAGAGCAGACAAGAGGTTCTGACCTTCATCTTGCCAGAAGACAATCAATTGTGCACAAGACAATTGTGTGCATAAACATAAACAGACTTAGATACTGGAATTAAGATAAATAAACAAATGGGTAAATAAATAAATAAATGAATCTGACCTTATGGACTTTGAAGAAGATAATCACTTTAATTAAGCATATTTGGGAACCTATAATAAGGCCTTATCATACATGCATAAAATGTAAGGGTCTTCATGATGTATCTCTGAATAAAATAAAGAGAATCCCTACCCATGTGTGTGTGTGTGTGTGTGTGTGTGTGTGTTCTAGAAGAGGATGGTCAGCTCTGGATGAGATAGTGTATGGAAGGCTCACTGACTGACAGAATGGAAGACCTGACAGAATGGAAGATTTGACAGAATGGAAGCTTAGGATTTTGTTTCCAGACACAATGACTTTTTTATGAGTTGGGAAGGCAGAAGCTTAGTACAGAATCTGGAAGCCTGATTTGAGGCAAGAGAGCTAAATGCATTTAAATTTGTGTGTTGTTGGCTAGACATGATGAGTAAGGTCTTAGAGCTGGACTTTAACATGAAAGAATTGGGTCTAGATAGAGGAAGAAGTTCAGTACAGTAGTCTATGAAAAACCTCCACTTCTGAGGGCTATGAAGTGAAGACCCAGCAGTATAAAAAGAAAGCAGAAATAAGACCACCCATAGCTGAAAAAAAAAAAAAAAAGAAGAGTATTGGTTCCCACAAGCCAAGTGAGGAGCTTGTCAGGGATGAAAGTATTCACAAGTCAAGAGTGCCAATACAACTGTAAAGTTAAGTTCAGTAAAGACTGAACATGGAGTGAATATGTTTCAAAGATGATATGAAGAAAAGTATACCAGAAATTGAAAAATGCCTCATTCTATTTTGTTAAAATATTGCAGTAGGATGAATTGTAATGCCAACATTGTTTGTCTACTTATGTTTGTCTGGTATATTTTTAAAAATATTTTATTTGTGTATTTGAGAAAGAGGCAGAGATAGAAATAGATATAAATAGATGATAATGATAGATGATGATGATGATGAACATAGAGAGAGAGAGAGAGGGAGAAAATGGGCATGCCAGGGTCTACAGCAACTACAAATGAAGTCCAGATACATGTGCCATCTTAACTGTGCAGCTGACTTACATGGGTACTAGAGAATTGAATACGGGTGCTTAGGCTTCTCAGGCAAGTGCCTAAATCCAATCACAATCACTAAGCCATTTCTCCAGGCCACATTTGGTAAATTTTAATGATGAAATCTGAGCATAATTATGGAACTGAGGCAATAAACAGAGAGTATGAGGTACAAGGGAGGGGGAAATCTGTCAATTATGCATTGGTTGTTAGCTCTAATTGACTTCTCACAACCATCCCCTCTACTCCACAGGATCTTGTCTTAATGAAGAGCTTTGGCATCTCCTACAGGACTACCAAAACGTTACCTACTGGTTATCATCTGTAGTATTCGTATATTACAATGAAAAGTGGTAACACTATCAGTATATATGTGCTTTGAATATTTCATTAAGTTTCACAAAATTTGAAACAATGTATATATGTATATATGTGTATCACAGAAGGTTTTCAATGCTGTTTTGTCTCACAGAAGCTGTGTTTACATTCATAAAGCTGCACATGCTATGGGTCATATATTTGGGAGAGGGAATCATGAGGCTCTACCCCTCTTTGAGAAGTTAATGGCCAGTTGTTGGGTGAGGGAAGTTATTCATTTCTGTGGTACACATACTATTATGTAGTGAAAAGAAGAATAAGAAGAGTAAAAGAGGATAATGTTGGGTTTGGTGATCAAAATTCCATACAAGTGTGCATATTAAATTATCAATAAATGAAAAAAAGAAAAACACTTACATGGTTAAAGAAAAGAACATAGCCTAGATTGCATGTAGTGTAGTTTAAAGTGGGATAAATTATGATTTAATTGCATTGAGTAATGATGTTTTCCAAACAAGCTAATGATTTAATGTCAACCAGAATTATTTTTTCATAAAAATGTTCATTTTTTAACATTTATTTTTCAGTTTCTTCAAAGCATAAGTATATCAGTCTGAAGACTTGAACAGTTAGTATTTATTAAAACTAAAATCTTATTTGTAAACATCATTAAGCAATGAAATATTCATGATCAGAGTTGTTGCTGGCTGGTGACTGGCAGTCCTTACAATTAGTCATCTCCTTCATTGGAAAATCCAAGGTTAAACATAACTGGTATGAGAAAACTCTGATTTTTAGCTGTCATTATTTTTGCTTACTGTTGTATTGCATTTTGTTTTTAGTTGATACAACATTTTTCTGCATATTTATGGAGGGTTTTGTTTCTGTACACACATTCAGTATTGGGATAATCAAATAAAAGTATTTATCATGTGCATAATCTCAAATATTTACCATTCTTTTGTGGAGAAAGTACTCAAAAACATCTTTTTTCTTGTTATTTTCATATATACAATGTAATTCAGTACATTATCATTAACTGTAGGCAGCAGACTACGTAATGGCACTTACTCCTCTTATGTAGTGTTCACATACCACCTGACCATTCCATCTCCATTCTACCCTTTCCACTAATTTTAGATGATATTAGTTACATCACTGGAGACAGATTTGCATGTAATAGTCAGCCATTGAGAGATTGAGCATGGCTCAATGACTAAAGGCCCTTGCTTGCAAAGCCAACTTCCTTGAATTCAATTCCTCAACCAACCATGTAAAGCCAGATTATAATTAATGTCCAGAGGCCAGAGTCCCTAGTGCATTCATATACACATATATATACATGAATGAACAAGTGGAAATTTAGCCATCTATACAAGGGGCTGTGTGTGTATGGGGGATTTAAAGTGCTTTCAGTTTGTTCTCTATTTCTATCATTATTTAAGTTAGTGTCTTAACTCATAATAGGCATTCTCTTATCTCAACACATCATAGGTCACCACAATCACCTGCTTGGCCTACAATGTACAGGAAAAAATAAATGAATTATATACATTAAATGACAGGTTAGGGCAAGACAAATTCAATGCCTCTTAAGAAAAGACAGTTAACATGGTGGAAAAAACATAAGGAAAGTAATGTACCATCACTCTGAGGGGAAAGGCTATCAATTATAAAAAAGCAAGTCTAGAATTTTTTTTTCTAAACTGTAGTATGCAATGGTTAAGTTATACTGTCAACTTGAACATCCTAGGAATCAACTGAGTGATAGATGTACCTCTTGGGCCAGTCTGTGATGGATTTTCCAGGAGTGATTTCTTGAGGGAGAAGCCCTTGCTCCAGCATGGGCATCCCTTCCAAAGAGGAACTGTACATTAGGAACCTCCACCATCCATCCTAATGGATTTAGAAGTTACCAGGCTCATTGGATCCCAAACCTGTAAACACCTACTGTTGGACAACTCAGGCCACATCTTGTAATATGATTTAATAAAATCTTTTTACTGGATATTCATTATATTTAATCTGTTACTGTAAAGAACCATGACCGATGTAGCCTGTGTCCAGGTGTTTTGTTTGCTACCTTCTACAATATTTATTTGTATCACCAATCTCTAGCAAAGACTCAAATGCTAATAAGGGCTTATTCAAAACATATGACAGGGACTAGAGAGATGCTTAGTGGTTAAGGTGCTTTTATGCAAAGCCTAATGACCAGTGTTTGATTCCCCCAAACCCTCTCAAAGCCAGATGCACAAAGTGGCCCATGCACCTGGAATTTGTTTGCAACAACTGGAGGCCCTGGTATGCCCATTCTTTCTGTCTCTCTCACTCTTCTATCTCTCTGCTTGAAAAGAAAAAAAGAAAAATCATACGGCAGTATCAGACAGTAGTGGAACTTTTAAAAGGATGGTTGTTAGGCCCTTTAGTCGGAGATAGAGATGGGGGACTATAGAAGGAATATAAGTCATTGGAGTTATGTCCTTGAAAGTAATATGAAGATCCCAGGCTTTTTTCTCTCTCCTTTGTACATCCTGGCTAATATGAGATGAAGTAAGTTTCTTGCCCATCTGTTTCTGCCCTATATATGGAATAACTTGCTGTAAAAAGCAATGGGTTATGTTCTAAAACCTAGAAGCCACAATAAACCTTTCCTCATTTTAAGTGGTTTGTATCAGGTATTTTCATCACAATAATGAATAGCTGACTAATGCCCTTTTGTCCGATTATATATCTCAGGAATAAAAACAAATTGCAAGTTAAAAATTAGCATAGCATTGTTATTGAGATTTTATTAAAGAAATCACAAGAACATAATTTTAAACTGCAAATTATATGTTTTGTTATGGAATACATAAAATTTGAGGAAAGTATAAGGAGTAAAAATATTGAACATTTATATTTTGATACAAATCATTTGGTTATACACTGGGGACATAAATTGGTGCCTTGCCAACATAATGATCTGAATTTAGATCACTTGTCACCCCATAAAATCCATGCACCACAGTGTACAAATGTAATTGTAGTAAGTAAGGTGGAAACCAGAGCATCTCTGGGGTTACTAACCCTGTCTGAAAAATTAAACTGAAGAGTGATTAAAGGGATACAGCTGACATAAACTCTGGACTCTAGAACCTCACATATACATGTGTATTTGGAGAATACAATCATGCATACATGCATGAACACAAACATGCACATATGCAAAATAAAGAAGAAAAAATCAAAGTTGGGCATGGTGACACACACCTTTAATCCCAGCACTTAGGAGGCAGAGGTAGGAAGATCACTGTGAGTTCAAGGCCATCCTGAGAAGGATACAGAGTGAATTTTCCAGGTCAGCTTGGACTAGAGTGAAACCCTACCTTGAAAAACCAAAAAAAAAAAAAAGACAAAAAAGGTAAAAAGAAAATTAATTTGTATATTTTTTGACTAGGTATGTATTGACTTATTGACATATGTATTTAGAAATATGTATTTTTTTTCGAAAAATTCAGATATTGGTATATTTTTAAGACATCTTTTTTGTTAACTGATTTTCTTGGCTTCACTTTGCAGATATAGCTATTAGCTTCAATGTATTTTATTTTATCATTCACTTACATTCTGCAGTGTAATTACTAATGTTTCTCCAGAATTTATCTATTTCAAGTTATTATTTTATACAAATGCAACATTTTAGTAGTTTATTATCCTTATTGCTTGGTTATTAATTTATATAACTGCTTGAAATTTTGTACATTAATTGGCAAGCCACTGTGTTCTAAATTATCTTGCACCTGACTAGAATTTCATGACTGTCCCTCATTTTTCCACACCTATGAACTCCATAGTACATTTCTAAATCTGTAATACTCTTAATATCTATCATACAATGTAGAGACCCTGAAAACAGAGTTTGGATCATTCAGTAAAGGACAATGCTAAATTTAAGAAATCATTGATATAAT
The DNA here is from genome assembly GCA_036346955.1 of Dipus sagitta. Taxonomy (NCBI): domain Eukaryota; kingdom Metazoa; phylum Chordata; class Mammalia; order Rodentia; family Dipodidae; genus Dipus; species Dipus sagitta. The sequence continues at coordinate 113,284,264 of CM070779.1, read as the reverse complement.
GTGTGAGATCTTTTGGACATAGTGAAAAGATTAAGTATATAAATTACTGGTAGAGGATAAGAATTACATCCTAATAAAAATCATTGAAAAAATCAGAAAATAATAAATACATACCTCCAAGGATTATATCACACAGAATTCAAAAATCTAAAAGAAGCCGTGATTGATGGTACATGCCTTTAATCCCAGCACTTGGGAGGCAGGGGTAGGAGGATTGCCTTGAGTTCAAGGCTACCCAGAGACTACATAGTGAATTATTTCAGGTCAGCCTGGACCAGAGTGAGACCCTAACTTGAAAAAACAAACAAACAAACAAATTAATAAATTGATAAATATATAGCTGTGAATGATTTAATAAAGTTAAATCAAGATATAAATTGCATAAACATATTTATGAAAAGTAACATAATTGAAGAAATAATAATAATAAAAACTCTTGACTAAACAAAGCCCCAATATTCTTTCAGAAGAAAAACTCTTAAATGTTTAGTGATAGAGGGAACATATCTCAGCATAATGCAGTCTATGATAGTTCAAAACAGAATTTCCTCCATAAACTCATGTGATTTGAATGCTGTGCCTCTAAATTGTGGTAATTTGGAGAGTGGAGTCTTGTTGAATTAAGTTTGTTATTGTGGTCTGGCATAGGGGTGTTATAGTCAGATTCCCCTTGCCAGAGTTCAGGTTACACTCATGCTACTGTTTTCCACGTGCTGTGGCAGAGGTGATGTCCAGCCTCTGCTTTCACTATCCTTTCCCCTACCATAATGAAACTTTCCCTTGATATTCAACCAAAATAATACTTTTATTTTTATCAGCGGATTGTTGCCTGGTGTTTTGTCCCAGCAATGAGCGGGTAACTACAATAGAAATTTGGTACCAGACAAGTGGGGTTGTAATAATGATAGATACCTGACTGCATTGATTTGATTTGTGAGAGAAATGTGAAAAGATTGAAAGACATGCCTTGCAGTAATATAAGTAGAACTTCGCCATTCATTTTTGAGAGAGTTAAAAGACCTAAATGCAAAAAGAAGTATTGACTGTGAGGTTTGATTTATAAAGGGAAGAAAGATCTTTCCAGACTAGAATAGAAGTAGTGCATATGACAAGCTTCCTATGTTCTTCCTGTGTCATGAGAACTTGAGCAGGGTCAAGTTAATAATAAATTGATTGGTGTGAGTTAAGTAGAAGGATATGGCACAGTAATAAATGGAAGTTTTTTGGCAAGAGACTGCAGTTGTTTGAGGGATTATTTTATTTGAATGTTGAGCCTGCTGTTCTGCATTGGGGCAATAGGGGAAATTCTGAGTTTTTTTTTTTTTTTATTTTTAGTTTGAAGAACGAATGCTACAGGACTTTTTTGTTCTTTAAAGTCAGCTTCATTCCCCCACCTGGATTAACAAATTTGGTAGCCATTTCTTTTTCGGGGTGGGGAAGGCCAGTGAACAATGTGAACTAAGGTTTGTTGGAGTTGATGTTTTCCATATTTTTTTTCTTGATCTTATATTTGTTCAATCTTTCCTTGAAATGCCTTTTATTCATTGAGGATATTTACTTCATTCGATTATGTGTATGTAACTTGTGTTTAAGTATCACAGTCAAAACACATTGGGACTATAAGGATGTTTGAACAATGTTGTGATTGATGAAAAAAAAACTATGGATATTTTTAAAGTTGCACTGAAATCATTTTTAAATCTTTATTGATCGTGAATCTACATGGGGTAGATGCAGAATGTGGTGGTTGAATCATATGAGAACTACAAACACATGTGTTTTGATCTCTGGCTGGTGGGAATTTGGTAGGTTGAGCCATGCTCTAGAAATTGTGTTGCTGGGGGGGGCAGGCTTATAACTTACTTAGCCTGCTTGCACTTCAGAGCTAACCACGCTCTTGCTGCACTCTTCTACTTGGCAGTGGTAGCAGTGGTATCCAGCTTTTACTCAAGTCATACTTTCCCTGATGACATCGTGAAACTTCTACTCTAGAACATAAGCCAAAATCAAAATTTTTGACCTATCAACTGCTTTGGATGGGTGTTCATGAATCCATACATCAAAACATAAGTTAACATCATGCTGAAGTGAGAAAAACTCAAGACATACCCACAAATGTTGGGAACAAAATATGAAAGATTACTCACTAAACTCATATCCGATATGCTATACCAATACGAAGAGAGAAGCATATAAAAAGCATATAACTAGGATAAGTAAAATATTTTTAATGGTAGATGGTAAGATTATAAACATAAGAAAAAATTTAATTCTCTGCCAAAACACTAATAAAACTGATAAACAATTTCTGCAAAGTGGTAGAATACAACACTAATGTATAAAAATCAGTAGCCTTTTTATCTATAAATGACATACTAAGAAAGAAATCAGGGAAAAAAATGCATTCACTGTAGCCTGAAAAAGATATCCTGGAATAAACGTACCTATGTAAGAGAAAAACCTATACTATGAAAAATTTAAAAGACTGTAGAAAAAATTAGGGAAGACATGAGAAGGCAAAAGAACCTCCTGTGACCATTGTTGCTCAGAAAAGCTTTGTTCATTACGTAAGGTACTTCTATTTAATTCAATTTGAAGTTTATCTTTTGATTACTCTACCCATTATCAGGTTGCTATCTATTTGTTTCATATGGATATCTGCTCCATATTTCTTCTTTCCTCCATCTCCCTGAAGCCCCTCCTTACAGTATCCACTTTTTACCTTCATATCACCTGTATTCTTTTATCATTCATAAAGCCTCCCCCAGTTAATCCTTTCCTAGTATTCTGACCTTACCCATACTTACCGCCACTAAACATACATTTATTAAGATATAGTTGCCAGGACGTTCATATCAGACAGAGTATAAGTTTCCCTTTATAACATTGTTTTACTCCTCTTAATATAGTATTTTGCAATTACATTCATTTTCCTGAAATATTAATAATATTCTTTACAACTGAAAAAAAAATGATTGTTTAAATAAACAACACTTTCTTTATCTACTCATCAGTTAATAGACATTTTGGCCCTTTCCATTTGCTATTGTGAATGGAGCAGCATTAAACATGAGTGTGCAAATGTCACTGTATTAGTCTATAAAGCATTTGATGTAGGCCCAGAACTGATAGTTCTACTTTTAATTTACTGAGGCACCTCCATTAGAAAATTTCAGTGTTTGCACCAGGTATTTACTCCTAAAGTGATTAATGGCACCTCTTTCCCTACATCATTATCAGAATTTGTTTTTTGCTAACTTACTTACGGCAATTCTAACTAGGATGAGGTGAATTCTCAAAGTAGCATTAATTTGCATTTCATTCATTACTATGAATGTAGAAATTGAAGGATATATGTTTGATGGACATTTGTACTTAATTCTTCTCTTCTCCTTTCTTAATGCTCTTAAGAATTATTTGTTTATGCTGGGTGTGGTGGCTCATGCCTTTAACCCCAGCACTCAGGAGGCAGAGGTAGGAGGATTGTCATGAGCTTGAGGCCAACCTGAGACTACAGAGTGAATTCCAGGTCATCCTGGGCTAAAGTGAGACCCTATCTCAAAAAAACAAATAAACAAACAACAACAAAAAAATAATTATGTGTTCAGTTCTTTGGACACCCTATTTCACTATTTTTATTTTACTTTATTTTTTACTTTTTTATGAGAGAAAGAGAAAGAATTGGCATGCCAAGGCCTTTAGCCACTGAAATCAAACTACAGATTCATGTACCACCTTGTGTTCATGAGTAACCTTATGAAATTGCATCACCTGTGTGTCTGGCTTACATAGGACCTGGAGAGGCAAACATGGGTCCTTAGGCTTCACAGGTAAACACCTTAACTTCTAAGCCATCTCTTCAGCCCTAAATTTTTATTTATTTGTAAGCAGAGAGATATAGAAGAGAGATAAACAGATATAATGGGCACACCATGGCCTACATCCACCACAAACAAACTCCAGATGCATGTAACACTTCAAACATCTGGCTTTACATGGGTACTGGGGAATTAAACTCAGACCATTAGACTTTGCAGGCAAGTACCTTGTGATGGTTAACTTTTGTTATCAACTCGTTCTGTTTAGGAATCCACAGACATTCCTCTTGAATGGATTGCTGAGATTGCTTCCAGAAGGATTAACTGAAGGAGGAAGTCCTTCCCCCAGAGTGACAGGAGTGGACAGCCCCTCTCAGAGTACTGCTTTATCTAAGAAATCTTTAGGTAAAAATAATTCCTTTCTCCCACTTGGCTGCTAGTGCTGCTTTCCATCATGAACTGAAGATCAGCGGCTCTCCAGGAAGCCTCCAGGCCTTCAGTACTGGATTGGGACTGCTGAGGCATCCAGCCTCATGGACTGAAAAGCTAACAGATTCTTTGACTCTGGGGCCTACAGACTGCTATTTTTGGACTACCATAAGCTAATCCAATATATTCCTGCTGTTCCTCTAAAGAACCCTGACTAATACATACTTTAACCACTAAGCCATCTCTCCAGACCTAGTAGTCCCTTTCTTATTGTTTACTTACTTTTTTTTTTATTTTTATGCTGGAGAGAGAGAGAGAGAGAATTGGTACACCAGGATCTCAGCCAATGCCATCGAAAACCAGACATGTGCTCCTCCTTGTGCACATGTGTGATTTGCATTACTGTGTATCTGGCTTATGTGCGACCTGGAGAGTCAAATATGAGTCCTTAGATTCACAAACAAGCACCGTAACTGCTAATCTGGGTATTTCTTTGAATATTATACCTAATAATACTCTGTCATATATATAGATGGAAAAGATATTTTTTCCTATTCTACAGACTGTCTCTTCACTTCAGTAACTATTTACATTGATGTATATGCTTTTTATTTTCATGGTATCACATTTTTCAATTGCTAAACTTAGTTTCTGTTCAACAGGTATTGAATACAGACAGTCATTATATGCCTATATCTTGAAATGTATTTCCTAACTTGTTTCCTAGAAATTTCATACTTTCTGGGTTTAGGTTGAGGTCTTGTATGCATTTGGAGTTGATTTTTGTGCAGAGTGAGACATAATAATCTAGTTTCATTCTTATAAATGTACATATCTACTTTTTCTAGCACCATTTATCTTACAAGGGGTATATTTATCAACTTTCTCAAGGTGATTATAGTTGTATGGATGATAACAGGGTCTTTTATTCTCCAGCATCTGATGTAAATCTGGTTTATGATTATGATGCAATATCTTATTTATGTCAGCCCCAAGAAGTATTTCTTTGATTCTATAGAGTATCTGGAAATCATGTATGGTGAGACCTCTGTGATTATTGTTTGTGTTCAGGATCATTTTGACTACCCGGGATCATTTTCCTTCTATATGAATTTTAAGTGTTTTGTTCCATTTCTGAGGAGAATGACCATGGAGTTTTGATTGATATTGCATTGTCTGTACATTGTCTAGTGGAGCTGGAATGAATATGGAAGGAATTTGAAACCTTAAAGTATGAAACATTGTGAAGTGCTCTAAGTAGAGCTTGATAGACCATTCTTGTCAGAGACTGAAAGACCTCAATGCAGAAAGAATTGTGTAAGTTTGGCTTAGGAGGAAAAAACGATGTTTTTTTTTGGAGGTGGATAGAGACAGTTTTTGAGAGGCCAGATATTTTCTGACCATACCGTAACCACTTGAAATTGGTGGAGATTTGAATAAATGGACGGGTTTAAGCAGAAGTATGTGACGCAGAAAGAAATGAAAGTTTATGGATGGAGAATATAGCATGGTTCAATTGCAATTATGAAGAGATTTCCATTGTTGAGGTTGAGACAGTATCAGGACAGTAGGAATAGTGCTAACACTTCAGAAATTAGTGAGCCTGAAGGAAGAATGCAAAAATAGTTATCTTGTTGTTCAAAGTTGGCTTTATTGCCCCTGGATTAACAAATTGGGTACCAACATGGTACTATGGAAGTTAAACTAATACAGGAAGAGAGAACCATTAGATTTGCAACGCAATGTCTTGAAAATGACCACTGGAAAATGTGAGGGAACGTTGTTGGAGTTTCTGGGTGGAGGCCCACTGGAAACGTGACATGAAATGTGAGTGGCAATGGACACCTATAATTTTGGTGATACCAGGACTGTAGAATGGCTGCCAGAGAGAGAGCTACCAGGTCAGGATGAAGATTTCCCTGGGCAGTGGGTAGCCCACCTGGAGGGCCACAATTGAAAAAACAGAAATTTTGTAGTGGGTCCTTCATGCCAAACATCAAATTTTAGGATTTGATATTTACCCTGCTTGTTTTAGACCTTTCATTGGTTCAATCTTTTCTTACTGTGTCTGACATCATGTTTTGCAATATAATTTATTATTCTGTGCCATTATGTGCATTCATCTGTGCTTTAATTATGCATATTTATCTTTTTTGTTTTACTTTTAAAGTCATAGTTAAGAAATTATTCTGACTTTTGGATAAGACCTTGGACTTTTGAACAGTGTTATTATACATCAAATCCTTGATATATTTAATATCATTATGACCCAGTTTATTCTTTCTCAAGGGTCATAACCTGTGGACCATGATGTCAACACACGAGCTTATTTAGAAGACATTTCATATCCAAAGTAAATCAATCATTTTCCTCTATGGGTTTGTTCTTCTTAGTGTAATTGTCAAAAACAAATCATTAATTGAGCTAAGATGTCGTATAGTGGGTGACATAAACAATTTGATTAAATCATCCTAAAGTCTATGACAAGCAGATGTATATTAATCACACATCTGTTCTGCACATATATTGATGTTCGTTGCTGTAAATTCAAGTTCAGATTAATATGCAAACTTCAGAGTTTATTTTTTTAAGTATATTATTTGGTTAAGTTAAACAGCTTTCTGGGTATAGTGTATTAAAGAAAGGTGTAACATCATCAACGGTCTTCCTTCTGTATTTCCTCAAACATGTACCAGATTGGGCTGGAGAGATGGCTTAGAGGTTAAGTGCTTGCCTGTGAAGCCTAAGGACCCCGGTTTGAGGCTCGATTCCCCAGGACCCACATTAGCCAGATGCACAAGGGGGCGCACACGTCTGGATTTCTTTTGCAGTGGCCGGAGGCCCTGGCGCACCCATTCTCTCTGTCTCTATCTGCCTCTTTCTCTCTCTCTGTCTGTCGCTTTCAAATAAATAAATAAAAACAATAAAAAATTTAAAAACATTAAAAAAGTGTATCAGATTATTGGAAGTTAAAATGTGAACCAAATGAAGTTAAAGTATGATCAAATACACAAAATATATTCTAGTCTTTCTTCCATAAGATGAAGTCCATGCGTAGGATCTGTTCTGTGTTATTTCACCAACACAAAATATATTTAATCAGAATTAAATATATCACAATGTTAGATAAAATATTAACTAAAATTTTATAGGCATGTTCTTGTTTTAATAATTTGTACTTTATCTAAAATCTGAGATATTTCTTTTCAGTTAATTAATAAATATTAGATTATTGTTTCCTATTCAGCATACTTAAAACATGACTTATTTTTTTGATTTCTTTTGCTAAAGTAAAACATTTTTATCCTATAACTTTAAATTATTAATTTGCCAAGGTAAAATTATGAACACAGTCTGAACATAATATCATTGTTTTCATATAAAGCTTATAAGTATGATATTTCTATGCCTTTGTACAATATAAATTTGTTTTACACAATGGGAATTTCAACTTGCAAATATTTTTTTGTTGAAAGTCAAAATAGTAAAAACAGGAAATACCAATGCCATGTTTTTCTTTTCGTTTAGCAAAAGCCTATTGTGAAGTTAATAGAGAGTGAACATTCTCATTACATTTTGACAACTATCTATGTAGTTCAACTTTCCTCCTTAAAAACACATTTGGAAGAAAATTGTGTGATAAATATAAACTCTCAGTGCTTGACAAGAGACTTTTAAAGTCTATTCTTTTCTGAAAACTATATTGCATTATGACACACTTTTCATTTGGGATATTAAATCCTATTCAGTAGAAACATGAATTTTTTTTGACATATCTGATTACATCAAAATATTAGGTATTAATTAAATCACTTCTCTTTTGAATAAAATTCAATTCAGAGCAGATGCATTGAAAGAGTATGAACTTTGCTTCCTGAACAATTATTTTAACAAGCTTCATGATCTTCACATGTGATTTTACATTACCACTACCATTACTCTGTAGATAGATCAATCATTAAGTATATGAAATAAAAATAAAATCTTGGATAGGTGGGCTGTCAAGACAGATAAAGGCCCTTGTGTGCAAACCTGATGGCCTGGGTTTGATATGCTAGTGACCACATAAAGCCCAATACATGAAATAGTGCATGTGTCTGGAGTTCTTTTGCATTAGCAGGAAGTCTCTCTCTCTCTCTCTCTTTCTCTCTCTCTGTCTCTCTCTCTTTCTCTCTCCTTCTCTCTCTCTCTCTTTCACCATCTCTCTCTATATATTTATCTTTCTGACTGTCTTTCAACCAGTTAAATAACTAAAATATGTTCAAAAAAGAAGAAAAACTTTAAAACATACTACATGAAATTTTAGTTCATGTATTATTAGGTAAACGTACTAAAAGCACAAACTTTTAGCCAAGTTATTATTGAATTATTAAAAGCTGAGAACAATTATAATATAACTGTTTTGCATAAAACAAAGATAATATAGGTTTTGTAGGACAAATCAGTTTTGCACAGAAAGGCAAATACTTCTTGCTTGCTTTCATTTTCAAAAGTTTTATATATATATATATATATATATATATATATATATATATATATATATAGCACATTAGGGGCTGGAGAGATGGCTTAATGATCAAAGTGTTTGCCTGTGAAGCCAAAGGACCCAGGTTTGCTTCTCCAGTACCCATGTAAAGCCATGTGCACAAAGTGGCACGTGCATCTGGAGTTCATTTTCAGTGGCTATTGGCCCTGTTGAGCACATGCTCTCTCTCTCTATCTCCATCTCTCTCTCTTTCTCATAACTCAATAAAAATTAAAACAAAAAAAAACACATTAATTTGGATGCATAACAGTAAATACAACAAACAGGCTGGACAAAATAGTGAGGAAGATGAAGGAAGGGCAGCTAGGTAAAAACACTATAACAGTACTAGTGCTGTACATCACAGGGGGGTAATGATAGTTCTCAACACTAGATAAATGAAAGATAGTCCTTCAGTTTGACTAAAACAACATTCTATACCCTATAAACTGAACCATTAGTGTGTTATTTAATATCTTAAAATCTTTAATAGATTGAGATATTAATGACATGAGTTGTGGTATATATGATTTTACATATATTGACTTTTTAAACTGTATCTCAGGAATTTGTACAGTTAAAATATCAATTGTAATAGCTAAAGGATTTTATAACATAGGTAAGAATAATTAATCAGAGTCCTTGATCTATAAAAGTTTTACTCTTGAAATTCTGTATCCAGTTGGCATGGGATAGTAAACATGGTCAGCCTGACTTTGGTGTTGTTGGGTAATGTGAAGTTCATATTTTGGGACTGTGATCATTCATGTTAACTAGAACCCTTTTCATTTATAACCTATAAATGTAGATTAAGAAAAATATAAGGTCCATTTAGTGAGTAGACAAGGTCAGGTGAGAAGAAAATAAGAGAAGAGCAGTAAATGAATGAATGTATTCATGAGGGAAATTAAAATTACTTTGGAAATTTAAGTCATAAATTAGAGACAGGAGGCTAGTTTAAGGTAGTGACAAAGGGGCAACGTCATTTTGTTGTCAAATTTGGTTGAATATTCAGAACCAAAATGTGTACCCATTTGATTCCTCAGAAGTGCTTTAGGAGATAAAATTAGTTAAAATTTAGGTTTTAGTAGATTATATTAAATTCAAATCAAGGACTAGCTTTCAGGTAGTAAAAGTTAAAAAGGGAGGATTTATTTTGGTTTACAGACTTGAGAGGAAGCTCCATGATGTCAGGGAAAATGATGGCATGAGCAGAGGATGGACATCACCTCCTGGCCAACATCAGATGGACAACAGAAACAGGAGAGTGTGCCAAACACTGGCAAGGGAAAATTGCTATAATACCAATAAGCCCACCCCAAACAATACACTGCCTCTAGGAGGCATTAATTCCCAAATCTCCATCATGTGGGGATCTAGCATTAAGTACATCTAAGTTTATGATGAACACCCCAATCAAACCACCATACTTCCCTTTCTTCTGACTTCCACTGAGCTGCAAGTATAGGAAAGATTTCAACCTTTTAGGTTGGAGCAACAGGAAGAAGATAGACTCTTTTGAAGGGGCCTGAATGCTCAAAGAGTGTCCTGGTTTTCAAAGTTTGTTTTTATTCCCCCCTGGATTAACAAATTAGCACCCTACCTGATATTATGGAGTATAAAAATTGCAGGAAAGATAGGGTCATTGAATTTGCAGCATGGTCTTGTGTTTTGGAAATGACCATGGGCGGTGTGAAGCAGGTTTGCTAGATGCCTGCGTGGAGACCCGATGGAGCCGTGAGGATGGACCTGGGTTGCAGCGGAGATGCAAGGACCAAGAAACGGCTGCAAAGGAGAGCTACCAGCCCTGAATGAAGTTTTCCAGGACTGTGTATAGCCTAGCTGGAGGGGTAGAGTTGGAACTCCAGAGACTTGTTGCTGGTTAGAATTATTGGACTTGAGGGCTGTTCACTGGCTAGAATTGTGGGACTTGGAACTACAGAGTTTGATGTTTGTCCTGTCTAAATCTTGTATTTGTTGAATATTTCTTTGCTATGCCCAGCATCATCTTTTGCAGTATGAGTGTTTATTCTGTGCCATTATGATTTTTCGGGGGGGGGATTTTTTTGGTATTATGGCTCAGTTAAAAGACCTTGGATTATAGGGATGTTTAAACATCATTAGGATTGATACATGTATGTTTTGATACATGTATGAATCTGAATATGCATAAATCCATCCTCTAAAATAACATTCCTGCTTTTGTATCAAAGTTTGTTTTTTTAGCTACTTAAAAATTACAATATGCTAGGCATGGTGGTGCACACCTTTTATACCAGGAGTCAGGATGCAGATGTAAGAGGATCGCTGTGAGTTTGAGGCCAGCCTGAGATTACATAGTGAATTCCAGGTCAGTCTGGGCTAGATAAAGCAAAAGCCTACTTTGAAAAGAAAAACAAAAAAAGCAAAAAAATAGAATACAATACTATCTGTAGTCACCTATGATAGGACAAACTCCCAAGCTCATCCTATCTAATTTTGTATCCTTTGACCAATATCCCACACGATTTCTTCTCTCCCATCTTCTCGGCTTCTGGTAACTACTATTCTACTTTGTGTTTATGACAGTATCTTTATTTTAGAATCCAGTTTAATGAGATCACACAGAGTTTGTCTTGATGTGTCTGACTTATTTCACATAATCTAATATATCTCAAGTTTATACGTCTGACCACAATTGACAGGAGTAATCATTTTGAATTAATGGAATAATATTCCATTCTAAATTCATAGCATATTTTCAGTACTCATTCATCAGTTGATGCAAAATTATGTTGTTTCCATTTCTTGTCCACAGAGGATATTACTACAGTGGCTATTAGATTTGACATGTTCTTTAAAAAAGCTTAAAAATATTTATGTTTATGTGTTTGTCTGTGTACCTATCATTGCAAACCAAATGCCACATACTTGTGCCTCTTTTTTAATTTTTAAAAACATATTTATTTATTTATGAGAGGGGGGTAGTTGGGGTGGGGGCTGAAAGCTGTCTCAGAATCAAGTTTAAGCAGTGCATGCTCATGCTCTATGGATGCTTGTGAAGTGAAGAAGGTAAATATGAGATATCAACAGGTATTCCTTCAACAATTACTCACTGACATTTAGTAATGTATGCATCATTCCAAGGTGGCTTTCCAGGAAACACATACACGCACGCACGCACACACACATATGCATGAAGTAGTAGGAATGTCACAATCCTTTGAGTTTAATTTTTTAATTTTTATTTATTTATTTATTTAAGAGAGAGAGAAAGAGAATGGGCACAACAAGGCCTCTAACCACTGAATAGTAATTCCAGAAGCATAAACCATTTTGTGCATCTGACTTATGTGGGTAGTAGGGAATCAAACTTAAGTCCTTAGGCTTTGCAGGCAAGCACCTTAACTTCTAAGCCATATGTCCAACCCCATAAAATTTTGCTTTAATATAATAGTTTTAATTTTTCCTTCATACAATCAATGGGAACATTGTCTATAAAATAAAGTTGCTAGAAGTGATAATTGATACTGTCACATACACTGCACATCTGGTGCTTTGATTTAGCCCACATCCTAATCTAACTTCATTGTAAAATCAGGTCGTAATCACATGGATGTTGGAGGAGACAGTAGATGACAAAGCGATCTAGAACTATTAGAAAGGTGTGGGCTCCAATGGATCAAAAGAACTCAAGAAGCATGAATGGCAAATCAGAACTATGTTGTGATGTTTGAAAATGTTATAGGGGTTTTTCTTTCGTGCTAATGTGGTACTTTTATAAAAATTCCATTTTATAAAATGAAGTGTATGTCTTTCTTCTAATTCTCCTATAAAATGTACTCTGACATCTTTGGGGAATAAGTTGATGAATATAAAGTGAGTATGATTAAGGAAACTGAGGACAAGATAAATGGATAATCAGTACAGACAAGATTGTTGGCAATTTGGATAGCAATCTCTAGTAAGCAATTCAAGTTCTTACCTCGGGCGTTTTTTCACATATAAAGTTGTGTAGATCTTGTTTAAGACAATCATGTTGTACAAAAGGATATATAAATGATGTTGACTTTTTTTTTATTTTGATTTTTTTTGAGGGAAGGTCTCACTATAGCACAGGCTAACCTGGAATTCAGTATGTGGCTTCAGGCTGGCCTTGCACTCATGGTGATTCTCAAACCTCTGTCACCTTCATTCAGACTTTTACAACATATATAAAAATTGATGATAAGTTTAATTGAACATTCTTACAAGTAGTGATGCAGGTCACACTGAATAAATAGACTATCCTAGAGATATATGCACATTTTTCATTCCCAAAAAGGTTTAGATTTGTTACTCAAACAGCAAGTACAATAAAATCTTGTAAACTAATTAAATAAATGTAAATGTAGAGCATAGTAACTTACACACAAAAAAAGGTCAAATGACTGTTATAGAAACTCTGACAAAATTATCGCAGTTAGCTGCACTCTGTAGATGTTCCAGACTGTCCCCATTTGGAGCTCTGGTAATTCTCACCCTCATACTAGAAGGGTATGCATTTCACTGAGTTTGTCTTGAGTGTACTGATGTAAAGATTCAAAACGAAGACCAAGAAGAAAAAAAAAAAAAGAAGGTTACATTGACGTTTTTCTTTCACAGCCAGATTTTCTCATAAAGAGTTTCCCTTCCCATTTTCAAATGTCCTATAAGATAGGCAACATTGTATATAATTGTCATTTTAAGAACTTGAAATGTAGAAAGGGTAAGCTGCTGTTGAATGCCAAAAATTTATTAAGAGCTAAACCCAAGTGTGAGCCTCTGTCAATCTGAGGACGAATAGGTATAACACTAAAGCACAAGATCCTCTCCAACCCTATGAAATTAATGGAAGATAAATAAGCATCATTTCCTTATTATTTAATCAAGATCACTCCAAGATTATTAGGGCTAATGATTGAGATTAGAAATTTAGGCTACCTCAAGGAAAAGGTTCTGTCCAGAGCAGGCATTAACTTGTCCAGCTGCTGTGGAATAATGCATCATGCAAGTAGGCCACTCAGTGGTTAAAGGTACTTGCTTGAAAAACCTGATGGTCTGAGTTCTATTTCCTAGTACCCATGTAAATGCAGTTGGACAACGTGACACAGGCATCTGGGTTTCATTTGCAGTGGCAAGAGGTCCTGGCTAGCCATTCATATTCTCTCTCTCTGTCTCTCTCTCCCCCCCACTTGCAAATAAATAAATAAATAATTTAAAGATACTGGCCTGGAGAGATTTATCAGTGGTTAAGGTACTTGCCTGCAAAGCCTAAAGATCAAGATTTCATTTCTCAGTACCCATGTAAAGCCAGAGACAGAAGGTTTCACATGCATCTGGATGTCATTTGTTGTGGCCACAGTCACTGGTACACCCATTCTCTCTCTCCCTCACCCTCCTCCATAACTTCTCTCTCTCTCAAATAGATAAATAAATAAAATGTAGAAAGATTAAATAAGAAAACAAGAGAACAATGTTTTATTTTTTCACTCTTGTCTCAACTCCACAATGGCATATAAATGAAAGGAGGATTGTGGCATAGTTTACTACCTTTTGAATAAAGTAAATAGTTGAGTTTGCTGTTGTAGTTTAGAATATTTATCATTATGTAGTACCATTCTGCTGTTATTTATAATCATTGAAGACTATTCAGCTAAATTAAACCTTGATAAACACATTGGTTACTTCTTTCATTGTTGTGGACACATAGCTGACAAGTAGCAGCTTAAGCAAGGGATAATTTCAGTTTATAGCTCCATGCGGTGGACTCCATCATGGTGAGAAGGTACGGTGACTGGTTGATCACACTACATCCAAAGTCAGGAATCAGAATTAACATGAAGTAGGGCTTCCATTGTAAAACCCAAAGTCCATCCTCTACAACCCATTTCTTCCAGCTCCACCTTCTATTGGTTTTACAGCCTTACCAGACAGTACTATCAATGGAAGTCTACATGTTCAAGAACATGAACCTTCTAGGGACATTGTGCATTCAAATCATAATAGGTTTGACTTTATGCTAGGATTTTTAAATGTATGTAAACTTAAATATGTAGCAATAGTAGCTTAGCATCAACATTTAATTCTACATGATAACATAAAATATTCAAACAACTTTAAAATGGAATATGACCTTCCTTAACAATTTTTATTCTATATTTAATTTTGATATGAGGGTCACTTTATGTTGCGCAGACTCATGATAAACTGCTGGGCTCAAGTGATCTTCCCGTTTCAGCCTCCCAAACATCAAAGACTATAGAATTGTGCCATGTGAATCAGATCTCACCATATGCAAATTATCCTATTTTTGTAGCATGCCCTGATCAAGTAGAGTGATCAAATTTTGACATCACAAAACTTCTGATGGCTAATTTTAAGCCATCCCTATCAGTAATGTTTTTCTCACAGTTGGTCATCCTTATTCTGGGGAAAAGCAAGAAGACGATATTGCTAGCTTGTCTCTTCACAATCCCATCCCAAGACTCATAACATAAATTCATAATGAAAGTGATACGAGCAGAACCAAAATAGATTTTCACCATATTGCATTCTTGAAAACTCTGCTTTATTCCCATATGTTGAATATGATCCTTGGTCCACTTTGAATAAGCCCAGCAGGTCATGGACATATGTATTGAGTATGCCAAAATATCAAAGGACATTCTGGTGTGTCCATAATAAGTACCAGCATTATGCACAAATATGCAGCCCTTTGTACAGTCATTAGTGTTTATAACATCAGCTGGGCTTTCAGGGACAAGGTCATGGATGTCCTGCAGAGCAGATGCCAAGAGGGACTAGAGCATGTGACCTACTCTATAAGTGTGACAGGATATGGGCCTTGTGTACACATAAAACAACCTTGGAGAATATTCAGAAATTACTAGGGAAGAGGTTGGTTTTTTTTAATTTCTATGGAAGTCTAGAGATAAGATAGGGGAATTGGTAATCAGGAATCAGAAACATTTTAATATTAATACTAATATGATAATGATTTTCATTCACAGCAGGAGAAGGAAAGTAACGTATTTCTGTTTTAATATTTACCTAAAATAAAATTTTATGCCTCTTCTTTTAGGTTATGTCAGTTGGTATTGAGACTATTGTCACCATAATACTTAATACATTTTGAATAGATGGAATGGATGTGATAGATGTATGTGTATGTATGTGATGTTTGACATCATATTTTCTCCAGTCTATTTTATCCTTATGTATAATATAGTTTGTGCTGAAAAACTAGTTTTAATTGTAAAGATTATATTCATGAACAAAAGATTTTTGCACATTAAAAGTATTGGGGCTGTAGAGATGGCTTGCAGTTAAGACTCTTGCCTGAAAAGGCAAAGGACCTAGGTTCTATTTCCCAGGATGCACATAAGCCAGATGCACAAGGTGTAAAGCCTAATGTGTATAATATATTCATTGTCTGTTTCTCATGTTTACTTGTATTTATATAAAGGCTAATTGATGCAAATTCATCCAACATACTATAAATAAATATGAAAGGGTTGCCACTTCATAGTATATTAGAAATATCTTCTGAGCATATTGAACAGGATTAAATATGGAAAATGCTGGTTAAAAAAACAGAACAGGTAAAAACATAATGTTTAATATAATGGGATGTCGTATCAACATTTAAATGAGGTGAGACCTTAAGATAAATGGTCTTAATTTTTTTCTTTCTTTATTTTTTTAAACTGTTTTTCATCTTAAATTTTTATTTATTTATATATTTATTTATTTATTTATTTGTTTATGAGAAAGAAAGGGAGGGGTAGCAAGGGAGAAAGAGAGAGAAGGGGGTACCAGGCCTTCTAGAAACAGCAAAGGAACCCCAGATGTATGCACCTCCATTTGCATCTGGCTTCAGTGGGCCCTGGGGAATTGAACTTGGGTCGTCAGGCTTCACAGGTAAGTACATTAACTGCCTAGGTCCCATTAAACCTTTGTTTTTTATTAACAAAAAGTGAAAGCAGCACAAATATATGAGTATAAGTGTAAAGAAACGTGCTTACAGGGTAGCTTGATGGGAATAATATATGCATTTAGCCAGTCAACAGCAGGAGCTATTCCCGTAGTGCTCATGACCTCTCCCACCATAGGCTTTTGACTAGGTTTTTAGTACCAGGTAACTAATATTGTCTGACAAAGTACTTCAAAATAAGACAGACTAAAATGAATTTGAAGAAATCGTACGTGTTGTATGTATGCATGTGTATGTGTGTCTCTGTGCCTGTGTGTGTGTGTGTGTGTGTGTGTGTGTGTGTGTGTGTCTTAGCAGCCTGGAAATCCAATGCTTAAAAGCTTTACTACTGCCTCATAATGGTTAATGTTTCATTAATAATAGAAAGGTATGAAATTTACTTTCCAACCAACTTACAAGGGCCTGCTATATGAAAACAGTTAATAGAGCAACCACTGCATCACAGGGCTTCTCTACCTTTGCAGGCCATGGCTTTTCACAAATGTTGCTGCTGAGCCACCAGGAAGATCACCCCAGCACCACCACTGCCTCCTCCACACAGGCCATGGCCCAGCTGTCCCAGGCATGTGAGTGAGACCTCTGCAAGCGTAGCTCCACCTGCCTTTTGCTTATATATTCTGTTGCTCTTCTATGTATCTCAGAAATTCTTACTATTTATTTTGAGAGGGGCCCATATTTTCATTTTGTACAATGCATCACAAAAAATGTGGCTATTTGTGGTCGAGGAAGAGGAGGTTTGTATGGGCACTGCAGAAAGATATTCACAGAGCTCAGTTTCTGCCTTTGGAGGGATGTGCAATATAGCTCTACTGCATAGTCAGACTCATATGGCAAATTCCTCTAAGTTCCACTGTTTGACAGCTCCTAACATTATAATTCATATTTCAAGTTTTTTTTTTTTTCTCAAATTCCCCATAGTCATGGAGATTCAATCTGTCCAACACAATACAAGCAAAAGCATGGTAGATAAATCCTTTTTTTCCCTTGTTGTTGAGCAAATGATTTGCTACATAATGTTTCCATATGACCCTGGCATAGTCTTGTCCTATGACTGCCAACTCACTGTGTTTTCAGATGAAACTCCGGACTTGCTTACACATAACCTTATGTTGTTTTTCCTCTGTCAAAAGCCAAAAATTCAACAAATTTTGTCTGAAAAGTCTTAATTGGCTTTTATTTAAGATTGTGGAATCACACCATACTTCGTTGCCTAAAACAAAGTGAGTTTCCATGAGCTGAGCAGAGAAGGTTGGTTTTCTGTACAGGAAAAGGCATGAGGTGGATAGAGACAGTGAGTGACATGAGCAGTTGTCATTTCTACTAATGTCTTGGAATTCCAGACTAACAACTGGCTGTATGTCATGGAACCTTGGTTTAAGTTACTCCATTTTCATTCAGACTCTGGGGACGAGTACAGGAAGTTCATTGCATACACACATCTTCCATACATTTTAAATTTATTTATTTTCTGTAGTACTGGGAATCAAGCCCTACATGCTATATGTCTCCTATATGGTAAATAAGTACTTTATCACAGACCTATACTAAGAGATTTGCTTCTACATATTCTATTTAACTACTCTTTCTCATGATGCCTTAACAAATATATTTGAATTTAGAGAATTTTTTTAATTTTTTTTTAATTTTTTTTTTTATTTATTTACTTCAGAGTGACAGAGAGAAGGAGGGAGAGAGAGAGAGAGAGAGAGAGAGAGAGAGAGAGAGAGAGAATGGGCATGCCAGAGCTTCCAGCCTCTGTAAACGAACTCCAGACGCATGCGCCCCCTTGTGCATCTGGCTAACGTGGGTCCTGGGGAATCGAGCCTTGAACCGGGGTCCTTAGGCTTCACAGGCAAGCGCTTAGCCGCTAAGCCATCTCTCCAGCCCAGATTTAGACAATTTTTAAAAATATTTTATTTTCATTTATTTATGAGAGAGAGAAAGAGTGAGAGAATGAGCATGTCTGGGCCTACAGCCACTGCAAAGGAACTCCAGACATATGCACTACATTGTGCATATGACTTCCATTGGTCCTAGAGAATCAAACCTGGGTTCTTTGGCTTTGCTGGCAAACGCCTTAACTGGCAAGCCAGTTAAGGCCAGACTTGGAAAAATGTTAAGGTACCCAAACTAATATGTTCAGGAATAGTACAAATGTACATATGGCTTTTTTTTTCTCATTTTAAAGGGAAATATTAAAGTATTAATAATATAATTAAGTAAAGAGAAAAATAATTTCTAACAGTTAAATTATGAAACCATTCCGGTTCTGGAAATACCAGTTAATTTCAAAGATATTGCATTTGAGTCTACCATCATATATATATTGCTATTCAAATAAATTTAACAAAAGATTTAATTTTCATACATTTTAATATACTTTTCATAAGGTTTGTAACATTTAATGAAAACATAGAAATCAGTGATTTAACAATCCATTCTTCTTTAAAATATCTTCACTGACCCACTGTTCATTTTCCTTTTATGAAATAAGTAAAGCACAATGCCTTTAATATTTATCTCCTTATGCACTCTCCTATTGAACATCTTTCTTTTAATATAAGTCTCAGTTATTAAATTGAGTTCATTTTTGAGTCTATAATTGGAGCTAAAGTTGAGGAATCAATAATGACAACCTTCTTACAAAATATGTGCATCTTTGATTTGGCATTGCCTGATGTTTTTAATGACCTTCCACTCTACCTCAGTTAAAAGCCTTTAATTTTTTTTTTTTTATATTTTGATAATCATGATTCCAATGCCAAAAAGAACTGGCATATAATTTACTTAGTGAAGTTTAATGGATTAAAAATATTCGTGTGAAGTTAATAGTGAAGTTAAAAGGGGACTGGATAAGAAATCAGGGCAATTAGAAATTGTTTGTTTTGTCATATGAATCAAAATTGTCCCCGAAAAGCTAATGAGCTTCAAGTTTCTCCCTCAAATAGTCCTCTTCAGAAGTGGTGCCCTTGGAAATTGATTGGAACATGAGGTGCCTAGCCACATTGATACGTTAAACAAGTAATGAGTTTACAGCTCAATGGCTTTTATAAGGGTGTAAGCTTCTGAAGTGGGACTCATTTGGAAGAATAAGGCCATTGGTGGTGTTCCATGGAAGGATATTTTTTTCCCCTTCTTTGTTTCTGACACATATGAGATTAAAAAAAAAAAAATGCTCTGCCTTTCCTATGAACCAGAAACAATGACACTGAGAAATGGACAGAAAAATCAAATATATCTTTCTTTACACTCTGGTGTGCGTGTGTGCTCTTTTTTCTTTAGTTTGTTTGTTTAATCTGTGTTTTTGTTTGTGTATGTGTGTGAAATAGAAGTAGAAACCTGACTAACTCAGGCTCTTCTGTGAGACAATATCAATTATATTATACCATGGATAAACCCCTTGGCTTCCATAGGCTTTTAAAAACATTACTTATTAGAGGGGCTGGAGAGATGGCTTAGCAGTTAAGTGCTTGCCTGTGAAGCCTTAGGACCCTGGTTTGAGGCTCGATTCCCCAGGACCCATGTAAGCCAGATGCACAAGGTAGTGCATGCATCTGGAGCTTGTTTGCAGTGGTGAGGCCCTGGCACGCCCATTCTCTCTCTCTCTCTCTCTCTCTCCCTCTCTCTCTCTTTCTCTCTCTGTCTGTCACTCTCAAGTAAATAAAAATAAAACATTTTAAAAATATTTATTTGAGAGAGATAGAGAGAGAAAGTATAAATGAAAATGAGAGAGCGGGCCTGCCAGGGTCTGCTGGTGCTTCAGATGAACTCTAGTGCCTTGCACCAGTTTGAGCATCTAGCTTTACTTGGGTACTGGAGAATTGAACCAGGTCATCGGGATTTGCAAGCAAGAGCCTTTATCTGCTGCGTCATCTCCTCACTTTGATTTTCTAACCTAAGTTATGGTGGTCTTACTGTTGAGATATATTTGTATAATTACCACCAGCAAAATTCTTATGTGAGTCAAGATTTTCTTCAATAAAACATATACAAATAGAAATATTTTTCTAAGAAAACTAACTACTGAAACTACAGATATAGCATTAGAGAGAAGAGTTGAGAAAACAAATGGTTAAATATGCAAATATATGCAAAACAGAGGGGATATATTCACTCAGCACAGCTCTTGCCCTGTGACTGGACAAAGGTCTTTAGGTACGTGGAATGTTTTTACATTACCCATCTATATGGTCTTATGTTATAACAGTAGTTCAGTTTCACATATTTCTTGAGCTTGTGTAGTAACAGCCTTCATTCCTGAGAGATCTGAGTGAAATGTGTTCTTTCTGGTATTGAGTTGTTGTGATATTTCACTAAAATTTACCTGGTGATGCAGTAGTATTGAGAGCTCCCATTTACCTGAAATTCACAAATGTTCTGCCTTATGAGTATACTGTAATGTAGGGGAAAGGGAAGATACATACATTATGATCAAATGATGAAATTTCAATTTGATCAACTTACAAGCAAGTAAGGGTTGGCTTGTGAGAGCATTGTTCTATTGCTGAGAGACAAAACTGGTCTCTTATTTTCTACTAGCCTGATGGGGCACAGTGAGGGTGGAAACCCCATGTTTGGTGGGTTCATGCAAAACATTTGAATGAAAAAAAAGATATATATTCATATACACATATATATATACATATACATACATACATATATATATATACACACACATATATATATGCAGAGAGAAATACAAAGAGTAGAAGAGAGATAGAAAGAGAGAGAGAATGGGTTCACCAGGTCCTCTAACCAGTGCATATAAACTGCAGATGCAAGTGCCACTTTGTGCATTTGGTTTTACTTGGGTGCAGAGTAATCAAACCTGGGTCCTTAGACTTTGCAGGCAAGTGCCTTATCCACTAAGGCAACTCTCTAGCCAAAACATTTGCTTTCTAAATCCTCCAAACTTGCCCATTTTGCTCAACGTCTTTAGAAGCATATGGTCTTGAGTGATTATATATAAATTATACTGTTTTTTTTCTAGTTTTTTGTGAAGAATAAAATTGGTATTTTAATGGGATTGTATTGTACCTACAGATCACTTAAGGTTGTACAGACAATTTCAAAAATAATAATTTTTCCAATGCAGGAAAGTCTAAGTCCTTCTTGGACTTCTTTAAATAGTTTTAAATATTTTCATATAGAAGCTTTTCAAAAGGTTAATATTTATTCATAGGATCCTTATTTTTGTGAATAGTAAGAAAAGTTTATTTCCCTGATTTCTATCTTGAAAAATAATCAGTGATGTACAGGAAGGACACTAATTGGGCTGTAGAGATAGTTTAGTGGTGTAGATGCTTGTTGGCAAAGTCAAAGGATCAAAGTTCAATTTCCCTGTACTATGTAAAGCCAGATGCACAAAGTGACAAATGTGTCTGGAGTTTATTTTCAAAGGCTAAATGCCCTGGCATGACCAATGTCTCTCTTTTTTTATCTGCCTCTCTCTCTCTCTCTCACAAATAATGAAATATATTTTAAAAGATAATAATTTATATATTCATATTATGTTCTGCTACTGTGTTGAATTTGCTTATCAGTTATAATAATGTTTAGTGAAGATGTTAGGCTTGACAATGTATAGAATTCTAATCTGAAAATGTGGATGATTTGACTTATTCTGTTCCTCATTTTAAGTCATTTATTTATTTATATATTTATTTTGGTTTTTTGAAGTATGGTCTAACTCTAGCCCTTAAAGGCATGAACCACCACACCCAGCTTTAACTATTTTATTTCTTTCTCTTATAATGGCATTTTTTTTTCTATTAATTCATGACTTCCCAAGATGTTTCTCAGCTACAGTTCCCCAGAGGCTTAATGTGAGATGAAGTGAATCCATCCTCTAGATTTAGCCCACTGGGCAAAGTCTAGGTCTCTTACCTACTAGGCTATAGCTATAACTCTGCAAAATGCCAATTTCTGTGCAGACAGGGGTGATGGGACTCTCACCATTATTCACAGGGAAGGGAGATCCTTCTACTGACTATTGGGAATGGTTTGATAATGAAATTAGGGCTATATCTGATTTCTCAATGTTAGAGATTTCCCCATGGTAATTAAGAAGAAATCTCTGCATTTTACTTGGAAGCTATGTGATTATCATCTTCCTGAACAATTCTCCATGTAGTTGTTTGACATAAATTGATTGTTTGAATGAATGAAGTATTGCATAAGTGGAAGAAAACTGGATATTTATACTTTATTTTTTCTTCAACATTCAGCATTATTCTATTAGGGTCCAATCTCATAATGTCATGGTATTGCTGGCCTCTAAAGGCCCAGGTGTGAGGCCTAGTGGAACTTCCTGAGCCTAGCTAAAGTTTGGTGATCTGCCTCTGGCCAGACGTGACTCAGCAAGACGCCTAATGGCTTCTTACCTGCTACCTCCACATGGGAGTTAGAATTATCATTTCAATAGTCACAGTTTACTATTGGCCCTTACCTTTCCCCACCATCCTACAATCCCCGCCTTCACCCCCAACATTATATAGGCAACTGTTCATAGCAATAAATCGAGTTCCTGCTTCTACAAGACTCCCGACTCAGTGTGGTTTTTCTCCGGTGGCCAGGAGAGGTCTGAGTCGTCGGACGCTCATCTCCTCCTCAGCCCCTCGGGAGGAACCAGCGGGCCTGGTCCTTCCCTCGGCACTACCTGCCCCCGCCGGCGGAGCCCGGCATCTGGCGCCTAACGTGCGGCTCTTGGAATCCGGCAGACTAGTGCCCCCTGAGAGACATTCGTTGAGGAGGTCAATCGGTGTACATATGCAGTGAGCGTACCCCCATAAGTAGTCTTTATATTTAATGCGCTAAACTTTGCTTCTATAACCTGTACTTGTTGATCAACATCTCTTTGTTCTCTTTCTCTTTCCTTTCACTTTTAGTTTGCAGACAAGCTACATCTGCGGCTTTTGTACAGCATGTTTACATATCTTTTGGATCCTTGTGGTTGTATTGTACTCATGTGTATGTGGGTTGCTATTGCCCTAATTTTATGGACATTTTTCTCTCAACTTTATAATGTGGGACAGTCTAACTGTAAATCCAATCCTGCCTTAGAATCTCTCAGGGCACTCCTAAAGAGTAGAGGGCTTAATTTGACTGATAATCAGGCTCAACAGACCTGGGATTGCCTTCTCAAACTGGCGCCATGGCTGCCGGAAGGAAATCTCTTTGATTGGGACACGTGGGATAGGGTAGAGGCCCTTGTTTGTCGGGCACATGTGGAGAAGGGTCAAATACCCCCCTCAGGGGTCCTCCCTATGATCTCAGCCCTCAAGGCCTGCTTCCCTCCAAGGCCAACCAAACATAAACAAAAGACAGAAGAAAAAGATAATATACAGCCTAATCCAGCTACTCCTCCTGGAGATACAGCTTTAAAAAAACCCCAAAAGGATGCATCTTTATGCTCCTCACTCGATCCCTTTGAGAGTGCTCCCTGGCCTTCCGGGGGACCTCCTCCACCTCCTCCATCAACTAACCCTTTCTGGACCCCCTCGGCCCCTCCTTCATATTCGGCCGCCGAGACCCCCTCAGCCCCTCCATATTCGGCAGCCAAGCCGTCAGAAAATAAAGCTACTTTTTTATTTCCCGTCAATCTAAATCCTGGGGGCAATCGCCCTGCTGCCTGGTATCCGTGGGAAGCTCAGGACCTTAAGGAGCTTAAAAAAGCGGTCTCGGAGGATGGACCCAACTCTCCTTGGGCTGAGACCCTATTACAGGGCCTTGCCCATCAACCTTGTACAACCCAAGATTGGAAAAATCTAGTCAGGGCTGTCTTGTCAGGTCCCCTATACATTAAGTGGTGTGCCTTTTTTAGAGATGAATGCCATGCACAGGCAGAACGAAACCAAAATCAACAGCCCCCTGTGCCGATAACTTTTGGGATGCTCTCTGGTACCTCTGATCAATATGCTACAGGCACTCAACAGGCGGCTATACCTGACCCGTATAGGGACCAGGTCAGGGCACTGGGCTTGGCGGCATGGAAAAAGCTTGATGAGGGACCCTCTGAAACTCCCCTTATGAGTATTACTCAAAAACCATCTGAGGATTTGGCTACATTTATAGATAGGGTGGAAAAAAGTCTCCAAAGAAAATTTCCCCCAGGGGCATTACGGGATCAGTTTACTAAAATGTTGGTCTGGGATGGGATGACGGCCGATCACCGCCTCGCCTGTGCGGGTCTCAAGGACAACTCCATGAGTAGATGGATTGTAGCCACCAAGGACGTTGGCACTATCTCCCATCAGGCTAGGGCCATGGCTGCCGCCCTTCAGGAAAATAAACAGAGAGATTTGGCCAATACGATCTGTGCATTACAGTTAAATTCTAAAAACTTGACATGTTTTGGATGCGGGGACGAGGGCCACTTTAAAAAGGAGTGCCCCAACAGGACAAAGCCTCCTCCGCGCTCTGGGGGGACGACCAACGCCCCTCACACCCTTTGCCCTAAATGCAATAAAGGGTTTCATTGGGCTAAGGAATGTAAATGGAAGTTTAACATACAGGGAAAGCCTTTAAACTCCTCCAGGGGCTTCCCCCAGCCCCGTTAAATAAGGGGAAAGAGACCATCAAAGCCTATTGGACCGTCCCCCTGGTCCCCGGCCTTAGACCCAAAATTATTTTGAATATTGGCAATAAAAAATTCAAACTTCTCATTGACACTGGAGCGGACCGAACGGTCCTGAGAAAGGAGGAAGTGCCCCCCTCCTGGCAGCTTGTGCCCGGCCCTCCCCTACTGGGAATTGGCGGGCAATCCACCTCCTGGGAGACTGCCACGTGGCTCCCTTGGACTGACCCAGGTGGGGACAGGGGAAAAGTCCGCCCTCTCGTGGTGACTGGGCTCACTGCTAACTTACTGGGGCAAGACATCCTTGGAGATGCCGAGGCTTTCATCACTACTGACCATAAGGCCTTTTATAATGATTTGTTAGATAAAAAAGAATATCAACAACAGTCTGAGGAAGGGAGGGAATATCATCCCAATTATAGAGATGACCCTTACTTTGAGCAACTCAGACAAAAGTACTCCAATAAACACCCCCAATTCTAAGGGCCACTGCCCAGCCCCCCCCATTTAAAATCCAGTGGAGACCGGGGGATCCTGTATGGGTTGAGCAGTGGCCTCTCCCTTCTTCTAAGTTACACCAACTCCACATACTTATTGATCAACAGTTGGAGGCCGGACATATTCGTCCCTCCACTAGTCCCTGGAACTCTCCTGTCTTTGTCATAAAAAAGCCTAATGGGTCCTGGAGATTTTTACATGATTTAAGAAAGATCAATGAACGCATGATCCCCTTCGGAACTCCCCAGAGGGGACTCCCATGGATCCCAGCTATTCCCAATATATACCATATTACTATCATTGACATTAAAGATTGCTTCTTCTCTATCCCTCTCCATCCAGGAGACATGGAAAAATTTGCATTCTCTGTACCTGCTGTTAATTTTTGTGGCCCAGATAGGAGATTTGAATGGACTGTCTTACCTCAGGGCATGGCAAATAGCCCACCCATTTGTCAATATTACCTGTCATCCATTTTCTCTTCTCTTATCAATCTCCCTGATACCCTGTTTTATATTTACATGGATGATATTATTCTTGGGTGCCTAGATTCCTCCACACTCCAGGACCTTACCCACCAATGTCTAACTATCCTGCATACTCACGGCTTTAAAGTAGCTCCAGAAAAAGTTCAAACTGTGCCTCCCTTTAAGATCTTGGGCTCGATCCTTACCCTAGATACAGTTTCACCTGTTAAACCACAACTTTATATTCAGGATTCTTACACCTTGCCTCAACTCCAGAAGCTTTTGGGAGAAATTAATTGGATGAGGCCTTGGATACCCATAACTACTGAAGAGCTGTCCCCTTTATTTGACCTCCTAAAGGACCTTAACTTCTCCTCTCAGGTAATTTTGTCCCCTTGTCATCAACAAATTTTTCATAAGGTACAACAGGCTATAAATACTGTGACCCTAAAGAGGTTCAATCCTGATTTGCCCATCTCCCTCTACATTTTCTCTGGGGAAACATTATGCACTGCCCTGTTGGCCCAGGAAGGTGAACCCATCCAATGGGTCCACCTCTCAATCGGTGGGGTCCCCAGAGTTTATTCTATAACCAACCAGGTTGCTGATTGCATTATCAAGGGCAGAGACACCTCTGTCCGGTTGTTTGGCACAGAACCTCACCTTATTGTCACCCCCTTTAAGATAACAGATTTCACCTGGCTTCAGAGAAATAATAATAGAGTTGCTACGGCTCTCGAGGGGTTTCTAGGTAAAATTGATTGCCATTATGGCCCCCACAAATGGATGAGTTCTTTCTCCAGATTAGAATGGAAGCCCCCCAGGCTTTTTCTGTCTCAACCTAACCCTGACTTTCTTACCGTGTTTACTGATGGAGGGCACCTGGGGGCTTCCCTAGTCATTTACCCTCCCTTAAAACAGGAAAAAGAGCCTATGCCCATTAAGTCAGTCTCTCATGAGGTTGAGGGGTCAGCACAATTCAAAGAACTATTTGCTGTCGTTCTAGCTTTGGACACTATTCAAGAGCCATTTAACTTATTTTCTGACAGCCTTTATGTTGTTAATTTATTACCCAACCTGGTTGAGGCCCATATTAGACTGGACTCCAACCCTATATCTCCTCTGATGATTCAAGCTCGTTCCCTACTCAAACAAAGAATTAACCCCATTTTTCTTCAACATCTCAGGGGTCATCAAAACTTACCGGGATTTCTCTCTCGAGGAAACAATTTGGCTGATAAAATGGCTTCTATGCCTCAGTGTAATACTATTACAGAAGCTACACGCTTCCACTTATTGACCCATGTCAACTGGAGAGGTCTCAAGCACAGGTTTCCACAGGTACCAGTCAAGGACCTTAAAAAAATTGTCCGGACTTGTAAGTCCTGTCAGCCCTTCCTCCAAGTACCCCCCCCTTCAAACTACAGGAAGCAATCCTAGAGGGCTACGCCCTAATCATCTGTGGCAAATTGATGTCACACACTATTCTCCATTTGGGAAACTTAAATATATTTTTCTTTCAGTTGATACCTTTTCCCGTGCCTGCTGGGCATCAGCACATGCCGGGGAAAAATCTAAACATGCCATTAGTCATATGCTTCAATGTTTTGCCACTCTTGGGCTGCCTGATCAAATTAAAACAGATAATGGCCCCTGCTTCGTAAGCAAGGCCTTTGTAGATTTTCTCCAGAACTGGAAAATCTCACATTCTACAGGCATCCCATACAACCCCCGGGGCCAAGCTATCATTGAAAGATATAATCAGACTCTCAAGTCTCAATTACAAAAACAAAAGGGGGAATCCTTACCCCCACACGACCAACTAAAAAAGGCATTATTTACCCTAAATATTTTAAACTTTTCTAAAGAAGATAAACAACTCTCCCCTTTTCAAAAACATTGGTCTTCATCCATTACCTACAGTTCTATCTGGGTAAGATGGAGGGACCCATTGACTGGGGCCTGGAGAGGGCCTGATCCGCTCCTCACAGCAGGGAGAGGGTTTGGATGTGTCTTCCCTCAAGATGAAAAAAGACCCATTTGGGTACCAGCGAGAGACCTAAAATATTTGTCCCAACAAGAGGACACTGACAGTCACTTCTCTAGGGAGTGTCCCACCCCTGAGGACTGTTCCTAAAATGGTCCTTCACCCTACTAAACTAAACAATTCCCTCCCTTGTGGAGGATTGCTGGCTTTGCCTCCAATCTGGGCCTCTCTGGCTGCTTGCAGTACAGTTGCCTGTACGACCTTAAAACATTACTCAGCCACCTTCCCCATCCCCGTCCAGCTTTTCCCAATGTTTCCCCTGGAACTTGCATTTGGGCCCCGCCTTCCCCTAATAATTCCAGTATAGATGTGGGATACATTCATCCTTCCTTCTGTACTTTTAACACAGCTGATCCCAATGCTCAATGCTGCCCACCTTCTGGAATGGTTTATGTTTGTGGAGGCGGGATGGCCTATGACTTTCTGCCCACCAATTGGACGGCCTTTGTGCCCCAGCCACCTTAATCCCAGATGTAAATATCATCCCTGGAAATGAGGCCCTCCCTGTATCAGAGGGAGACCTATCTTCAACAACAGCTAGATTCCCTGGCTGAGGTAGTCCCACAAAACAGGAGAGGACTAAACCTACTAACGGCCGAAAAAGGAGGCGTATGTTTGTTTTTACAGGAAAAATGCTGCTTTTACGCCAATAAATCAGGAATCGTCCAGGACAAGATTAAGAGGCTCCAGGAAGACTTGGAGAGGCGGCAGCGGGACCTCCAGGACAACCCACTGTGGACGGGCTTATATGACTTCTTACCCTACCTTCTCCCTCTACTTGGGCCCCTCCCCCTCCTTCTCCTTCTCCTTCTCCTCACTGTCGGGCCTTGTGTAATTAATAAGATTACACAATTTATTCACCAATGGCTAGAGGCAATAAAACCTCATCAGGTCAAAATACAGGCTGGAAACTCAGGAATTAAGTTCCTCAGATGACCCACTGCCACCTCCTCTGCCCTCCATGTGACCAATGACGGGTAAGATCCCCATAGGGGGACAACCTAAGACAGGCCATGGGGTGGGTTCTCACCGAGCTAAACACATGGTACCCAGTGACGGGTAAGATCCCCAGAGGGGGACAACCTAAGACAGGGGCCATGATGAATGCTCTGAGCTAAACACCTGGTACCCAATGACGGTTAAGACCCCCAGAGGGGGACAACCTAAAACAGGGGCCATGGTGACTAATGCTCTTACAAAAACAAAAGGGGGAGATGCTGGCCTCTAAAGGCCCAGGTGTGAGGCCTAGTGGAACTTCCTGAGCCTAGCTAAAGTTTGGTGATCTGCCTCTGGCCAGACGTGACTCAGCAAGACGCCTAATGGCTTCTTACCTGCTACCTCCACATGGGAGTTAGAATTATCATTTCAATAGTCACAGTTTACTATTGGCCCTTACCTTTCCCCACCATCCTACAATCCCCGCCTTCACCCCCAACATTATATAGGCAACTGTTCATAGCAATAAATCGAGTTCCTGCTTCTACAAGACTCCCGACTCAGTGTGGTTTTTCTCCGGTGGCCAGGAGAGGTCTGAGTCGTCGGACGCTCATCTCCTCCTCAGCCCCTCGGGAGGAACCAGCGGGCCTGGTCCTTCCCTCGGCACTACCTGCCCCCGCCGGCGGAGCCCGGCATGGTATCACTTTGAAATCATGAGAATGTTTTAACTCAGTATGTCAAAATCTGTTACAAACATTCTTTTCAAATTCAAAAACCCTGCCAAGATTAATATTAAGCAATCTCCATATGTCTCTATCCTGTTCCTATCTATGACCATTGGCTTTATTTGTTTATGTTTTTTATTGTTTTCTCTTTGACACCATGTACTAGACCTGGTGCCATCTCACAGAGAACAGTACTTAAGTGACAAATTCTAGTCTTTGATACAGTTATGAGAAGTGGAACGTCATCCTAGTAATATCTTCCAAAAGTGACAAATGAATGATATCTATATTCAATATGCACAAAATTCTGGAAGGTTAAACTAATGCAAAGTATTAAGTCATCAAATTAAGTGCAGAAACTTCAAGAAAATTATTGACTATGAAATACAAATCATTGTGTAAATTATAGTAAATAAGTAAATTTGAATGTTAAACCTATGCCAGATAATATTACTATACTTTCAGAGTAAATGTTGTAATGTTATAGAAAAAAAAGTTCTTGTTCACAAGATCAAATAATGCACGTGTTTAAATAACTTAAAAGAAGATGTCAAGATATCCACAATTTCATTTAAGTTGCTCAGTAAATGTACATATAATCATACATAAATATTAGTAATTATTCAATGTGGAATAAACTTAGGTCACTCATCTTCGTACTATTATTGAACTTTTTTATAATTGCTGATTTTTGTTAATTTTTGATTTTTTTTTTTAGAAAAAGGGTGTCACTATAGTTCAGTCTGACTAGGAACACGCACTGTAGCCCAAAGCTGTCTTCAAACTCAAGATAATCCTCCTACCTCATTCTCCAGAATGTTAGGGTCGGAGGTGTACACAGCATACCATGGCCAGGAACTGTTGAATTCTTAACATAAAAAGCTGTGGAAAGAAACAGGGATTCTTGGGCTGGAGAGATGGATCAGTGGTTAAAGGCACTTGCTTGCAAAACTTGATGGCCTAAATTTGATTTCCCAGTATTCATATAAAGCCAGATGCACAAAGTGGCACATGCATCTGGAGTTTTGTTTGCAGTGTCAAGAAGCCCTGATGTTCTCTTCTCTCTCTCTCTCTCCCTCTTTCTTCCTCTCTCTGCAACTAAATGAATAAAACATTCTTATAATAAGAAATATTTTCTTTACTCACTAACATAATTGGAAATACAACTTACATCATTTAGTTGTAGTTGTGTGGTATAAAAAATAATCTGTCTTCCATATTTAATACAAATAGCCATCATCTTATGAAGTAAAAATATCAGTTGAGAGAAACTTAAGTATATCAAGAATGGAAAGTAGCATGCACAGAATAAAATAAATAATTCCATTGTTAGACTTTAAAAATATGGTGTCATTAAATGGTAAATGAATATAAGTAATTCTCTAATTGTGTGTTTAGAATATCATTAACAATAGGTAATTATCATAAAGTAACTATACAATAGTAAAAGTATAGCTAAATTATCATCTGACTCCTATGCTAGGTGGGAAAATTATGGTAAAAACTAACTTAAATAAATTCACTTCCTTTCCAGCAATGTAAAATCACAAAGTAAAGTACACCAGAAATAAGATTCTTGCTCAGGATTTACTTATTATAATGAAAAAGGTAGGGCCTGCTTTAGCTACTTGCTTTATAAGCAGTGGTATTAGTCAGGGTTCTCTAGAGGAACAGAACTGCCAGAATGAATTATTTTAAAAGGGGATTTATTGGATCAGCTTACAGTAGTCCAATAGCAGTTGCAGGCCCGAGAATCACCGAACCTGGTAGTTGCTCAGTCCTCGTGGTCAGATGCCTCAGCAGTCCCGACCCAGCACTGCAGATGGTGCTGGAAAGCCTGGAGGCTTCCTGAGGAGCTGCTGGGTTTCAATCCAAGGGGGGCTTCAGTTGATGCTGGTCTTTCGTCTGCACTGGTCTTCAATCCACGCTGGAAGGTAGCAAGCAGCTCCGGCAGCCAAAATGGAAGGAAGCAGGAAGGAAGGAAGGGACTCTTTTTTTCCCAGAGCTCCCTTGTATCAAGTCCCCCTCTGGGCAGGGCCGCCCATTCTGGCGGAAGGGCTCAACCTTGGGGAAAGACTTCCTCCTTTAGTTGATCCTTCCTAGAAGCAACCTATGGATTACTAAACAGATCAAGTTGACAACACCTTAACTATCACAGCAGTCATGAAATTCAGATTTAATATAGTATGTTGATCATACTTTCTTACATTTCTACAGGTATTTTCAGGTGTAAATTACTAGCAATTTGTATGTTTAGCACGCTGCTATAATGTTTTGAGTTATATATACATAATGACAAAATTCCAACAACTGAGCTAATCAACATCATCATTTTCATTGTTCATATAGTCGTCAGTTTTCTTTGAATTGTTAGATAAATTACCATCCATTGCTTCATTAAACTTCAGGAGACAAATAGTCAGCATACTATATATGTGGCATTGAAAATCTTTTTGTTTGTTTTATTAAATATATTTTTAATGAATACACAAAAGTTGTACATATGTGTTTATTCAGCTTTAAATCATAGTGACAAAATTTCTGAACAAACCCAATTAAAGAACAAGAAGTGGATTTAGGTAGTATCTGAGGTTTTAGTCTACTGTCATTTGACTATGTTCTTTCTGGATCAGTGCCAATGCAAAGCATCCTGGTAGGAGGCATGTGGTGCAGAAAGACTGCTCTACTCACATCAGCCAGGACACAGAAAACAAGCTTACACATATATCTTATTCCTTTTCCAAAGTTCTATTCAGTTATGAAACAATATATAAATAGATGAACAAATTCATTAGTTTAGAGTGTTTATTTCCAATTACCTTCCAAAGGCTCCAATTTGGACTGTAGCTCATTGGTACTAAGCTTCCAATACACCAGGCTTTGAGGAACATTTAAGGTACAAATCACAGCATTTCATTCTTGGATCTCAAAAAACAAGTTATAACTCCCAATACAAAATTTGTCCAGTCTATTTTCAGTACTACTAAGAAGTACAAGGTCAGCCAGTTATAGTGTCCAGGAATCCCAGTACTGGCGTTATTGAACCAGAAAGATTAAGTTTGAGGCCAGTCAGTACTACATGGGGTGATCCAAATCAGCCTGGACTAAAGAGTGAAATCCTGTCTTAGAAACAACAAAGCTGGGCCTGATGGTGCATGCCTTTAATCCCAGCACTTGGCAGGCAGAAGTAGAGGGATCTCTGAAAGTTCAAGACTACCCTGAGGCTACTGAGCTAGAGTGAAAACCTGTCTCAAAAAACAAAACAAAACAACAACAACAAAAATAATAAAACAAAAAGAGTCTAAAATTCCTCTGAGATGCAAAGCCAGCTCATCACTGTGAGACCCTGTAAAAATAAATGAAAAAGCAAGTCAATATTCTTCCAAAATGCAATGACAAATACTGAATAGTGTCAATCCAAAAATTAGAAATAAGAGTCAAGCCAGAAGGAGCTGGATCAAAGGGCCCACTGAACAAACATTAAACTCAGTTCTGATGTTTGTAATTGGGGTCAGGCCATGGTATGATACGATCTCCAAGGGCTTATATAGCTCTGTCCCTATAGACTCTAAGGCTTCTCCATCATGCTATTTCTTCTCACTACCCGTGGCTTACCCTGGCAGATAATCAATGTTCCCAGTATGTCTAAATTTTGTGTCTGTATTACAGCTGTGACTTCCTTCTCAGATCTTCGCATATTGCCTTCTTTGAGGCTGGGGCATGAACCCTCTCATACTCTACCTTATATATCAAGCCCATCCTTTGAAATCTGAGTACATGTTTCCATGATTCCAACACTCTTGAATTTTTCCACACTGGCAAAATCAACATCAGATGGACACTTGGTTTATATCTGTAGCACCTATGAGGAACTGAAAGGAAGAATATGGTGAAAAGAAGCAAATTCCTGCAGGGTCCTATGGAAACAGGGTACCCTGTTCTCTCTTTTCTAGTGAAAGTTCTTACATCTTTGAGCCTGTGAATGATGGAGACTTGCTGATTGATAATTTCAAAGTATCTTTCTATTGTCTCTGTACAATGGTTGTCACAGTTACCTTCTCATTTTCGGGTAGGTATTCACACAACCAGAAGCAGTTAGAAGATTTTGGTTTGGCTTACAGTTCAGAGGGAAATTCTCATCCTAGCCTAGAATGCACGACAGAGCAGGCAGCCAGGGCATCACATCTTGTCATGTCAACTAAGAAGTAGTAGTCTGAGCACCACCTCTAGCAAGGTTGTACCTCCCAAAGACTTATAACTTTCCAAAATGCCATTGGCTGGGGACTAGGTATTCAAAACATGTGAGCCTATGGGGGACATTTCACTCCAAGCATCCCAGTATCTTTGGCTTTCTTTTTATGAAACTAATCTCTAACAACTTCACACTCTATAATCCTTGATGAAAACTTTAAATGCATTTGTTTTCTGTAAACTACAACTTTTTAGAAAGTCATGTGTGCTATGTATGTATGTGTGTGTGTGTGTATGTGTGTGTGTGTATTTACCCCCAATTTCCACTGAAAACCTACCTGAAAAGAAATTGTAATACCTATACCACCGTCCAAATGCTGGGCTGCCTAACAATTTTCTCTGCCACCACTATCACCTGTAAACAGAGCCTCTCACAATGTCTCAGGCAAAAACAGATGTAGTTAAGTTCTTTGTTAGAAGGTGAGCATTGGCTAATTCAGTTGCTAAGACAATCTCAATTTCTATCCAAAACTCTTTTCATTATAAACTGAGGATCCTTCAGCAGACTTGTGTATTACCTAACCCTTATTGTATTCTAAGGCTTAAAAACTTTCCAAGCTCTTCACTTCAGCCAATTTTAAAGGCTTCTGAGCTACATTCTCTGGTCTAGTCAGGAGAATAATCTTAGTCCAGTAAGGAATTTTCTGTGTTAATAAATGTTGATCAGTTTAAATTCAGAAAGATGAAGGACAGCAAGTTAGTTCTGTGGTGGCATCCTTAGATAACATATGTAATGTTCGTTGTCCCATCCCAGGACTGGAAGATAAAATCCAGAGGAAAAAGGATTTATTTTGGGTCACAGTTACATCAGTTTCAGTTCATGTCAATTATCTCCTGTCCGTGAGCCTACAGTGAGGCAGAACATCATGATAGTGGCTAATGTCAGCCATAAAGTGGAAGAAAACTAACTTTTCTAACAATGTCCTGACCCCTAAACCAATTCAACCATAATGAAAAGAATAGATCAATTCTTCATATGCTCAGAGCTGTCATAACCCAATCACATTCCAAAGACTCCATCTGCAAATAATGATTCATTGGGGGAGCCTCAGAAACCTGAACTCTTGTGTCACATATAACACCAAACTCATAATGACATATCTACGGGATAAAAAGTTATTCCTCAATACATTTACAAATCATGGCACATTTACTTCCTTTTAAAAATACTTACCACACCTATGGTATAAAACCCTCAAAAACACTTTCATCTAACTTTTTAAAATGTGCAGTACATTATTGTTTTGTCAATACCATACAGTACAATCCGTATCAGATTTGCCTGCTGTTATCTAACTGTAAGAGAATATGCACTGATCAAACTTTGCCCATCATTGCTAACCCTGTTCCCCGAGAGCTTCGCTGTCGCTCATAACCAGCATACTATGTCCACTTCTCTAAGATCAAGCTTTCCAGGTTTGCATAAGAATATGAACCTGCAGTTTGTGCTATACTGTGACTGGCTTAGTTAACTACCATATTTGTCTTTACTTTCATTCATGTCACCATAAGTGACAAGATCTCACTGTTTCATGACTATTTTATTCTACTGTATTTTATTAATGCAGTCATAAGTTGATGGGCATTTAAGTTGTGTCTATTTCTTGCTTGTTATGAATGTTATGCTCTCCATAGGAGTGTAGAGATAGATATCTGTCACCTAGTGATTTCAATTTACTTGTAAAATCTTCACTGGTGTGATTCTTAAATGTCTCTTAGTTTGAAGGATTTCTTCTAGGAAAAAACTGGTGGATGTATATTCCTTTCATTCTTTTTCTTTCTGAAAATGTGCACATCATTCCTAAAAGTTTTCTGAGACTATTCTCATCATTTCAAGAAGATATCATTGCTGGTGACAGTTGACAATGATTTTTTTTCTTCTTCATTACTATGAAAATCTCTTGCCCCTCTTCCCTAGCCTTTAAAGTTTCACCCACAAATTTTGATGTCAGAAAAATGGGGAACTCTGATTACTGGCTTCTATTCTTCTCTTCTATTCTACTATTTGTATTCTATTCTTTCTATGCTATTCTTTATTTTCTACCCTGAGAATCTTGTCTACTTTTCAACTGTACATTTTAAAGTATTTTATTTTATTTAATAGGATGGTGTTGTATGTATGTAAGTAGAATAACAGATTAATGGGGTGAAGAGGCCTAAGTGAGGTCAGAGGAAGAGATGGAGTAAAGGAAAGGTGGAGGGATGACTAATTAAAATCTAAGAGGATAGAAATAAGTCACATGGAAACCTACATTTTTGGACAATGGAACACACAGGAGACACAGATTTGTTACTAGAATATTTTCAGTGCCAGGGTTGGGATACCTTTCAGTGAGTTGTTGGCCAGTGAGGTCACCAATGCCCCCAAAACATTACAGACCATTGCCAAGGTCATTGATTTCCTACCAGAAATAGACAGTAAGACCCTATTGATGAAGGCTCCACATACTTGGGCTGCAAGATCACTGAGAAACAGTGCTGGAGCTCAGCTGAAAACCTCCTCCATGTATACCAGCTGACAGAAAGGTGGAAAAAGCCAAGCTGCCTGCAGTGCAATGGGGGAGAGATAAATCACCAGTGAAGAAACCCAGCAGTGGACACTGCCATATAGTGCCATATAGTGGCATGTCTGTTATGGGGAAAACCAACCCCTACCTAATCGGACAGGAGGCCCCCTTCATGGAAGAGAATATATCCCTGACAATGAAAACCTACAACAAGGGTATCATGAGCCTTAGGGGTATAACAACTGCTGCTATCTGGCTAAATGTATATACTATGCTCATCAAACAGCCCAGAAAGCACATCTCTTAATGTTCATACCCATATATTAAACTCTCAGTCTTGGCTAGATAACTTTCTCTTTTCATATGGCAGTGACCTTGAGATGACTCAAAAGGAACCATGGTGCTGAGAAGTGACAGAGGAGTGCTCGGCACTGAAATATCTTAATCACACCTTCCATGGCTCAGGGTCTATTGTGGAAGAGGTGGTGGAAAGAATGTAAGAGCCAAAGGAAGGGTAGGAGTCCTTACAACATGTTCCTTCAGACACAAAATGGCCTGGATATCCATGACCTCACAGTGCCTGACACTACCTACATAAGACCATCATAATAGGAAGAAAAAATCATGACATCAAAATAAAAGAGAGAGTGATTGAGAGGGGGAGGGGTTATGATGGAGAGTGAAGTTTTAAAGGGGAAAGTGGGGGAGTGAAGGAATTACCATAGGATATTATTTACAATTATGGAAGTTGTCAATAAAATAGTAAAAAATAAAATATAAAGTATTTTATGAGTCTATATGCATAATACGAAATAATTTGGTTTCAATATGACATTTTTAAAACTATAGGCCACATTGGTGGTTCATTTCACAAAATATAAAATAAGTAATATTTTCATGGATTTGGATCAAAACAATATTACATTTTAATACATTTATAACATCATTCTAATTAGAGTCTAATAGTCATTCAACTTCCAAACAACAACATGAATTAATTGTACATAAATGTGAACTGAATATGGTCTGCTTTTGGAGGAAAAAGAAAAGAAAGTATGCTAGGAAAAAAACGCATTTAGAAAGTGAAATAGGAAAGTTCATGTGTCAATTTACTCGACTTTCATCTGAAGGAAGGGGGTGTGAAGGAGATTACCAACAGCAATGAAGACAGGCCCTGGTGTAGTGCAGAAGCACACATCTCTAGCCTTTCTCATACAAGAAAAGTTTATACTCCTCAGTGTATATGCCAAAGAGCTATGGATGTAAGTATTTTCTTGTTTCAGTTTATGTAGATTTTCAGAGTTAAGCATTTGCTGAAAGGAATGAATTATTGTATGTCACAAACCTTTGTAATGGAGGTAGTATTTTTCTTATATTAGAATTATATATACCAAGAATTCACCAACCAATAATTCCAACCCTTTCATCATTTTTGTCCAAGGCATACATAAATTGAGATAAAATTTGGTTTGTATTCTGGAAAAAGCAGGTGAGACTACATAAAATGGATAATTCTCCTGCCTTATACTGCTGTGGCTACCATATGTTTGCAGGCTGAGGGGCTGAGGGAGTGTGGCATGGTACCGATTTCTCTATTATATCTTAAGTGATCTTTATATTTAAGATATATATTGTCAGTCACATACAAAATTGGGCAGTAGAGGGACTGCAGAAATGGTTCACCAGTTAAGGCACTTGCTTGCAAAGCCTAAAGGCCCAGAGATGCACAAGTGTTACATGCATCTGGAGTTTCTTTGCAGTGGCAGGAGACCCAGGTGTTTTCTCTCTCTCTCTCTCTCTCTCTCTCTCTCTCACTGAAAATAAATAAACAAATAAAACAAATACTGAAAAGTAAGATTTAGCCAGGCAGGATGGCAGATGACCTTAAGACCAGCACGTGGGAGGCAGAGGTAGGAGGATCACTGTGAGTTCAGGGCCAGCTTGGGAATACAGTGTTACAGGTCAAATGGAGCTAGAGTGACTCATTACAAAGAGAAAAAAAAAGAATAAATAAATAAGTAAACATGGGCTGTATGTAAATACTGATCAAATAGTTTTATAGATATTATTGTTCAATCCTGAAGTCAGAACCTGTGAAAGAGGATAAAAGAGCGTGAAACAGGCAGATGGGGCAGATGGTAGTTAAAGGCAGTGCGCCATGGATGTGTCTGTGGTAGGAAACCTCTCACAAGTGAGGGAAATTTAGCACCTAATTAATTCATTCTTAAAAGAATGCATTAAATAAACACTTCATGCTCTATTATAAATATGCACTAGGCTGGGGAGATGGCTTAGCTGTTAAGGCACTTACCTGCAAAGCCTAAGGACTCATGTTTGACTCTCTAGGTCCCACATAAGGCAGACTCACAGTGACACAAATATGCAAGCTTGCACATGGGGATACACATGTCTAGAATTTGATTGCAGTGGCTGGAGGCCCTGGTATGCCAATTTTCTCACTCTCTCACTCTTTTATTTCTCACTTTCATATAAAAAAGGCAGTCTGTTGGACTCGCCTCAAAAAATGCACATCCATAACATGCATACATGCATATACACACACACACATATATATATATATATGTGTGTGTGTGTGTATATATATATATATATATATATATATATATATATATATAAATGGAATAATTGACCACTCAAGATTCATCCCTGAATGGCTCACACACTAAAAGAGTGTGGAAGCTAAACAAATTCATCAAGTAAACCAGTACCAAATCAAAAGAATGAAAACTAATGACAACACATTAATGTGACTGACCATTCTTCTGCTCAAAAAAAGAAAAAAAAATGATTCCAGGTTGGATTACTCCAGCACAGATATCTGCACTTGGTCATGACTATCACTTTCATGTTATCATGTTTCATATTATCACTCATTCTCCACAGCTCTAAAATTCTAAAATGTTGAAAAAGCTCTTCACTTCACTAAAATGCATTACTTACAAATTGCTTTGTCTACTGTTCAAAGGATTTGTGGACTTTTTTTATATCAACATGTTTGTAAAATATGAACATATAATTTCATCCACATGTTCTAATATAATATC
Source organism: Dipus sagitta (assembly GCA_036346955.1). NCBI lineage: Eukaryota > Metazoa > Chordata > Mammalia > Rodentia > Dipodidae > Dipus > Dipus sagitta. The sequence continues at coordinate 113,244,428 of CM070779.1, read as the reverse complement.
ATATTAGATGTCCTTAACAATGGAAAATAGCATAGAATGTTTGGGTGGTATTATGGGGAACAGCTTGGAAACACTTTTGTAAAAAATAGTTTTATTTATTAATTAATTTATTTATTGGAGCAGGAAGGAAAAAGAGTCAGACAGAAAGAGAGAGAGAGAGAGAGAAAGGGCATGCCAGGGCCTCCAACCACTGCAAAAGAACACTAGATACAAGTACCACCTTGTGCATCTGGCTTACATAGGACAAATCTGGGTCCTTAGGCTGGCTGGTAAATGGCTTAACTGCTAAGGCCATCTGTCCAGCCCAAACACTTGATAACCTATTCATCTTTTTTGTGAAATAAAGATCTGTTTCTATTGGGAAATACAGATTCAGAACAGAATAATACTCTAACCAATCACAATTATGACTCGCTTAGCACAGAGTAGAAATAAATAAGAGATTGGGGATATGCTTTAAGGTTTGCCTATGTTCTGACACATTCAGGAGTTAAATGGTCTACAATAGACACGAATAAGAAAATGAAGTATAAAATACTACTTTTACCAGGAAAATACAAATGGACTATCTAAAGGCAGAAAATGAACTTATATATGACAGCATAGGAAACTAAACAATGGAAAATGAAGACCAGTGAAACCTTAAATGACAAATGTTATGAGAAAATAAATATTTTAAATACAGAAATATAAAGAAAAAATATAAATACTGGAAAAACTAAATTTAGAAAAGTTTGTGGTAGTTTGAATAGATGGCCCCCAATATATCAGTTCTTTATTGTTTGTAGTTTGCATCTGCAGCCACCTGGCTGGAGGCAGTGTCACTGGGTGGATCTTAAGGTGTGGTGGTGGGTTTCAGATTTCAATCTAAAGATATGCAAAGTGTGCCTAGCAGGAGTTCCTGAAGTATGCTGTGGCTTTTGGCTTTAGGCTTGTGCTTCTCTCTCTCTGCTTGGTCTTGTGAAAGCAGGCCAGTTTCTTCTGCCAATATGGAACTTACCCTGGATCTGTAAGCCTCAATAAATATCCCTTCCTCCATAACTGTGCCTGGTCTGCCGTTCATCTGAATGAACCCGAAGCTATCTGCTACAGAGTTGGAATTGGATGGTTATGAAGTAAGCAATGACAAAACATTGGCCAGACTTCAATATTCAGGTAGCATAAAAGTAAATTAAACTTAAAGTTTTCATAGATGCTATGGTTTGAATTCAATATATCCTATAATTTGGCTTCAACTGTTGTGTTTTAAATTTCAATTTCGTTTATAAGACATTAAAGTTGCCTGTAAAATTTTGTTCCTAAACAAAGAATTATATAGTTGGGCGTGGTAGCTCATGCCTTTAATCCAAGCACTTGGGAGGCTGAGGTAGGAGGATTGTTGTGAGTTCAAGGCTACCCTGAGACTACATAGTGAATTCCAGGTCAGCCTGGACTAGAGTGAAACCCTACCTCAAAAAATGAAAAAAAAAAAACTATATATATATATATATATATATAGAGAGAGAGAGAGAGAGAGAGAGAATATATATATTCTATGTACAATAGAGTTTTATCACTCAATAATCAAAAATGTGAATGCAAAAAAATATTCTATTATAAGCTTTCTATTTCTACACATGGGTTAAAGGGGGGAAAACATTTGTATTTCTTAAAATATTGCATTTATTTAAGAGAGAGAGGCAGATAGAGAAAGAGAAACAATGGGCACACAAGGGCCTCTAACCAGTGGAAACAAACTCCAGATGTGTGTGCCCTTGTGCATCTGGTTCACATAGTTACTAGGAAATTGAACCTGGGTACTTAAGCTTCACAGGCAAGTGTGTTAACTGTTAAGCTATCTCTCCATCACCCCTCCAAAAGGCATTTATACCAAGCACTATGTATGTCATTTTTCCTTCAGTGCAATAAAATAAACATTTTGGCCAATAGAGATACTAAAGTTTATAAAGAATATCATATATGCTAATATTTTTCTAAAGAGTTTTTATGATATATTCATAAATAATGGATTTATAATATGCAAATATAGGACAAAATCATAGTTCCACATACTAGAAAATATTTTCTGGACTTCAAAGGATGTGCTATGAATTTTATTAACAGCACATTAGATGAGCAACTCCTTTATAAGGAACCATAATTAGAGTAATTACATTCTTCATTTATACTCAGATAAAAATAATAGCATACTTATATGAATAAGCAGATTATCAAGATATGTTATTTAAAACAATAACTGACAACTTCCATCTTCAAAAACATTGACTCTTTGAACAGAGATTGGAAATGGGTAAGTGAATGCAACTAGGGTTGTGATAAATTTTTACTAACGTATTTGGCTCACATGTAATAAATAATATATATCACAGGCAGGCATGCACGTTTAAATAGACATACTGATTATTATTTTATTAAACCAATTATTTATTAAACTATAATGTTCTTAAGTCCTATACAGTAGAGGCTTTAAATATTGATGGCACATGGAAACGAGAAATATGGTTGATGATCAGCAAATAAATTTTTAAATATTCAATAATGAATAAAAACTCATCAACGTCATGAAAATGAAAGGCTGTTAAGAGCTCTATGATAAATGTAACATCCCTTTCAATCCTCCAAGGCTCAGGGAACCTTGGGGAGGAGGGGGTGGAAATAATGTAAGAACCATAGGCTATGAAAGAGTCCTTCGGGGCACTGTCCTCCAGACGTGGACATTCTCAGCAGATACCACAACCTCTTCAAAGCATGCACAAGATTGAGTCTACCAGTGATTTGACTCAAAGGGATGATGGAAGAGGACAAAAAGAATGAGGCATAAAATCAGAAGGACTGCTTGGAAAGTAGTAGAACATAAGTGCAGGAGCGTGAACAAAAGAGCAAGAGAGGATACCATCAAAGCATAGTATCTTTATGCATTGAAATACTCAATAAACAAATCAACAAATGAAGAATAGTCTAATAATTGATCATTTAGGGTATATTATCTTTATTAATTATTGTATTATTTATTTTTAAAGACTGTAATAGAGCTGTAGGTCAATGAGCTTTGAGTTCATACACTGATAATAGTGCAATCTTTATAGATTTACTTATGTGCATGCAAATTTAGTGCAATCATTATTTTTTCATCATATAAAATGCATATTTAATTATAAACTAAAACATAATTATATCCATGTGGTATCTTATCAAATTGGCCCATATTGTTTAGTAAGGTTTAGAATACCAATTTCTGCTAACAATACTTCCGGTGTACTTTTGCCTCACAATTCAATACAAACATACACAAAGTACAATAAAGTATTGGAGTGTAGGGACCCTCTTCAGCTCACTTTCATCGACTTTCCTGTGTGGTTGCTTGTTTATGCAGGGGAGTACCATCTTTCCAGAGGAAATGGGGCCACGATTTTTCCCTGCTGAAACCATCCAAAGGAGTCTACTTGATGTGTTCTGATTCTGTTCCTAGTACAGAGCTCTAGTACACCACTTGGTCAATGATGTACACATTTTTCAATATTGTATTTTGTCTTCATATGCTTAAAGTATATGCTTAATGTACTGAATTTTGAAAGCACCTCATAAACATGCAAAACAAAATCTTGAGCCAGGTAACTTTTAACTAAGATTTATTTTGCTTGTCTTTAAACAGATTAAAAATCAACACTACATAAAATTTAATCAATGTCACTTTTAAATGATAATTTTTTATTTTACTTATTACTACAGAAAATAAACTCAACTTGTGGTAAAATTTCATGAAGTGCAAACTGATGTATTTTTTGATTACTTTTCTTTATAACTTTTATCTTTTAATGTATTAAATTGAATTACCATAGAAAAATACTACATAATAAATGTAGAACAAATAATCTTTTCTATTGGCCAGTTTATTGTTATTATTATAACCTCTTGTAGAGTTGCTGTCTCTAATTCCAGAAACAAACAATCTTTAAAATGCCATAATATCAGCCTAGTTTAAAACATACTTCCTGTGGGGTTTTGCACGTGTTTCACTTTCCAGAGGGTTGTACTCGTTCTTATTTGAATACAGGTTATAGAAGAAGCTACAGGTTCTAAAGAAACTTATTAGATTGAATAGGTCAAAGTAACTTCATGGGTAGTGTTTATTTTGGTATGTGTATCACAATTTAGTTCAGTATATTCCTTTGATGTAGTGTTAGGTTGCTGCTGAGATCTATGTGAGCAAGTCTGCATTCAAATATCAAATGCATGTGATAAATCATATTTCATATGTTAGATTGTTGGCATTGTTAGTATTTCAGGAGTTTGGTAACGGAAGCAATCCCAGAATCCATCTGTTATGCAGCACTTATTCATCACCCTTTCAGACAAGAAGTTCCTGGTAATCCAAACAGATACAGCTTGAGGGACACAGGCTGATACAGGACTTGTTTAATTTTAGTGGAAATTTTTCTATTGATGATAAAAATATGCCTTCTTTTCTCCTTTTCTCTGATTGATTATTTTGGCATTCTGCATTAAACTAGTTTACACAATGAAGTGTTAAATCTTGCTAAGAAGAAAAATAGCTGTGTATGAGGTGAAGAAACACTACAAGAATTTTTTTAAAAAAAGGCTTAGGATTGAGAAGTAGATGTGAGTTTTATATGTATTTTGGGGGATGGGATATATTTCTTCTGTAGTTTTAATTACAGATAATATAAAATAGCAAAAGTTATATCTTTTGGAATTGCATTGCATATTGGAAATTAAGAATTCATTTCTAAGGCATAGGTTTCTTTAGAATTCAGGATTACTTCAACTTCATGCAACTCTACTAGAATTTCCAGGCATTTAAAGTCCATAGTTAGGGACAGGGAAGATGTCTCAGTGGTTAAAAGTACTTACTTAAAAAGCCTGCCTGCCCATGGGTTCAATTCCTAAGCCACCTACATAAGCCAGATACAAAAATAAGTGGCATGAGGGTCTGGCACGCATGCACGCATGCACGCATGCACAAAACACATTTTTAAAAACCTGGAATCAAGCTTTAGGTATGGTTATAACAACATTTCTTTCTTCAGCACCCATGTCCCAGGCACATGACCATATAACCCAATAAAGTCTTTCTGCAAAACACATAATTTGGTGCTCTAAAGGGTTCATGACTCACTATAAGGGTATGCAAAACTGACGCTTATTCCTCTTGTATTATCTCTATATTTTATTGGAGCTTCCATCCCATTATTATTTATTTCATCCATGTTTTACCAAAGAAATCTGCTGCATTTATATGTGTTTTATTACCCTCAAATTATTCACCTGGGAAAGTTTATAAACTACTAAATGATTGAAATTGTGGTCTCGGTTTTTCAAATAGTTTATAACAAATATCATCACAAATTCACATAAAGTCGTTTATAATTTTTGTCACAGATTTGTGAATTGCATAAAGAGGGTACTTACTAAGCACGCTACCACCAGGAAATTATAATCTCAGCCTTCACACCTCTGCAACAGTGAAAAAAAAATGAATGTTGGTTATTGTAGCCATTTCCACTGGTAATGTGTTAATCATGCCATGCTAAGACTGTGCATGGGCCAACTGAATAAGGTTTCACAAAACTCTTAGCGTGGATTATTTAATATTCATAGTTTGTAGTTTGCATTTCTCACAACATAATCATCACTATACATGATTTTCCTCAGCAGTGATGTTTTAAGCTACAAATACTTCTTGAGATTAACGTACCAGTGATTAATTGCACACATTTTAATCTGATATACATGATTTGAATTTCAGATATATGTTTTGTAAACTCCCTTTATATTCTATATTTTCTCATATTTACATGGTGATGATAATATCATCACCTTCTAGGGTTAACATATTAAATGAAAGTCTTATGCAAAGTTCCACACATACATAATGGTTGTCTTAAAAAATATATATCAACAGGGCTTGAGATATGGCTTAGCAGTTAAGGCACTTGTTTACAAAGCCTAAAGATCCATGCTTGACTATCCAGGTCCCATGTAAATTAGATGCACAAGATGATGCAAGCATGCAAGATTGCACATATGCACAAAGTAGTGCATGAGTCTGGAGTTTGATTGCAGTAACTGCAGGCACTGGCATGCCAATTTGTTTTTCTCTCATAAAGGTGTGTGCTACCATGCCCATCAAAAAAGTTATATATATATATATATATATATATATATATATTGCCATCTTCAGTTATCTTTAAATTACCTGATATATTTAAAATAAATTAATTACTTGAGTAGAGGCCTATAAACTGTAGTAACTCTAGTCTAATTTAATTATTTCAGAAATATTTTTGTAGGAGACACAACTGGTCTTTTAATAGACCATAATTTTGAGAGGTCAGTTTTTGTTGGGGGAATTTAACTTGCTCATCTCTACTGTATTGGCCTGAGAGATAAGAATGATTATGACAATATGGAATATTTATTTACTTTGAAAGTTATTTATTTATTTATTTGAGAGAGAAAGAGGGAGAGGGAGAGAGAGAGAGAAAGAAAGAGAGAATGGGTGTGCAAGGGTCTCTAGCCACTGCAAATAAACTCCAGATGCATGCACCATTATGTGCATCTGGAGTACGTGGGTACTGGGGATTCTAACCAATGTTCTTAGGCTTCACAGGCAAGTGCCTTAACAGCTAAACCATCTCTCCAGCCTGTGGAATATTTATTTTTTCAGGTTTATTGAAAAAGGTTTTTCTTGATTTAAATACATTTTAAAATACATGCTTTTTGTCAACAAATAATATACATTTTCTAAAATGACAAATTATTCTTTCTTTCATCCTACAGGATCTTTCCATAAGAAAAATTATTGGAAATTTGGAACCTAACCTTTGTGAGTGGTATGAAAATAACTGATGGATGCCCACCTCAGGATATTTCAAATTACATACTAAGGAGGTAAAATTCAATCAAAGTATTTCTATTATATCATGTGGAAAATATTCTTTCTTTGATATGTCTATGTGTGTACACATATAATACAAAATAAACACTGAAATCTTTAAAACAGCAGAAATGTATTTTGAAATGAGTAGGAATGATAGTAATTGAAAAAAAATAGTCAATTAGAGTTTATGATGCAATTGGCTGGAAGAAATATTTCAAGCCCATTATCTTGATGACAACTGGGAATCTATGGAATTAGTGTTGGGATTCATTCCAAATTATAATGTTTTGTTAACTGATTTATAGAATCTCAGAGTTATAGGAAATTGAAAAGTGAGAAAGAAACATTTTTTTTTCTTTCAGTAATTGTGATATATAATGAGAGAAAATAAATCCAGTTAAAATACATTTATAATTAAACTTGTGCCGAAGAGATTGTTTACTAATTTTCAATTTCACTAGATATTTCCATTAAAATACTTACCAGTAGGAAATATTTTTCATTAATAAAATATCATATTTGAGAGTCATTGAGCTTGCTCACCTTCTTTAAAAAAGTTTGGTTACACAGATGACACTGTTTTATAGGTAAGGAAAACTATGTGAGGCACTTCTACTTGAGCCTGATGATGTCCGAACACAGGAGAGAAGCAGGGGAGGTCCTGAGTCACTTATCTGAGATCTTAGTCACACATTGTGCAAGCGGTATGCAAAGATACATGATGCCTCATGGCCTTAAGAGGAGAGAGGGTAGATAGAGTATTTAGAGAGTAAGAGATAAAGGGATGGGGGCTTTAAGTTTCCACCATTAGGGAGGTGGTTATCCATGGTGCTGAGACCTTTGAATGTGGCTGTTTTGGGGGGTGTCCCTGTTCCTGTCAGTAATTCTCTGCCCATGCTCTATCAGAAAGGCAATATTCATTATTTCTCCAAGGTAAACAAAACTTCAGAGAAAAGGTGACATAGAGAATAAAAATAAAAGCTACATGTATGGAAATATATTTAATGTGTTCGTAACTGAAATAGAAGAGTGGAATTCAGTTCCAATCACCATAAAGCTAGAATGACTGTATTGCAAGGAAAGACCTGCTAAAGTTCTAATGGCAGAATTTTGCTTGACCTTTCTTTCATTCCCATTTGCTTAAAAAAAAGTTTTATACCAGACACACAAGCGATTTCATGAAAATTTAGAATGTTCATTCATACCTTTGTTGAAGGTAGATATACTGAGTTAACTTTAATGTTAGGATGATTAGAAAATGATTTATGATTAGCAGCCGGGCGTGGTGGCGCACGCCTTTAATCCCAGCACTCGGGAGGCAGAGGTAGGAGGATCGCCGAGAGTTCGAGGCCACCCTGAGACTACAGAGTGAATTCCAGGTCAGCCTGAGCTAGAGTGAGACCCTACCTCGAAAAACCAAAAAAAAAAAAAAAAAAAAAAAAAAAAAAAAAAAAGAAAATGATTTATGATTACTATAACATTATTTTTCTCCACGAAGTAAATTTAGACATATTTGTAACTTAATAATTAATTGTACCTTTAATATTAAATCACTAGGGAACATGGAAAAAGAAATACAAGATTTATCAAAATTTATCAAGATATACAGTGCTGGACTAAATGATCTTACTAAACTATATTATTCCATGTCTCAATAGTTTCAGAATTGTTTACAATAATTATAACACTATGACTCTTTACATCTTTTTGCTTGTGTGTGTGTGTGTGTGTGTGTGTGTGTGTGTGTGGTATGTGTATTTGAGTAAGCATGTTCATATGTGTGTGGGTGCATATGTGTGCATAATGTGTGTGTGTGTGTAGGCCAAGGATATTTTCTTTAATTGCTCTCCACATTACTCTCATTTAACTGAAAGCAAACTGATTTTACTAAAATATATGGCCAATGAGCCCCATGGGTTTCCTCTAGAGCACTGGGTTTACAAGTGTGCACCACCATGCCCATCACATTCCATGAGCTTTAGAGAGCCAAACCCAGGTCCTGTATCTGATGAGTCGTCTTCTCTCACCATACTTTGATTATTCTTCACTGTGCTCTGCCAGATCTACTCATGCCATTGGCTGTTGCTTTCAGATATGTAATTAGGAGACACTAGATTATCTCAATGTTTCATTATTTCATTATAAATATTCATATTCAAAATCATAGTTAGTACAGAAAATATCATGAAGCAAAAAAAAGTTTATAACAATATTAAAATATCATGTATGGGGAGGGAGAGATGGCTAAGCTGTTAAGGTGCTCTTATCCAAAGCCTAAGGACCTAGGTTCAACTCCCCAGAACCCAAGTAAGCCAAATGCACATGGTGGCACAAGTGTCTGGAATTTGTTGGCAAGAGACCCTGGAATGACTATTCCTCTCTCTCTCTCCTTCTTTCAAATAAATAAATAATATATATATATATATATATATATATATATATATATAAAATCACATCAGATACCACTAAGTTCAGTACAACAATCAGTTTAGACTTTCCCTATGCTGAGAGTGTGTTGTTTTATATTTTGTCTTCCTTTCTTACTGTTCCCAAGATGCTTTTATATATTATCATCTTTCTATAATGGACATTTAAAGATATCATTGAAAGGCATATATGGCATTAGAATGCATGTATTCTTTTTTTCTGGTTTTATATTTACTAATCGCAGTGTATATTACTATGATTTTAGTAACTTCCAATTCTGGTAAGATTTTCCTCATAAATGTAAACTGTCAATTTGGGTAACAATATGATTCTGAAGAATTCCATTTCTTTGATAATCTTTAGCTGTCAAAAACATTTAGATTAATTGATGTCTGTCAAGTTTAGAGTAGGGAAGTATTTATTATTGGATTAGATCAGTTATTTTTCCATTTCAAATAATCAGTTTCTCAAAACTTTGTTATGGGATTTTAAACATTTCAAGAACATTACAAATTTTTGCTTATTGGATCTGATTTTACAATGTGAATGATTCTCATCTGATTTTGTAAGTTCATAATTGGTTGAAAGATATGGCATGTATCTCAGCTGAAATACTAAACTCATCACTAGTCATAATACAGCAATATTTGATACTACAATATATTTAGTACAAACATAATTTAATAGGATTAACATAAATATCATATAAATACATAAAATATTTGTAAAACCACATCTCGTAAATCACTAGGTAACAATTATTTTGTGGGTAAGTTAGGAATAGTTTCATGCAAATTTCCTGCCAGGGATTTTGCTTACTATTTTGGCTTTTTTTCTTGATAATGATAATATCTTCTTGTAGTGATTACAGTCTCATTGCTTGGCAAAAACGCCTAACTCCAAGTAGCTAATGAGAGGAAAGGGTTTATTTCAGCCTATAGTTTTTTGTTTGTTTGTTTGTTTGTTTTGGTTCGTTGTTTTTATTTTGTTTCTTTGTTTAGTTATGTACACAGTGTGTATACAGCCATGTTGGTACCATTGTTAGCCTCCTCCCTGTCCCCCCCTCCTCAGGGACCCTCATCACTGGGGAATATGGATGGTTAGCCATCACTTATGGGTAAGAGGCAATGTATCTGTGCATACTGTTCCAACTTGTGGCTCTAACAATCTTTCCACCCCCTCTTCCACGAATTTCTCTGAGCCTTGTTGGGTTCATTTTAGGTCTACTTCAGTGATGAGGTCTTGGGAGCCTCTATGTCTCTGTTTATCATCTAGTTTGGTAGGAGTTGAGTGTTCTCTGTGTCTATCTTCTTTACCTTGTGATGCTACCAGGCTCACCAGGAAAGTTTCACTCTTGCTCATTTCCCAAATTACTCTTGGTTTCAGCTGGGTTTTGATTCCCCAGTACCCACATAAAGCCAGATGTACAAACTATCACATGCATCTGGAGTTGGTATGCCACAACAGAAGGCCCTGGTGTGGACCCTTCTCTCTTTTTCTCTCTCTCTGTCACTCTGTCTCTCTATCATTCTCTCTATCAATCCCACTCTCAAATAAATAAATAAATAAAAATTTGAAAAAGAATTTGCTTTCTTAGTAGCTTGATCCTTGAGTGCTATGGTTTACCTCCTGGGCATCTTCCTCATTTTCCCAATAGAGAATAGCTTCCCCATCTTTAACAGGAGTGACCTGTTTAACAATTGCACTTTCAGTGGCCCAAAACCAGTGTCTGTGTGTGCAACTTCAAACTTGCTTAAAAGTGTTTTGGTGGAAAACTTTACATCCTTTGAATCTTTTTAATTTATATTTCCTTCCACTGATATGCCAGTCCATTACTTTTAAAGTCACTGTGCTCAAGTTTTCAGGATGGGTACAGAGGACAGCCAGGATCTAGCCTAGTCCCATCAAAGTCTTTTATATAATTCTTTCTGAAGCCTCATTAATCAAGCCAGTGCTGGACTAATGAACGCCAAGGTCCATCTCCAGCAGCACACTTCTATCAGCAAAGGTTTACTTCCAAAAGGTCCCCCCAGGTGGGACTACAGGAAGCTTCATCACAAACAATTGAGACTATGGCAACATTTAACATAGAAACCGCCACATTGCTCAATAGGTGATGTTCAAAGGTATAATTATTTGGTGCTGAATTTTTCAAATTAGAACGTAAAAAAAAAGTTGGGATAGTATTTTAATATGTTCTGCAAAATATATTAGTAAAATGCATCTTTACAAATATTTATTGGGCTGAAGAGATGGGTTAGCAATTAAGGCATTTGCCTGTGAAGCCTAAGGACCCATGTTCAACTCTCCAGATCCCATACTAGCAGAAGCACCAAGCTGAGGCAAGTGCAAGGTTGTACATGGCCTCCTGGTAGTGAGAGTGTCTGGAGTTTGATTGCATCAAATATAGTTTGATCACATAAATAAATATATATATTTTAATTTAAAAAATATTTCAGAGAGAAAGGCAGAGAGAGAGAGAGAGAGAGAGAGAGAGAGAATGGGTGGCCAGGGCCTCTAGCCATTGCAAATGAACACCACACACATGTTCCACCTTGTGAATCTGGTACTGGGAAATTGAACCTGGGTGATTAGGCTTCACAGGGATGTGCATTAAGGGAAGTGCTTTAACTGCTGAGCCATCTTTCTAGCCCAGAAGCAGCAAATTAAAGCAAATTAAATACATTTGCTTTAGTTTTCTTCTATATTTTTATTTTTTATTTATTTTTTTTCTATGCAGGGTCTCACTCCAGCTCAGGCTGACCTGGAATTCACTATGCAGTTTCAGGGTGGCCTTGAAGTCACAACGATCTTCCTACCTCTGCTTCCCAAATGCTGGGATTAAAGGTGTGCACCACCAAGCCTGGCTTTGTTTTTTTTTTTTTTTTTTGTTTTGTTTTTTCATTTAGGTCTGAGAACTGAGCCTACATCCTCACATATGCTAGCTATGCTCTCTATTACTGGGCTACACAATCAGTGCATATTTCAATGTTTATCAGAAGATATTGCCTTAGTAGCATCTATAAAAAAAATAATAATTTCTAAAGATACTTCTTCCAGACTATAAGCATCAGCAATTAACATTAAAAGGAATATATAAACTTATAAATATAAAATATGTTTATTCTATGAGTATCATGCATTTTTACATAAAGCATTTAAATAATATTTTCAGAATTTTTGGCATCATTTTATTTATTTTATATTTTGGGTATATGCAATTTTTTCCATGAAAGTGTAAAGGTTCCTCTAAAGGTGAATATTTATTAAACCTATAGCAGTCCAAGATTTTTAATATTAGCAGAAAACAAAAAAAAAAAAGGAAATATAAGCTGAGCATGGTGGCTCACACCTTTAATTACTGGACTCAGGAGGCTGAGGTAAGAGAATCCCTCTGAGTTCAAGGCCACCCTGAGACTACATACATAGTGAATTCCAGGTCAATCTAGGCTAGAGTAAGCCCTTACCTTGAAAAACAAAAAGCAACAGCAAAAGAAAAAGCAAGCAAGCAAACAAACAAACAAACAAAAACATATTTTCTTGACAAATCTCAAGTTAATTATCATGAACTGATTTTTGTCCTTGTTCCAATATATGTTATTAAAAACAGAGGTAAAAGTTATGGAAAAATATTTTAATGATTGAATGACACAAATGTAAAACAGATGATATTTTTGATCAAATAATAAAAATGAGAGCTGGAGAGATGGTTTAGCGGTCAGAGTGCTTTACTATGAAGCTTAAGGACCCAGGTTCCATTCTCCAGTACCTATGAAAACCAGAAACACAGGTGTCAAATGCATCTGGAGTCATTTCTTGCAGTGGCCAGAGGCCCTGGTGTGCCCCTTCTTTCTCTGTGTCTGCCTCATCCTCTCCCTCTCTCGCTTTCCCTTTCTCTCATAAATAAAATAAATAAACAATATATTTTAAAAAGTGACTGAGACTTAAAAAGAGTATTAAGAGTCAATATTAAGAAGTGTAGACAATCAATAATAAGTAAAAAAAAATGAAAACAATAAGTGAATGAAGAAAAGGTTAATAAAATTGACTGCTTAGTTATTCTATAAATGATTTATTTATGTAGAAATAGCAATACATAAGCAAGCTGTAAATGCATCATATTCTGTTTTTACCTCTATTTTAGCCTAAAGTATCTGTTATCTTATTAGTTATTAGTGTTTTATCCTGATTCATGGACAAGTAAACTTATTAAATTTAAGAAATTGGAAAAATGTGAAATGAATTTTAAAGGTTATCTTCTATTTTATATCTACTTATATTTAACTTCCATACTAAACAAAACTAAGATATTCCCACATTCTTACTTTAATTTTATAGCAATGTATTTGGTAGACTTTATGACATCTCTGTGAATAGAAAAATAACCTTTAAAACCACACAACAAAAATTTGAAAAAGACATACCCTTATGCATCTAGAATATAAAGCTAGGTTGTAATGCATGAAAACATGTGTTGTTCATACTTTGTGTTCTATGAATGGCTAATTGCTAAAGATTATTAAGAAATATCATTTTTATAGTCACATTGTCACCCAAATTGACAGATTTTGAACTTATATTAGTTTCCACAACTGAGTAGGAAGTTATTACAATCAAGAAAATAATTTCAAATCAAGGGTGAACACATTTAACCTAAAAATGTAGGTGACTCACTAGGATCACAGTCACCAAAAAATAAAAGCAAAATTCACCTAAAATTTTAAAAATTATTCTGTGAAACACGTGATTGTTTTAACTTATAAAATAAGATTTTCATAATTTTCTTTCCTGTCCGAATGGCTATCAGCATGGGAGCTTATGAGATTTAATTTAATAACTGATATCAGATAAACTGCTCTGTGGTGGTTTGAATTAGATTTCTCCCCCCCCCCAAATTCATGTGTTTTCAATGCTTTTTTCCCTAGTTGATTCCAGTTTTGGAGGTGAAGCACTGCTGGATGAGCTGTGTTGTTGGGGGTGGGTATAAGGCTGTTTACCCAGTCCCCCTTTTCTAGTGTTTGTCTCACACTCCTGCTGCTCCTGTCCACCTGATATTGGCAAGCAGGTGATAGCCAACCTCTGCTCATACCATGGTATCCCCTGTCATTGAGGACTTCTACTTGAAATTATAAGCTAAAATAAATTCCTCCCTCCCATCAGTTGATTTTGTTTAGTTGCTTTGTACCAACAACAAGAAATTGGCACCAAATTTAGGGTCAATGATGTTAAAAAAAAATGACCACATGGCTTTTGGAACAAATTTACACAGAGGAATATGGAAGGATTTGAGAACTTTACCGATGAGATGCCTGGAAGTGCTGAATGTAGAGTTTCATGGACTATTCTGGTCAAAGATGGAAGACAAAAACGCAGAAAGAACTGTGCAGATTTGGCTTATGTGAGAAAGAGAGAGCTTTTCACAGAATGGGATAAAAGTAGTGTGTGTGAGAGGCTTGCATAATTCTGCCTGTGTCATCGGAACATGAGCAGGGTTGAGTTTAGAAGAAGTAGAATGGTGTGAGCAGATGGATATGGCACTTTAAAAAAAAATCAGACTGGGGATAGTGTCTTTACAGCTACAATTGGTTGAGAGATTACAGCCATTGAAATTGAAGCAGCAGTTTTACATTAGGAGAGCCGAAATAATGCTGACTCTTTTGAAGATAAGTAAGTGGCCCTGAATGTTAAAAGATCCTGATCTTTAAAGTTGGCTTAGTTCCCTCTGGATTAACACATCTGGTAGCCTACAAGGTACCATAGAGCATAGCAAATACAGGAAAGAGGGTCATTGGAATGCAATGTGGTTTTGCTGGTGATGGCCAGTGGGTGATGTGAGGCAAGGTTTTTGGGTCCTGCATGGAGGCTCCAATAAGTCATGAGTATTAACTGTGGGTTGCAGTGGAGAGCCTAGGGCTTTTTGAGACGCCAGGATTGTGGGTCAGCTGGAGAGTTGGCTCAGGATTGATTATTCTGTAGGTTGTGGGCAGCTCAGCTGGGTGGGTTGAACTGGAACTAGAGAATGTGTCACTAGTTACAGATGTTAGACTTGGAGCTACAGAATTTTATGTTTGTCCTGTTTATTTTAGATCTCTGCATTGGTTCAATATTTTCTTACTATATACACTGCCATATTTTGCCTTATGGATGTTTACTTTGTGCCATTACATCTTTTTGGTTTTATAGCTCACAGTTAAGAGACCTTCGGCTATGGGGCTCTGTAGTGTTAGGACTGACAAAAATATGGATGGGGCCTTTAAAGTTTGATTGAATGCATTGCCTTTCACATCACTGGTAGTTAATATTTTATGGGGCCTATGGACTGAATATGTGGTTTGAATCAGATTATGCCCATACACACATGTGTTTTGAACTTTTGGTGCCCAGTTCATTGCAATTTTGGAAGTGGGGCCTTGCTGGATGTTGTGTGTGGTTGGGGCTGGGTTTAGGAGAGTTATAGCCAGCTCCTCCACACTATAGTTCTGCTAACTCTGCTGGTGATGTTGGCAAGGAAATCATCCAACCTCAGCAAATTCCATACTGTCCCTGCTATCATAAAGTTTCCCCTTGAGACTGTAAGCCTAAATGTACACTTTCCTCTGTCTGCTCCTTTTGGTTGGTTTCTTGATCCAGCAATGAGATGTTCACTGCAACATGCTCCTTCAGTTTCTATTATATCCAATGAGTGGAATTTCTATTACAACCAATGAGTGGAGGGGGTAGGTTTAGAAATCATGCCTACACTTTATATATACATATATATATATATATATACACACTAGAGAAAGAGATACACATGAATATATAATATATGGCTGGAGATATAGCTTACTGGTTAAGGAGCTGGTCTGTGAAGCCAATTGGCCCAGGTTAAATTCACCAGTACCCATGTAAAGCCAGATACACAAGGTGGTATATGTATCTGGAGTTTATTTCAAGTGTCTTGGAGGGCCATTCTCTCTCTCTATTGGCCTCTTTTTCTCTCAAATCTCAAATTAATTAATCAATTAAAATTTTAAAAGCACTTAAAAAAAAGCTTCAAAAGCTAGGCCATCTTGGTCCAAATCCAGGTTGTCTGCTTACTAAAATAATAATTTATTTTTGTTCCATTTCATGATAAATAATATATGATAAATATTTTCTGATGTTGAAAAATAAAAGAATATAAAAACCTAATATAGGCAGTGTCTTGACTCATTTTAATATTTTAATATTTTCAATAATAAATTATGTGTATATATATGTGTTTGTATGTATATATTGGGTTGCAAATATCAGCATAACTATAGACGGAGGAAGAAAATAAACTATTTTTCACAGAGACACACTCAAAGAACTTAAATAGATAGAAGCACTGCAGTTGGACTCCATCTCATCCTAAGGAACAAGTCTGAGGTGTCTAAATGCTGATGGCAGTATAAAAAGTAATTGACTCAATTTAGCACTTACATGTTCTTTCAACTGAGTAGAGAAATTTCATTCCTGGCTTATGTCTGGCTTCATTCCACACAATCAATACCATCCTTAGGGATGCAGAACACATTATAATTTTTAAATGCTTGTACTCAATCTTGTGTTTTCCTTTGTAAGTTGGTATATGTAAATAATGATACAATCCATCATTACTAAAGGCATCTTTAATAATCACTTAATGTGCAAAATTGTGGTTAGCATAAAATAAATTGTCAAAAATGTAATCTTGGGCTAGAGAGATGGCTAGGCAGTTAAGGCACCTTCCTGAAAAGCCTAACAACCTGTGTTTGATTCCCCACTACCCACATAAAACAAATGCACGACACAGCACCTGTGTCTGGAGCTTGTTTGTAGTGCCTATAGGCTATGACATGCCCATTCTTTCTCTTTTCATCTCTCTTCTCTCTCTCCCTCCAAATACAGAAATTTAAAAGTCGCAATTTTGATGTAAATGTTTACAGTTAAGCTTACAGTCTACCTCGGAGTGCTCAAGACAACCAGAGTTCCTGGCCCACTACTGGGTTCCACTCTTCTCTATAGAATATCTCTGTTTATATGGTGGCTTCACAGTTACCAGTTATACTGCTAAGGAAGAATAATGATCAAATTTAGAGATGTTCAAATGTTTATCACCACCTAAAATATGGTACCTAAATGTTGGCTTCATGAAATATCTACAAAGTAAAAATATACTTGGAAAATCATCAATTATACAGTTTTTAAAACTTTCTTGAAATGGTGGTATGAAATTAAATAGGAGAAAGTAATACCTCTTTCTCTTTTTCTCCTTTATTAGTTGTGTGCATACTCAATATGTACACAGCCATGTTGGTACCATCCTTAGCCTCCTCCCTGTCCTCACCTCTGAAGGAACCCTCCTCTTTGGGGATTGAGGGTCGTGCATTGTGGGGGAAACCATCAGTTATGGGGAAGAGGCAATATCTCTGTGCATAATGACCAAACTTTTGGCTGTAACAATCTTTCCACCCCCTCTTTCGTGAATTTCCCTGAGGCATGTTGGGTTCATTTTAGGTCTACTTCAGCGATGAGGTCTTGGGAGCCTCTGTGTCTCTGGATATCTCGTTCTCTTACTTAGTATTCTTACTCATAGCAAATGCATGTTTGAGAAAAGAGGAATAATTCCAATACTGTAAATATTTCAGTGATATAAATGTAAAATAATGTAGACAGCACAGGAAGACCTTCCTTTTACTGTGAACCCACTGGAGCCACTGGCTGTATGAATTAATGCAGGTAAGTTGCTTTAAATAGGAAGTACAATCTTTTTATCCCAAATGTTTGGTACGTAATATTTTGCCTAGAAACTTTGTAGCAATTTTTAGTTCAATTGGCTCCAAAGACTTTTGGCATGTATAATAATGATTTTTTCCTACTTACGTAATTCAGTTTTTGGAAATTACATCTACATCTTGCAATCTTCATGTTTACATGTGAATACAAACAAATTGGCTTGTCTAATTCTGGATCTTAAAACTTTCTAGAGAATTGGTACCTGACAGCATTCCACCAAACACCAAAGAGAAATCATTCATATTCTGACTTTAATAAAATTTCTTGCAAAGCTCTTGATTTGAAAATTGCAAAATATATATTGCAAAAGCACTGAAAAATTAAATTCAAAATTATTTTATTTTCAAAATTATTGATTATATTATCTGCTCATCTTAACTGATGTGCATTCATTTTCCAAGTTAATACTACTATAGTTATTTTTAGGATGACATTAATATAATGTACAATATAAGTATGAAAATGCTTATGCTAGTATCATTGTTGTAGCTATAACTATTATTAAATATTAAGTGAACAATGAGAACTTTTTTCTAAATATGTCATGGATATTCATTGCTTGTCAGAGAGTCTGTCCAGACATTAAGAAATCATGAAGTGTTATATTTATTCTAAAACAATATGTACACAAACAAAGTGGAAACAATTTTGAACAATTAAAGGAATCCTACCTTTTCCCTTTTAGGGGAATATATTAAGGCAGTATTTGCTTCATTTATATGAAATTGGTCTGTGAGATAAAATGTTATGAATTTTTTCTATTATCATTAATAAATAATCATGATTCTTCACTGGGACAATGCAATTTAAAGACTAGTATGATGAAAGGCTTTAGTCATACAACTTTAATAAAATAATGTTCTTATATTAAAGCAAATCAAACTTTTTTCAATGAACTAATTGATCTTTCAACTCAGTGAACTGTGGATTATGTAACATATAATAATACATACTAGCAAAAAAGATATGAACTGAGCTAAAGCAATGGCACATTGGTTAAAGACGCTTGCTTGCAAAGCCTGACAGCCTGGGTTTGATTCCCTGGTACATATATAAAGCCAGATGTGCAAATTGGAATATGGATCTGCAGTTTTTTGCAGTGGTTAGAGGCTCTGGTGTGCCCATCCTTTTTCTATCTCTCTCTCTCTCTCTCTCTCTCTCTCTCTCTCTCTCTTTCTCTCTCTGTATCTCTCAAATAAATACATAAAATTGTTAACCAAGATATGAACTGTCTATTCCTCAAGATTACATAGAACTTACCTTTATGTTATTTTTGTTATACTTTGCATATGCTCATTGTATAAACTGATGACTCTCATCAGCATATCCTATTTCACAACTTATTATCATCATATCGCCTTCCCTCATGCAAGTTGTCTTTCCTTTCCCAAAACAGCACCTCTCTGTTTTCAAGAGTTCTTTTGAAATGGCTCTTAATTACATTACTGTCTTCCAGACACAGAGGGGCCTCCGTATTCATGACCTCACAGTGGCTGACACTGCCTGCACAAGACCTACATAATAGGAAGAAAAAGAGGATGATATCAAAAAAGAAGACTGACTCGTTGAACCAAAAATTACTGAAGTTCGGGGATTCAAGAGGAGCAAAAGAGAGGATGTAGAGATTATTATCATGGTATATTTATATTTATGGAAGCTGTGAATAAATGTTTTAAAGGAGATATTTCATATTTGTTCTTTGTTTTTATTATCTAGATTCTACATAGGAGAGGAAACATATTGTTGACTTCCTGAGATTGCTTGTATCCACTGACATATTGATCTCATTCAACAGTTATTCTACAAATGGTATACATTGTATTTCTCCTCAAAGACTAATAGTCCATTGGGTATATATTCCACATTTCCTTTATCCTTTCACTGATTTCACAAATGGGCTATTGTGCTTACTACAATGATCATGGATATGCAGGTTTATTTGTGGTAAAATAACTTACACTTTTCTCGGTATAAATCCAAGAGAGCTACAACTGGATTGCGTAGTTCATGTTGATTGTTTTTGTGTTTGTTTTTTTTTGAGGTACAGTCTCACTCTAGCCCAGGCTGACCTGGAATTCACTATGTAGTCTCAGGTAGCCTCGAATTCATGGGGAGCCTCCGACCTCTGCCACCCGAGGGCTGGGACTAAAGGTGTGTGCCACCGCACCAAGCATATGTTAATATTTTTTGAGGATATTCCATAGTAATTTTCTTAGTGGCTTCACTAGTCCCACCAAATATGTATGATTCTGTCTTCCAGAAACATTTGTTTCAAAGGCTTACTTTTATCAATTATATTTTTAAACCCTTGCTATTACATAGAAATTGAATAAACATGGCACCTTCTTGAAAGACATTTTAAATTTACAATAACCACTTATTTTAATTTTTCTATTTTTTTTAATTTTAACTTATTTTTTAACTTAATTCCCTCCCTCCACTCCCATCACTCTCCAATCCACCTTCCCCTTCCAATTAGTTTGTATTTTATCTTGATGTCATCTTTTTTTTTCCCTCCTACTATGAAGATCTTATGTAAGCAATACTATATTTTAAAAGGAATCTGAGAAGTAGGTTTCATTATATTTATGAAAATATGGAAACATAAAGAAATTATAATTTTCTCATATTTTCCAATGATCAAATAACAAACGATCCTCAGCATCCATGTAGTTTCAAAAGAAACTCATCTTGCATAACTTAGGCTAGCAATCATGAAGTGAAAACAAAAAAAAAATCCTAAAACGTTGTATATAAAATGAACACTAGTAATGCTGCTATATACATATTAGATAAATATTACTTATTTTTAACATACTCTGGCTAATGATTCTATACCAAAGAATGTAAAGTTACTTTAAATTTAATATTAAGTATATATTCATAAATAAAATAATGAGTTTTTAACTTTATGAATTACACATTTTAATTTCCCATCACACATATATGTATAGTCATAGTATACTTTTTGTAGACTATAGGCAGTAAAAAGTGTTGAAACACTTTGACTTTACTCATAAATAAATTCCCACAGTCAGGATATAAGCAATACAGAGGTTTGACTGTTATACTTAGAATTCTGCATCTTTAGGTATACTTTTCTAGAGGAAAACAAATGTACTGTTCTTTGATTAAAGAAAATTAAAACCTCTATGTTCATAAAAGCTGTTCACTTTGTTTTCCATTAATTTAATGTCTAAGAATCTAGAAAAGTTGATTAATGTCAAACATAAAAGTAAATTTGAGAGCTGGGGAGTGGTTGAATGTGCTTATTATTTAAAAGGCTACCCACCTGGGTTCAATTCCTCAGTACCCAAGTAATGCTAGATGCACAAAGTACCACATGGGCTGGAGTTTGTTTGAACTAGGCCCTGGAATGCTCACTCTCAATCTCTCTCTCACTCTATCTTTCTTTTCCTCTCTCTCTCTTTTCTCTGCTTGTAAATAAATGTTCTAAAAGAATTTTAAAAAAAATGAATTAAAACCAAGGAATAATGTAAACCACCAGTCCTTTTCCTTATTTATCACGTATTACAGAGGAGATTATTTTAACATGTTTTACACTGAAATCAAAACAAACTCAACCAAATATAGTGTTTTATCCACTAATATTTAAAATAAGAAGTGAAAACATAATTTTTAAATGTATAAAATTATAATGACTTAGGTATACTTTACACATGCATTGTATTAGTTATGATGACATTGCTGGAATAAACCAACTGACTAAAAGTAGCTTATGGGCTGAGAGGTTTTATTTTGGCTTAAAGTCTCAAGGGGAAGCTTCATGATGGCAGGAGAAAGTATTTCATGAGAAGAGATCAGAAGACCAAGTGTGAACCTAGCTCTGATAATGAGGAGCCTGTAAGCCCACCCCCATCAACACACCTCCTCCAGCAACTCTCCACCTCCAAAATTGCCACAAGCTGGGGACTAAGCATTCAGGACACATGACTTTATAGAGGCTATCTGATTCAAACCAACACATGCATACCACCTTGTTCTCGAATCTGAACTTGTCTTCCTCATGGAACAGCCAGTAAGTTCAATAGTTTGCAAGGTTTGTGGCCAGTTTATTTTACTGATAGCTTCTACTGCCACCTCCCCATTGAGGGTCACCACTTTGTCACTGTAGTTAAAGGTGGACATAGAACAATGGGATACATCTCACACTAGTAAGGGCAAAACGAGATCTAAGAAAAGGATGCTCAGCTCAGATACAGAATGTCTGGATATCTATTTTCTGACCTTGAAGGAGCCTTCATTTCCTTGAGTTCATGATATTTGTACTCCACAGTTTCCCTTCTGTCATCATTTCATCCAGATAAATATTTTCAACTCATTTTAAACATTACAAAATATAGGTTTCTCAGAATTTTCAGCCAGGGTTTTGAGAGGTCTTAGCTATTGCTGTGAACCATAATTGCCCAGTGTATATGGACAGGGTCACTGTCATTTTAGACATAGCCTGTGTGTAACTTGTTGCATAAAGATTTACAGTCACAACTTTTGAGTCTTCACTATGGACCTCTGGCAACTGTAAGATCTTTTAAACATTCAAGAATTCCTTGAGATAATAAACTACTGTCTTATGTTTCTTTGTTTGATCCTTTACAGTGGGGTAACAGAATGTTTTGTTTTGTTTTTTTCCCTTTGTAAAAGGACAATAGTGAAGATTTCAGAGTATTTTAGGTTTTACTTTCCATCTGGTCTCTGTCAATATGCATATCTCTGCTGAGTACAGGCAAACAGGCATAATCTATATGTAAATGAGTGGGAGGGACCATCTGGGGCCTATTAGCTGTGTATATACTGACAACCACTGTTTTAAGTCATAATTATAGTTTATAGTTGACAAACATAAAATATTAAGGCAAACTTCTGCCAAAATATATTGTCTTAGTGTGAGAGGATTTTCATATAATTTTAAAGAAGTATTACTATTAATCATACCTATTTAAAGCACGTTTGCCTATTAATTATTGTATAACATAGCATTGCATATTTTTTTAATTTTTTGTTTATTTTTATTTATTTATTTAAGAACGACAGACAGGCAGAGACAGGAAAGAGGCAGAGAGAGAGAGAGAGAGAGAGAGAGAATGGGCGTGCCAGGGCCTCTAGCCACTGCAAATGAACTCCAGATGCATGCGCCCCCTTGTGCATCTGGCTTACGTGTGTACTGGGGAATCGAGCCTTGAACTGGGGTCCTTAGGCCTCATGGGCAAGTGCTTAACCACTAAGCCATCTCTCCAGCCCTGCATTGCAAATTTTTAAATAAGATTTTTGTTTAAAGTTAAGTGGTTTATAGTTGGGAAATTGGGATTTTTTTCTTTTTTATTTTCATAATAGTGAGAATTTGTGCCATTAAAATATTTATATTTAGAGTTAATAGTTGCATGCTCACAAAACAAGCACCATCAATAATTTTCAGTTTGATGCTTTTTAATGATAATACACTGTAATTGGATTCAGCAGTAAATCCAAACACCACTCTGAGGTATTGATTTTCCAAACAGTTCTGTCAAAATTATGCAGGAAGGAATGAAGCAGTGGTTTGATGAGGCATGCTATGGAATGATTTAAAATAATCTTATTGAGTAAAAATCATGAAGATGTACACACTTTGTTTCTCCAACATCCTTGGCAATACTACTCATGTTGTTAGCAAGAGTAGTTGTCATTCATTTATAGATCTAGATCATGCTTTACCTTATGCAAATTTAAACAAATAGGTGACTGTACCATGTTAGCAGAAAACTACAATTATCCTGAGTCATTAATAACATTTTTTTCATATAATGTTGTAACATCTCACATTGTTTCATTTCTAGTAGGAAGGTATAATTAATTCATTTATTGTATGGGTTAATTTTTTAAAATATATATCTGGCAACTTCTGTACTTACAGATAATAAACCATACTATTTCTCTTCCCTCCTCTGCTTTCCTCTATATAATATTCTGCTCTCCATCATATCCCCTCTCTCTGTTAGTCTGTCTTTTAATTTGATGTCATCATCTTTTTCTCCTGTTATGAGGGTCTTGTGTAGGTATTGCTAGGCACTGTGAGGTCATGGATATCAAGGCCAATTTCTATCAGGACAGTTGTATGTAAGGAGTGGTACCTTTGGCTCTTACATTCTTTTTGCTACCACTTCTGCAATGGACCCTGAGCCTTGGAGGGTGTGAGATGTTGCAGCGCTGGACACTCCTCTGTCCTTTCTTCTCAGGACTATGTTGCCTTTTGGGTCATCCCAGTGGTCATCGCCATCTGAAAAGAGAAGCTTCTCTAACCAGAAGTGAGAGTAGCATTAATATATGAATATGAACATTAAGTATAGTGCTTTCAGGGCAACTTGGTGAGAATAATATATGCATTTATCCAGAAAAGAGCAGGCTTTAAACCCCTAAGGCTCATGACCTCCCATGCCATAGACTTTTGATTAGGTTTTCAGTACCAGGCATGTATTCCCTCCCATAGAGTAGGCCTTCAGTCCAGTTAAAGAGCAGTTGGTTTCCCCCAGAACTGACATGTCACTATTGCACTCATTGAGTCATTTGGCCTGTCTTGCCAAACTTGAGGTTTCCAGTGTCCACTGTTTTCACCACTGATGACATCTGTCTCCCATAAGGATGCATGCAGTATAGCTTTTTCCAGGTTTCAGTTAGCTGGGCTAAAGGGAGAAGGTTTTCTATTCAGTACCAGCTTGATTTCTCAGTGACTTTGCCACTCAGGCATATGAAGTCTTCAGCTATTGGATCTTCCCATTTCTTTCTCATGGGAAACCAAGGGCCTTGGCAATAGCCTATAATGTTTTGGAAACAACAGGGACCTCCCTGGCCAATAACTCAGTGGAAGGTATCCCATCACTGGCACTGAAAATTTTCTAGTAACAATCTATGGATTCTGGATAAATTACAATTTGTACCACCTCAATAAATTTGTAATATCTGTGTAGCATTTATTACAATGTTCACATCAAAATAAACAGATAGTGGTATCAGAAACCAGTTAAAATGTAATGACTGGCAGGACTGATAGCAATATGACTCTGGAACGAAGCTGACGGGCTTAAGGCAGAACAATAGAGCAAAACCAGCACAAGGCTAAGAGGTAGTTGGCACAGCTGCCTAGGCCTGCACAGGATGAGCGTGACGTGGAGGAGAGGGAACCAAACCAGGGTGTGAACTTTGTTCCGAGTGACTGAGAAAAGGAACAGTGAACCTGGTGAGGACCAGACTGCCCATAGCAGCAGCAGGCCTCCTCATCTGGCAGGGGTTCACTTAGGAAAGACAAAATCCAAGAAACACATTGTTGAGAGTTTAAATGAAACCCCAAGCACAGCACACTCAAGCAACACAGTGTCCACACACTGAGAAAGCCCTGACCAAAGGAAAAGTGTCAAGTCATATTCAACACTATTTGTAGACATAACATACTAGCGCAAGCTCTGGAAAAAATGCTCACTTGCAGCGTCCTTGTATGCTGAGCACACGTGCAGGCGCCGACCGTCCTGACTCAGACAGCATGCACGCTGCTCGGAGAGGCTGGAGGCACATTCCAGGTGTCCCCATGTGACCCCCCCAGACAGTGATTCACAGTTCTAGGAAGGCTGCCTTCCACCACTGAAGCACCACCTCAACAGGTACCATTTGCTACTTCTAAGGCAAGACATCTGTTTAAAGCTCTAAAACCACACAACTATGTTTAATGTGCTCATCCACACGTTAGCAACATGTAATATCCTACAAGATTTTGTATGGGTTTAAGGACATGCTTCCGTGAAACCATAAAGGAGGGAACACGAGTTACTCTCTCAAGTTTCCACACTATTGATCTTTAGGAAGAGGAGGCTGAAGTAACCACAGGCATCTTCAAAAGGCATCTTCATGGATGCTTTAGTTTTTTTTTTTTTTTTTTTCTCATGGTCTTCTTCCATTAATTATTTGTTTTTGTTCTTTTCTCTAATACGTGAATGATTTCCTTGTTGTCAAAGTACAAGTCATAACACAACAGGCTCAAAGATTCATACTTATAGACTGTTGGAATTGGAATCCTGGGGGCTAGTGAGAGGGCTCAGTAAATAATCATGCTTCTTTTGGGGGACTGATGACCCTGGATAGATTCTCCAGTAGCCATGTAAAGCCAGATGCCTAAAGTGGCCCATGCATCTGGAGCTTGTTTGCAATGACAAGAGGTCCTTGGGTGTCTATTCCTTTTCTCTCTCATTGTGTTCACAATTAAATAAGAATAAAATAACTGAATTTGGCAGGGTGTGGTGGCTCAGGCCTTTAAGGCCAGCACTTGGGAGGCAGAAAGGGAGAGAGGTAGGAGGATTGCTGTGAGTTCAAGGCCACACTGAGACTACATAGTGGATTCCAGGTCAGACTGGGCTTGAGAAAGACCCTAACTCAAAAATAAATAAATTAATTAATAAATAAATTTAATTAATTTAAAAAATAAATTTGAAACCTGGTTGTCAGATTCCTTTCTTGTACTGATAATGACATGCACCATGTTTTAGCCACTCTCTGTCTCAGTTTCATCATTTGTGCAATTAGGGTAATTATTATGTTTATATGAGAAGAACATTGAATGAAATGAATTTATATGTAAACCCTTAGAAAAATTCCTGCTACTCCCCCCACCAAAATATATATGGAGAGTATTTTTTTCTAAAGAATAGGAAGTAATATGTAGGTGTTTTCTGCTAAAACTCATAGCCATAAGCTAAAACAAACCAGCTCGCAATTGAAACTAAATTTTCACCTGGATCTTCACAAAATTATTGTTCTCAAAATTGTATGTATTTTAACTATCCTCCCACAGAACCAAACAGCAAGTGAAAGTTTGGAAAGAACTTTCAGTAGAATATTTTGAGTGGTGAAAGGGACTGTATAGATCATATATGACTACAGTCATTTGTTTCACCCAGCTCTTCAGAAATTTGTAGGAGAGATTTTCAGAATTGTATGTTAAGTAATCCTTTAGGAACAATCAGCTTCCTGAATCCTAACAGAAGGGAATGAACTTAGCAAACTAGTCAACATGTGCGGAGGCATGTATGAAGAAGTTGAAGTGCTTTTTAATGTCACATTCCCTTGTACTGAGCAATCTTCCACACATATATTTCAATATAACAAAATATTGTTGAAACAATATGACCATTTTAGACATTTGTTTTAAGAAAAATAATGACTAGGAAGTTTTTAAATTTTATACTATTAAATAACTTGTACTGTAGAAGAAAAACATCATGTACTATTTTTCTGTTCGCCAAAAATGATTGATCATCTTAATGGTGAGTCACCGAAGTTTAGCCATAATGGGAAGGAAAAATTTTAAATATTCCATTCTGACCATCAGAGTTTCTCTCAGCTTTTCATTATTCAGTCCCAGTATTGTCATGAAAATGAATTCATCAATGTAAAAGAGATAAATGAGCCAACACAGAGCAGACAGAACTACCCGAGATTCTTAGGAGGGAAATTGTCTCATTGTCCTATTATATCAGTGACAAAGATGTCTGGACTTCATGAGATTCTCTTTCCATTTAGTCCTTTTAAAATATTAATGACACAGTGCTTTAACCTCAAAGTAAGTTTGAGGAAAGGCTAAGAATGTACTTCCAAGGTTGAAGACTAAAGATAAAACTAATCAGACTATCTAAAAGATTAGAATACTTGTGTAAGTAAGTTCATAAAATATTATAAATGTGAACCTAAAATGTAAGTTAAATAAGATGATTTAGATAGTCAAAATATTCATATTTTACATATAACATGTTTTAGTAGAGAATGATTTAGTCATTTAAACAAATGGGTACACCCTTTAATTTGTAAAGCATCCTGGTGCATTTCCTAGCTTGAATTTTCTGAATCATTCAAGTTAATGTGTGAGATACTTTAACCATAGTGAATAGAGTCTTTATTGATTGAACTTCCATAAAGAACCTACAACTCTTATAGGAGGAAACTTTCTTATAAAGAAGTTAGGTTCAGTGAATGTGCTTTATTTTATTAGCAAAGACTGCTCAGAGGAGGGAATAATCCTTAGTATAGGATGACATCAGTCATAAATATATTTTATATGTCTAATCTGAATTTATATTCAAATTACAAAGGAAACTATATATTTTTGATATTTTATTTTTATCTATTGATTTGCTTATTTGACAGAAAAGAGGCAGAGAAAGAGAGAGGGAGAGGGAGAGAGAGAGAGAGAAACGGGCGCACCAGGGCCTCCAGCCACTGCAAACAAAGTGCAGACGTGTGCGCCCCCTTGTGCATCTGGCTACCAGTGGGTACTGGGGAATCCAGCCAGGGTCCTTTGGCTTTACAGGCAAAAGCCTTAACTGCTAAGCCATCCCTTGAGCCCGAAAAATATCTATTTTATTGTCTATTCTAAAGAAATATGTTAAGGTTCAGGTATGATTTGAGTATGTCCTCCAAAAATTCATGTATTAGAAGCTTGGTCCCTGTTTGCAATGTTAGAGCTTTTAAGAGCTGGGGTCTCATAGGATGTATGCAATTAAGTTACAGTGGGCATAACTCTTGAGTGATTAATATGGGTTTTTATAGAAGGAGTGCCTGTAGAAATAGATGTTATAAGAAGAGCCAGACAGGTCTCTGACATCATAGCATTACAGCTGGCTTCACATCCCACCATGAGATCATCACATGCACTCCATGTATCATCTACCACAAGGACCTGACTGGAGCCAACAAGGAGCTACAATCATGGTTTTCGCACCCAAATTACATGTGCTGTATGAAACAACTCCTATATAAATTACCTAGACTCAGGCACTTTTTAAAATCAGCAAAAATGATGGATATAATATACAACCCAAACTTTTTGAAAAGCTTTTCAAGTAAAAGTAGTAGATGCTAAGTAAGAGGGAATACTGTCTTTACAAGTTCCAATTTTTGTAAGACTACATTGACTTTGAGATTTATACACAGTATAATGCACAAACTATTATACAGATTTACACACAGTGGTGTACATCTCGCAGTTCTGGATTCTGGGAAGGAAATAGGGTGTCTAATGAAACCCACTTTCTGATCTCTGTATGCCTGTCTGCTCCCTGAGCCCTCAGAGGACATAATGGACATTAGAGATTTACAAGATCACCTTTATAAACTAATCACACTAGTGATAGCAGAGTCCTAAATCTAATTACCTACCAGAAGTTCTACTTCCTAACACAATCATAGTGGGTGCTAGGATTTTAGCAAATTAATTTTCTGGGTCACAGGCACTCACTGTATTGCAAACGTGTAGCAGTCCTGTTTAACTAACTGTGTATGATTCACAGGCACGAGGGCCACAGAATGACTGATAATGTATCTGGAGCCATGTACAAATACAGTGAAGAGTGGTGGAAACCTATGATTCAATTTCAAAAACTCAGTGTTCCTTTTAAGGAGAAAGTGTCTGAAATAATCTTTTGTCCATATCTGTATTCATACATCAGTGCCTACAGTAGAGACTGCACTTCACAGTGTTTGCAAAAAGAACTGGACACATGGGGCAGGGAAACATGACATTTGTCAGTAATATCATAAATTTTATACTTTTGAATTTACACTCACTAACATAATTAAAAAATTTCTTTATGCTATTAAAAGTTCCATTGCTTATATCTATGAATTAAAAGGGGAATTAGATTATTTCTGAGTGGGTAACAATAACTCTATTAAAGCTCTAATGATAACAAATAGTAAAGGGAAAAATCACTGTGCTTTCATAAACACACACACACACACACACACACACACATACCCCTGCACCTGCACACATGAGTGGTTATCTATGGAGATATTCTTAAATTGTTTTCCTTGTTGAAACGCAGTGCATAAAATGACATTATTTTGTAAGTCCTCTCTTCTTTTTGTTGATCCTGGGTATGGAACTCAGGGCCTTGGATATATTAGCTAAGCAATGCACCACTGAGCAGTATCCACAGTTCTTGGAATATTTTTCTAGTAATAAATAGCATAATTTTGAAAACAAGAATAAAAATGAGAAAATTAAAATTTTCGTAGCCTGTAATGGACCACAGAGAAAGTCTTTTGAGTTCTACCCTCAGAATGTCAGAAGATAATTGATGAATATCAATCTTTTCTTTTTTTTTTTTCTAAATAAGACCTACTCGTCTTAAGAAAGTGAATAGAGAAATGTACAATGAGCAAAATACATTCATGCCTAGTGTGGTGGTGCACACCTTTAATCCCAGCACTGAGGCAGAGGAAGGAGGATTGTTGTGATTTTGAGCCAGCCTGGAACTACAGAGTAAGTTCCAGGTTTGTCTGGGATAGAGTTAGGCCCAACCTCAAAATAAACAGGCAAAAGAATAAGTTCTAACCTAACCAACTACACAGTTAGCTATGAGAATCCCTTAAAAGTCTAACAAGATGGTAAGAAAAATAGCTATTATGTATGAGAAATATTTTGAAAAAAAATAAAAATAAAATACTTCCAGAGCATTCATTTTCTCTCTGCATCCCTTCATGTCATGTTTGTCTATAAGTACAAGGTCATTTTTAACACATGTTCATCAAATAAATGAACACTAAACAAACATTACAAAACGTACATAGATATTCCCCAAACAGAATGTGAACATGTAGAACTTCAGGAAGGAGACTATATCAGAAAGGTAATCCCAGAGAAACAAGAGTTTGTTAAAAAGAAAATAGTATTTGCAAATTAATCCGGATGAAGAGGACCTTGGAAAATTATTTTACATTGAGACACAAGAAAAAAAGTTATTAAACTTAGCTTCTGTTTCAGAAATTAATTCTAGTTTTCATGTTGCATGTTTTGGATCATAAATGGAAAATAATAAAGTTCAATATTTTAAGCCATCTGGACGTATCAAAATTAAATATTATGTACCTATAATGAAAACAGTCCTAGAAAAATGTCACGAGATGAACTAGAAAATCAATAGTAAAGGTTAGTGAGAATGGAGAAAAGTCACCATATGCTGTATTCCTGTTCCTCAAATACAAGAGCACTGAGAGAAACACATGTAAGCATATGATTGAAGACTGTTCTCCTGAAGTAAAGAAAGTCTTTAGCAAGAATACGCCCTCTGAATCTTAAGAGAGAAAATTCTGCAAAATTATAATAATAATAATAATTATAAAATCAATGTCAGAAATATCTATAATATTGCCAGAAGATGCAGATTAAAAATAAACATCTGGGGCTGGAGAGATGGCTTAGCGGTTAAGCGCTTGCCTGCGAAGCCTAAGGACCCCGGTTCGAGGCCCGATTCCCCAGGACCCAAGTTAGCCAGATGCACTAGGGGGCCCACGCGTCTGGAGTTCGTTTGCAGTGGCTGGAAGCCCTGGCGCGCCCATTCTCTCTCTCTGTCTCTATCTGCCTCTTCCTCTCTCTGTCTGTCACTCTCAAATAAATAAAAACCAAAAAAATTAAAAAAAAATAAAATAAAATAAACATCTGAAGGGGAAAGTCTGGCCAGAAAAATTGAAGACAGAAACATTTTTTTTTTTCCTTAGCGTGAGCAAGACGCACACACACACACACACAGAGAGAGAGAGAGAGAGAGAGAGAGAGAGAGAGAGAGAGAGAGGGTTGGGGAGAGAATTGGTGCCCAGGGCAATCAAACTCCAGATCTTTGCGCCACCTACTGGGCACGTGTGACCTTGTTGTGATTGCCTCACTTTTGTGTCTGGCTTAAGTGGTATCTAGAGAGCAGAACCTGGGACTTTAGGCTTAACAGGCAAGCACCTTAACTGCTATGCCATCTCTCCAGCCCCAAAACGTTTTTATGTAAGTGAAATGTTTAATCTCAGAAATTCCATTTAATGGAAATTTTCTCAGACTTTTAAAAGTATCTAAAAACTCATAAGGAAATTTAGAAAACTCTGAAATCATTAGTAAAATAAAGATGAGATGTTCTAGTATTGAGTGTGAGCTGAGCTTTACTGTATTACTCTAACAAAATGAGGGGATTATTGTTATAGATGTTTCTATTAAAAACCAATTTAGGTGCTGGAGAGATGGTTTAGCAGCTGAGGTGCTTGCCTGAAAAGCCTAAGGACTCATGTTCAACTCTCCAGATTCCACCTTAGCCAGACACACAAAGGTGAGGCAAGCACAAGGTCACACATGCCCACTAGGTGGCACAAGTGTCTGAAGTTTGAATGCATTGGCTGAGGCCCTGGTGTACCAGTTCTCTCTCTGGATGTCTCCCTCACTGTCACCCTTGTTCTATCTACAAATAAAAAATAAATAAAAAATAAAAATAAAAAATCAATTTAGGAAATGTAAAAAACATTAATGTAAATAAGTGCAATTGATGAGGCTATGTGAGAGAATGAAAAAATGTTATCTTCTTTTTATAAAAAAAAAACATCTAATAGTAAAAGTCAATACATGTAGAAACAATGAATGCAATTATATATATATTTTTTTATTATATATTATATATATTATATATAATAATATATATTTTTATATATTTTATTATATATATATTTATATTTATATTTATATTTATATTTATATTTATATGGTAGGTAAAACAAATGAACACAGCAACTAATTTAATAAATAAGTGAACCCATTAGCTGCTGAACAATTAGTGAAACAACAAGTGCAGTTAGCAGAAAGCAAATCTATAGAACACCAAAACAAGGCTTCAGTAAGACGCTCAGTGTTTTAGGTAGCACAGAGAAAAGAAAGAAAGGTATTGAAAGTTAATGTGCATTGCAGGCCTTCAGTGCCTCTCAGAATGCCTGAATGTCAACTGAACCACATTCATCTACAGTTTCTGTAGTTTCTATATCCTTTAATCATCACACAGAAGCAATTCACTAAAATAAAAGGGTGAGGTGTGAATAATACTTCTGACAGATCCTTGGAGTCACTTTTTAATTTCCAAGATTCTAGTATTACACAACAGTCTCTGGTCACTATGCAGCCTTTCTTATAAGAGTCCATGGGACTTCATACAAGCAACCACTGCATACTTGAATTTTGCATGTACTACTTAACTTGTTGTATATATGAGCTTACATGAACCTCCACAACACGAAGTAACACTGTTTTTCCTATTTTTGAGAATTTTCTTCAAGTCTCAGAACATTTTTACTTAATTTATCCCATCAGTCATAGCGTACGGGGATTGTAGGTAACATATTTTCAGTCTCTAATATTTTTTTTTAATTTTTTTGTTTTTTATTGATTTATTTATTTGAGAGCGACAGACAGCGAGAAAGAGGCAGAGAGAGAGAGAGAGAGAGTGAGAGAGAATGGACGCGAGCACCAGGGCCTCCAGCCACTGCAAACGAACTCCAGATGCGTGCGCCCCCTTGTGCATCTGGCTAACGTGGGTCCTGGGGAGTTGAGCCTCAAACCGGGGTCCTTAGGCTTCACAGGCAAGCGCTTAACCACTAAGCCATCTCTCCAGCCCTCTAATGTTGTTTTTTTCTATGTCTGTGTGTTCATTTTTTTATACACATCATCACTGTTTCATCCTAATGCTGAGTATGATGCAATCTTTTGGATACCTAGTTATAGCTACAGTCAACATGTACAGTACAAAATTTCCAACAACACAGTAAAACTAATCATTATATATGTTCACTAGCCTCCTGTTGTTTCTGTTTGTTATGTTTGAAGCAAGTTCAATGAACTCTATGTGTATCATATTTTTATATAAACACACTCTTATGACAAACATTGAATTTTAAATTGAGAATAGTAATAAGTTACCAATGATGACTAATAATGAAATAGAACAATTTTATAGTTCATAATACAATTGTGTGAATGTGATATCACTCTTTCAAAAGTACATGATTAAATTGTATTCACCTTGTCATGATAATGAGAGTTCTGTCTCAGGGGACACACTCCATGGCCTCTGCTTGGCTTCTTTGAATCTCCAGCATCATTGCCCCTGAGATTTAAGATACTATTAAGTAAAATAATAGTTACTGGAAAAAGAAACTAACATGATAGTCAGATAACTGAGATGGCTGACTAACTAATGTGTGAAAAATGAATAGAATATAGAGTAGGAAAATAAAGTATTTTTAATCACTCCACAGAATGACAATGCAATGTAAACCAAAAATTTCTACTTTCATAATACCTCCTATAATATTTTCTCATTGTGGTGATCAGTGGATAACTGGCTCTAAGTTGAACTACACACCAGGGAAGCTACTAGCCTATGTGATCTGTGTGGCCCATGCCACATAGATAAAAAATATGTCTTTGAAAAACTGATAAGACAAAAATATGTCTTAGAAAAAAGTGTAGTATTTAATATCTATCAAATAAAATGTATAGAAAAATCAAACACTAATATATGTAAGTGGGTGCTTCATGAATTTTTTAAAAAGAAAAAACAAAGTATACTTAATATTTTAAAGTAGAATAAATGAAAAAGACAACTTTACATTATCAAGTAGGTATTTTACTGAAAGTGAACAATAATTTTACCCAAGAAGACATAATGCAAGTCAAGAAAAAATGGCATGAGGTAAAATTGAAATATTCATAAAAAGAAAATATGAAATAGGGATCAAAATGAAATTAATTTATAGAACAGCATTAATTTAAAAAAGAGAAAGGACAACATACTAATGAATCCAAGGATTGAATCCTCAAAAAAAAAAAAAAAAGGAAAGAAGCCCAAATTAAGAAACCAAAATCAAAATGCATAAAAATTCTGAAATTAAAATGTAAAAATAAATATAAAAAGTTATTAACATAGTTTTCCAATTTTATCTTAGTCATTTTGTGAAAACTTTAGATGATTTCACAGGAAAATATATTACCAATATTTATATATGACAATGCTCCACATCTGGAGTTCATTCACAGCAGGCTAAAGGTCCTGGTGTGCCCATCCTCTCTCTGTCTCTCTATCTGTCTTTCTGTCTCTCTTTCTCTCTTTCTCCCTCTCTCTCTCAAAAATAAAAATAATTAAAAATGGGATCACTGTGGCAAGTGGCAACTTCTTTTCAAAATGTACACAATAGTAGGTTCCAGGCACAAATAATTTTGACAAATTGTTCAAAACCTCAAAAAAGAATACATAGTAAATCCACATGAAAGCAAAAGAAGGAAGTTATCAATTTCTACATTTTCAAAGTGTTTATCAAAACACGCTTGTTCACTCCAAAAACTAAACCATAATATGAGGAAGTAAAACAGCATTTGTCCTACACTGGAGGTCAACACACTTTCAAAATGGAGGGATAAGAAATTACCTCTGAAAGTCTGTTCCTCTGCCAAAGCTATGAAAGTACTGGTATCAACAGACATAATCATAAGAATTCTGTGAATTTAGTTAAATATTTTCACCAGCCTACTCGGGTAGAATGGCTGGGTCAGTCAGAGGTGA
This sequence comes from Dipus sagitta, assembly GCA_036346955.1. NCBI lineage: Eukaryota > Metazoa > Chordata > Mammalia > Rodentia > Dipodidae > Dipus > Dipus sagitta. The sequence continues at coordinate 113,208,920 of CM070779.1, read as the reverse complement.
GCAGCAGAAACAGGCAGCAGAAACAGACAGCCCTAATCGACCAGCCACAACCTGAGGAGGTCCATAATCCTATAGAGACCTCAAGTCTATGATCCAGGAACAGGCACTAGAAAAGGGATCCAGTATGCACATATGATGGGGTTTATTGGAAGACATTTTTAGTATAAATTTCTAACACCAGGTATAAGAGGCAGATAGGAGCTCTGGAAAAATGTATATACACCTAAGAACACAGGTGTGGGATTCTCAAAGGAGAGCCTTTCTTCTAATTTTCACAATAGTCATATTTTGGATTTTGGTGATTTCTGAAGTTATTGTCTTCAAAAAGTTGTTAAGGAAACTGAATGAACTCACAGTGTGGTTTCTGAGATTTACCTGATAGAATTACAATTAAGATGAAACTAGATCATAACGAAGGAGATATGAGGTTACATTTATATTTACTATAGACAAGAATTGTTCCCCTGTGATCTATGAGATTCCTAGAAAACATCTGGAAGAGGAAGGAGGCCCTACCTGTATTTAGGTAGTAAGTCTGGTTCATTGCTACTTTTAAATTCTTTTCTGGGCCAGAGAGATGGCGTAGTGGTTAAGGCATTCACCTGCAAAGCTTATGGACTCAGGTTTGATTACCTAGTACCCAGGTAAGACAGATGCACATGACAGCACATGCACCTGGAGTTCATTTGAAGTGGCAAGAGTTCCTGACATGCCCGTTCTCTCTCTGTATATCTGCCTCTTACTCTCTCTCAAATAAATAAACACAAATAAAATTCTGGGCTGGAGAGACGAGTTAGTGATTAAGATGTTTGCCTCTGAAGCTAAAGGACCCAGGATAAATTCCCCAGAACCCACGTAAGTCAGATACACAAGATGACACATACATCTGGAGGTCATTTACAGTGGCTAAAGGCCCTGCCATGCCCATTCCCTCCTTCTCTCTCTCTCTCTTTCTCTCTATCCATGTATACATGTGTCTGTGTGTGTGTATGTGTGTGTGTGTGTGTGTGTGTGTGTGTGTGTGTGTGTGTTTTCCTCTTTCTCACTCTCAGATAAATAAAATAAAGAAGTACAATCATTTTAAAATATACTTTATTTATTTATTTATTTATGAAAAAGAGAGAGAGAAAGAGAGAGTATGGCAGGGTGAACCAGAGCTTCTTGCCACTGCAAATGAACTCCAGATGCATATGATAATTTGTACATTTGGCTTTATGTGACTACTGGGGAATCGAACCCATGATACCAGGCTTTGCAACCAAGCACCTTTAACCATATCCCCATCTCTGATTTTAACATTCTTAAAAATAAAATACTGTCTGCTAAGCTGTAATCTTCACAGTGAATGTTGTTCATTTTTCTGAGAGTCCATGGTTCTCAGCTAGAGAGAGAATTCAACCAGATTCAGGTGTGACAGTCTCCTTTCCCATCACAGTACCTCATTATTCATAATTTTCTCTATCTTTTTTTCCTGTCTCAGGTACTAAGTAGAATTCCAAATCCATATTGTTTCAACCAGATAGATTCCTACATCTCTGTCACCTGGTACATTACACCCTCAAAAAGCAATATTTATTCATGCATGGTTGCTGTAGAAGCCAGCAGCCTAAAATGCTCTGCATAGAATAGCACAAACTTGAGACTCTCTAAAATTTCCATCCACAGAGCACTGTCACTCTACAACCCATCAGTCAGCTCTTAATCAAAGCTCCATTTTCAGGATTTATTTGATTTGATTTTTTGACCTGACTTAGAACTCACTCAAGTTCAATTACCCTATATGCAAGTGATTTTTTTAAAGTATTTTTAAAATTTCACCTGCCTAAAGTGGAGAAATAAGCTGGAGAAAATACAGGAATGACCAAAAATTCTGAATAGGATTGTGTTGGTTTGATTCAGGTCTTCCCCCCGTAAACTTAGGTGTTTTGAAGGCTAGGTTCCCAGCTGATGGAGATTTGGGAATTAACGTCTCTTGGAGGCAGTACGTTGGTGGGGATGGGCTTACAGGTATTATAGCCAGTTTCCCCTTGTCATTATTTGACACACTCTCCTGTTGCTATTGTCCACCATATGTTGACCAGGGGGTGATGTCCACCCTCCGCTCATGCCATCATTTTCCCTTACCATCATGGAACTTCCCCTCAAGTCTATAAGCCAAAATAAACTTTTTTGTTTGTTTGTTTGTTTCCACAAGCTGCTCTTGGTTGGGTGATTTCTGCCAGCTATGCAAACCTGACCACAACAAGGATAAATTTGGAGTATGAGTTATTCACAGGTGAATTTTGAAAGCTACAGGGTATGTCAATTAGAGAAATACACATAATTGAGTGCTCAACAGAGACTGAGGAAATCACCAATCTCTTAGCTTTGATTGTCTTTAAGGCACTACGTATCCAGGGAGTGAAGACTATGAAAGAGAGATAAGTTCCCAGTTATGGAGTAAATGCTCTAGGGCACAGAGGGCCACATGGAACAAGAGGGGAGACTTACTGTTGAAGACCTTTAAAGAATTCCCTAATAACCAACTGGCTAGGTGGCTGCTCCCGTGGGACTGCGGTGGCTGCATGTGAAGAATAAACAGCAGTGAGAACATTAGTCCACGGAAAAAATTAAGCAGAGAAGAGGAATTACACCAGCAGAAAACTCTGAAGTGATGGAAATCTGATTTTTAAGGTTAAAAAATTATGTTATTTGGGCTGGAGAGATGGCTTAGCAGTTAAGCGCCTGCCTGTGAAGCCTAAGGACCCACGTTAGTCAGATGCACAAGGGGGCGCATCTGGAGTTCCTTTACAGAGGCTGGAAGTTCTGGCATGCCCATTCTCTCTCTCTCTCTCTCTCTCCCTCCTTCTCTCTGTCGCTCTCAAATAAATAAATAAATAAAACAAAAAAATTGAAAAAAATTATGTTATTTGAATAGATTTAGTGTCAACATATATAGGAATTTATAGTTAAACAGTCAAAAGATAGAATAAGAAACAATATGAACAATATTATGCAAAGAGAATAACAATAGAACTTTAAAAGAATTACCAAATGTGAATGTGGGAGCTCAAATGTAAAACTCAAATAAAAACAAATGTCATCTGAGGTACAAATGATTTGAGTTGGCCAAAAATGTAATGAAAAACAAAATCTTTGAGATACCTCACATGAGCCACAGGAAACTTTCAAGCATTCAAACATATCAAATGAGGATGCCAGAAGGAAGAGACCGGGGCAGAAAGAATATTTGAAGAGCTGTATAAATGTACCTTTATAAGTGTCTGCACAAAAGACACACCTCTAACCTCAAAGGGGATAAGAAATTATTTATTCTGGAGACAAATATGAGTGACCATAACCTAGGAACACAGATTTAAGTTACCCCAAATTCCATGTTCCAATGTGTTAACAATTTCATGAAGGTTTTACAGTTATAGCAAAAAAGAAAGTCATGAATTAAAGCACTTTTCCAAATACATTGGCTGACCATCAGGTACTTGGGGAAATCTCCACCATAGGCCTCAGATGCTACGTGATGACATTCTTAGTGCTTGGGTTGGTAGAAGCTGGGGGGTCTGTTCTTGAAGTCCCTCTGAAAACATCTAAATATTCACATGGACTTTGGAAATGCTGGATGACACTGATCTTCAATTGCTACAGCAATTAAGTACTCGGAATAACTAAACATCTAACTCTTATTTTTATATTTTGCAAATCCTTTTACATTTAAAATTTAAATAAATTGTCAGGCTGGAGAGATGACTCAGTGTTTAAGTTTTTTGTCTGCAAAGCTTAAGCACACAGGTTTGATTCCACAGTACCCATGTAAGCAAGATACGCAAGTTCGATTCCACAGTACCCATGTAAGCAAGATACACAAGGCGGCACATGTGTCTGCAGTTCGTTTGCATTGGCTAGGGGTCCTGGCATGCCTATTCTCTTCAACCTTCTCTCTCTATCTCTCAAATAAGTAAATAAAAATAAATATTTTTTTAAATGTCTAAGACATTTAAATTTTTCTTTGATATATTTGAAGTTATGACAATAAAGTTAATGTTGGTTTTAGTATAGCTACAAATAAGGATGATATCACATGCTTTCATTAAATCACTTCTAGTGGTCTGTGAACACAGATGTTCAAACTATCTTGTTGGCAATAACACCTTTGTAACATTACAAAATATTTTGTGTCACCTGCAAAGAGTGTTTGCACTTTGAGAATGAGTACTTCCATTTTCATTACCTATGTGGAACTGGGACAGAATACCCAGAGAAATCTGTTTAAGGGAGGAAGGGTTTATTTCAGCTTATAGTTCCAGGTTACAGTCTGTTATGCTGAGGTAGGCAAGAGAGCAGAAGCTTAAATCAACTGAGCACATTCATCCACAATGAGGAAGCAGACTGAGGAATGCTGCTGCTCAGCCAGCTCTCTCCTTTTTACACTGTCCAGGACCTCAGCCCACGGAATAAGACACCTACAGTTAAGGTGAGTCAATTACCCTAATCAAGATGATATCTCACAGACATGTGTGAAGACTAACCTGATTTACATACCTCACATGTGATTCTATGTTCTGTCCATTTGATCATCAATATAAACTACTATAACTTCTAAGCCTGAAAAACCATATTCACTGGAAGAGACATCACAAATTTTATCCAGAATATGAGTATATACGAATTCAATCTTTCTCCTCACCTCTCACCACTTTCCCTGATTTTGGACTTTTTAGTTACTTCATTTGTGGAAACCACACTATGTAGCAGTCTTAGCTGTAATGCATATACTGACGCCGAACTATGGTACCTCGGTGTCTCCCCCATACTTGGGCATGTGTGACCATGAAAGGACATTCCTGTGTTCTAGGATGTGATGCTTACAATATCATGATGCCTCTCCACATTTGAAAAAATTATTATCATTATCATTCCTCTTATTGACACATACTATCAAAAGATAAGTGTAACCTTCTTATGACAGAAGCACAATAATCATTGACCAGTTCCAGTTCCAAATCTCAATGGATCAAGCTGGTGAACAGAGGTAAGAACTGACGGGTATATCTCCCACCTAGCAGAATAGCTTTCTTGATTTCTGTTCCTCCTGCTTTCTTTACATGAACCATGTAGGGATTCACTCAGGAGACTTAAAGTGAACCATCTCTTATTAGATGACTGCACAGCTTATTTCAACTCATTCATATTCCTTCCAGTATGTAATATGTGACTTCCAAGCATGCAATGCCCTTTACTCTACAAGCCTGTATACATGAAAACTTACAAAGTCTTTCACATTTACATTTCAGGTGCGTCATGGAAGCTGTGCACACAAAAACCTAACCATTGACAGTAGTGTGCCTACAAAAGGTCAGGCAGGACAATATCCCTCTCGTACCTTTTGTCCAAGACCCTCGTTCTTGCTGAGTCAGTAGCCACAAGTTAAATTTCATTTTAAAACTAAAATAAGATGGGTTGATTTTTACACATCTTTTGCTGTGACACATTTCCATGTTTTTGTTTATTTCTATATTTCTGTTGCTTTGTTTTCTTTTGGAAGGAGGATTGTGTTTTATACTGCCTCCGGGAAGCAAACACTGTTCTTAACAAAACTGTTGGCTGAAGCTCTGTAATACAGTTTCATATAGAATAGGTCTCTTTCCTTCGTCTTTATGAAACAAAGCTAAACAAAAACTGAGAGATGTTGCCAGAAGATAGCATTCCAACAAGGCTGACTGTAGTCAGGTGGTTTTCTCACATTTCCAGGAATAATGTGGTCCTAGGAGCTCAGCAGAGAGATGGTTTGCTTACTTACAGTTTGGACCGAGTGGTGAAAATCCTAGCATCCAGAAGTCTGAGCTGTCTGATTTTTTAATCCATCATTCTAGTTCTAGGGCAGTGAACATTTGGCCAACTCATTTAATCTATGTGGTTGAGCAGTATATCATTCATAGTAAATCTGGTCAGTGTTGATGTGCTAAAATAATCACCACAATCCATGGTCATTTTCCAATGTCCAAAGACATATCTCCAGATGCATCTTCATTTGTCTTCCAAAGGCATTTCTTTCTTCAGCTTTGCTGAGATAATTACTGACTGGGGATAAGAGTGGGTTTTTACTTCTGGCCACTTTTTCTATACACATTGAATGACAAAGTGCACTTCTGGCAGGCAGATTTCTTCTCTTCCATTATCTTTAATAAAGACCCACTTCCAACACAGCCATATATATATATATATATATATATATATATATATATATATATATATATATATATGTAGCACTGCTCCTTTCATCTTACAGCCATACCAATGCACCACACTCCAGTAATCTCCTCCTCACTCAACTAGGTATACAGATATCCTTCAAGGCCATAGGTGTGAATGAGGTTCAGGTTTGGATTAGTTTCCTGTGATTGATGTGAGAAATCACCACAAAGTGGTGGCTTTAAAAGAAATTTATTTTCTCAAAGTTTTGCATGTCAGAAACTCAAAATCAATCTAACTAGGCTGGAAACAAGTCGTCAGCAGCACTATACATTGACAGGAATCTGGAGGAGAAAATCCACTCATTCAGCTCCAATGTCTGCCTTCTTTCATTGGCTCATGGCTGTACCATCCCAGTATGCCTCCATGGTCTAATTTTATTCTCCCCTATCAAATCGCCATCTGCGTCTATATGGTAAAGGAAATTTAGATGAAATAAATCTATGTGCTCTCCAAATGTTTATTAGTTAACAATTAGAGTATAATAATTAAAATTAATGTACTTTTTTATCATATTTGAATTCTGTAAACACTTGCTGCTGTTCATCAAAGTAGAGAAACAAAGCCAGAAATTATACTGCATTATTTTTGATACAATTGATGAGAACAGGAGAGAAATTCTTTCTTTTATAATATTTCATTCATTTACCAGAGAGATATAATGGGCATACTAGGGCCTCTAGCCACTGCAAATGAACTTCAGATGCATGTGCCACCTTTTGCATCGGGCTTATGTGGGTACTGAAGATTTGAAGCTGGATCCTGAGGCTTCACAGGCAAGTGCCTTAACCTCTAAGCCATCTCTTCATTCCTTTTTCTTTTTAATAGTTATTTATTTAAAAGCAGAGAGAGAGAGAGAGGCAGAAGAGAGACAGAGAGAATGGACACTCAATGGCCTCCAACCACTGCAGACAAACTCCAGATGCATTTGCCACTTTGGGCATCTGACTTTACTTGGGTACTGGAAAATCAAACCCTGGTCATTAGGCTTTGCATTAGGCAAGCATCTTAACCACTGAGCAATCTCACCAGCCCATGTAATTTCTTTCTATGACTTTAACAGATGATGGGTTTCTTGATAAGATTTTGAGTGTGTGTCTTTTTTAATAACTTAAAGTCCTACATATAACATACCATATAGTATAATAAGCAATAATTGAATATTAGTTGCTAATCCTGATTGAAAGTGATTTATGTGTTTGATATTTGCAAGATATCAGATATGTATTTCATTGACAAGGATTAATTTTGTTCAATATGTCACTATTTCAATTTAGGTTAAGAAAATTCCTAGATTACACTTCTATTTCCCTGCTAGAGACCAAATTTGGTTAGAGGCTTAATAATCACAACAGACTGTACTTTCTGTTATTCTCTACTGCCTCTAGGCATGACAATGACGTGTGTGTGTGTACATAAAGCATAAAAAATTAGTTCAAATTATTTCCTTTCATACTAAGTATCTAGAAATAAAATTACTGACCTTTATACATTGCACTTGTTGATGTAACATTACCATTCCAGAGTTTATCAGTTTAACTAAACTGCAAGAAATATTATTGAATTTATTATATACTTATTTGTCTAAGTTTTAAAAATAACATACTATCTAATGGATACAAAAATTGTTAATTACTATAAATAATAGACTTTATGAATTATAAAATTCTACACACAAACTAAGTCTGCTGCTAGGACTGACTTAACACTGTGTGCATCTATATACTCCTTTCACAACAAGCAGTTAAAGTTGTTTGGAAATTTATTGGACATAAATCTCTAAATCACTTGTTTGTTGCAGTTTGGGTTAGTTTGTATTTTTTATTTAAAATTAATTATTTAAGTTACATTTTCCACTGGTTTCATTTATTAAATATTACTACATTTAATTATCTTCAAAACAATGTTTGAATTTCAAAGACAATACTTCAATATTTAGGATAATAATTAGCATGCTGACTTCTCCCCATGAAGACATACAAACTGAACCATAGGAATACAGAGAGTGAAAGTCAGTGTCGACTCCCTACTAATAATCTTCTTGGTTCAGATATGGAGGCAAATCAGGGTGAATAATGGCCAAGATCATATTTTTCTTAATGATTATTCAGAAAAATTATTTATGGACTCTTTAATGTTTATTATACTCAAGCAGTCTTCCATTTTAGGACTTAAATCTGTAAAGTTTTCTGACTGGAACTTTCTTATCTTTGATTATCCACATAGTATGTTCCCTCAGCATTTCAGCTACCTGTGTGGGTCACCTTTGGAGACAGCCTTTCTGTGTCATAAAGTAGCACCTCTAAATCTGATCTCTCAGATTATCTGTTTCTCCCAATCTGTTCTATTTTATCCATAGCATATGTATCTAATACAACATACCAGATGATTTTGTATTTTATTTTATTATTACTGTTTTACTTTATTTTTATTGACAACTTCCATAGTCATAGACAGTAAAGCATGGTAATTCCCCACATTCTGCTTCACAACTTAGCTCTTCATCATATCCCTTCCCACTCCCAATCAGTCTCATTCTTATTTTTTTATTAGCAACTTCCATGATTATAAACAATACCCCATGGCAATGCCCTCCCTACCCCCACTTTCTACTTTGAAACTCCACTCTCCATCATATCCCCTCCCCCTCTCACTCACTTTCTCTTTTATTTTGATGTCATGATCTTTTCCTCTTATTATGCTGGTCTTGTGCAGGTAGTGTCAGGCACTGTGAAGTCATGGATATCCAGGCCATTTTGTGTCTGTGAAGAGCACGTTGTAAGGAGACCTACCCTTCCTTTGGCTCTTACATTCTTTCCACCACCTCTTCCACAATGGACCCTGAGCCTTTGAAGGTGTGGTAGAGATATTGCAGTGCTGAGCACTCCTGTCACTTCTTCTTAGCACTGTGATGCCTTCTGAGTCATCACAAGGTCACTGCCATCTGAAAAGAGAAGGTTCTCTACCAAACATGAGAATAGCATTAATATATGGGTATGAATATTAAGAGAAGTGCTTACTGGGCAGTTTGATAAGCATAGTATATACATTTAGCCACACAGCAGCAGACCTTATACCCCTAGGTCTCATGACTACCCCTGGTTTAAGTTTTCAGTATCAGGGATGTATTCCCTCCCATGGAGCAGGCCTCCAGTCCAATTAGAGAGCAGTTAGTTTCCACCATGACAGACTTGCCACTATTGTACCCGTTGGCTCATTTGGCCTGGCTGGCAAAATTGAAGGCTTGCAGTGACTACTGTTGAGTATCTTCGCTGGTGATTTCTCTCTCTCCCATTGACCTGCATGCAGAATGGCTTCTTCCAGCTTTCTGTCAGCTGGTCTACATGGAGGAGGTTATCAGCTCAGTTCCAGCAGTATTTCTCAGTGGCTTTGCAGCCCAAGTATGTGGAGTCTTCAGCAATAGGGTCTTACCATCTATTCCTGGTGGGAAACCAAGAGCCTTGGCAATGGCCTATAATGTTTTGGGGGCATCAGGAGCCTCCCTGGCCAAAAACTCACTGGAAGGTATCCCATCCCTGATACTGAAAATTTTCTAGCAATAACCTATGGCTCCTGAGTGTTCCATGGTCCAAAATAGTAGGTTTCCATATGATTTATTAATATCCTCTTAGATTTTGATTAGCCCTCTCTCCACCTTTCCTTTACTCAATCTCTTCTCCTGACCTCACTTGGGCCTTTTCACCCCTAATAATCTATTATTCTACTTACATATATGCAATACCATCACATTAAGTACCCCCTCCCTTCCTTTATCTTCCCTTTTATTTTTGATCAGTTTGTTTCTTTCACATTAAAGCAAGCTTTCAGAGAAGGCATTCCACTATTGCTTTGTCAGGGGAGACAGGGAGATGCACCCAGCACTGCTGCCAGTAGCTTGAAGAGGTCCCCCTTAGAAATGACATTTCAAATAAAGCTGGGTCCTTGTTGCCACAGAAAACATGATCACGATGAGCCAGAGAGTTGTAAAATGTGCAAATGCAGATGCATTCAGATAGAAGACACACTGGAAATGTTATCTGATGTCTAAATCATGGGTGTGGTATCTCAAGATAGCTGCACATGGATGTCTTTATAATACCTGCATGTATGATTTCTGAGTTATATCTCATTGTCATTTGTAACAACATTTAAGGATTAGGGAGAGATTAACAATTACATAAAATTTAATAATTGATTAGAAAACATGTAACCTGGTTTTTGCCTTCTAGAAAGACTCTGGAGGATGGGGTTCCTTCCTTTTCCAGGATCCCTTAACTTTTTCTTTCTTTCTAAACAGTCTCAGTTTTATGCCATAGGTATCTATCCATCATCTATCTATCCATAATCTATCTATCTATCTATCTATCTATCTATCTATCTATCATCTATCTAATTTATTTATAATTTAGTATGTGTTATACAAGTCATATTATGCAAATATGCATATATGCAATGTATTTATTTATTTGCTATAATGAGTGTATATATGTATAAGAAAGAAAGAGAGATATAGATAGAGACAGGAAGAGATTCTCTTGCTATTGAAAATAAATGCTCCTCTGTCTTTATGTGGGTAACCCAAGATGGACTCTCTCCCCCAGCTTCTTTTGCCATATAGTTTGGTTGTAAAGCAAATTCTTACTTATATTTTGAGTAAATGAATGCATTGCCAATCACATTAATTTTTCATTATTTCTTTATACGTTTTTATTAGGTATTAGTTTTAAAAACTACCAAATTGTGGTGTGGACAAAATTTATCACAGTGAAATATAGATAAGTACAATATATTGTTTTTTAAGAATTCAGGTTTCAAATCAACTTGATTGTCCTTATTGAAAACTTGGAAAATGAGAGAATAAAATATACTGGAGTCTGTAGCAAGGGAGCAAATAATATTTTGAGTAAAATTTTTATTACAAGTCTAAAAATAAAGTAATCTTTTCTTTATTTAAAAGAAGGAGAACATCCTCCTAATTGCATCATTATTTTATTTTGACATACTAATGAAATATTTGTTTTCAAGGTTCTTGGGTAATATTAACTTTCTAATGATTTATGTGAATGTTCTTTGAAAATGCATTTGTGTAACTTATGCATAAATTAGTTATGAATGTATCAATGAGTTAACACAACTGACACTGTTGGTATAGAGAAAGGACCATGGTTCATTTTCACTTTAAATATATAAATTTCCAATGTCTCCTCCTAATTTTTACATAAGTAACTCATTATATTTAAGGATTTTTTTCTGTCAAAATAACAATAACATGTTGGTATTCCAAGCTTTTATTTACATAATGTTTGAATTACTATTCTCCACTCTGGTGCAAGAATACTTGACAAAGGAACAGAAATCACATGGAAGTACTACCAAGAGAAAAATGTCCATGATAGAAAAGAGACATAGCATCCAATATAGTTCTTATAAGCCTCTCATCCAGTGATTTCCAGTTAACCTCTGCTAGGCCTTTCTTCCTCCACTGAATCTGCCATGAAGACCAGTTAGGTTATCGATGAATGAAACTATGCATTATGACTTTTAAATACAGTAAGCTAAAACTTGACCTGAATCAATAAGATATAGTTCTAATAAAGGATCTTAGTTATGTTTTCAGATAAATCACAGTTTTTACCTGAATTAGAAACTTCCAGAATTGGTCCTATGAACTAGTACAGAAAAAAAGGTATATATGACTAAGTATATACTTATATGCACATATTTGTATATGCAAACATTGTTATAGTACCCTATAATTAATAATATTTTAAACAACTTTGGCTAATTCCTTATAAAGAGGAAGGAAAATATTACTATAGAGCAACAGTAGTGAATAAATGAAATTTAACATCTGGGAGAATAATCTGACTAGTTATAGCTTCGTATGCATTTGAAAGTGGTTGCAAAGCTTTGTAAATAATCCCATAGAGGTCATGAGATTGTTAAGGGACAAGAATAAAAGCAAAAATAATTTTCAGTCACAGCATACCTTTTTGGGTTTATTTTCTGGTCTAAGGATTTTAGAGGTAACAACACTGCTAAGGTAAGCAAAAGCCATCTCATATTTCACTTCATAGCTCTAAGGAAGGCTCTTGAGCAATGACATGCATCTGAAATGCTACCTTAAGTAAGTTGAACCATCAAATTGTTGTGCAATTCAGCCATGAGTGTGATTTATTTTTCTCCTAAAAGTTGTAAAATGGTGTTTGAGTTAATTGATCCCATCTCATTATCAAAGTTTATGATAGACACTTAAGTTCAAAAACAGTTTTTTTTTTTAAATTCAATTCTTCATCATCCTGTCTATCATGAAACACAAGTAATTAATATGAATTTCTATGAAGATACCTGTATTTATCATAAAGAACAAATTCATTCCTGTTAACTCACTCAAAATGCCTTGACTTTAGAATTAGGAAAATGACACCCAAACTGGGTACATTTGCAAAGATTATAGTAGAAATACTAAAAATGCTGAAACAAGGAGGCAACACCATTTAAAAATGTGGCATTAGGCTTTCTTAAGTTGTTTTGATAGAAAACATATAAAATTTCATGCATAAATTTGGCAGCTGAATCCATAAAATAAAATATCTCACAGTTTTGTTCAAACAAAAGCAGGTATTGAATTCATTTGTCGAGATTTGCAAACAACTAAACATCTGCTAGAATACCAAACACACACACACACACACACACACACACACACACATGAAAATATAGAAGTTAGAATTTGAAATGGTTGACTCGGTTTTTATAGCACTTCAGTTAAAATCACAGACCAAAACTTTAGTATTTGAAAGAAACACGAGCCTATAAAGGTCAAGAATTTTAAGCAAACAGTTTCATTAAGTAGAAAAGAAAGTAAAAAGACAGAGGATATTTGAAGCAACCTAAGAAATCCAAAATATTAGTCAAATGTAGATTATTGTAAATCAAGTTTTCAGTTATAATTGTTTATGGCATGATAGCTAAGGGAATATGGCTCACATATTACAGAAAAAAACCTTTCTTATCTAATTTTTTTTCTTTTTTTTTATTAATTAGTTTTGTATTCAGCAAATACAGTCAATTTGGTACCACTGTTAGGCTCATCCATGTCCTACCCCCTCTGCCTGGCCCCTCCTTGTTGAGGTATATGGGTCATGCATTCTGGAGTTAGCCTACAGTTATGGGTAGGATAAATGTCTCTGCATATCATGACCCAATATGTGGCTCTGACATTCTTTCCACCCCCTTTTCAGCAAAATTTCCCAGAACAATGTTGGGTTCATTCTTGGTCTGCTTCAATGATGAGGTATTGGAGGCCTCTGGGTCTCTGGCTCTCTGATTTGGTAGGAATTGATTTTTCTCTGTGTTCATCTCCTTCACCCTCGTGCTGGTACCCTGTTCACCAAGAAAACAGCACCCTTGCTTGTTTCGCCAATTATTCTTAGTTTCAGCCAGGGCCCTTTGGAGGTATGATAGGGTGGCTCTCTTCATAGGATCTATGTCTATCTGAAAAACAGAAGCAGTTTCTCCAACGGAGAGTAAGTTAGCACCAGACATGTGAGATAACCCTTACTTTTTATAGAGAATTTAATAGGTGTATGCCCTCTTGTAGCCCACGATTGGTGTTAGCTTGATAATGGAGAGTGGGCTTATGTTTGGATATGGTTCTGACTTATTTCCCAGATCCAGTTATGGGTCCCGTACCACTGAGGGGATCAGTTAGCCAAATCGAGAGAACTTGGTTTCCCACCATGGCTGTGTGCCACTATTGCACTTGTGTGAGCATCAGGACAGGTTGTTTGCTGCTAAGTAGGTTAGACCATGACTTGCTTGGACAGATATTGGTCATTTTCCCCCAGTCACCCATGGAGCACCTTCCGGCACTAGACACACTGAGAAGAATGGATAACTAAGATGTGGTATATCCACACAATGGAATTCTATACAGCAGTAGGAAAAAAATGACACAATGAAATATGAGGAAAAATGTTTTTTCTGTAATTTTATTAAAAAATATGTAAAATGTATATTGCTTTGGATTGGCTTTTCACATACTTCCTGATTTAAATATTTGTCTTAAAAATATTTATTTTTATTGTAAATTTTCAAGTAGCATTTTTAAGGTATTGTAGCAGACAGATTCAGGTTCACTGAGATGAACTTCCAGGCCAGGCACAGTTATGGAGGAAGGGATATTTATTGAAGCTGACAGATCCAGGGGAAGTTCCATAAATGGCAGAAGAAGCTGGCCTGCCTTCACAGGACAAAGCAGAGACAGAAGTATAAACCTAAATAAAGCCAAAATTCACAGCACACTTCAGGAACTCCTGCTAGGCATACTTTGCATAACTTTAGATTGAAATCTGAAACCCACCACCACACCTTAAGATCCACCCAGTGACACTGCCTCCTGCCAGGTGGCAGCAGATGCAAACTACAAACTAATAAACAACTGAATATATTGGGGGCCATCTATTCTATTCAAACAACCACATTCTGTCCCTGGCCCCCAATAGATTTTTAACCATCACACATTGTAAATTGTACTCAGTTCAATTTCAAAGGTCCCCACAGTCTTGACGAATTTAAGATATTAAGACCTGTAAAATCAAACAAGTTAAACATTTCTAACATATTTTCAACTGGTATAAGACATAGCAAGGAGAGACTAAAACAATGCAAACTCAACCACCATCAAACAAACATCAAAGTTCTGCAGTTCAAGTCCAATACAACCAAAGACTGACAGTCACCAGATTTTCCAATTCAGCCCCTCCAGCTGGGCAGAGTAGCCAGGGAACACTTCCATCTCAGGCCAACAGTGTGCTCTTTGGTAGCACTTGCATAGTCCTGGAATACACAAAACATCTTGAGGTCTTCATGCAAACCACGGTGCATCTTCCAAAGGCTCTTTTAGCCTATCAGGGCATCAGGCCCTACCTCATGCCACATCTCAGCAGCAGCTCCTGGAACCGTGTGCAATTCATGACCACTCCTCACATTTTCCAAAGGCTCTTTCAGCCTATCAGGGCATCAGGCCCTAACTCATGCCACATCTTAGAGGCAGCTCATGGAAGCATGTGCAATTCACGACCAGTCCTCGAATTTTTCATGCTTCTGAAAGTAATACCAGGTGTGCAGGACACAGCCGTATTCTTAATTCACAGACAAAATAAATCATAACCTTGAAAAGCAGGTTCCTTCTCTAGCCAACTCTTTCCAAAAGTGTTTGCATTTCTATGATAGTCTTTCCTCAGGCATCCTTTCCATGGTAAAGCAATTGGACCATCTTCCTTTGAGATTCCTAATGTGTTTGACAATAGCAGATTCAGTAACCTAAAAGCAGTCTCAGTGCCTGTAATTTTAACTTGTTTGAGGTTTTCCTGCTTAAAATCTTAAATCTCTCAGTCTAGTACCTCTAGCCAAGCACATCAGTTCATTACAAATTTAACCATGATCAAACTCTCTGGGCCTGGGCAGCAGGACGCAGCCAGCCCTTATGCCAGTAGCCCAGTTCCAACAAAGTCCTCTGTAGTCTTTCCTTCTCCTTAGAAAGCTCATAAGCCAAGCCTCGAAGTTGAATAATGTCTGCACTTAGAATTCTCAAACTCTCATCAGAATAGTCCATAAAACTTGGCTTACTACTCCAGAAGGCATCTTCAGTTGCAAGCATCAAAACCATGCCTATTCTTCCAAAACAAAGGTTCCAAAAGATCAACATCCACATGATTCATCTCAGCCCACTCCTCTGTACCAAGTTCGGTAGCAGACAGATTCAGGTTCGCTGAGATGAACTTCCAGACCAGACACAGTTATGGAGGAAGGGATATTTATTGAAGCTTACAGATCCAGGGGAAGTTCCATAAATGGCAGAAAAAGCTGGCCTGCCTTCACAGGATAAAGCAGAGAGAGAAGTACAAGCCAAAAGCCACAGCACAGTTTAGGAACTCCAGCTAGGCACACTTTTCATATATTTAGATTGAAATCTGAAACCCACCACCACACCTTAAGATCCACCCAATGACACTGCCTCCAGCCAGGTGGCAGCAGATGCAAACTACAAACAGATAAACAACTGAATATATTGGGGGCCATCTATTCTATTCAAACAACCACAGGTATGATATGTATATACATATGTATAGGAAAATATTACATTCTGTTAGATTCACTTGTTTGTAAATGGCTTGACTTCATAGTTAAACAATTATTTTTGATTAATGTAAAGTTATTCTAAATACTTTTCTGGGAATAGGAGTTTTGTGACTTCAACATATTAATTTCCAGGAAGCACTGCAATGAAAGTTTCCCTTGACAAGTGAGAAATCACTTCATAATTTTTGAGTCCATATTCAATCCAACATTTTCGATTGCCTGACAAAACTGTCAAACAGTTCCTGCCTTTCTATATGAATGATAATTATGTTTACATATTTCAGCTTATTATATATAATGAATAAGCAAAGAATCTTGCTAAAGGTAAGCTAAGTAAATAGTTAAGCCATTCATCAGAAATGTAGATGCAGAGCCCATCAGATGTTATAAATGATTTCAACAACTTCCTTATAAGTACAAACTATTAGTAATTGGTTTCATTTTCAATTATTTACATTTTGACTTCATTTTAAATATTGTTGGTATTTTTGAAACATGGTATTTCTTTTCTGACTTTTTATGATATCGCTATAATATGAGCTTTGCAGAAACTTTGAAAACTTGTAAGCCAGAGGGTAATATCAGAACAAGAATTGATTATGATTCAGATGGAAATAATATAATAATAATTAGGACAAAGAAGTATAAAGAAGAAATATTGAAAACAGAGATTAATATTGGGACAACTATGGAGATATTTTCGATGTAAGTGATTATCCTAAGAAGCTTCATCTTCTGAGATCAGAATTAAATTCAGTGAGATTCGAAATACACTGGATTGTTTGAGATGTTCTTGTTTGTTTAGTATTGTGTTCGGATTGTTAGGTTTTGCTCTGTTGTAAGAATAAGTGTAAAGACACGTAAAGTAGACGACCTGAAAATAGATATGGGAGGCTAAGATTAAGCTCCTGGGTGTAGTTGTGCAAATTTATAATCACATCTGAAATGCTAACTTGGAAAGGTTACCAATACAAGATCATCATAGAGGTACCCTGTCATAAAAAAAAAAAGACAACCACACCAACCAAAATGGAAAATGCAACCAAGAAAATAGAGATAAGCAATGCTGAAGTCCCAGTGATATTACATATGATTATGAGCAACTTCCTCTCATAATCACCTGTTCAAACAGTACACACATGCTCCTTGATTCAATGTTTAAGGTGCCTATAAAAATAAAATCAAATAAAAAATAGCTAGTGGGCTGGAGTGATGGCTTAGCAGTTAAGGAATTTGCCTGCAAAGCCAAAGGACCCAGGATTGATTCCCCAGGACCCATGTTAGTCAGATGCACAAGGGGGAGCACACATCTGGAGTTCATTTGCAGTGGCTGGAGGCCCTGGCTTGCCCATTCTATCTCTCTCTCTCTTTCTCTGTCAATAAATAAAATAATAATAATAATAATAATAAGCTACCAAATAATTTGTGTGTTCTAGGCAAAAATTACTATGCTCAGGCTAGCCTCAAACTCAAGGCACTGTTCCTTCCTCAGCCTCATGAATGGTGTGTTTATAGACGTGAAGCATATTCAGCTATTTGTATACCTGGATGTAGTACATTTAGACCTGTATTAAAATGAATAGTAAGCCAAATTACTTTTTCTACATTAATTATTATTATTCCACTGATTGAAAAGTATTTATTACAAGTAATTCATTTGGGATGGAGGAATGGCTTAGCAGTTAAGGCACTTTAATGCAATTGCCTGTAGCCAAAGGACACATGTTCAATTCCCCAGGACCCACATAAACCAGATGCACAGGGTGGCACATATACCTGGAGTTTGTTTGCAGGAGCAGGAGGCCCTGGCATGCACATTCTCTTCCCTTCTTAAATAAATAAATAAATAAATAAATAAATAAATAAATAAATAAATTTTTAAATAAGTCATTCACATAATGCCTGTCAACCATAGGGAGGTGGTATCTCTTAGTAGTATTCCTTTCTTGTAGTCAGTAACTTGCCAAATAAAAATTTGTGTTCTGTAATCTTGAGTAAAACCTAGATGATTATGTTTTACAACCAAAAAAAAAAAAATAGTGTAAATAGGAATGTTTTAATACCTCCAAATTTTTAAGAAAATCTAACATCAAAAGGGTTGATATTTTAAATGTTTTCTTAGTAGCACTTTTGCTTGATGACAGAAGGGGCAATCACACTGGCACCCACTTTTCATACCAAAGGGTGAGAAATGGCCACACCTCCCAAGCCTACTGGGTGTCTTTATCAGCTGAGCTTTTGATTGCCATAGCTCCTTGGAGTGCCCCAACTACCCTAAGGTCAATCAAGGAAAATTTCTTCATGAAATAAGCTCCAAAGAGCCAAAGTATCAATTTACAGATAATTTTTAAAGCTTAAATTTATTATTAAACACCTTTGCAGTAAACAACGAATTACGAATACGACAAGGACAGCCTTCTTCTATGAAAGATATTTGAAAGAAAAAGGAAAAAGAGACTCTACTTTGTGCAGCGATTGTTATCTACTGTATATGAATGGTCTTAATTTCAAAACTTTGCTTTTAAGAATTGGATCTTTATACCTTTTCTGAGGATACTGGGAAGAGCATATCTGACTTGTCTGAGCTGTACATGTTTAGCTCCAGGACCTGCCCCTCACCTGGGCAGCGGAGTGTGTGGGAGTCCTGCCTGTGTACAAGTGTTCCCGATGCTTCCAAAAGTAAGTCTACGTGGTTCTTGAAAATAAGCCAGGATCAAATGCTCTTGCAGACAAAGCCAATAGAAATTGTTTGGAAGAAAAGTGTGCAAAGAAGTTGTTGCAAAAAGATGTACATACATGTTTGGTGTATGGGTTTGTCAAAACAGAGGTGAGACCTTCCCCCACAGACCTGAGAGCTGTGCCTTTTCTATGCAATATTCCAGACGTCACATCGGAACCCAGAGGGCTGTGTTCAATGCAGGTTTGGGCTGTAATCTAAACTATTGGGCTGATTAAATGTACATGAAAATGAGCAGTCTTTTGTAGTTTTATATTATACAATAAACCGTTCACAGATGAAAAAAATAGTGTAAATAATTGGTAACTAGGGAACACGGATTTTTTTCCCCCATCGATAAAAATCAGGGTGTGGGGCATGGTGGAATATGTCTTTAATCCAAGCACTAGGAGGTAGGAGGATCAGCCTGAGTTCAAGGCCACCCTGAGACTACATAATGAATTCCAGGTCAACCTGGGTAGAGTGAAACCCTACCTCCAAAGACCAAAATAAATAAATAAATAAATAAATAATAAATAAAAGGAGAAGGTGCTTTGAGCTAGCTAATGGATTGTTACTATCAAAACACACTTATAATAGTTTCTACTATTTATCACAGTAAGACGAAACAATGTTATTGGATGATTTTATCTAGTGAAGTAAACTAGCCATTTCAGTGCCATATATATATAAATTTGGAATCACTACTGTCTATAAAGAAGTCATATATAAAATTATGCACACAATTTAATTATCATTAAGATAATTAAAATTTGAACTTTGAAGTGAATGCTTATTAATAAAAGTTCTTGCAATTTGCCAAATGACTATAACTATTCTAAACTAAGATGACACACCAGAACAAACACACACACAGTAACTAAATGAATCTTACCACATTATGAATTTCTTTACAGAAAGGATTGTGTTCTATATTATCACTTATACCAGAAACAGATATTATGAAACCAAGCCAAAAAATCCTTCAAAAACTAGTTATCTGCATCATAATTCTCTCTTAAAATTGATACATTTTCCCTACTAAAATTAATAATAATTTGAAACACTCCTTCTCAAGTAGCTTAAATTAATTTGACAATTTAGGAATTGTGCATCTAGTTATGTTTATGCCTAAATTCAGTTGTGGGATACCTTCCAAAGAGAAGACATGCATGTTTATGTATTTTCCTGCAACCATAATTGGACCTAGTTTAATTATCCTTTTAAAGAAACTTCTTACTCTTACACAGGCAAAGGGATTACCTCTGATACAAATGAACATTACTTTGTGTCTCTGCTCATTTCCACAGAGCAAGAGTCATACCACTGTATTTGCTTCTTGAATACAACCAAGCAGGGGACAGTGTGGAAGAGAAATGATAATGTGTTCATTTTTATTTAAACTGGGAAGATAAAAAAGGATTCAAGCAAACATGTATAATGGAAGAATCCACGAAGGAAGATAGATTATATCAAATACCAGGGCCGAAGAAATGGCTTAGCAGTTAAGGCTCCTGCCTTTGAAACAAAGGGACTGACGTTCATCTCCTCAAAACCCATGTAAGCCAGAAGCACAAAGTGGTACATCTGTCTGGAGTTCATTTGCAGTGGCTAGAGGTCCTAGTGTATATATTCATCTCTCTCTTTCTCTCTCTCAATTAAATAAGTAAATAAAAGTTACAAAAACAAAAACAGTGCATCACTAAAATATCTACTACAAATGTATTTGGGGAAGCAGAGCCTAGAAAAATGTAAAATAGCACCAAATTTCTATAGCCATTCTAAATACTCCTTAATAATATTTTTACCCCTGGAGGTATGCCAGAGATCAAACAGGAATATCTTACTCTAGTTACCAAGTGTTCTTATGACTGAGTAAATTTCATCTTTCAGTATAAACTCATTTCTTTGTTAGTCACTTTTTTCATTGCTATTAACAAATTTCTTGACAAAGAAAACATAAGGAAGGCTTTAATTTGACTCACAGTTTGGAGATTCACCTCAGGATGGTCAGGAAGTCATGCAAGCAGAAGTTTAAGGCAGTCACATGGCATCCACGTTCAGGAAGCAGAGAAATGAGTGCTGGTCCTCAACTCACTTTCTACTTTTTCAATCTGGAACCCTAGCCCATGGTGCCAACACATTTAGGATGGGTCTTCTGAATCTGGGGTACATCTCCATTACACACCCAAAAGCATGTTTCCGTGGTGATTCTAAATCCAGTCAAGTTAATCCCATCACTAGGGAGGCTGAGGTAAGAGGCTGTCCATGAATATGAGGCACCATGGGCTATAGTGAACTCTAGTCAGCCAGGACTACAGGGAGATCCTGACTCCAAAAAAATAAATAAATAAATAAATAGATAGATAGATAGATAGATAGATAGATAAATAAAATTAAAAAAAAATTTTAAAAAAAGGAAAGAAAGAGAAACAAAAACAAAATAATTTTCAGCCTGGAAGGATGACATAACACAGTAAAGGCATTTGCCTGCAAAGCTAAAGGACCTGGGTTCTATTCCCCAGGACCCACATTAGCCAGATGCACAAGGGATCACAAGCATCTTGAGTTCATTTGCAGTGGCTGGAAGCCCTGGCGCACCAATTCTTTCTCTCTCCCTCTGTCTCTCTCCCCCTCTTTCTCTGTCAAATAAATATATAAGTAAAAATAAAAATATTAAAAATAAAATTATTCCAAAAGAACAAAACCTCACAATTTTCTAATCCTCAAAAAGTATGTATAAATTCAAAGTAACACCGTATATTTTGCATTATTAAAATCATGGACAATGCCAGATTATTATCCTCTTTAATTTTTATAGATTTCCTTGGCTCAGGATAATGAGTTTAAACATGTTCTCAGCATTAAATTATGTGTTAGCTGCTTTCAAACTTTGAGATGATTCCATACTAAAAGAAAGAGCAATTAGAAATAGTAATCTTTTTTTTTCAACATAAAAACAAATTTCCCCAACATTTGAATTCAATAGCCATTCTTAATAAATATATCAGACCATCTAATTTACAAAATCCTTGAAAGAGGGAAGCTTCTAGATAGGAATTTGTCAGTAAATTAACTATACAAGTGCAGAAAATGTTCTTATTGTGGATTCAACCACAGATTTACTCAGAGCCCACAAGATCTCACCCTTCCTGGCAGCCCCCTCATGGCACACCCATTATCTTAATCTAATCAAGTGGGCCATCCAGATTCTCCTTTGAGCTAGAGAGAGAACTCAGTTGGTAAAGAGTTTGCCAATCCCCAAAGACCTAAAGGTGGTTCCCACCATCACAATCCAAGCATGGTCATGTCCTTGTAAATCCTTCCAGTCGTAGGAGAGACAGGAGCATTTCTGAGGCACGCTGGCTGGGCTGTCAAGCATAAATCTTGAGTTACAGAAAAAACGAGAGACCCTATCTCAAAAAAGAGGTAGTCAGTGTCCCTGAGGATGACATTCAAAGGTGTCCTCTGGAACGCATGTAAGTTTGTGCACACATACACACACCTGCATAGCAACTAACAAGCACATGCACACATGCACCAAGAAAACAGAGCAACCTTCACAGTGGCTGAGTGCCTAGTTCTACCTCTAGCTTGTTGGGTCTTCCAGTTGCTGAATGTGACTCCTACCATGAAGAAACATCTCAGCACCTTACAAACAAAGCTCCCCGCTTGTGGCTCGCATTCTCTGCTGTCTAAGTCCATTTCATTTGCCTAAGAGACAATTAATCGTTTCATTTACTCCAGCCATAGACCCCACAATTACCACTGAATTTCTCCTACTTTTCAACTCATGTCCTGCTCCAGCAAATTCTGTTCGGTTTCTGTCAGGATAGACTCATATTAAAGCTTCACCACAACTCTAAAGACATCATGATCAGAGCTGTTCCACTTCTAGCATATTTAATGACAATAATTTCCAAAGATTTTCTCTTTGTCAAATTTTTCTGCATTTTGGCTGATTCCACGACACTTGCCATTTTAAAAGGCAAGTTTGTTCATGTCACTGTCTGCTCAAATTCCTCCAGTGACTTTCTGTCGGATTCCAGCCAAGCTGTGTTCTCTGCTTACCTGTCTGGCTCCTCCCACCTGCCATTCTCTGGTCACCAATTACAGTGGTTTTCTTGACGTTGCTCAAAACCTTTCAAATATTTACCTTCAAAGAAAAATTGTGCCTGTTCCTTTCTCTGCTTTAGCATTCTGGCTCACTTCTTGAAAACTTTGGCCCAAGTGTTACCTCTTATGAGACACCTTTTCTGTTCACATTATTCAGATATCCATCCCTGCATCACTATTTTATTTTTTGTCTTAATGATTCAGACTTTCTCTCTTTTTCTCTATTGCCTCTCAGCTTCTGATATAGAGTTTTTTCCTAACAGTTCCTACAATAAGAATGATAGCCCCATGAGAACAGGTTTAATTCATTAATGTAACCATGTACATTAGTATAGAACTTGCTGTATCACAGATACTCAGTAACTATTGCTTGAATGATTGCTTTATTTTTTTTTTCTGTAAAAAAACCCTACTACTAGAAATACTGGCCATTGCTCTGTTTGATTCTATGTGCTTTTATTTTACTTGCTGATTAGAACAATATCTCCTTTTTTTTTTTCAGTTTCACATGTTTTCACAAGTGCCACTATTGTCCTCATTCTAAGATGATCAGATCAAATAAGTTCTGATTTACTTCTGATCTGAAACTCTCATCAGTGAGATGTGCCATAGTAAAAGCTATGACATATGGTTATTGGATTTAAATTAATACAGAAAAGTTCTTTGTTTATTAACTGAAAACAAAAAAATAAATATTTAATCTCATTACTTCTATTACCTAAAGTCAGACTGAATGAGTTGTCTATATATTAAATATAGTTAAAGGAAATACATACTAAATTTTTATGAGCATATGCACAGGTTACTGGAAGGAAAGTCTGCTCTATGTCTAAAAAGCTATGTTAAAATATATCAAATTCATATTCTTAAATAAAATATACCATAATTACTTTATGGTGCCCATAGCATTTCAAAATTTCAGAAGACTGGAACTCACATTAGTTCAGAAAAGAGAAACATTTAACACATAGTAGTAAACATGCTAATTTTCAATAGTTTGTTATGAGATGATGAAAATATTTCTTTGATATTTAATTCTTTGTTTTAAGAGAGAGAGAACGAGAGAGAGAGAGAGAGAATGGGCATGCCAGGATCTCTAGCCACTGCAAACAAACTCCAGACACTTGTGCCACCTTGTGCATCTGGCTTGTGTAGGTACTGTGTAATCAAACCTGGGTCCTTAAGCCTTGCAGGCAAGTGCCTTAAACACTAAACCATCTCTGCAGTCCATGAAAAGAAATTTTGAGTCAACTTTATGGTAGTCATTCAGACATGGCTCTCTATGGAAGTGACAGAAAGGAAAACAGGCATCAGAAATCTGAGACGAGCCTTTATGTGGAAAGAAACTACAGATATCTTATGTGCACAAGAAACAGGAAGAATTATCTACTTTACAGAGAATAATGGAACTAAACAGAGGATTTCCCATCTGGACCATATGTTATAGAGAGTACACAGAACGATCAACACTGTATAGAAATCTCTTGGACGACCAGATGAAAGCAAAATCTTGCCTTCACTTAAAATTTGCATTTTTTTTTCATTTTAGATACTGATATTTTTTTTTCACCTTAAACATATTACTAAAATGTAATTGATGGAGATTAATTATTATGTGATATATATGTAAATCTATTGAAAGCTAGTACTCCATTGTCCTCATTGTTCCCTTCCCTTGGTCTTATCAGTGTTAAGAATCAGCCTCAGATGTCCTCCCTTGTGCCTTTCCTCAACAAACCCTTTGTGATCATCACTCTGCCTTCCCTTTCCAAAACTGGCTTAACTAAACCTGTTGAAGTTTTAATATTTCCCACAATAAAATATAGTCTAGTCCAGGATTCTCCACATAATCTTTCTTATTATTATAACTTAGAAGGGGGAAAAATATATATATATACATATATATGTATATATATAACCATATTTTTGTCTTTTCAAATGTGGCCTAAAAAAGTTTCCTAAGTAAAGGATGACTCAATATATTTAAATATAGGCTTGGGGAAACTGAAACTTTTATCATTTAGATGGCTTATGTTGTGAGCAAAAGTATAAAATTACAAATATAAAATTAGACTGAAAGAAGATACTTATATAAGGAATAAAAAGCAATTATTTGAGTTTTTAAAATGCCTCATTTTTCTGTGATTGGGTTATGCCATTTTTTTTTTTCAAAAATCTTGTGAGGACCACACAAATGCACACAAGCAAGCACACACTTTTCCTTTTCATGGAGATCAGTCTACAATATCCAGAAAGTCTCAGTAATGAGAGGGCCCCCAGTGGCTTTTAGAAGTGAATGTCCCAAAGCTTAAATGCCATTAAGTGTTTAGTAGTAAATCCATGCATGTTTCTCTAACACAGTGCCAAGAAGGAGCAGCAGGATATAATTCAACATCACATTTTCTGATGTCGGGGCCGGGGGTGGGGGGGGGTAGGACAAGGACCCAGGAAGGATGTGTGAGCCTAAGGGATCACTGAACAAGAACTTTTCACCATAACCATCCATGGTTACCCATTGTGTGACATCTGCCATATCTTTTTTGTCCTGTGGAGAAAAAATTGTGACAATAATCAGTGATTCTAAAGTAAATTTAATGGGGTTATAAAAGTCCAGGATTAAATTTCCTGGCTTGAAAAAGGGCAAAGATTATGGAGGCTTCTCCAAGGACTTAATAGAGAACTGATATAATTAGAGAAAAATTAAATTTAAAAGAAAGTACTTTGTTTGAAAATCAAACTCATTTCCTTCTTACAATTTCACTGAGGATAGTGTATATTTTTTTTTCAGTTTGTCTTTTCCCTTTCAAGGTTGCCTACTGTGTACCTGGTTCATATTCCCATATTTTCCTGTGACTGTAAACACTTCACTACGGAAATATTATTATTTGTGGGAAAGGAACCTCTAATACTGAATGGTAAATTGTGGCCTTCATTTTGCATGTCTATGCTTATGTATGTGGAGTATTGGTGTGTGTCCATGCTCGTGTGTGTAGGTGATCACTGGTATTTCTTACTTTTAGCATAGCACAAGGAAAGCTGTGTACTGCTCATATCTTTATGAGAAGATCATTTTGAAACAGGTAAGGTGGTTGCAATCTAAATTAGATTCCTACTTATTAACCCATAGCAACTAGGAGGTAGAGTACTAGGGATGAGGTCATTGGATGATAAAATGTATGCTTGCCATAATGAAGTTTTTTGCCTAATTCATAAACATGTCCCCCAAAAAACTCACAACAAAACAACAAAAAATAGAACACAGCATCTTTCTGTAGTTTCCATGATGATTATTTATGAAAAAGATGCTTTTGTGAGAAAGATCTGGTATTTAAGTTGGCAAAAAGATTATTTTGGTTTTCATTTACTTTTAGAAATTTTAAATGCATGCATTTCAAAACAAGACAAATGAATAATTTACAGCAAGTTTTCTACAGTATATAATCCCTTTCAACTTCCTTCCTTCCTTCTTCCTTCCTTTCCTCCTTTCTTTTCTTTCTTTCCCTCCCTTAATTCTCTTTACATATTTATCTTGAATACATGAATTATTCAAAATTGTGGATTTCAATTTATCCTGTTAGACATAACCTTTAAAAGAGGAAACTTCTTTGAATTAATTAGCAGTTGTCAAAAATTATGAGTGAGATAATATAATTAAAACTGTTATAAATTTTTAATTCAATTACATATGCTCACCATTTCTTAATACCATAATTTCAGATACTATTTTCTCCAAATATGACATTTTAAGAGCTACATTTCATAAAATAATTTAAGATGTTTATGAAAATAAAAGAGCATAGGAAATATTTTTCATCACATTTTTATGTGAGAAATTATTCTTAGCACTCAACACATGTTTATGATTTGTAAATAATGAAGGTAAGAACCCACATGAAGTAACTGGAAAATAAACTCATTCATTTCGATGAAAGATTTTGTTTATAAGAATTCCTTATTGATGATACATTAGCATTGTTCTGATTGAGACACTAAAATTCAATTAACTGAAATGGTTTTTTTAATCAAAAATGACTGATATCACTTGAGGTAACAAGAAGATATTAACTATGTTTGAGACTTCTACAAAGACTCATACAGTTTTATCATCAGAAAGTATAGCTTATACATACAAGCTTCTATTTTATTAAGGATCCTAGATGGGATGAATAAATCAAATAAGTGAAGGGGAAATATAGTAAAAATTACAGTAAAAATAAGCTGAAATCCATTGCTTTAATAAAAAAGAAATACATTTTATATTTAATACAAAATTAATATGACTTAAAATGTACACATCTAATGTAATTTATGTGTAGTATAAACATTTATCAACAATTAAAAATATATCCTCGACAAGGGTTATTTTTATTTTGTTTTGCTCATGACAAAAGGAAAAGCTGTGACATTCTGGCTGGCCTGGAGCTCTCTGTGTACACCTGGCTTGACTGGAACATAACAACAATTCTCCTGCCTCCAACTCCTAAATGTCTACTTTATAAGTGTGTGCCACCACATGCAGCCAAAAAAGCATCATAATTTCAAAGAAACCATAAACTGAAAGATTAATCCAAAACTTCTGCTGCTTAAATACTTCGTAACATTTCCATAAAGTATGAGGGTTGACATATTGAAATGCAAAGATAATAAAAGTTCCATTAAGTAGCTTTCTTTGCAAAAATGTAACAGTTCAATTTATTTGCAATGACTATATTAACAGAATTGACTTCTTTGTATGAGAGGTTCTGATCTGTGGATTTAACCATGGATTGAAGATGAAATTATTCTAATTGCAACTTTAAACATCTTAGTGCAACTGATTTTTTGTTACACAGTGTGTGAGCCAGCATGCATACATTACACATAATTGTACTTCATGAAGTGGAAGAAAGAACTTTCCAGTGAAAACCTGGGAACTCAGAATGAAGACAACTACTATCAGTTCATCTCTAGGGTGATTTTTTTTTTTGCCCTCATTCTATACTTAGCACAAAATCCAAGCAAATTATTTCAAGACTGGAGGCTTGTTCATGTGCAGGGAGAGCAGCATGAAATATGCCCTTTTATGTGCATGCAATTTAAAAGATCAGATAAGGCCTCACCTTCGTGTCTTTTGCAAAGTATGAAATCCAGTGGGGGTGTATTTAAATCAGAAACAGAAATAAGGAGAAAAGTATGTTATAGGTGAATAAACTTATATAAAATGACTATACATTGGGGATGTAATATTAATTTGACCAAATTACCTGAATACGATTTGATAGGAGAATTGAAAGTGCAATTCATAGCAGTTGCATACTGGAAATAATCTATACTTTTCAGACCTTATTCACATGGTAATTGGGTTCCAGATTCGCTTCTAGATTTAGGGAAGTATTATATGCTTGGCAAGTGGAACCAAGAAATAGATTTTAACTTAAAGTGTTATTAAAATGAAAGATACAGTACAGACAAGATTGTACACTCCCACTATTCTTAGATTTCAACTTTTAGTTGGCAATATTAAAATGTAGTAGAACATTTTAAATAATTAACTAAATAATATATATTAATATGTGTAAACCTATTTTTCCTTACTAAGCAGATCTAGTGTATTGTTTACATATATATATATATATATATATATATATATATATATATGGTAAATACTTATAAGTACTTATAAGTACTTATATTCACAAATAGTGCTTTCATGTATATATGTGTACATATATGCATTCTATATATATTTTTATGTGTATATGTATGTATGTGCATTCTCATTCTTTTACATACCATCTAGCTCAAACTAACTGAATAAATAAAGCATGTTCATTGATATCAAAGTGTTTGGGGCTAAAAATTGAAAGAACACAGTGCCAGTTCTGGAGATAGCTAGCAGATAGAGTTCATGGATGTGCACTTACATCTTGTTGCTGGTACAAAGTGTCTGAGGAGAAGCAGCTGATTGAAGGCAAGGGTTTATTTTTATTTGGATGATTTTTTTAGAATGTGTAGCCCAGGCTGGGGCCTCAAAGTCCTGATCCTCCTGCCTCTGTTTCTTCAGCAATATCCTACCAGCATGCACCACCACAACCAGCTTTTTATATGATTTTTTTAAGATTTATTTTTTTTATTTTATTTCTCTTTATTGAGAGAGAAAGAGAGAGAGAGAGAGAGAGAGAGAGAGAGAGAGAGAGAGAGAGAGAGAATGGGTGTACCAGGGCTTCCAGATACTGCGAATGAATTCCAAAATGCAAGTGCCACATTGTGCATCTGGCTTTACATGGATACTGGGGAATCAAACCTGGTTCTTTTGGTTTTGCAGGCAAGCATCTTAATCTTAGACTTTTCTCCAGCCCTATCTTAGAATTTTGAGAGGAAATTAAATCACAGTAGGAAAAGCATGGCAGGACCAGACAGTTAGGTATCAACAGTTGGGAAAAGAGAGAGTGTAAGCTAATTCTGAAAAGCATGGATGGGCTATAACACCCCAAAACCTTTGACTTACATCTTCCTGCAAGGCTCCAACTCCCAAAGGCTCCCCCAGGTGGGGATTAATTATCCTTAATCATGAACATGATATACTATTAAGCAATCAAACTAGGACAATAGAGAAGGCAGAAATCACACCAGGAATCCAAAGCTGGAGAACGTAAGAGGGGTTGAACCTTCATAAACACTTACTCCCAGGAAAGCTCAGGATGTCACAAGAGATTATGTATAACTTAATCTTTCAAATAAAATAGCTCTTTTGGAGACTGAAGCACCACCAACCAAGCCCATCTTCTTAACCATCCAAACCATCTGGATGAAGTCTCCAACACATGAACTCCTAAAGCATAATCCCAAACTGTGTGGATGCCCAACCAAGCACCTGCCATGGAGTTTGAATCTAATGTTTTTCACTAGTTATGGACATACTCAGTATGTTAGCAACACATTTTGGTATCATCCTTTCCTTCATTGCTGCCTCTGCCTCCAAAGAGACTCTCCTCATTGGGGATGTAGGTCATCCCCATGGGGATTGTGAGTCATCCATTGTGGGGTCAGCTATCAGTTATAGGGAAAAGTAAATATCTCTGTGCATAATGTCTCAACTTGTGTCTCTAACAATTTTTCCACTCCCTCTTCCATGAATTTCCCAGAGCCATGTTGGGTTCATTTTAGGTCTACTTCAGTGATGAGGTCTTGGGAATCTATATGTCTGTAGATATCTGATTTGGTAGAAGTTGAGTGTTCTCTGTGTCTATCTCCTTCACCTTTGTGCTGATATCAGATTCACCAAGAAAGCAGCACTCTTGCTCATTTCTCCAGTTCCTCTGTGGTTTCAGCCTGGGCCCTGGTGAAGGGTAATGGGTCATTTCTCTCCACAAGTCCTGCTTCAATTTGAAAAAGAGAAGCAGAGTCTCCCACTGAATGTGACATCAGCACAGGTTAAATGTGATAACTATTGTTAGTTTAGAGATAATTTAATGGGTGTAGGTCCTTTTGTAGCCCAAGATAAGTGGGAACTTGATATTAGAAAGCAAACTTATTATGTGGATATGATTCTGACTTGTTTCCCACTTTCAGATATGGGTTCCTTTCCATTGAGCATATCGATTAGCCAATCTAAGGACAATTGGTTACACACCATGGCTGTGTGCCCCTATTGCACTTGTGTGAGCATCATGTCAATTTGTTTGCTTCTTAGTAACTTAGACCTCAGCTTGCTTGCACAGATGTTGGTCATTTCCCCCCAGTAGCTCATGTAGCACTTTCCAGCACTAGATGGGCTAACTGGGGACTGGCTCTCTTCCATACTCCAGCCAGCAATCTTCATGTTCTGTACTGACTACATATGGTGTCTTTGGCAGTAGGGTTTCACCATTACCTCTGGTGGGTAATCAATTGCTCTGACATAATTCTGTCTTGTTTTGGGAAACCTTGTATGTCTCTCTGGTCAACAGCTCATTATGGGTGTTAACAACATTCTGGTACTGGGAGTACAGGCCAACACCAAGGGAAAAGAAAGAAGAACAAGAAAGAAAATATAAATAAGAAAAAAAGAAAGAAAGAGAGAGAGAGAGAAAGAGAGAAAGAAAGAAAGAAAAAAGAAAGAAAGAAGGAAGGAAGGAAGGAAGGAAGGAAGGAAGGAAGGAAGAGAAATTTAAGTTTAGGCTTTGTCTCAACCTTTCCAGGGCCCTTCCATTCTGGTGCTTCTCCTAAGGTCCTGTTGAGGTTTCAACTTTTTAGTCTGTCTTCCAGAATATAGGATTCTATGGTACCTGTTCCCTTTGAGTTCAGTTTTGTGTTCCCCTCCTTTCAAGCCCTACCCTCCTATTGTCCAGGCTTCAAGATGCCTATTAGGTATCTGTATCTTGGACTGATTCAGGTTAAAGGCCAAAAATAAGTGAGACCATGCAATAGTTGTCTTTCTATAATTGTGTCAGTTCACTGAGTATGATCTGTTCTAAGTTGTACAATTTTTCTACAAATTTCATTGTGTCATTTTGTTTCTAACTGCAGAGTAGCATTCCATTGTGTAGATATACCATGTCATGGTTATCCATTCAACCAATGGTGGGCCATTGGGTTGATTTCAATTCCTAGCTATTATAAATTGAGCAGCTATAAACATTGTTGAGCAAATCTCTCTGAACTTAGGTATGGAATTTTAGATTAAAGACCCTTATAGGTAATAACTGGGTGTATTGGTAACTCCATAGTCAATATTTTAGGAGTCTCCATATTGCGTTCCATAGAAATTGTACAAACTTACATTCCCACCAACAGTGGATGATTGTTCCTATTTCTCCACAGCCTTATCAACATTTGCTTTCATTTGATGTTTGAATATTTGCTATCCTTCCTGGGGTAAGATAGAATCTCATAGTTGTTTCCATTTGCATTTCCCTGATGGTTATGGATGTTGAACATTTTCTTAAGTGTGTACTTGCCATCTCTGTTCCTTCCTTTGAGAACTACCTGTTCAGTTCTTTGCCCCACTTTGTTGGCTTGTTTTTTTTGTTTGTTTGTTTGTTTTTTTTTGTTGTTGTTGTTTTGAGGTAGGGTCTCACTCTGGCCCAGGCTGACCTGGTATTCATGATGTAGTCTCAGGCTGGCCTCGAACTCACAAAGATCCTCCCACCTCTGCCTCCCAAGGGCTGGGATTAAAGACGTGCGCCACCACTCCTTGTTTGCCCCACTGTCTGAGTAGGTTGTTTGAGTTTGTTTATTGTTTAGGTTTTTTGAGTTCTTTGTAGGTTGTAGAAATTAGGCCTCTGTCAGTTGTATAGCCAGCAAAGATTTTCTCCTATTTTGTGGGTACTTGATTGGCTCTGCTTATGGTATATTTATTGGTAAATTTTTTTTCATCTTCATGAGATCCCAATGGTTGAGTGATTGTTTAAGCTCCTAAACTACTGAGGTTTTGTTCAGAGAATATTTCCTCACTCCTATATTGTGGAGATTTCCTCCTATTATTTTCTTCCAGTAGTAGCAGAATTCCAGGTCTTGTTTTGAGGTGGTTGATCTATTTGTACTTGATTTTTGTGCATGCAAGGTGTGTGAGCCTATTTTATTTTTCTCCATGGGGTTATCCAGTTTATCCAGCACCATTTGTTGAAGATGCTGTCTTTTCTCCAGTCTATGTTATTGGGGACTTTATCAAAGATCAAGTAGGTATAGGGACTTGACCTAAAGTCAGGATCCTCAGTTCTGTTCCATTGGTCTATATTCCTGTTTTTATGCCAGTACCATGCTGTTTATGTTACTGTGAATTTGTAATATAGCTTTAGATCAGGTATGGCGATGCCTCCCGAGGTATTTCTTTTGCTGAGGATATGTTTGGATATCTGAGGCCTACTCCCATTCAATATGAATTTGAGATCTTTTTTTTTTTCTATCTCTATGAAGAATGATGCTGGGACTTTTATTGGTATTGACTTAAATCTGTGTATAACTTTTGGTACGATTGCTATTTTCACAATGTTAATTCTACCTATTCAGGAGCATGGGAGGTCTTTCATCTTCTCAAGTCCTCCTCAATTTCTTTCATGAGTGATTTTATGGTTCTGTTATATATGTCTTTCATATCCATGGTTAGTGTTCCAGAGTTTCTGTTTTTTTTTGTTGTTGTTGTTATTGCTATTGAAAATGGGACAGTGCTGCTTATTTCTTTCTCTTTGACCTTTACATATAGAAAGACTACTGATTTTTGTGTATTGATTTTGTATCCTGCTACTTTGTTGAAGGAATTAATCACCTTTAAGAGTTTTGAGATGGAGGCTCTAAAGTCATGTGTATGGGATCATTTCATCTGAAAATAGGGCTAACTTGACTTCTTCCCTTTCCAATTTGTATCCCATTTATTTCTTTCTCCTGTCTTATTGCTTGGGTTAGGACTTCTAGTAATATATTCAAGAGCAGAGTTGAGAGAGCACCCCCCTCCCCGTCTTGTTTCTGATCATAATGGGACTTCCTTGAGTCTTTCCCCATTAAGTATTATTTGGGCCTTAGGTGCTTTATATATAGCCATTATTATGTTGAGATATAAACTGTTGTACCTATTCTCTCCAAGTTTTGATCATGAAGTGATGTTGTATTTTGTCAAAGGGCTTTTCTGCATCTATTTAAATGAACAAGGTGGAAAATGTTTTTATATGTGTTGTTGAATTTGGTTAGCAAGGATTTTATTCAGAATCTTTGTATCTAAGTCCATTAGAGATATAGGCCTATTGTTTACTTTTCTTATTGTATCTCTGTCTCGTTATAGTATTAGGGTGATTCTAGCTTCATTAAAAGGAGTTGGGGAGCTTGCCCTATTCTCTAATTATGTAGAGCAGTTTTAGAAAAATTGGTTTCAGTTCTTCCATGAGGGTTTGATAGAATTTGGCTGAGAAGCCATCTGGTCCTGTACTCTTCATTTGGGGAGGTTTTGTATTACCTTTTCAAACTTGATGGGTGTGGTTAAGTTTATTTAGGAGATTAATCTGCTCTGAGTTAAGTCATGGTGTGTGGTATTTGTCCAGCAATTTATCCATTTCTTCCAGATTATCCAGTTTTGTTGAGTAGAGGTTTGTGCAATAAATCTTGTTTCTCCCAATTTTACTTATGTCTGTTGTGATCTCTCCTTTTTCATTTATAATTTTGTTAACTTGAAGTGTGTCTTTTTTGCTTGATTAAATTGGCTAGGGGTTTATCAATCTTGTTTATTTTTTCAAAGATCCAGCTCCTTGTTACATCGCTGGAGGGCTGGAACTAACATGCTTACTGCTGTGTCAGGCTCTGGGGTTCTGAACTCAGGTTGTCATGCTCATACACAAGTGCTTTGCCCACGAGCTACTTCACCATTCCCAGGAACTGGTTGTTATAACATTGCCACATGTTAACTTTTTGCTGCCTATAAAGTTAATAGTAGATAAATTTTATTTAGTAAAGATAATCAGGGGAAGTAGTTATGAAAAAATGTTTAAAATGAAACATATCTAAGAAATATGAATGACATTTTTCAACATATACTACATTAAAAGCACTATTGTAAGTGCTCATAGGTATCATTTCATCTTGCTTATATTAAATGTTAATAGGTATAGGTACAACATTTTTATATACAAATTGAACCACCAAGATATTAAGTAACTTACCCAAAAACACATAGCCAAAAGTTGCAGTACTGAGCATATGTTCTGTGATGTGCTACCTCCTCAGAAATCATGAATAAAAAGTGCTATATTAAGAGCTTCCATGTTTTAACCTCTTCTAGGTATGAAAACATGATAAAATACTCTCAAGTGTGCATGCTCTGCTCCTGCTTCTTTCTAACTGTGACTTTGAAGTTCCTTGACCATTCTGGGCCTTAGTTTTCTTACCTTGAAGATAGAGTTAACAATTAAGTATTGTTTGAGTGAGTATCTAATACTAATAGATGTAAACTTAAGGTAGCACCTATATCAAAATAATATTGCAACGTGGCTATAGAGCAGTAAAATTTGGATATTAAATATAGTTTAATTTCTATCCATATTTTCTACCAATATTCTGTTTCTTACATGCCGGTGTTCCTATAAATTATTATAATATTAATATTCCCCTAAGATTACAAATGTGTTAATTTGCTTTCAAGTTATCTCTACTGAAGCAATAGAACGTATTGTTTGAATAGACTCTCATGTGGAATAAAAAAGCAAAATAAAACAGCCTTATGTATTTAAAAAAATCCACAATAATAAAAAGCAGTATTTCACTAAGTAATATTTTCTGCACATCAGAGGAAGAAATTAAATTCACCAACAAAAGACAGAAAGTGATTCTAAGTATGATTCATTCATACCCAAAATACAAAGGAACTCCTACAATTAAAAGCAATAAAATATAACAAAAATAAGCAATGTAAAAATAAACAAATATATCAAAAGGTACATAAATATTTGTTTAGTATTACTAATGACAAAATCATGTCAAGAAAAACCTCATTGACATATTATATATGCTACCATGCTTATTACCCAAAGATAAGAGATAAATGACAATGTGGAAAAAATATTTGCATTTATTTATGTGAAAATAAATTGGTACAGCCATTGTTAGAAACAATATAGAAGGACTGGAGAAAGATATGTATCAGAGGTTAAGGTGTTTGCCTGCAAAGCCTCAGGAGTTCAATTTCCTAGTACCCACATACATCCAGATGTACAAAGTGGCACATGCAACTGGAGTTAATTTGCAGTGGCAGGAGGCCCTTGTGTGTGCCCATTCTCTCTCTCTCTCTCCCCCCCTTCCCATAAATAAATAAAGATTGAAAAAAGAAACAATATAGAGAATCTTCAAAACAAATTAAGTATAATTTACTATGTGATACACGAGTAATTTAAGGATATAAAACCAAAAAGAAACTTTTACACACACATAACACTTAAAATTCAGCTGGAAAGACAAAGGAAAATTTCCCATTTATAATAGTATGGATAAACATACATATAATAACGCTAAGAAAAACATGTTAAGCAGAAAGACATAAGGGCTGTATAATGTCACTTGTGTATGGAACATAAAAATGTATAGCAAAGAGAAACTTGGAGTAGCAACATCATTGCTATTGTCAAGATTTCAAGAAATGGAGAGATATTGGTGCAAGATTTTTTAAATATATTTTAAGTATTTGAAGAGAGCCAGAAAGAAGCAGATATAGAGGGGCATGCCAGGGCCTCTCGTCACTGAAAGTGAACTCCAGAAACATGCACCACCAAATGAACCTGTCTTATGTGAGTACTGGAGAATTGAACCTCGGTCCTTAAGCTTCACAAGGCAAGCACCTTAACCACTAAAGCAATCTCTCCAGCCATATATGTTTTGACTTATAAAATTATTGTTGGTACCATCCTGTAGTACCTGGGAGGATGCCAAAGTATCACATGACACACAAGATAGAGATTGATGGAGGAAAGGGAGTCCACTGGAGTGAAGCCCTGTCCTTTCTTTATTTGAAGCTTTTGTTAAGAGTTTAAGGCAGTAAACACAATTGGTAGTCTAGGCTGAACTGATTTTTTTTTTTTTTTGAGGCAAGCCCAAAGAACTGCCTTTATATCCAAAGGTGAGAGAAATAGAGAGAGGGAGAGAATTGCCATAACAGGACCTCCAAATACTGCAAATGCTGAGTGCCCCCTTGTGTGCATGTGTGACCTCGTGCACTGGTGTTATTGTGCATCTGGCTTATATGGGACCTGGAGAGTCAAACAGGAGTCCTTAGGTTTCATAGGCAAGCATCTTAACTGTTAAGCCATCTCTCCAGCCATGGAAAGTGTTTTCTACTCTCAGAATAAGACAAATCTTATTCTGTAAGGAAATGTGTAAGGAAATCTTTGAATTCCCTATGTCCTAGGAATTCCACTCCCAAACCACATAGTTTTCCATGTTCCCGGGCTTAGCCTGTGAAAGATTAACCTGTGTGGATGAGCATATATCCACAATTAATGTCTAAATGTATCATGGCAAATACAGTTAGTACTTGGCATCATGGTAATATAACTAGGAATACTATATAATATGTTTGAAATTTGCTAAAAGCAGAAATCTAAAGAATTCATAAGGCAAACATGGAAATTATGTGAGGTTGCATTGCTTCAATTATAAAACTCTATCATACTACACACTTGTAACAAAGTACAATGTTTTTTGCATTAAGTATATACTCTGTTGAAGTCAGGTTCACATTGCTGGTAGAATCACCCAACCAAGAGCAGCTTATGGAAAAAATAAGAGGCTTATTTTGGCTTACAGGCTTGAGGAAGAAGCTCCATGATGGCAGAGAAAATGATGACATGAGCAAAGGGTGGACATCATCCCCTGGTCAACATCAGGTGTACAATAGTAACAGGAAAGTGTGCCAAACACTGGCAAAGGGCAACTGGCTATAACACTCATAACCACCCCCCCAAAAAATTATACTCCCTCCAGGAGGCATTAATTCCTAAATCTCCATCAGCTGGGAACCTCGCATTCAGAACACCTAAGTTTATGGGGAAGACTTGAATCAAATCACCACATTCTGCCCCTGGCCCCCATAAACTGATATCCATACATGATGTTAAAATACAATGCATTCAGTCCAACTTTAAAAGTCCCCATAGATTTTTATCAATCCCAATGATGTTCAAACATCCCCATAGTCCAAGATCTGTTTTTTTTTTTTTTTTTAACTGAGCCATTATACCAAAAAAAAAAAAAAAATCCCCCCAAATCCCATAATGGCCCAGAATAAACATTCACACTGCAAAAGATGGCATTGGACATAGCAAAGAAATATTCAACCAATACAAGATTTAAAATAAGCAGAGAACATATCAAACTCTGTAGCTTCAAGTCCAACAATTCTAGTCAGTAACAAGTCTCAAAGTCTGATAATTCTAACCAGCAACAAGTCTCTGGAGTTCCAATTCCATCCCTCCAGCTAGGCTACTCACAGTCCTAGTAAACTTCATCCGGGGCTGGCACCCTTCCTTAGCAGCCATATCATGGTCCTGGCATCTCCTCTGGGTCTCCATTGCAATCCATGCAGGCATATAGCAAGTCTGCTTCACATTGCCCATGACCATTTCCAAAGCATAAGACCATGTTGCAAAATCAAAGACCCTGTCTTTCCTACTTTTCTTAGACTCCACAATACTAGGTAGGG
Organism: Dipus sagitta; assembly: GCA_036346955.1. NCBI lineage: Eukaryota > Metazoa > Chordata > Mammalia > Rodentia > Dipodidae > Dipus > Dipus sagitta. The sequence goes on along the minus strand of CM070779.1, from coordinate 113,170,563 downwards.
TGCCAATTTGTTAATCTGTGGGGGGCAGTAGATAAAGCAGACTTTGGAGAACAGGACACTCCTTGAGCACTTAGGCCCCTTCAACGGAGTCTACATTCTTCCTGTTGCCCCAGTGCAAGTCAGCTGGCCCAGTCTCAAAGTTTGAAATCTCTCTATTGCAGCTGAATGGGCAGCAGTTCACCCAAAGATTGTTTTGTTTTGTTTTGTTTGTTTTTTCCTATGCCATATCCCTCTGCTCACACTAGTTCCTATCTATACAAATCAACCCTGCACAACTTCCAAGGACATGGGCATAACAGCAAAATTCTCACACAAATTCCTAGCCCAGTCTAAGAAAAGCTCTTTCTCACCCTCATATGCCAAACCTCACAGACCATGGTTCTTACTGCATTCGGGTCTTTTAACTCTGACCAGAATAGTCTATCAGGCTGTACTTATAGCACTGCAAGGCATCTCTTAGGCCAAGGTTTCAATTCTTTCCACATTCCTCTTGAAAAATCATCCCCAAAAGGCCAAAGCCACATAGTTAGCTGTCTAGCAGCAATCCCGCTCCTCATTACCACTTTACTGTTGTAGTCCGGTTCGCATTGCTGGTAGGAAGCACCCAACCAAGAGCAGCTTGTGGAAAAAAAAATGAGGTTTATTTTGGCTTACAGGCTTGAGGGGAGTGCAGGGAAAATAATGGCATGAGCAGAGGGTGGACATCACCCCCTGATCAACATCAGGTGGACAATAGCAACAGGAGAGTGTGCCAAACATTGGCAAGGGGAAACTAGCCTTACCACCCATAACCCCACTCACAAAAATACACTCGCTACAGGAGGCCTTAACTCCCAAATCTCCATCAGCTGGGAATCTAGCATTAAGAACATGTAAATTTATAGGGGACACCTGAATCATACTACCACATACTCTATGCTATTTGTCAATTATGTGCCAATAAACAAAAAGAAACTGTAAGGATTCTTGTATATAATAAATTATATAAAAAATATATTTACATGTGTATTATAATGTAAAACCAAATAGAAAGAAAATAAAAGTACATTATTAAGCAATACAGTAGCTACTAAAAATCTTGAGCACTAAGAATTGAGCTGAGAGCTTAATATGCACGCAGTACATTATTATTAACTGGGAAATGACAGCATTTATCAAAGTGCAATTATGCAATATTAAATGAAGGTCTTTAATGACCACCTGACACTGGGGTAACATAGAGAATGCTATAGACCATATGTCATGTGACGCTCCTATAGACTGAGCTATAAGCAGAATGACAGCATCTGAGGCATGTGGCATTCTGCAGCTCTGCCACTTCTGGGAAACTCAATCACTCATTTAACTTAGAGCCCCAAATCTACTTGCATTGTCTACTATGCATCTATAAAATGTTTTCAGGCACTTACATCCTCTAAATTCTGTTCTAGTGCTTGAAATGATTCATGCATAAATATGATATTTCTATATCAATGGAGGAATAAAAAAAGATTTAGGATGAAGGATAGTAGTAAAAATACCAAAAGGGAAAGGTAGCATTCAGAAATAAGGGCCTCTGCACAGCCCTGACACAGGCAGATATACCACCTGATATCTCAGTGATATGAATTAAATAGATCACATATGATTAAAACAATATGTATCTCATCAGTACCACTTAGTCTATATAATTTTTGATTTATAGTTCCCTTAAACATAACAACATATACTAAAAAAGTGCTGTGTCTCAGAAGCATTTTGGCTCACATAAGAAACCATTTAAGTATCTACTATGGTAGAATTTATATATAGTTCATAAGGGTATATATTAATCTATAAAACATAGGCTATGAATTCCATGTTAATTTGCAGTAGTGAGTTTCAAAACTTCAAAATTATTTTTATAAGGTTAACTCATAAGATTCTCCTTCAGGCTAGTATGTTTATGACGAGCCAGCAAAGGTTTTAAAAATGACAGAACAGTGTAAGTAGAAAAGAGGATTACATTGGATTGTATGCAAGCCAAGTATTTCCCATTGAGAATTCATTCTCTAAGTGATATTCCTTGACATCACTATTATTCCATTCTTCTCAGCTCAGTACACTGAACCAATCTTCTTTCTTTTTTTTTTTTGAGTCTTTCCCCTTTTTCTCTTTTCTAGGCCCATTTACTTCACCTCTCAACTTTCACCAATTCCATTATTTTGTAATTTGGTTACCATGTATTTCCATAGCTACTTCCCTAGGTGACACTCTTTTTATTGTAAAGCTGAGCAATAATTCAAATATAAATGACTTCCTGTGGGCCAAACCCTTCTCTTATCTTTTAAGTTTTATGGTTATATTTCTTTTATTTACATTTTCAATTTTCTTTTTTATATATTTAGATTAAGTAATTTATTTATTTGCAGGAAGAGAGAATAGAGAGTGAGCCAGGGCCACCAGCCACTGTAAATAAGTTCTAGATGCATGCACCACTTTGGGCATCTGTCTTTATGTGGGTACTGGGGAGTGGAACCCTGGCCATTAGACTTCAAAGGCAAGTGTTTTAACTGCTGAAAATCTCTCCAGCCCCTATTTACTATATTTTTATAGTTGATCTTCATGAAGATACACCCATGATTACTGTTTTCAGTGATAACAGAGAAAGTTTAACTACCTCTACCATGAATTGATCATAAGAGACATTTTCTTAAAGGTAGTCCAAGGCCAATAAGAATTGACACAAAATCTTGTCCAGTACTAAATAAGTTATATAGAGCAGTGCTTATCCTACCTTCTCTCCATCTTACCTTTGTTCATTCTTTCATAAGGTATAAACTTTTGTAATATATTTATACTCAATTATGACTACTGAAATCTAGAAACATAGTTGGAAAAATCTAATTCAAAATGAGGAATTAATCCATAACTTTTGAGGACACTTGAAATGTCATTACTATAAATGAGAAGTATAAGTGAACCAGGTATGATCACATATGCCTATAATCCCACTTGAGGGTAGTCTTGATTATAAAATGAAAAAAAGCATATAAGGTGCATATATGTTTGTGCATTTGTTTGTGACTTACATTTTCAATAACAGTATATGTAAAAATAGCAAAATGCATCTAAATATGGAATATTTGAAAATTTTCTCATATTTAATTGCTATGGATATAATTTAACATGATGATTATTATTAAAAGTGAGTAAATATTGCATATACTATATGTTGAAAATTATATGCTGCGTGTTGTAGAAGAGCCTTGAGATCCTCCATCCTCTGAAGTAAGGTTTTCTATGTCTCAAGTGGCTTAGCTATCTGAGAGATCTGAGCTGACTGCTGAAACTACCTGTTTCCATTTCATCATTTGCAAAACATGGATGATAATGGCATCAACGTTAAGACTGTGTAGCAGAGACTAAATCACTTGTGTGACTATATTCTTTTCAGACTTATTTTTTTTTCTTTATTAGCTAGTTTTGTATTCAGCAAATACAGTCAGCTTGGTACCATTATTAGGCTCATCCGTGACGTACCCCTCCCCTTGGCCCCTCCTTGTTGAGGTATATGGGTCATGCATTGTGGGATTAGCCCACAGTTATGTGTAAGATAAATGTCTCTGCATATCATGACCCAACATGTGGCTCTGACATTCTTTCCGCCCCCTCTTCCACAAAATTTCCCTGAGCCATGTTGGGTTCATTTTTGGTCTGCTTCAGTGATGAGGTGTTGGGGACCTCTGAGGCTCTGGCTGTCTGATTTGGTAGGAGTTGATTTTTCTCTGTGTTGATCTCCTTCCCCCTTGTGCTGGTATCCGGTTCATCAGGAAAACAGCACCCTTGCTTGTTTCGCCAATTTTTCTTAGTTTCAGCCGGGGCCCTTTGGAGGTATGATGGGGTGGCTTTCTCCTTAGGATCTACATCTATCTGAAAAAGAGAAGCAGATTCTCCAACAGAGAGTAAGTTAGCACCAGGACAAAAGAGATAACCCTTACTTTTTTTTACAGAGAATTTAATAGGTGTAGGCCCGCTTGTAGCCCATGATTGATGGTAGCTTGATAATGGAGAGCGGGCTCATGTTTGGATATGGTTCTGACTTGTTTCCCAGCTCCAGCTATGGGTCTAGTACCACTGAGGAGATCAGTTAGCCAAATTGAGAGCAGTTGGTTCCCCACCATGGCTGTGTGCCACTATTGCACTTATGTGGGCATCACAACAGTTTATTTGCTGCTAAGTAGGTTAGACCATGAGTTGCTTGGACAGATATTGGTCATTTTCCCCCAGTCGCCCATGTAGCACCTTCTGGCACTAGACTTGCTGACTGTCTGGGGACTTACTGTCTTCCAACTTCCAGCCATGCCATTCTATTTTGCATGTCAACCACATAAGGTGTCTTCAGCAGTAGGGTCTTACCACTAACCTTTGGTGGGTCATCAAGTACTCTGACAGAAATCTGTCTTTTCAGACTTTTGATGTAGCTGAGTTTGACCTTGAACTTTTGATCTCCCAGCTTCTGCTTCACAAGTGCTGGAATTACAGCCTTCTTTCACAATGCCATACCACAATTAAATTTTTATGGTGGAGATTCTGGCACAATAATTGATTATTGTTAGGTATGTAATTATTAGCTTTAATTTCTTACAATCATTATTAATAATATTAGGGCTAATTATACTAAATTATACATATGTACTTACCTATACAAATTATTTGTAAATGATAGTTTTCTTGATGCACATTTTCCTGTCTTTATGAAATCTTTATATAGGTATATATTTATAGCATGTTCAGTAGATTCCCCTTGACCTCCTTCTTACCTACCTTTTCTTTTCTCACTCATCCCTGCCCCATAAATAAACTTTGTTTTCTTGACCATTTGATATCTTTATACACACATTACTTAATGTTACTGTAAAAAAAAATCTAGAAAGTTCAAGTGAGAGAAGATGACAGTCATCTTTCTGAGGGTGGCTTAATTCACTTAACATGTTTTGGTCTAGTCACATCAATTTTCCCATAAACCATCTAACTTTATTCACTGTTATGATTGAAAAACATTCAATTTTTACTTATGCCACATTTTCCTTATTCATTCGTCTACCATTGGTCAATAAGTGTCCTTATTTAGCAATGCTATTGCACATAGTCATAATTATAAATATAGCTTTGTATATTCACACCTGTTCTAAATTTTCTGAGGTGATTTCACATTGTTTCATTATATACATGTATAATTACCAAGTGTATATTATTGAAGACATAGTTACATGATTTATTATGGTATCAACTATTCATTTTACACATGAAGGAACAGAAGACATGAGTTTTCAAATTATTACCCTAAAGCTATATGTTTAGTAAAGTCATTGAAGTAAAAGACTCTAGACTACAATGATATCTAAATCTTGCCTTCCCACTACGCAAATTTGGCTCCATGAAACAAGCATGTAGAGAATAAGTAAAGTCAATGCATTATTGAAATGAGGAACAAAAATTACCATTGAAGTAATAAATCATTGCAAGGATTATTTTCCCCTCATTTGTTGCAATTTTGCTAATTTTATAAGTCTTGTGAGTATATGACTACTCTGAGGCATAGTTATAAGCTCCATATGAAATATGAAATAATATGATAATAATATAAATATAAATAACGTGATAATAAAGAATATAATTTACTGTCTTGTGACATCAAATACCCTAGCCGTGGATAAAATTGTCCTTTTTTTCTCTGTGTCTAATGGAATTCAGAGATTAGAATGCTGGTAAGAATCATATACTTGACTGAGAAATTTTGCTTCAGGATAACAGAGAAAAATAGATGTATACTCCATAATGTCAAAATAATAATTATTTTTATTATTATTTTAGTCTGTGTTAAGTCCAGGTTCAGAACTAGCATACTACTATTTATTTCTTGATTGATTTTGGAGAATTGTAAACTGTATTTGATGTATTTTGATCACATTAACCTCTCTTTACCTTTTCCTCCTCCTCCTCCTCCTCCTCCTTCTTCTTCTCTCTCTCTCTCTGAGGTCTTTATTCCTTCCAACTAGTTCAGGGTTCATTTTCATGTTCTATGTGTGTGTGTCCCAGTGACTTTAATTTTCATTAAATATTATCATGCATGGAGGATTATTTACTATAAAAATTGGCACAAACTAATTGTTACTACATTGAAGAAAATTTCTTCCCCTTCCTCAGCAACCAATTAACTGCCAAGAGCTCCTACCTTTAGGAAAGATGGAGCATCATGACCCACCCCCTCCTTCATAATGGAATGCAGGCAAACTGCTGCTGTGAGCTCATGAGTGCAAGGGCTGTGTAATGTCTGGATGGCAGCATTTCACAATGCTCTTCTCCACCCTCAGGATCCTACATTCTTCTGACTTTTCTTCAGCAATGATGAAATGTCATACTTAGGGCTGAGCACTCCACAGAAACTTATTCTTAGCAATATGACAAGATATGGGTCTCTACTGCCCTCTGCAGAAAGAAGCTTCTGTGACCAAATCTGAAAGCCCCCCCCCCACAACCTATGAGTATAAACACAAAATTATTAAGAAGGCAGATCGAAAATATGTCAAATTAGCATTGCAATATATTAGCTTCCACTCTAGAGACTATGATCTCCTTATTCTCCAGCTTTTGACCATTTTTACAATACCAGACATGAAATTACTCCTGTGGAGTAGATTTCAAATCCAATGAGCATGTGGTTGATTACACCCAAAACAGCTATGCCACAAGTGTACCAGTAGGCATACCACATACCGAGGAGGTCACTTCACTAGGACACAGGCTCTCCAGCTGGATAAGATGGTTGATGACTTTTCTTCCCCATCAGACCTCCACCCCCCCATAGCACCTCTGGCACGGTGAAAACCAACTAGCCAACATGAAGTTCCTGGGTCAGTTCCAGCTTCATTTTATTATGCTGTCTAAGAAACAGTTGGTGTCTTTATCAATATGGACTTACCATTGAATTTTGGTGGGAAAGCAATAGCAGTAGTAATAATGTTTTGGTGGCCTCAGGGACATCGCTAACCAATACTGCATAGGGAAGTATATCAACACTTGCACTGGGATTTTCATTTAAAAACCCATGGCTTCTGAGAGCAGCAATATTCACCCTCATAAGGTACCAAATTCAAATATTTTTTTAATTTAATGTCTAAATTAGTTTAAATTACAAAGTTGTAGGTTTCCATATGGCTTTTTCATACATCCTTAATTTTGGCCAACTCTTCCCTTCATCCCCTTATCTCACCTAACTGCCTTCTCCAATCTTCATTTAAACATTTTTTATTCCCAATATTCCACACCTCAAATTCGTATCTCACACATTTTATCTTGTCCTCCTTAAAACCTCATTCTGGGCTGGAAAGATGGCTCAGCACTTAAGAAAATTACCTGCGAAGTCCAACCACCTGGGTCGATACCTCAGTAGCCATATAAAGCCAGATGCACAGTGGTGCATACATCCAGAGTTCACTTACAGCAGATGGGATACATCCATTCTCTCTTTCTCTGTCTTTCTTGTCCCTCTATGTCTCTCTCTTGCTTTCTGCTTTCAAATAAATATGTTAAAAATTAAAAAAAAATACATTTCTGATTCCCCTTTTATGTTCCCATTTGCAGTATGACAATTACTTGATGATCCATTGTAAAATTTGTTAAGAGTATGTGTGTGTGTGTGTGTGCACAAACATTTAAAGTTAAAAAAAAAAATGGAGCCGGGTATGGTGGAACAAACCTTTAGTCCCAGCTCTTGGGAGGCAGAGGTAGGAAGATCGCTATGAGTTCAAGGGTACACTGAGACTACATAGTGAATTCCAGGTCAGCCTGAGATAGAGTGAGACCCTATCTTAAAAAAAAAAAAAAAGTGGGCCTGGGGAGGCGGATCATCCCTTAAAGGTACTTACTTGCAAAAATTTCTGGCCTATGTTAAGTTCCTTAGGATCCATATAAAGCCAGACACACAAAGTATCTCATGCAATAGGAGTTCATTTACAGTGACAGTAGTCCCTGGCATGCCTATTCTCTCTCTCATTCTTTTTTACAAAAATAAAAATAAAAATTGAAAAAAAATGTTTACTCATAAATAGAAAAAAATTCAATGAAGTTTGACAAAAGCAAGAATATCTCAAATTATAATAGTTTTATCCATTAATAATAATGTAGCCAAAGAAATTTGTATGTGCATTCTTTCCTCAAACTCAAAACAGGCACAGGAATTAATGAAAGGAAATAATTTCCAGACATGATGTGGTGACACAGAATTTCAAAATGCGACATAAAGTTGTTGAGTTCAGTCAGAGTTCTTATGGCTTTTTGTGGAACTGAGTTTCACAGCTAAATCTTTGGACAGCTAAGGATCAAATAAAAAACACATTCTAAGAAATGAGAATAAAAGCAATGAATCTATCTTTTCTTCTAAGTATGTGTTTGATAGAGAGAAGGGGAGAAAAATGAGAAAAAAAAGATAGAAAGAGGTAGGGAGGAAAGAAACAGAAAAAGAGACAGAGAAAGAGGGAGTGAGGGGAAGAGAGAGAGAGAGAGAATTTTCTGAAAGATTATTAACTGAATCCCTAGAAGAGACCATAAGCTAAATCCAGAATATTATTACTGCACACTTATCTAAAGCCCCTCTTGGATGAATGCCATAAATAATTTGATAACAAAACATTTGTGCTTAGAAAACATAGCACATACTTTAAAAATAAAAGTTTGATATCTATAAATAGTTTATTTTTCACAAATGTTTCATTTAGCACTGTTTTTTATGTCAGTTTTCATTTGCTACAATGTGGAGCTCCCAAGAAACATTTAATTAATGTGTATGGTACAACAAAATGCTTCTTTATCTATTAATCACATATAGAAATAGAGTGATACAGATTTGTTTATTTTACTTGTTATCCATTATATACATAAGGTTTCTGTATAAATATATGCAAACACACTGAGAACAAGATTCAATTTAAAAAAAAAACACAGAGAGAAAGCATTCTGTCTTTGTATGTCCTGTTCTGACCCATAACCTTCTTGTCATTCCATTTATTTTGGGGCCATTGTCTTTGATACAGTCTATCCCCTGGAATCACATTTTAACACGGATGTGCTGAAGTATCTACTGTCCTTTCCCTAGCAGAAGTTTACAGAGCAGATGGGGAAAATGCCCCAGCATATATTTGTGGGATTGAAATAAAAGGAATCTGACAGAACACTAATATTTTGACATTTGTCAAAGTATATCAATGTCATGTTAGAAAAATTCAATATACATGAAAAAATAGTGTTTTTTTTTAAATTATTGTGTCTCTATCTCAGTCAAGTATGATGTAATTATTTCACTTTCCGAAACAGGTATTTTCTAAAATCTTTTTTTTTTCTAAATAATTTTGGCTGTCTTCATACCTTCATTTCTTCCTTCTTTCCTTCATGTCACTCTTTCTTCCTCTATTTCCATGATAACGTCAAATAATTTAGTTTTTTTTTTTAATGGCAAGAAGATTGTAAGCCATCTCTCCATAATCACGTGAGGTAACATCCACTGCTTCTTAGTTCTGGTGACCCTGGGTTTATGCACTTCCAAATACCACATTTCATCTGTACTGGGATTAGGTCATTTCTCTCATGTGGCACCCACAGATCAGCATCCCTGGTTCTTGATATTCTGACATGAATCAATATGTAGACTATACTAAAAAGTCAAAAGACTAAACATCAAAAAAGTAAACCACCCAGTAAAAATTGGCTAGGGATTAAACAAAGAGTTCTTTAGAAATACTTTAAATTGTTCTTAGTTTATTTAGTCATCAAGGAACAAATTAAAACTACTTTGAGATTCCATTCATTAACTCTATATTCTACCAGAGACACTTACACACCTATACTAATCATTGCTCTATTCCTAATACAGGAAATGTAATCACCTTGGATACTCATAGACTAGCAGATGGATAAGAAATTTGTGATACATATACACAATGGAATTTTATTTATTAATGAGCAAAGAAAAAGATCTCATGAATATCAATTTGCATGACAAATTATCTAATTAAAATTTTGATAACATAACAATATAGCTCACTCAGTAAAGTCCTTGCCTTGCAAGGACTTGAGTTCAACACCAAGTACTCCTACAAAAATGCCATGTATGCTGGTATGCACATGTAATCCCTGTGGTGGAAAAGTACAGACAGGGATGACCTTGTTGTCTACCCTAGATTCCTAGAGGTTCCTAACTGGTGATCTCTTGGCCAGCAAAAAACTATTATTATTATTATTATTATTATTATTATTATATTAGTTAGGCTTTCCTTTTAGCCCAGGTTGTCCTGTATTTACTGTGTAGTTTCAGGGTGGCCTCAAAGTCACAGCAATCTTCCTGCCTCTGCCTCAAAGTTCTGGGAAGAAAGTTGTGTGCTGCCATGCCCTCTCAGAGCCTTTAACAAAAGAAATATAAAGATGAACAGTACTACTAATGATGATGCTCAAGATTTTACTCTGGCTTGCACATACATATGCATACATGTATACTCTATGTATACATGAATACACACATTAACACACATACAACATTTTTTAAGGGAAGGAACTTTAACCAAGGATGAATGAAAAGCCCCATGGAATCCAGGATTTTCTAAATATATACATCTCCCCTGTGAGTTGCTCTTGAGGATGGCTTCTCCAGAATCTTCCTCCTGAGTCCTTTTGGCAATAAGGCAGAAATGATTTTGAAATTTCACCTGGGAAGGAAATTACCATGACTCAAGTACAGCGATAGGACATGAGTCACAGAATGCTGGCAACCAACAGGAAATAGAGGAAGCGAAGAAGACTCTCACTTTCCTATTAGAGTAGGACTATGCTGGGTTGTGCATATCTAGTCTCTAACATGATGAAGCATTAACTGTCTACTATTCTGAGCTACCAGACTTAGATAATTTATTACAGCTGCCTCCAGAATAGAATAGTGCCTTTGGAAAAATGAAACAAACCAAAAATAACACTATAGGATTTTCTCACATTAAAAAGCCAGGTGAAAAATTCAAGATGAAAGGGTGCATTTTTCAGTGCTGGGAACGGAACTCAGGTCCTGTGCATAGTAGCCAAGAGCTCTAACAATGAACTGAATCTAACCCCTGAAGAGTACTTGAAAGCATTCAAGAGTTTGTACTGTTCATCCTGAAATATCTGTTGCATTGCTACAATGAATCAATGTCTGCAAGCACTCTGCGGAGACAATTAATCATGACCTCCCCTCTTCCAGGTTCTTCATGTTACCACAACCCTACATACCCTTTATAAAAATAACTAGTAAACCATATATCCAGCCTTAATGGAATATGTTATAAGCATCAATATACGGAAGTTTAGACAGTGTGCATAGAGAGAAGAATGCCTGTAATTTCAATTCACATCCTTTAGCTTATGACTGAGTGTAGATAATCATAGTAAGTGTTGTGGCCTCTGTATCATTGTTTCTTAAAAGTGATTGAGAGAGCACCTAGGTGGACAATATAGATAAGGAATAAATACACAACTCAAATAATTTTTTGCTTCAGAGCCTATTTTATTTTATTTTATTTTATTTTATTTTTTGGTTTTTCGAGGTATGGTCTCACTCTAGTCCAGGCTGACCTGGGATTCACTATGCAGTCTCAGGGTGGCCTCGAACTCATGGCCATTCACCTACCTCTGCCTCCCAAGTGCTGAGATTAAAGGTGTACGCTACCATGCCCAGCTCAAGAGCCTATTTTATACAGTAAAACATGGTCATATAACTCACACCCACTAGACATCCTAGTTCATTGTTTTGCTTTGTTTAGTGCCAGCACATTACAAGTTTTTCAGAGTTCCAAGGTTTAGCACTCGAAGTTTAATGTCCTAAGAACTTCCCCAGTTCATGATAAACTGCAGCACCTTGTTATACTACTTTGTTTTAAAATGTATTTTTTAAATGACCAAGGTAATGAGTTCCATTACATATGGAGAGAGAGATTGTCATACTATGTTTTTGCTAATGTATCCTCCTCCCAGTCAGCATTCTCCTGTGCCCCCCGAACTCCTTACTGGTATCCTTCCACCCAACCATTTTCCCATTTTGCTTGCATGTTACTTATTTTCCATTACCTTCTTTACTTCTCACCTACTTCAAGACTTCTTCCTTCTTTCTTATGGTTCTCTTTCTATTTTCATGACTAACACAGAGACATGTGTAGATACACATGTACACATATATGCAACACTCACATATATTTTATATATATAATATATTATCATATACACCATATATATGGTGTATATATATATATATATATATATATATATATGTATATATATATGTGTGTGTATATGTGTATATATATATATATATATATATATATATAAATTTATTTTAAAGGAGAGAAAAAGAGACACTCATAGAGAGAATGGGCATTCCAGGCATTCCAGGGCCTCCAACCACCACAAACAAACACCAGATACATGGTCCACCTTGTGCATCTGGTACTGAGGAATCAAACCCATGTCATTAGGCTTAATGTGTACTTAAATCTAGTTTCCATGTATGAGGGAAAACATACATTATTTCTCTTCTCTCGTCTTCCCCTCTTTGGCCCCTTCTATCCTTACCTCCCTTCTCCCCTCCTCAGCTTTTTTTTTTCTAACCCTGGTATTTTTCATTTAACATAATGATTTCTTGTCACATCCATTTTCCGATGCATATCCTGATTTCACTTTTTTTTAACTTCTGAATCAAGTTCTTGGTAAATATGTACATTTTTATGTCTTCTTGGTCACTAAAAACCAGGCCTGAAAGGGACAACAGCCTACTGGCATTCCTGCCATGCATGCTCAGTTCTCTTTGGATCTGGTGTGTCAGTTGGATTGAATCTGACACAATTTTCATTTGTGTTGTTCCTGAACTGTCATAAAAAATACCCAAGTGCCCCACTGAGAACATGTAAGGAGAGAGTGCATGCCAAGTCAACGTCTTGAGTGGCTTTGAGGGTACATGAGGTAATACAAACTCTATGCATTACAATTGAAACAAAATTTAAATACTTGTTTCAGTTGAGGGTCAGGATATCCCCAACTTGGCCACTACTTGACTAAAAGCAGATAATACCACAGATGATAATTCAGTCTGTCCATCTCATTCTCCTTAACTCACAGAAGTGCACAGCCAGCTCATTGAAGGCTGTTTTCTGACAGTGACCTGTATGGCTAATTCTTTTGTAGCTGTTGGTAATTGAATTAGTCACCATAGCTTTTTGTTACACATGCCTGAAAACTCCTAGCCTTCCTCCAACATTGGCTGGACAGTTCTTCTTTATGCTGGCTCTTAGATGACTTCCACTAATTGCTGGAAATGGTTCTTTCAGAAAGATATTTAAGCTGCATTGTGCTTGAATCTGTGAATACTGTGTGCTGTTCTTGTTGTCACAAATTACACAGATTGACTTAAAAATGAAAGTCCAGTGAGGTCATGCATGAGCAATTATTATAGCAAAGCAATTATGTCTAAGATATCTGTGGTCCCTTGACAGTTATGCACCTGTATCAGAGGATGTATCTTCACTATTAACACTGGATAAACATCCTCCTCTTGGGAGCTTGACTTCATTTTTGATTTTAATTTTTTTTTAAATTTTGTGATGACTTGAATGTAAAATGTCCCCCATAGCCTTAGGCATTTGTGATTAAGCTTCCTACTTTTTCCCAGGATGATGGAGCTCTTAGCAGGAAGAGCTTGGCTGAAGGAGGTGTGCCACTAGGGGAGGACCTTGAGTTGAGATTGATGAATCTAGCCCACTGGATGTTTAGGTCTTGCTTCCTTCCTTTCTTCCTTCCTTCCTTCTTTCCTTCTTTCCTTCGTTTTTACTCTTGCACATGAGTGAATTGTTTCAGCTGGCTGCCAAGCTTGTTTTCACTATTATTAAGCCTCCCCTTGATACTTTTAACCTGAAATGAATACTTTCTTCTCATTAGATGCTACTGGATGGGTCTTTTGCCTTGCATAAGAAGCTACGTGCTGCAGATGCAATGTTTACAAAGCTAAATCTAATCAAATTTTATCCATTAAAACATTAATAACAAACATTGTAAGTATAATTTCGAAAAATGTTATATCATAGGTCTATATCTCAGTTGGTATGGTGCTTGCCTGGTATGGATGAAGTCCTGTTTTCTTTCTCCTATACTGCATAAGGCTAGGCATAATGGCCCATGCCTGTGTTCCCTGCACAAATAAGTCAGAGGCAGGCAATAAGTCATTTTCAGCTACATTATACATTTGAGGCTACCCTGCACTAAGATACTTAAACAATAAAATCTTAGCTCTTATTTATTATGCTTGGAAAAACCCACATATGTTATTGGCTGTAAACATCATGGGACTAAAGCCCAGTTTGTTGATGAGGGGCCAGTATTGATCTGAGTTATGGGCAGAGGTAGGCAAATTTCTTTTATTTCAATTGAATATAGAGATATCTGGGAACTTTATTTGGGCCATAGCATCACTGACCAGTTTCCCACCTTTCCCTAGGAGCATTGTCTACAGCTCCAAAAGAAGCAGACTCCATTTCATTATTTCTATCTTTCTTGTTTTCCTAATTACATACATATGTGTGTGTGTGTCAAAAACTAGAATGTAGGAGTGTGGACTCATACAGCATACAGCAGAAGGGATTTTAGATAAGTGATTAATTAAAAGTCCTAAAGATAGGATTCTTACAAAGGGGAACTGGAAGAAGATGTGTCAGAGATGTGTGATGAGATGATGTATTAGGATGTCATGCACTTAAGATGGAAGATACAACCACAAGGCAAGGAAAACAAACACCTGATAGACACTGCAGAAGTAACAAGGTGGTCAATGCCTTGCACTCACACCTCAACCAAAACCCAGGTGAAACCACAGAGAAATTGGAGAGCTGAGCAAGAGTGTTGCTTCCATGGTTAATTGGACAATCATTGCCAGGGTGAAGTAGACAGATGCTGTGGATACTCAACACCAGTACCAAAGCAAAATGCCAGAGGCTCCTGAGAGCTCATCACTGAAGTTGACTTAAAACATACCCACCACAACAGATTTTGACAGATTATCAGCAATAAACCATGCCTATCCCCTCTTTGTTTAGATTTGTATCATTACTAGATTACAAGTAATAACTAGTCCAATGTAAACCTTATCACAATATTTACTTCAGTACAGTATTACAATGCTTATGGGATCATGACAAGAGAAATAATCAACTGTGCTCAACAAAGGTGGAGGTGGTTGTATCAATAGATGTTGAATCTATGTGCCCATAATACAGACCCAGAGACAAAAATAAAAAGGAAGGGGTGTGGAGGTCTAGAATGAGTAGGCTGGACCCATTCCCCCCCACCACAGCCAGGGGCTCAGTTCCCTGAGTGGTCAGTGTGAGGTCAGGCATGGCGATCTTGAGTGAGTAGGCTGGACCCATTTCTGCCCTCCCACAGCCTGGGTCTAAGTTCCTTGGTTGGTCAGTATGAGAGCTGGTGTGGCAGTATGGAGTGAGTAGGCCAGACCCAATTCTCCCCCTCCCACAAACTGGGTCTCAGTTCCCTGCATGATCAGTGTGAGGGCAGGTGCAGTGGTCTTCAGTGGGTAGGCTGGACTCATTTATGGTCTCATCCCACAGCCTGGGCCTGAACCATAGGAACCACATGATCATCTCAATTGATGCAGAGAAGGCCTTTGACAAAAGACAATACCACCTCATGATGAAAACACTGGAAAGAATAGGCATGGAGGGTTTATATCTCAACACAATAAAGGCTATATATAAAGCTCCTAAAGCCCAAATAATTCTTAATGGGGAAAAACTCAAGGAGTTCCCACTGAAACACAAAACAAGACAGGGGTGCCCACTCTCACCCACTGCTCTTCAACATAGTACTAGAAGTATTAGCCCAAGGAGACAAGTGAAAGAAATAAAAGTTATTCAAATTGGAAAGGAAGAAATTAATTTTGCCCTACTTGCAAATGATATGATCTTATATATAAGTGACCCAAAGGTCTCTTTCCCAAAACTTCTGAAGGTGATAAATTCCTTCAGCAAAGTGGCAGGATATGCAATCAATGCAAAAATAAAACCAAAATCAGTAGCTTTTCTATATGCAAAGTACAAATATACAAGGGAGGAAATGAGTGAGACTGTCCCATTTTCAATAACAAAAAAATTAAATACTTTGGAATAACACTAACAAAGGATGTGAAGGAACTATATAATGAAAATATAAAAGTACTCGGAAAGAAATAGAGGAGGACTTGATAAGATGGAAGGACCTCCCATGTTGCTCGATATGTAGAATTAACATTGTGAAAATGGCAGTTCTACCAAAACCAATAAAATAAAAATTCAAGCATCATTCTTCACTGAGACTACAAAAACTATTTCAAAATTCACATGGAATGTCAGAAGGCCTAAGATATCCAAACATATCCTCAGGAAAAGAAACATCTTTGATGGCATCACCATACCTGATCTAAAGCTATATTATAAAGCCATAGTCACAAAAACAGCATGGTACAGGAATTAAAACAGAAACATAGACCAATGGGACAGAATTGAAGACCCAGACTTTAGGGCAAGCAACTATAGCTGCCTGATCTTTGACAAAGGTGCCAATCATATAGGCTGGAGGAAAGACATCTTCAATAAATGGTGTTGGACAAATCGGATGACCATATGTAGAAAAATGAAATTAGACCAATTCATTTCACCATACACAAAAGTCAAGTACATATGGATTAAAGACCTCAGTATAAGACCAGAAACACTTCAACTAATACTGCACTATATAGGAGTGGGAAAAGACTTCCTGAACAAAACTCCACTAGCCAAGGAAATTAAACAAGCACTCAACCAATGGTATCTCATGAAGATAAAAAGATTTTTCAGACAAACATACTATAAGCAGAGCCAATAGATTACCCACTGAATTGAAGAAAATCTTTACCAGCTATAACACTGACAGAAGCCTAATATCTAGAATCTACAAAGAACTCAAAAAGCTAAACAACAACAACAAAAAAATTAAACAACCCACTTCATAAGTGGGGCAGAGAACTAAATAGGGAGTTCTCAGAGGAGGAATTATAAATGGCTAACACACACTTAAGAAAATGTTCAACATCCATAACCATTAAGGAAATGCAAATTAAAACAACTAAGAGATTCCACCTCACACCAGTAAGGATAGCAAACATTAAAAAAATCAAATGAAAGCAAATGTTGGAGAGGCTGTGGAGAAATAGGAACACTCATTCACTGTTGATGGGAATGTAAGCTGGTACAACCACTGTGGAAATCAATTTGGAGACTCCTGCAAAGGATGAATATAGAGTTACCAGCAGAACCTGTTATTCCATTACTGGGCATTTACCCTAAAAGCTTCACATCTCATTTGCTCAACCATGTTTATATCTGCTCAATTCATAATTAACTGGAATTAACCCAAGTGCCCATCATCAGATGAATGGATAAGCAAGATGTGGTATATCTACATGATGGAATTCTACCCAGCAGTAAAAAAAAAAAAAAAAAAAATGATACATTGAATTTTGTAGAAAAATGGTTGAACACGGAACAGATCATTTTAAGTGAACTCACACAGTCACAGAAACATAATGATTGCATGATCTCACTCATCTGCAGTTCCTAACCTGGATCAGCCCAAGTTGCTGACATAACTGAATAGCATTTTGAAGCTTGGACAATAGGCAGGTCAGGGCTTGGAGAAGGGAAGGGGTGTCAAGGGGGGCACAAAATCTGAACCCAAATTGAACTGGTACCATAGAATCCTATATCCTGGAACTCAGACTAGAAGCTGGAACCCTCAAGCAAACCTTAGAAGGAGCACCTGAATCAAAGGGACCTAGAGAGAGTGAGATGAAATCTAACCTCAAATTTCTCTTTCTTCTCTGGATTTTGCTTATTTCTTTCCCCTTGGCATTGGCCAGTAATTCCCTGTGCCAGGATGTGGTCTACATCCACAATGAGCTATTGATCAGAGAGACCTACTAGATCTCTCAAAACAAACAAGAAAGACTTCTGTCAGAGCACTTGATTACCCACCAGAGGTTAATGTTAAGACCCCACTGCTGAAGATACCAATCGCTGTTGGCACAGACCATGAAGAGATGTGATTGGAATTGAGAGGAGTGCCAGTCCCAGATAATTAGCCCATCTAGTGCTGGAAGGTGCTACATGAGCAACCAGGGGAAAGTGGCCAAAATCTGTCCAAGCAACTCAAAGTCTAAGCAACTCAGAAGCAAACAACCTGACTTGATGGTTACACAAGTGTCATCATGGCACACAACTATGGTCATAACCAACTGCTTGTGGATTGGCTAATAGATCCACTCAGTGGAAAAATAACCCTATCTGGGACAGGGAAACAAGTCAGAATCATAATCCAGATAATGATTCTGTTTTCCATTGTCTAGCTCACACTAACCTTACACTATAAAAATATCTAAATCCTTACAATTCTCTCTAAATTAATAATGGTTATCCCATTTAACTGATGTCAACTTCACTCTCTGTTGGAGAATCTGCTTCTCTTCTCAGATGGGAATTGAGCTTGAAGAGATAAACAACCCAGCCCACTCCACCCCAGTGTCATCTGAAGCCACAGAGGAATTGGGGAAATGAGCAAGAATGTTATGCTCTCAGTTAAGCTGACATCAGCACAAGGGTGATGGAGAAATATACTGAGGCCATTCAATACCTACCACACCAGATATCTAGATGCTTCTAAGTGCCCATAACTGAAGTAGACTCAAAATGTTCCCAACATGTCTCAGGGAATATTGCAGAAGAGGGGGTGGAAAGATTGTGAGAGCCACAAGTTGGGACATTTTGTGCAGAGACATTGCCTCTCCCCAATAACTGACTGTTGCCCCATAATCCATGACCTACAATACCAATGGGGTTGACCTACATCCCCAACAAGGAAGGCCTCTTCAGAAAAGGGGCAGGGAGGAGGGAAAGGATGGTACATATATGTGATGTTTACATACAAAATATGTCCATAACTATATATATATATAGATATATAGATATAGATATAGATATAGATAAAGATATAGATATATAAAAGGAAAATGTGGATTTGGATAGTGTGTTATGTATCAAGTGGTAGAATATGATGTGATAATGCACAGTTGAAAATATATGACAATTTTATTAGAAAATAATAGGTAAAATATATGATCATATAGTTATTAAATGTCACAGAATGATCCTATAAACAGCTATGTGAACCAATTATGACACAGTTCTGTATGTGCCCATAATAGAGAGAGCCATGTGTATAACAGCCCAAGACATGCCCTAGATATAAATTCCCTGCAATGTGGTGAAGCAAAATCTAAACCACAATTATTTTTAATACATCTATGTGGATGAAAATGCATATGATTCCAATCTCATATCTATAGATCCAGCTACTACCACATAGTATATATTTTAATTCTTGAGCTCTTTATGCTAAAATGGGAGTTGGTTAACATGAATTGATATCATCAATATTAGTTTTCATCAAGTCACTGAAACTACAAATAAAAACTGCATATGTGTGTGTGTGTCTGTGTGTGTCTTTTATAATTACCAAAGCATAGACTTTCAGTAAAACAGAAATTATGACTTTTATGTTTGTAGAAGTTGTCAATATATCTGACATCAAGAACAATTAATAGCTTCTTGAGATTATTCCTTGAGAAAATCTCACTAAAATTACGCTTTTAAAACTAGCATAGTGTGTCCTAACAGATCAAGACTCAAAAAGAGTACATTGACTTCCTTGATAAAATTGTCTTTCTATACTCAGCACAATCATTCACACCAATATATATTTGGAGAAACATCAAAAGCACATCATTTACCTAGGGGAGTATGACTTCTCCAGAGAGTTTGCTGTGTCACCTTACAGCAACTGCCACCAGGAACTGTAAATTCTCAGTCCAGCCACCACTTCTCCATGGAAATATCTACTGCACGTTATTTCTCCTTGATATGTCAAAGTAACTCAGTTCTGCATGGAACTACTAATTAGACTTATTTGAAAAATGGTTATCATAAAAGGAATGAATTTTTCAGTAATTATATTTTTAAAGGAACATACTAATTTCAATACCCTTCTTTAAGAAATATCAGAAAATACTCAACTGTGACAGGCAGGACCCATTTAATATCTTATTTTTGGAAAAGGACATATAATTTGGAACAAGTGATCTTACATATCTCCTATTTAATACTGCTGTCATTTAAGCTCCAATCTCTGACAGCAGCACTCAGTGCGGCCCACGGCCATTTGATGTTAATGAGCATCAGCTGTGGACACACACCTGGATGTCAGAGTCCAAGCAATGTGGGGAAGGCCATTCTCTCTCACCTTTAAGTACACTGTTTTTTTTTTTTGTTTTATTTTTTATTTTTTATTTTTTTTTTGGCCCTGAATAAAGGCTATGGTGGTAGAATTGGAAGGGGATTAACACACTAATTTGTATACTTTGAAAGTGATCAATAAGTTTGCTTTCTTGGTTGTGTTTTTCTCCCTCTTCTCTTTGTAGGATAATCAAAGAAAATATATTCTAAGTTGAATTCTATCACATTATAGAGCTAGATGACAAGTAATAAAATGAGAGAAGAAAGAAAGATAGGCAGCTTAATAGTTTATTTTTAGTTCTTTGCCCCTTGCCCTGATCAGTAGATTAATGTACTTTTAACTACAAAGTGGATGTGAAAGAAAAGCACTCATTACAGTGAGTATATTTTAAATTCTAAAATAGAAATAATAATTGAATTTTTGACCCAGGCAATTATTGTCACCTCTTACACGAACTCATGTATAAATCAACAAGCTAGATTTTATTCCACCCGGTAGCAGTGGTACTCAGTATTCTCCAGTGTCACGTGTTGGTGTGGTGCATAAAGGACACGCTTATGTACTTCCCCCTACCGAACTATTTATTTTTTGTGTTCCCAGAGAAATCACAGGAATATAAATCCTGGAAATATGAGTGGGGGTTCCATCCTGGCTAACCACCAAATACCAGCCCACTGCCAATGGTGCATTCCTTCCAGAATATTCAGACACAATTTCCAAGTATTTTTGTTTGTTTAGAGAATTTGTGATAAACAGTGTTTCTAGCACTGCAATATCCTTGGTGGGGGGGGGGAATCATTGTTTGCTGCAGAGCTTATGGGATAGGCTGGAGAGATGGCTTAGTAATTGGGGTGTTTGCCTGCTAAGCCTAAGTGTTCAGGTTCAATTTCCCAGTACCCACAGAGGTCAAATGCACAAGGTGACTCATGTGTCTGGAGTCCATTTGGTGTGGCAGGAGCCCTTTGCAGGCCCATTCTCTCTATATATCTGTCTCCTTTCTCTCTCTCTCTCTCTCTCTCTCTCTCTCTATATATATATATATATATATATATATATATATATACATAAAATCTTTCAAGTAAATAAATAAATGAAATATTTATAAAAATCATTGTATGTCAAAGTACTCATTTTAGTGTTCAGAAGAGGGAATATTCTCCTTGTGATAAGAATACAGCTCACCTCACTATTAATTATGCAGTGTGTTTGCTACAAGTGCCATACTTAGATCATAAGGCATTATCCCAAAAGAAAGAACTTGGCAGAATATAATATTTTATGTAAGGGCATGCACCAATAGAATTATAAACAGTATTGTTTTTCTGTTATGGTAGGAGTTTTGGTTTTCTTGAATGATTAAATTCACTGAAGTAGGTCATAGGCTTTAATCCATCTGTTCAATTTACTCATATTAATAATGTTTATCAAGACTCTAAAGTTATGTGTCTTGAATGTTTGTTGACTATATTCATGTAAAAAGTATCAGCTTGATTTGCATAAAATTATCATTTTAGTATGAATGTATAGAACATGTATATATGAAACATATTAATTAGTGGTAAAATTAAATTGAATGCATTGGAAAAACATATGATCATCCTCACAAATTTCACTTTCTCTCATATTTCCATTTACTCAAGTTTCAGTTGTGACTTCTAGAAATCACATTCCTATCTACAAAGTACATGTTTTCTCATCCAGGGAGATGGTTTAGCTGTTAAGCAGTTGCCTACAAAGCCTAACAACCTGGGTTTAATTCTCCTGTACCCATGTCAAGCCAGACACTCAAAGTGGCACATGCATTTCGACATTGTTTGCAGTTGCATGTAGGCCTTGGAATGCCAATTTTTTTCTGATTGTCTCTTTTCTTTCTATCTCTCTTTTCTTGCAAATAAATGAATATTTTTTAAAAAGAAATGCATGTCTTCCTTTCATGCTTCTTTGCAGGGTAACATGATTTTGTGTACAGAGGAATATTGTGAGGTTAAAACCTCAGGATGCTGCAGGAGGCTTGCAAGAGCTGATAGTGCACGTTTCCGCACCTCTGAAGGATTACAATGATACCCTATCACTGTAATTAATGAAAGCTGGAACACATACTTTCATCTCAGATAATCTATACAGACAGACCGCTTGGGGCCACAGATGCAGGTGCTTTTAGTCTTAAGTAGGAAATAGACTGAACTTCAATAGATTTTCTCTGTAGGAAGATAAAGCATTTTCTTATCAATAATACTTAATAGAAGAAAATCTGTCTATGCATGCAAATTTGTTGACATTTTATCATTCATTATGATGTGAATCAATTCCACCTATAATTATAGGTGGGATACATAAAGAGACCTTCCTCCTATGGAATGATCTAGGTTTTTAATGCCAGTGTTGCTGTCCATCTTCCAAACGGTCCTTGCAATTCCATCAAATTCACTGTGTTTAACCTAAAAAAAAAAAAAAAAGACACCATCTCTTAGAACTGCCTCAAATTCTCTACAGTTAATCTCAGTAAATGGTTCCATAAGCCCTCTTCTTAGTGTGTTGGCTGGTCTAGACACATGTTTACTAAGTCTGTACTCCTCTGTCTTACCCTCACATCCGGTCAATGGCCAAATGTAAGTTAAATTCTTGACCTTTTCCGACTATATTTTTCCCTATGGAGTAAATTCTAAACACACCCTTTTCATCAGTATTTCCCTTCAAATATTTCTCAAGTTTTATTGTCAATTTTGGTGCCTGAAGTACTCAAAGGACAAGCGACTCCCCTTGATCTGTTCCTTGCAGCCGGGTTCATTCTTGGCACTTCCTATACTTTGCATCCAATACCTCAGTACTGCTATCTATCCCTGACATGTTTGCTCCAGTGATAGCCAACCCTAAATTTGGACTAATTCTTGCAAAAGCCCATGTGAAAGCCAGTGCCTCAGGTGTTTCATCAGGAGCAGCTATCATCTCCATCCACAAGAGCTGTTCAGTGCCAAGGGCTCTGTTCTTTACACCCTACTCAGAGACCTGGAAGAACCCTGAGGGCAAAAGTCAAAGACTGATTCTATTTTATGGCATGCATTTATGTAGCAAGTATCAATATTAAATATGTACTCATGAATAAGTATGTTTTGTACAATATTTACAATATACATCTTAAAAATAATGCAATGATAATAATAATAGAAAAGGAAGAGAAGGAGGAGGAGTAAGATGACTTGTTTCCTCCCTGAATTCAAGTAAAGTGAGAACCAGATGGCAAAATCTATACTAGGGCAGATAGACCAGAAATACCATAAAAGCATATTTCCTCTTTATCAACTGTCATTGGTGAAGAAGGGAGAAATTAGCAACATCATAGGGATAGAGTGGGCCAAGTTGGTTAGGTAAGCTTTCTTTTTTAGAAAACAGAAAATGTTCCAAATGCATCAATGCTCTTGTATATCATATAGTTTTGAAAAGTATCTTTCATACTTTTTATTAGTCACTTTTTCTATTTGTCTGTTTTTGATTAATCCATGCACTTACTGTTATTATTTCCAAAGTATCTGTTTTGTATGCTGTGAATGTCCTATACATTTATATACCACAGGGAAAAATCTGTTCCCTTTATTTAATCATTTAAAATACTAAATTATTGTTTATACATTGACAACTATACAACGTAGTAAGTCTATGAAAAGCTTCATGGTTTCAAACTACCCTCAAATTTACGGAGTCAAATTGTAAGTTTTCCACTGAAGAGTTACACTATCCCGGCATTGCCTTATGACATTGTATAACTTACTGAAGTCTGCTCAGTGATGTCTGTGCTATTTCTTTCTCTGTGCACATAGGCTTCAATGAAAACAAAGTGTCAGTTTGACCCAAGCTAGTGAGGTACAGGGCTTGTCCATAGAAGACTTGTTTTCAGTTATTTCATTTGGGATGTATTGGAGTGAGATAGAGATGGAAACTGAGTGCTAATTTTCTGTGAAGAACATGCCGAGAAACCAAAGCTAGCTGACTAAAGAAGAAATGCAATTCAGGTCAAAACAGTCCACAGCACTTTCATTTCCAGTGCACCAATTTCTTGATGCCTTTGCTAAATAACTGTGTCTCTTAACATTTATTTTCTGAGATATACTAAATTCTTTGCACATTACCCTTCTGTTGGAACTTGTTATGCGCTCATTTCTGTTTATATCAAGAGACCCTGTATTGTCATCAACCTTACCTTCTTTTATTTCAATCATAGCTTCTGTAGTTAATATGAAAACTTTTTGTAGTTTTGGTATTATCATCCTTAACATTTTTGTTTATTTTTTTTTTTTGAGGTATGGTTTCCTCTAGACCAGGCTGATTTGCAATTCACTTGTAATTTCAGGGTGGCCTCCAACTCACTGTGATCCTCCTACCTCTATCTCCCAAGTGCTGGGATTAAAGGCATGCACCACCACACCTGAACATTTTTGTTTATTCTTAAGATGCATTTTAGCCCTTCTTTGTTTGGTTTTCTTGGACAGGCTTTTACTCTGTATCCCGCAGTGGCCTTCAACTCACTAAACCACCTAGGATGGTCTCCAACTCATGTATCAGCTTTCCAAGTGCTGGTATTGCTACCATTTACCACCATAGTTGTGCTTTTGGAATGTTCTAGCATGAAAATAATGTTTTAAGCATTATAAAATATGAATTAATCTAATCATTGTGACAATAATATGAAGCCCAAATGGGTTTTGCTCCTTTACTGCATGTGAGGAGACATGGCACAAGATAAGGGTTATGCTGAATGTCACTGTGGTGTTTTGAATAGAATAGATGGCCCCCAATATATTCAGTTGTCTATTTGTTTGCAGTTTGCATCTGCGGCCACGTGGCTGGAGGCAGTGTCACTGGGTGGATCTTACGGTGTAGTGGTGGGTTTCAGATTTCAATCTAAAGATATGCAAAGTGTGCCTAGCTGGAGTTCCTGAAGTGTGCTGTGGCTTTTGACTTTTAGGCTTGTGCTTCTCTCTCTCTGCTTGGGCCTGTGAAGGCAGGTCAGTTTCTTCTGCCATTATGGAACTTCCCCTGGATCTGTAAGCTTCAATAAATGTCTCTTCATCCATAACTGTGCCTGGTCTGGAAGTTCATCTCAGTGAACCTGAAGCTGTCTGCCACAGTCACACACTGAGTATGTGGAGACCAGAATAGGAAAGAAAGACATCTGTTCTCTGGAGACAGTCTATACTTTCTGCTTGCTCTCTTCCTGCTTGGAATGCTTTGTAAGAATATATTTGTGTGTGTGTGTGTGTGTGTGTGTGTGTGTGTGTGTGTGTGTATCTTCTGTATGTTGATATTCTGCAAGGCTTTACATAGCTTGTTGCATACAAAGACCTGGGCCACAAATAGTATAGCAAGGTAGACTCTAACTCCATATAAGTATCCTTTGAAATATCATTTTAAATATTCAATTAATATGTCAAGAAGAACTGCAAATTTTCCTTCCCATGAGGTAAATTGCCTTCACAAGAAATAGTTTTATTTTCTTATTTTATTGTACTGTATTTTATTTTATGTTTGAGAGAGAGGGAGAAAAAGGGTGTTCCAGGGCCTTTGCCCACTCACTATAAGAAACTCAATAAGCATGCGCCCCCTTAGGCATTTGGCTTAAATGGGTCCTGGGGAATCAAACCTGGGTCTTTTGGCTTTGCAGGCCAAAGCCTTAAATACGGCTGAACTACTTCTCCAGCCCAAGAAAAAGTTTTCTTTGAATCCAAAAAGAAAGATGCCATTCTTTTTTTTTTTTTTTTGCTTTTGTTTCTGAGCCAGGATTTCACTAGCACAAGCTGATCTGGAACTCATTCTGTAGCCTAGAATGGCCTCAAACTCATGGCCATTGTCCAATCTCAGCCTCCAGAGTGTTGGGATGGAAAGCATGAGCCACCATTCCAACCT
Source organism: Dipus sagitta (assembly GCA_036346955.1). Classification (NCBI taxonomy): domain Eukaryota; kingdom Metazoa; phylum Chordata; class Mammalia; order Rodentia; family Dipodidae; genus Dipus; species Dipus sagitta. The sequence continues at coordinate 113,144,268 of CM070779.1, read as the reverse complement.
CATGTTTTTGAATTAGAATTTATTTATTTATTCTTTGTTTGAGGTAGGTTCATGCTCTAGCCCAAATTGACCTGGAATTCACTATGTGGTCTCAGGGTGGCCTCAAACACAGAAGTCCTCCTACCTCTGCCTCCCAAGTGCTAGGATTAAAGGCATGTGCCACCACACTGGCCCATAAGTAAGCCTTTTTTTTTTTTAAACAAGCTTTCATTTGGCTTTTTGTTAAAGAAGTAAAATGTGGTCCATTCCAAAACCCAAAGTAGCATATTTCTGAGCAACTGGTTACTCGCCTTTCTTGTGAGACAGCCCAAAATAAATGTAAGGATTAAAGCAATATGTTCTTCTAAGTCTGAAAATGGAGGATGATCAAAGTGTGAGGACATCATATGTATGAACTTCTGAATGTATGCGTTTGGATTTATATGGATGAACACCTGCTTGAGTCACACAAGAAATCGCTTTCACCGAAGATGTGTGATAAGAATTAAAATGTCAATATTTAGTTTGCCTATGACAATGAAAAGCAAATGTCTGGCCACAGTGCTATGGCTAGGAGGCAAAGATCTTCATCACACACACACACACACACACACACACACACGCACACACGCACACACACACGCACACAAAGTCCTTTTGCAGGTGCCAGAGGAATGAAAGGAAAAACAAGTGTTGGGTCTTTCCCATGTGTACTGGATGTGTCCCTGTCTGAAGGATGAGTAGCATTCCTGCTTCTGGTAAGCCATCATCTGCTTATACTTTTTTTCAATAAGAAATTCAAAGTTGGGGCTAGAGAGATGGCTTAGCGGTTAAGGTGCTTGCCTGTAAAGCCCAATGACCTATGTTTCATTTCCCAGTACCCAAACTAACGTTAGATGCACAAAGTCGCGCTTGTATCTGGAGCTCATTTGCAGTGGCTGGAGGCCCCAGAGTGCCCATTCTCTCTCCCCCCACCCTGCTCTCTCTGCTTGCAAATAATTTTTTTTTTTCCTTAAGAAAAAGTTCAAAGTTAGTTTGGGCTAAATGTTTGAATTTCCATATGGATGGACCCTATCTTGAAAAAACAAAAGAAAAAAGCAAAGTCAATTGGGCTGGGGAGATGCCTTAGCAGTTAAGGCACTTGCCTGCAAAGCCAAAAGACTTAGGCTCAATTCTCTAGGACCCACATAAGCCAGATGCACAATGTGCATTCTGGAGTTCATTGGCAACCGCTGGAGGCCCTGGCATGCTCATTCTCTCCTCCTTCTCTCTTTCTGTTTCTTTTTCTCTGTATCTCAAATAATAAATAAAAGTAAAATATTTATAAAAACAGATTCTCCAGTGAAGTTAGCATAAGTTAAATGGAATAATCATTGTTAATTTAGGGAGCTTTTGATGGAGATAGGCCCTCTTTTAGTCAAAAACTAGTGGAAGCTTGTTGTTCGAAACCATAATCTTTGTCTCCATAGGATTCTGAACTAGTTCCCAGTTCCAGCTGTGGGCTCCTTTCCACTGAGTGGATCTCCCAGCCAATCAGAAAGCCACTGGGTACCAATAAAGGCTGTGAGCCACCATTGCACTGGTGTATACATCTTGTCCGGCTGGTGGCTCTTACACTGTTGTTGGCCACTTTCCTCTGGTAGCTCATGTAGCACTTTTCAACAGTAGATGGGCTAACCATCTGGGGACTGGCACTCTTCCATTTTCCAGCGGGTCCCTCCATGTTCTATATTGCAGCATATGGTGTCTTTAATGATAGAGTTTTAGCATTGTAATCTTCATAAGCTTGTGAGATGATGTCATTGTCTCCAGTTTATATTTGCAAAGGTTAGAGCTCACCGCTTATGTAGAGTAGGTATGCAGTCAATCATCATGTTTCTTAAGTACTTTTAGACTTCCAAATAACTGTTTTGACATTCCTTCATGTAGCTTTTAATGGAAAAATCTTTATCATTTGGGTTATTTATGCAAATATTTAAACCAGAAGCATTCTAACTATCTATATTTTGTATAAATAAGCTACTAGTGTCAACGCTAACAAAAATTTTATTTTACTTCAATATGTTCAGCTAATAAATTTCCTGATCTTCACTGTATCAGAAATGTTGAAGTAGAATAGTGGAGTACAGCATTCTTAGCACACAGTTCATTTTAAAGTTATATCTGTTTTTCCTTTAAAATATTTATTTATGTGGTGGGCGGTGAGGGCCCGGTGTCCTGGGCGCAGTGCTGCACTTGGCACACCTGGGCGGGCAGGTGAGGCTTGTGCCGCCGCGAGGAGCCGTCGGGGGAGAGGCGACCACGGCCATCGCTGCTATGCACCTGCTTCCGAGAGCCACCGAGGCCAGGCCATGGCCCTCCACCCTCGCCGAGTCCGGCTGAAGCCCTGGCTGGTGGCCTAAGCGGACAGCGGCCTCTACCCTGTCCTCACCTGGCTGCACAGGGACTTCAAACGCTTCCAGATCCCCTGGAAGCACGCCACTCAGCACAGCCCCCAGCAGGAGGAAGAAAACACCATCTTTAAGGCCTGGGCTGTGGAGACTGGCAAGTACCAAGAAGGAGTAGATGATCCTGACCCAACTAAATGGAAGGCCCAGCTCCGCTGCGCTCTCAACAAGAGCAGGGAATTCAACTTGATGTACGATGGTACCAAGGAAGTGCCCATGAACCCAGTGAAGATATATCAAGTGTGTGATATTCCCCAACCCAAGGCTCCATCATTAACCCAGGATCCACGGGGTCTGCCCCCTCGGTTGAGAAAGATAATGATGTGGATGAAGAAGATGAGAAAGATGAGCTTGATCAGTTGCAGCACTACGTTCCTACCCAGGACACCTTTCCCTTCCTGATCATCAATGTGACCGACCTGGACATCAAGTTTCAGTACCGTGGGAAGGAGTATGGGCAGACCATGACTGTGAGCAACCCCCAGGGCTGCCGGCTCTTCTACGGGGACCTGGGGCCCATGCCAGACCAGGAGGAGCTCTTCCGTCCTGACAGTCTGGAACAGGTCAAGTTCCCAGGACCAGAGCATATCACCAATGAGAAGCAGAAGCTCTTCACCAGCGAGCTGCTGGATGTCATGGACAGAGGACCGATCCTGGAGGTCAGCGGTCATGCCTTTTATGCCATCAGGCTGTGTCAGTGCAAGGTGTACTGGTCAGGTCCGTGTGCCTCGTCACTTGCTGCCCCCAATCGGATTGAGAGACAAAAGAAGGTCAAGCTGTTTTGTCTGGAAACATTCCTGAGTGATCTCATTGCCCACCAGAAAGGGCAGAGAGAGAAGCAGCCACCATTTGAGATCTACTGATGCTTTGGTGAAGAATGGCCAGACGGTAAACCTCTGGAAAGAAAACTCATCTTGGTTCAGGTCATTCCAGTGGTGGCTCGCATGATCTATGAGATGTTTTCTGGTGATTTCACACGATCCTTTGACAGTGACAGGGTCCGCCTGCAGATCTCAACTCCAGACATCAAAGGTAACATCGTTGCTCAGCTCAAGCAGCTGTACGGCATCCTGCAGACCCAAGAGGGCTGGCAGTCCATGCAGCCCAACCCCAGCATGCGGCTGCCCTCAGCCCTGCCTGCCCAGTAACCATGGCCACTCTTCTTTGTACATATTGATATTCCTATTAGTCAGATTAACCAGCCTTTAAATCTCTCTTTGCCCTAACATTAGAAGTGTGACTCTCGAAGTATGTCTAGCTTTTAAAGTTGATTTAATTTATGGAGAAATCAATCTTCAGGGAATTTCCTTTCCCTATTAAAACTTCGATGGTAAAAATATATATATATATATATATATATATATATATATATATATATATATACTTATTATTACTTTAAAGAGAGGCAGATGGAGAGAAAGAGAGAGGAAGAGAATGGACATGCCAAGGTCTACTGCTACTTGATAGTAATTCCAGATGCTTGTGCCACTTTGTCCATCTGGCTTTACATAGATACTGGGAAATTTGACCCAGGACATCTGGCTTTGCAAACAAATGCCTTTACCTGTCTGCTTTCCTATGATCTCTATATATAGTCTGAACTGAATATTTTTTCTTACTATTCATGTATTTTTAAACATTTTATCATGATAATTGTAGTAGATAGTTTTAGGTTGTTGAGATGAATTTTTAAATCAGGTACAGTTATTGAGGAAGGGATATTTACTGAAGGTTGTAGATCTGGGGAAAGTTTTGTAATGGCAGAATAAGTTGGCTGTTTTTTTTCAGGTCCAAGCAGCGAGAGAGAGAAGCCCCAAGCCAAATCTTCAAAGCCAAATCATAAACAAGCATACTTTGGAATTTTAGGCAGAACTTGGTATTTTATCTTTAGACTGGAATTTAAATGTACCACCATATCTTAGGGCTGGACCCTAAGATTCACCCAGTGATACTTTTTGACACTTCCTTCACCCAGGTGACTGTAGATCCAAATTACAAACTGCAATAAAATCCAGAATATACTGGGGACCATTTATTTAAACTTCCATATTCTGCCAGGGTTCCCAATAGATTTATAACCACCTTATATTTTAAACTGTGTTTAGTTTAATTTTAAAGGTTTTTACAGTCTTTACCAACTCAAGATAGTTTTAAAGTGCCAGGTCCCATCTGAGATTTAAGATGGTCTTCTAACTTGACTTCAATGAAACTGATTTTAAAAGAAGAAGATAATGGCTATTTCAGGGTTAATCTGTCTATGATGAAATTATCCCATAAAAATCTTATCTGTGAACTTGAAAACAGCTTGAATTATTGATACCAGACCAAATCTAAAATGAACATCAGCACTCAAATGTTATTAAATTTTCCTAAGCATAATTATTCATAAAATAAGGATGTAAGCATCATTATAGATGCTTGATATTTTTTTGAATATTCACTCTATATTAATAGTTTTCAATGAACCCTTGCAAGAAAATATTAATGAAATGAATATTCCTACTGAATGCACTTTTTAAATTTCCAAAAATTATTGAAGCAAACATCTTTATAGATCCCTGATTTCTAGGCAAATTCCTAAAGCTAGACATCTTTCTGGTAAGTGGTTCTGCACATATGTCCCCTTTTGGAATCATTTTCACACTTGGCAGTTTTGCACACTGCCTTGACTATGTCTTTTTATTTTATGATTTCTATCCAGTGCTCTACATTTTTTCATTTAATTTTCTTTAAATAAATAGAAAATAAGTATGTATCATAGTGTATAACATGATGGTGGAATGGTTAAATCTAGTTAACAATATATGCCCTACTTCACATAAGCTTCCTGGATTTTTTTCTAGGAGCCATAATCTTATTTTTTCTCCTATTTAGATGTCCACTTTATGCATGCATGTCTGCTCTTACCATATCTGTATGACAAATCTTAGGTGGGAACTTGTGCTCAATATGATTTATTAAGGCATGGGGGTGCTCATCTGCCCAGGAGTCACCCTTGATCTTATGCGTTCCCATTCCTCTAACATACAGCATGCATCTGACCTCTGTGTTGTTGGCAAAATGGTTTCCGGACTCATGTAATGAAAAGATACTTGCACACTGGAATCGGAAGAAGAGATAAGCTTTAGTAAATGGGATGAAATTTTTGTTTGGAGATACAAATGTTAATTTAGGCAAAGGCCTGCTTTTGTAAACCTTTGATTCCTATGTATTCACTTTAACATTATATGGTTCCTTAAGCTGAATAAATTGGGTTAAACCTGGCCCTTGATGAGTGATGCACACCTGTTATCAGCTCAGGCCACCTCAGAGCTGTGAGGCCCCGGGACTCGCAGGCTGCGCTGACTGCCTCAGCGCTCAGGTTCTGAGGTTCTCACCGTCTCCATACCCTGCCACAGCTGCTCTTGCTCACTGGTTCAGAATGGCCTGGGATCTCACCAGGATCAAGCCCCATACATGCCATGATCATTACTAAAGATCACTTGCTAGCCGGACATGGTGGCGCACACACTTTAATCCGAGCACTTGGGAGGCAGAGGTAGGAGGATCACCGTGAGTTTGAGGCCACCCTGAGACTCCATAGTGAATTTCAGGTCAGCTTGGGCTAGAGTGAAACCCTACCTTGAAAACCAAAACAAAACAAAAATCACTTTCTATTATTAATACTGTAAGCATTCCTTTTTTCTTTTTTTCTCAATATATCACAAGCACATTTATATTGTAGTGTATGTTAAAACAGAGAAAATCAGAAACACGACTGCATCAATGTAGGTCATCATGTTCCTTCTTTTTGTCCCATTGACCATATCTTACCTGTGTTTTTGAATTATTATGAACAAAACATAAAATATTTATAGATTTTAACTAGCAAATGTATAAAAACTATCCAGGGTCAGTGATCTTCAGGGTGATACAAATGAAAATGATAGTGAATATCCATGGCCTTGGAATGCCTGTATTGAAAAAGACAGGACTACTGGTGAAGTTGAGATTTCCCTGAAAAGCCATCGAGTGAAAGAGGGATATTTATCTATTGTTGGTGGAATGTGAATTAATATTAGAGAAAGGAGCACCTTCAAAATTAAAAAAAAAAAAACATCTACTGCGTCAATCCTTAAATGGTGTATGATTTCATAATGTGTTTAGCAACTTTCTCATCTCAGATTATAGCTTCTGGCTATAAAATATTAAAAGTGGTGAAAGGAGGGGCTAGAGAGGTGGCACATTTGGTAAAGTGCTTGCTGTGAAAGCTTGAGGTCTTGAACAGATTCCTAGCACCCGTGTGAAATGCTGGGTGTGGTGGGGAACAACCATAATGTCAGTGCTGGGGAGTGGAGACAAGCATTTCGTAGAGATTACTGGGCAGCTCTGTGTCCCTAAAAGGATTTGTCTCACAAAAAGAGAGAGAGGAGGAGGGGGGAAAGGAAGGAAAGAAGAGCAATAGAGATCGAGATAAAGAAGGAAAAAGGCAGAAAGAAATAGTGGAGAGTGACAGAGGCTAACACTGGACATGAACCTCTGGCTTCCACACACATGTGCACACATCTTGTACCCACACATATATGAACACACACACACTATACACATGAAAAAATTGAAAAAAAGTTTTTGAAGATAAACTTGCCCAAATTTTAGAGAATGATATTTTTATAACTACTTGTATATATTTTTCCTTTCAAAATCTATTTAAGAAAAAAAAAAAAAACTACATGATTTTATTCAAAATTCCTCTGCAGTGCTAAATGCTCCATCTAGTGGCATAATTGAGCCCTGGCAAAACTCATTGCATTAGAAATATGGTAATATTTACTTCTTGTACTCAATAAGGTTTGTTGTTGACAGAAAGATGCTCTTCCTATTGTTCCAAAACACATGGAATCACATATCTTTATTTATAGATACTGAACTGAGTTATCTTACTCTTTTTTCATAATTCTTTTAAGCATAGAGATCTGATATTACTGTCCCCCCTTTGAAAAAAAGTTGTGAAAATTAAAGGATACTTCCATGCATGACATTACAGTGCACCAAACATTTGAGTGGATTATTCCACACATTTCAAAATTTAAAGTATATTATTTTCCATAGAATATTTGTTTTCTTGGAATCTAAATATTTTCATGAAACATAAAAGTCACTGGTTTAATCTTGTTCATAATTAAATAATTAAAATTATTTAAAACCTAGCTAAGGAAAACTTTTATTTAAAAGGGACTAAAACGTGCCAGGATGATACTCAGTGGCTTGGGTGAAATGGGTGAAAAGGCAATATTTTTTACACTGAGTTACATTTATGCCAGGTATATTCTTCTGTCACTGTTTTTCCTGTGGATGTTATTTTAGAGCATTTTCAAAGTTAAAAAGAAAATAAAAATAATATATTCTCAGAATAAAAATATTTAAGTCATTAGGAACCATAAAAGCCACGGGCCAGGTGTGGTGGTGCATGCCTTTAATCCCAGCACTCGGGAGGCAGAGGTGGGATGATCGCTGTGAGTTCGAGGCCACTCTGAGACTACATAGTGAATTCCAGGTCAGCCTGGGCTACAGTGAGTAGAGTGAGACCCTACCTAGAAAAAAATAAATAAATAAATAAAAAAGAAACATGGTTTGCTAACTTCTACCCTGTTATTTTGTTTAGAAGAGGAGTGCTTCTGTGATTATCCAAACAAAATTGACAAATGCTTATTATCTTACTATTATTTGATTTCAGTTTGGAAGATCAATGTTAGAATGACAATAAACTTACAGTAATCTTATAAAATTACATTCAGAGTAAACTAAATTTTTAGCTTAATGATATCATTCTATGTTGGAAAAAATGAAATAAATCTAGAAATGATAGCATGCTATTAAGGAGACTCTTGTGACCAAAAAGCGAATATAAATTTCTAGGTAGATAATTTTTAGCTTTCTAAAAGTCATAATAGAGAATATTTCATCTGTTCTTAAACACAGAACTTCAGATATTTTGTTGTGAATTGCAGATAGGTTATAATCCGTTTTACTCTGTGGATCACAGGATAGCATTTTCTTTTTTATTATTTGTATTAGATAAAGACATAATTTGTATGTTGAAAACACATGTTGATGCCATCCTTTCCCTCCTCCCTGCTCCTTTTCTGAAGAGGCCTTCCTCGTTGTGGATGCAGGTTAACCCTATGGGGATTGTGGGTCATGCATTGTAGGGGCAGGAATCAGTTATGGGGAGAAGCAATGTCGCTATGCATAATGTCCCAACTTGTGGCTCTAAAAATCTTTCCACCAGCTCTTCTGCAAAATTCCATGAGCTATGTTGGCTGCATTTTAAGTCTATTTCAGTGATGGGCTCTTAGGATCCTCTGAATCTCTGCTTTGGTAGGTGTTGAGTATCCTCAGTGCCTAGCACTTTCACCCTTGTGCTGATAACAGATCCACTAAGAAAGCAACACTCTTGCTCACTTCCCCAATTCCTCTGTGATTTCAGCTGGAGCCAGGGTGGAGTGCAATGGATCATTTGTCTCCTCAGGTCCATCTCCTCTCTAAAAAAGAGAAGCAGATTCTCCCATGAAGAAAGAAGTCAGCACTGGTTAAATGGGATAACCATTAATAATTTAGAGAGAATTTAAAGGGTGTAGACCCTCTTATAGCCCAAGATTAGTGGGATCTTGACAATGTAAAGCAGAATTGTTATCTGGATATGATTCTGACTTGTTTCCAAGTTCCACATATGATTTTCTTTCCAATGAGTAGATCTGTAATCAAGTGCTCTGACATAAGTCTTTCATGTTTGTTTTGGGATATCTAGTAGGTCTCTCTGATCAACAGCTTTTTGTGGATGCAAACCACATACTGGTACAGGGAACTACAGACCAGTGCCAAGGGAAGAGAAAAAAGAAAAAGCCAAAAAAGAAAGTTGCATAGGAGAAATTTAAGGTTAGGTTTCATCTCACCCTCTCCAGGGAAGTTTGATTCAGGTGCTCCCCCTAAGATCCTCTTGAGGGTTCCACCTTTTAGTCTAACTTCCAGAATATAGGATTAAATGGTACCAGCTCAATTTGGGTTCAGTTTTATGTGTCCTCCTTCTACCCTTTCCATTCCCCCAAGACCTACCCCCCTATTATCCAAGGATCAAAATGCTATTCAGGTATGTCAGCAACTTGGGCTAATCCAGGTTAGGAACAGCAGGTGAGTGAGAACATGTGACAGTTGTCTTTCTGTGATTGTGTGAGTTCTATTAGAATGAACTGTTCCAAGTTCAACCGTTTTTCTTTATTTCATTTTTTTAATTTGAGATAGGGAAAGAGAGAGAAAGACCAATAGAGAGAAAGAGAGAGAGAGAGAGGACAGAGAAAGAATGGGCATGCCAGGACTTCCAACCATTGCAAAGAACTCCAGATGCATAGGCCACCTTGTGCATTTGGCTTATGTGCGTCTTGAGGAATCAAACTGTTATCCTTTCGCTTTGGAAGCAAGTACTTTAACTGCTAAGTGATCTCTCCAGACCCGTCAACCATTTTTGTACAAATTTCATTGTGTCATTTTTTTCTTACTGATGAGTAGAATTCCATCATGTAGATATACCACATCTTGGTTAACCATTCATCCAATGATGGGCATCTGGGTTGATTCCAGTTTTTACTGTTATGAATTGAACAGTTATAAACACGATAGAGCAAATATCTCTGAATTGAGGTGTGGAACCAGTAAGAGAATAGCAGGGTCTGTTGGAAACTCTATACTCATCCTTTACAGGAGTCTCCATATTGATTTCCATAGTGATTGTACAAGCTGACATTCCCACTAACAGTGAATGAGTATTCCCATTTGCTATTTCTTAACAGCCTCACCAACTGTTTTTTTTTTTTTTTTTTTTGCATTTGATATTTTAATGTTTGCTATGCTTACTGGGGTAAGGTGGAATCTCATACTTGTTTTAATTTGCATTTCCCTAATGGTTAGGTATGTTGAACATTTTCTCACGTGTGTGTTAGACATTTTTAATTTTTTTTTTAATTATTGCTTTGGGAGTTCCATATTTAGTTCTCTGTCCCACTTTTGGAGTGAATTGTTTGATTTTTTTATTGTTTAGTTTTTTTGTGTTCTTTGTAGATTTTAGATATTAGTCTTCTGTCAGTGGTATAGCTAGCAAAGACTTTCTCCATTCAGTGGCTAATCTATTGCCTCTGCTTATGGTATGTTTGTCTGTGCAAAAGCTTTTTAGCTTAATGAGATCCCATTGGCTGAGTGCTTGTTTAACTTCCCTGGCTACTGGGATTTTGTTCAGGAAGTCTTTTCCCTGTGCTATATTGTGGAGAGTGCTTCCTATTTTTTCTTCCAGTAGTTGAAGAGTTTTAGGTCTTATATTGAGATGTTTAATCCATTTGGACTTGGTTTTTATGTATGGAAAAATGAGTGGGTCTAATTTCATTTTTCTGCAGGTGGTCATCCAATTTGTCCAGCACCATTTTTTGAAGATGCTGTATTTTCTTCAGTCTACATTATTGACACCTTTGTCAAAGAACAATCAGCTTTAGTTGCTTGCCTTAAGTTCTGGGTCTTTAATTCTGTTCCATTGGTTGGTTGCTGTTTTTATTCCAGCATCATGCTGTTTTTCTCAGCATGGATTTGTAATATAGCTTTAGACTGGGTATGGTGATTCTGCCAGAGGGTATTGCTTTTTATTTCCTGAGGATATGTTTGGATATCGGAGGCCTTCTTCCATTCCATATTAATTTTGAGATCATTTTTTGAGTGTTCTTATGTTTTCATTATATACTTCTTTCACATCCTTGGTTAGTGTTATTCCAAGTTTTTTTTTTTTTTGCTATTGAAAATGGGACAGCCTCACTCATTTCTTTCTCTGTATATTTGTCCTTTATATAGAGAGTTTTGGTCATTGATTTTGTATCCAGACACTTTGATGAAGGAACTTATCACCTTTACTAGTTTTGTGATGGAGACTTTCAGGTCATTTGTACATAGGATCATGTCATCTGCAAACAGGGCTAACTTGACTTCTTCCATTCCGATTTGAACCCCTTTAATTTCTTTCTCCTGTCTTACTGCCTAGAGTAGTACTTCTGGTACTATTTTGAACAGCAGTGGTAAGAGGAGAGTGGGTACCCTGTCTTGTTCCTGATCTCAGTGAAAACTCCTTTAGTTTTTCCCCATTAAGTACTATATGGGCTTTAGGAGTTATATATATATCTTTTATTGTGTTGAGATACAAACCCTCCATGCTTACTATTTCCAGTGTTTGATCCTGAAGTGGTGTTGTACTTTGTCAAAGGCCTTCTCTGTAACAATTGAGATGATCATGTGGTTATTATGGTTAAGTTTATTTATGTGGTGCATTATTCTGACTGATTTCACTGATTTCCATATGTTAAACCATCCCTGCATCCCTGGATAAAGGCTATTGGATCAAGGTTAATGCTTTTGATTTGTTGTTGAATGCGGTTTGCAAGGATCTTTTCATCTGAGTTCATTAGGGATATAGGTGTATAGTTTTCTTTCCTTGTTGCATCTCTGCCTGGTTTTGGTATTTGGGGGATGCTAGCTTCATAAAAGAAATCAGGGAGGATTCCCTGGTCTCAGATAATGCAGAAAAAATTGAGAAAAATTGGTTTCAGTTCTTCAATGAAGGTTTCATAGAATTCAGCTGAGAAGCTATCTGGTCCTGGACTTTTCTTTTGGGGGAGTTTTTGGATTATGTTTTCAATCTCCATAGATGTAATAGGTTTGTTTAGGAGATTAATCTTCCCTCAGTTTAGTTTTTAGTTTTGGTAGGTGGTAAGTGTCTAGGAATTCATCCATTTCTCCAGATTATTTAATTTTTTGGAGTAGAGGTTTTGTAAGTATACCCTGGTGAGTTTTCCAATTTCATTGATGTCTGTTATGATCTTTCCTTTTTCATTTCTGATTTTAGTATTTTGAAATTTCTTTTGTTTTACTGCTTGATCAGCTTGGCCAGGGGTCTGCCAATCTTGTATATTTTTTCAAAGAACCAGCTCTTTATTTCATCGATTTTTTAAATTGTTTTCTTAGTTTCCAATTTGTTCATTTCTGCTCTAATCTTGATTATTTATTTCCATATGGAGCTCTTTGGGTTGGATTCGTCTTCCTTTTCCAGTGCATTTTGGGATCTCTCTGTTCTTGTAATGAAGGCATTTAGGACTATAAATTTTCCCCTTGTGACTGCCTTCATTGTGTCCCATAAGTTAGGTAGGTTATGTTTTCATAATCATTCAATTCTAGGAATTTTACAATTTCTTTTTTGATTTCTTCCATGGCCCATTCATTGTTTAAAAGTGTGTTGTTTAGTCTCCAGGAGCTGGGGGAGTTCTTGATGTATCTCTTGTTGTTAATTTCCAGCTTTAAAACATTGTGATCTGACATGATGTCAGAAGTTACTTCAATTTTCCTGACTTTATGAAGGCACACTTTATTGCCCAATATATGGTCAATTTTAGAGAAGGTTCCATGGGCTGTTAAGAACAATGTGTATTTCTATAGAGTTGGGACGGAAACTTTTGTGGATATCCATCAGGTCTAGTTGATCTATAATATTGTTGAGCTCTATTATTTCCCTGTTGATTTTCTGCTTGGATCATCTGTCTATTGATGATAGTGATGATGATGTTGGTCTTTATTGCTGAGAAGATTTTGTTTTGTAAACTGTGGTGTACCTGTGTTTGGCACATATATGTTTATGATTGTGAAGTGCTCATGTTGAATCATTCTCTTGATGACTAAGAAGTGGCCTTTTTGTCCTTTTTGATTACTTTTGGTTTGAGGTCTATTTTATCAGATATGCAACACCCACTTGATTTTTATTTCCATTTGCTTGGAATATTGTTTTCCAACCTTTTACCACAGGAGATGTCTATCTTTAGTGCTGAGGTGGGTTTATTGAAAACAGTAGATAGAAGGATCTGGTTCTTTGATTCATTCTGATAATATGTGCCTTTTAATGGGTGAGTTAAGCCTGTTAATATTTAAGGTTATTACTTTGAGGTTTGAATTAATCCCTGTCATGGTGAAGTGTTTTATGGAGTTTTGCTACTTTCTTATGTTTTGTACTATTTTGAATCTGGTTTATTTTGGTTATTTTGATCTTGTTGGCTCTTAGTTTGGTTGTTTGTCTGTTCTGTATTCCCTCAAATATTCTCTCTAGGCTTGGCTTTGTGTTCATATCATCATAGAATTGACTTTTTCATGGAAAGTTTTTCTTTCACCATATATTATGATGAATACTTTTGCTGGGTAGAGTACGTTGGGTTGGAAGCCATAGGTTTTCAGAATTTGAAATGTTCCATTCCAGGCCCTTCTGCCTTTCAGGGTTTCCACTGAGAAATCTGATGTAATTCTGATGGGATTGCCATTGTATTCTGTGAATTGCTTATCTCATCCTCCTTTTAACATACTCTCTTTATTTTTATTGTTAAGAGTTTTAACTATGATGTGTCTTAGAGTGTATCATCTTTGTTCCTGTCTGTTTGGTGTTCTGTGGGCTTCTTGTATCTGGATGGGGCTCTCTTTGAAGAGATTGGGAAATTTTTCTTCAAAAATTTTGTTGAATATGTTCTCTATGCCTCTGGCCTGGATTTCCTCTCATTCTGGTGTACACATGATCTGGATTTTTGGTTGTTTTAGGGTGTCCCACAGTTTCCTCCTGTTCTATTTACTTGATTATTTGAACTTGGCTTCCTGATCAATTTATTCTGTCTTATCTTCGAAGGTCAGAGGTTTTGTCTTCCACATGAGTAACTTTGCTGTTGAGGGGTTCTAGAGAGGTATTTTTTTATAAGTTCTATTTGATTTTTGTTTTCTGTTGTGTTATTTTACATCCTGTCCCCCCCCCTTTTTTTTGAGGAATGATTTCAATTTGAGTTCTGATTCTTGATGATTCCTGGAATTCATTTTTGCATTTGATCAAGTCTTCATTAAGCTTAATGAACTGGTTGTTGAAATCTTCCATTTCTTGACTTACCTTTAATTTATTCATATCTCTTAGGAGGGCTCTAATGTTTTCTTCAATCAAGTTAAGCCTATTGTAAAAAGCTGAATGCTCCAGGAGATGATTCTGTTCAATTTCATTGATATGATTATTGATCCTTTAATGGTTTGCTTTCAGTTCGGCAATTTTGTTTTTGAGCATAGAAGGAGGCAAGACTTTGTCTTTTGGCCCATGCCCCCTCTGACTCAGGTGAGCAGGGGTGTTGTTACCCAGTGGCTAGTCAGGACAACTGAGCAAAGACCTGATTTCACAGCTCACACAGGGACCAGGCCTCCTCAAGCAAGACACAATGAGACCAACCAGAACCAGGGGACTGGGAGGTGCCAGGGAACAGGGCTCTGGCCTATTTACTCTGAGCTGTGCCCTCCAGCACACAGACCAACCCAGGGAACTTGGACCAGGGAACTGGGAGGGGCCAGGAAGGAGGGGTATGACCTATTCACTCCACACAGCCACACCTGCCTGTATACTCTCTATAAATGGAACCCAGAACAGGGAGGTGGGAGTAGCTGGAAACAGGGTTCTGGCCTACTCACTGAAGACACACATGCAGGTCTTCATATTGTCAGAGCAGGGGACCCAGACCAGGGAGGTGGGAAGAGACTAGAAAGATAGTATTTTCTTTACCTTGGTCAAACATAGTTTTGTGAATTTGTTACTCAAATACATGTGAGCATCATTAAATTAGGTTCATTTTTAATACAATTCACAAAACAAACAAAAAATATCAATTCCTATATGGAGAATATAATTCATAAGGTTTATTTCAAAGGGTGGTATGTGTGTTGTTCCCCATTGCAGTTGTGAGAGGGGAGTCATTAATATAATACAATATTGAGACAAAAAGATCTACCAAGTATCTCAGTTGATGCATAAAGAAGTACTTTTGTGTTGCAGTCAGGTTCGCATTGCTGTAGAAATCACCCAATCAAGAGCAGCTTATGGTAAGAAGAGGTTTATTTTGGTTTACATGCTTAAGGGGAAGCTCCATGATGGCATGGAAAACAGTGACATGAACAGATGGTGGATATCATGCCCTGGCCAACATCAGGTGGACAATAGCAACAGGAGAGTGTGCTAAACACTGGCAAGGGGACACTGGCTATAACACCCATAAGCCCCTCCAACAATAACACTGCCTCCTGGGGGTGTTAATCCCCAAATCTCCATCAGCTGGTAACCTAGCATCCAGAACACCTAAGTTTATGGGGGATACCTGAATCAAACCACCACATTTTGTTCAGTTCTTCTATTTTGTTTTGTTGTTGTTGTTCTGGTGAGAAGTAGCCTAGGCTAGGTATAGTCTAGCATACTCTTCCTTCTTCTCCTAGCCATGCTTTTCTCCTTCATGTGCCTTTAGGAGGAGCTGAGTCTCTACTGCACTGGGAGTGTGTCAAAGTGCATAATCCAGGGAGAAGGAAAAATTATTAATTAGGACAGCCTGCATCAGCCTGATCAAAATAAAAGGGAGGAGTCATTCTTTGCAGTATGCTGTTTCCTAGAAGGTGAAGGATAGAGAATTTGTTCAAATGGCTCTTTTGTTCATTCCAGTAGCCAGGTAAAACTCAATATCATCAAATATATACTTGTGAAATTTTTTTCTCTTATACTAGTTCTATAAAAATAATTATGTTTGACATGCTGAGGCTAACAATTTTCAGCAAGTCTAAGTTCACTCCCCTGACTGAATAGATATGAACAGAGTGCAGTAAAATCTGCTCTTCCCAGCTACTGAAAATTTGGATCTGGATTTATGTACACTGTGTTTATAGTAGCTATCATAACCACCATCATCTGGCTGCTATTATTTAGATCCTAAATGCTTTTTAAAGGCCCCTATGCACAATGCTCCTTTCTCAGTCTGCCATGCTGTTGGGAAGTGGTATAAGTTTTAGGAGATGGAGCTAGGTGGAAGGGAGTTATGGGACATTGCCTGGGACAGAGATATTCTGACCCAGACCCCCTTAGTCTCTTTCTGCTTACAACTGCAATGAAATGACAGACTCCTTTATTATTCCCCACTGCCATCATGATGGGCTGTGCTGCTATACAGCAACATAGTAACAGGGATAAGTGAGGAGAAAGGCAACCTCTGAAATCATTCACAAAAGTAGTCCTTGCATCACAAACATTGAAACTGTATTGCCAGGAAGCTAACAAACTTGTTAATACACTAGGTCCTATGTGATTTTTTTTTCATTTATTTATTTTATTTTGCACAATAGGATTTAACTTTTACTTTTTATTTTGAAGCAGGGTTTTAGCTCGCCCTGCAACCCAGGAAGTCTTGAACTTGTGATCTTCTTGACTCTGTCTCCTGAGTTACTGGGATCTAGCCCTGCAACAACAGGCTAGGCATGTTCAATGTTGTAACAACATTCAGGGACTCAGGATTGATGCTGCTGGTATTATTATGATTATGGTAACTCATGTACTACTTGACTGAACATTATGATAAATCTTATTCTTGGATCAGAAAATACTTGTTTATAAATCACCAATGGAAGCATTGAGATCATAAAGTGTAGTTATGATCAAGAATGCAATTTAAAAATTAATAAAAGACACAAAATCAACCTTTTTATTATAGGTAGAACATTATCACACCCAAAAGAGATAAACATATGCTTTTATAAGGGAAGTGTGTTGGGCCTTGAGAGGCCCAGACACGAGGCCTAGTGGAACTTCCTGAGCCTAGCTAAAGTTTGGTGACCTGTCTCTGGCCAGCTATGACTAAGCAGAGTGCGAAATTGCCTCTGGCCTGCTACTTCCGCATAGGAAATTAGAGTTCCCAGGCATGCCCGTGCTTAGAACCATTCATTTCAAAAGTCACGGTATGCTATTGGCCCTTACACCTCACCCCATCCTGAGATCCCCACCCTTGTTCTCAATGCTATATAAGAACCTGCCTATTACAATAAAGTGAGATCCTGCTTCGACAAGTCTCCCAACTCAGTGTGGTTTCTCTCCAGTGCTCACCATCCCGCTCAGCCCCAGGGAGAGACAGGCGGGACCGGCTCTCCCACAGCCCTACCTGCCGGAGAATCCAGCAGAAGTTGTCATCACCCTGAAAAGTATTATGTAATATTAGGCAACCTTTCAAGAATTAGTGTGTGACTATAATTTTTATAAAACCTGAAAATAATAGAGATATTTGTCTCTTTTTTACTTAATCATGCCTTATTATGTATGCACTTTTCAATAATTATCTCTTTTTAAATACAGCCTTAACAAAGACGGTTGCATATAAAAATGATGATAAATATAATAATTTGCATGATATGGACTTCAAATGAAATAGCTCTTACCATTAAAATGGAGGATGGGGCATCCAACTGCACTTCAACAAACATGGTTTCACTACAGAATTATGACGACAATGTTCAACATTTAATGTGCATGAGATAGGGGTATTCTGCCAGGTGACATTTATAGTGAAGATTTCAAATAAAAAAGAGGAATGGGACACTTTTTAGACATAAACTTCATATTAACTCATCCTCTGGATTATGCCTTTCTGGGGCAAAGATGCACTTGTCTCTACTGATAGAAGATGAAGCAGATGATTGAATGTGAGAAGACGGATGTCTGCACCCTCACAAATCATTGTGTTTCAGTGTTAAATCAAGAACTCTAGTACAGATTAATATAGGAAGGTGATGAAATGTTAAAATAAGCTGACCCTCTGCATATATTGTCACTGACATCATAAACTCTAGACAAGGACTGGCTAAGCTGAGTTGGACCCACCAAATAGGAATAACTGTCATATTATTTAAATGGATATGTGTGTGGAAAGAAAACAACACACAACACTGTCCTTGAGTTCATGGATCAACTGTGTCATTTGACAAAGACGGGAGCTGGGGAACCAATATCAGAGAGATTTGTATGTAGTCTCATTACTGTCATAGTATGTGAAGGGGATATGATAGAATTTTAGCCTCGGCAGTTTTCTCACCATAACTACATGATCTAGAATCTAAATTGGCCATAAATTAGTGTATTGGAGTCAATTTCTATTTTCTGTTACTTGAATGGAATGATGAAAGAACACCATGTAAGAATGTCTTTCAGGATTTGGTATAAAAGTTGTGCTGTAATATATTGCTGCTGAGTGATGTCTGTATTCTGCCTTGTATCCTGACTTGTTTTGAACTAGGCAGCTTTCTCATTCACCTTCTGCCAGGACATAACTTCGTCTTCTGGAGTGTGAATTGCCATGAAAGAATAATGTTTCTGTAATTTGTGTAAATATGAATTAACTGCCAGACACATAAAATGAGTCACACTGTCAACCACTTGGGTTTGTATGCTTTCAACTAGTTCAGATAAAAGAATAGTTTAAATGGATTTAATCTTTACTTTTCTCAATAATATATATGTTGAAGGCAGATGTCAACACGGTTTAGTGATATAATAAATATCCTAAACTTTCTAAGCTTTTGTAGCTAAAGTTCTATGCATGAAAATTAACTTATCTTTTAAATTGATGCATTTGCTCACATATATTGAGGAATTATCTAACTTAAATAATTAGAATATAAACACAAAAGACTTGTTTGATCATTTTTTGAGACACAATAGACATTGTCTTACAATAAAATATTTACTTATGAGGAACTTTGTCAGTAGTTTAGTTTTTAATATTTTATTTATTTATTTATTTTTAAGTAATTTACTTATTTATTTGGGAAAGAGAGATTGAAAGACAGTACAGGGGGGGGTGGGGAAGAAAGAGAATGGGCACACCAGGGCCTCTAACCACTGTAAATGAACTTCAGACACATGTGCTACCTTGTACATCTGGCTTATGTGGGTTCTGGGGAATCAAAACTGGGTCCTTTAGTTTTGCAGGCAAATTCCTCAACCACTAAGTCATCCCTCCAGCCCATATTTTATTTAAGTTTATGCAAGCATAAGAATGAGCACATGAGAGCCTTCAGCTGGTATAAACGAACTCCAGATGCATGTGCAAACTTGTGTATCTGGCTTTACATGGATACTGAGTAATTGAACCCAGCTTTGCAGGCAAGAACACTAACCACTGAATTATCTCTCTAGCCATCAACAGTTTATTTTGCTTCTGTTTATTATGTATCCTTTGAAAAGTATTAACTATTCCAATAAGAAATTTGAAGTAAAATCTCACCTTCACATGCTGTATTAGTTATTTTTCTCATTCTTATGGCCAAATGCCTGAGAAAAATACCTTCTGGAAGGAAGTCTTCATTCTGGCTCACAATTTGAGGAGATTCAGTCCACCATGGTAGTAAAAGTGTGGTGGTAATGATGGCAGCAAGAATATGAGACAGCTGTTTATTTTATAGTGGCAAGTAAGAAGTAGAGAGCACCAACTGGAAGCATGGATAGACTAGAGCCCAAAATATCTCTTCCCCAGGAATCCACTTCCTTCACTGAGGCTCTGCCTTCTGAAAGTTTCACGAGCTCCAAATACAAAACACCTGGCTGAAGAACAAATGGTCCTCACCAGGCCTGTGGATTATTTTACACATTCAAGCTATACTAAATTCCCTCCCAGGTAATAAGGGAAATTATTCTTTTTAAAAAAAATTTTTTGTTATTTTATTTATTTGAGAGTGACAGACAGAGAGAGAAAGAGGCAGAGAGAGAGAGAGAGAGAGAATGGGCGTGCCAGGGCCTCCAGCCACTGCAAACAAACTCCAGACACATGCGCAACCTTGTGCATCTGGCTAATGTGGGTCCTGGGGAATCAAACCTTGAACTGGGGTCCTTAGGCTTCACCGGCAAGCGCTAACCATCAAGCCATCTCTCCAGCCCAGGAAATTATTCTTAACACAGTACAAAATGTATCACCCTCACAAATGTTCTCATACTCGTCAATTAATCATGACCTACATTATGTTCAAGCTTTGGTACAAGAAATTGTAAATTCACTGTGATGTGACAAATACTTCTGTCCTATCAGGACTAGATTTATTCTTAAATTCATCATAGTTTCTATTACATAAAACATTGTATTGTTCCACTCATGGGTATGTTGTTGACTGCCTGACCCTTCTTCCTTAGATATCTGAGCTATCAATATGGGGTAACATTTTCCTTATCAATTGGAAGTTAGCTCTGTCTTCATCTGTTCTAAGAAAACCCTTGAAATTATACCATGGTTCTCTTCTGTGCTATGATGGGGTTGTTGACCCATTATTAACTAACTTTCTGATTACTGCTCTGTTAATGAAATGAAACTGTATTTTGGCCTGTAAATATTGTATGTTTTAGTGATTTTCTAAACTAATTTCTATGTATTTTAACTTTAGGGGAAGTTCAGTGACTAGAAAATGGAGAATTTCATAAACCAGATTGATTGACTTGTACATATGAAAACTTGGTGGTTGCAGGGAAGGGCAGAGTGCAAGGAGACTTTCATTAAGATCAAACCTCCATCTCAAGGGATGTATAAACTTATAAACTCAGTATCTTTGAATTAAACCTGTAATGATGAAAGGAATTCAAGTTGAATAAATTCTAATTTAGATCAATACAGTGTAACTAACACACACAGAGACACATACACAAAATCAAGATAAAAGGTCTATACATATCTGTAGAAATAATTGTGGGGAAGTTCATTCATTAATTCAACAACCAAAGTATTTGAATCAAGGATAAACTGAACTTAGCTACTTAATAAGAGCAATATGGGAGATATTTTATTATTTTAATTACAAAGGAAACATTGTCAAAAAGATAAAATATCTGATTTTGAGGGTGTGTTGTAATTATTTTCTTAATATTTTATTTATTTGAGAGTGAGAGAGAGAGAAAGAGGCAGACACAGAGAGATAATGGACATGCCAGGGCCTTCAGCCACTGCAAATGAACTCCAGAAGCATGTGCTACCATGTGCTTCTGGCTTACATGGGTCCTAAGGAACTGAAGCTGGGTCCTTTGGGTTTGCAGGCTAGTGACTTAACCATTAAGCCATTCGCCCAATCCCAGGTGCCAGAGATGGCAGGCATACCATTTCAGGATCAGGAGAAATCAAGCGCTGAAGAGCTGCATGACATAGTTCCAGCCCAGCTGTCTCTTCCTTGGAGTCCAATGTGCCTCTCTATAGAAACATCTTTGGCTCTCTATGCTACAGATATCTATGGTTTTCAGTATAATGTTTGTCTTTTTCTGTCTTTTACTTGGTGCACCAATCTCTAACTTTACTTTTCCAGCAATAATTGATGTTAGTGAAGTATTGGTCAATGTATCTGAAAGAAGCTCTGGCATAGAATTGGAAAAACAAGAAAATGGGTCAGAAATAATTGTTTTCTTTAAAGGCCTTAAAGAAAGTCAGGCATGGAGTACAGTACACTGAGGAGGAAACAATGAACCTCCTGGAACAGTGTAAGAATTGTTCTATGACTATTTTTTCCTAATGGTAGCAATTGCAGCAAACTATGACTCTTTACCAAGAATCCTTACAGGCAAAACAAGCAAGGTCAGAAAGAATTCAATCAGGGGGACCAAAGTCTAAGTATTAGAGAGACATGAAAAGGGAAATTCAAAAAAATGGTTCGGGGGATAAATGGGTCTATTGGATCAATGGTCAATGGTGGGAACCCCCATTTTATGGCTGTTCTGTCTCTTACCTTTAATACAGTAATTGAAAGCAGGAGCTCAGGAAATTGCAAGTACTTGACCGCACATACATGGGGAAAGTGTGAAAATATTTAATCATATGGAGGCCTGATGACTGTACTTGAGGCAAATAATTATGGAATTGTTTGATGTAAAGAACTAGCAAAAAGTGTCTATGAATTCTGTGGAACTGTAACTTTCTTGAAGTTTGTTCTTGCATGTCATGATCAGAAAATAAAAGACTGAGTCTAAGAGCTGTGGCAGCAGAGAAAAAGAGAGAAAGAGAAAAAAAAAAGAGAAAAAGAAAAAAAAAAGAGAGAAACAGAGAAGCAGAGAGAGATGGAGAAACTCAACTGCCTTCAGCATTAGCCTGTCAGCTTGCACCAGAACTTGACTTCGAGTCATTATTGCGCCGCTCCCTTTCACACCTCTCTTCAGGGATCCTCCTTCAAGCCAGGGCTGGACCCCGGAACCTAGGTCTTTTTTTTTTTTTTTTAATTGGAGATAGCTCCCTGTAGAAATGATGCATCGATAGTAACTGGGCATACCAAGTGGAAAACTGCTTTCACAGATTCCATTGGTAGGACACAAGTATCTCCTAATGGCTTATGCTCACAATGTTCAAAGACTGTATCATTTAAACTGATACTATTGTTGATTTTCCATGTTTTTCTCACTCATTTTGTGATCTAAAGGAATAGCAGAAGGATGACAAGTTATTTGTTGAAGCATCATAAACCTGTGGCCCTCTTAAAGTCTTCCAATAGAAATTGTCTCCCTGAATGCTAGCATCCTTTTTTATTTTCCTGTAAATCACATCTCGTTCAACACTTAATAGTCTATGCATTATGTAAAATATGAAGGTTGTCATGGTAACTGGAAGGGAAATTTAGTCAATGCAATTCATTCCACATAATGCAGGGTTCTCTTCTTTTCTGTTTGTTTAAAAAAATCTGTATAAATCCATATTCTGCATTGAAATAGACAGCACTATAGAGAAAATGTATACACTAGAGTTAAAAAAATAAACCAGGAGCTTAAAGGTGATTTAGTGTATCTTCTAAGATCCTGACTCTATTGTTCAGCCCTACTGATTTCGTCCCAAAGTCAAGTCACCACAGTGCTCTTGCAATGCATTATACCTGCCCCCAAGCTCAAATTAAGCTCAGGAGGAGTTCTCCCTTGGCTTAGAGTCCTCTGAGCATGAAAATTAGGTTAATCCTGTAGAAAAGGTTCAGAAGAAAGAATTAAACATCAAAGTGAAGCACATAATTCAATTTCCAACACACATAGAAGGCAGACTGAGGCACCATAACATGGGATGAAAGTCTGGAGAATTCTGGCACAGCAAGAAAGGTCACAGGTAGTATCTGGTTTTTAAAGTATTTTACTAAATAAATAATTTGGAAGTCATTCCATAATAATCTCAATTTCCCTAGGGTGAAATTGTCCAAGTAAGATTCTGTTACATCTATATCATATCAGTTCACATAATTGTAGACGACCATGTCAGTGCAGCCAACATTGCTTTGTATTTTTTAATAAAATTATCAAATATTTTAATAAGGAAGTCCATTGGAACCTAGGGTATAACTAAATGTAATTGATAACATATATGCATTTTTCTCTTCTTCCAATGGATTAATGCATGGTGAACCAGGAAATATAGAAATGCTCACATAAATATCAGTGTTTCTTTAGTGTTTGGGTTATGTAGTAACAAAACTCTCATAAAATCATATTTAATTACTTATGTAAAACTAAGAAGAATAAAATTACCCCTAATATGCTGAAATTGTTCCCATATTCTCTAGTTTATTCTTAATGACTGCGTTCTTTATACACAACATATTTTCCATGTTTTTTTTTTAAGTGTAGACATTGTCTATTATTAGAATGCTGTCTTATCAGGTAGAAAAATGGCTTAGCAGTAAAGATACTTGCCAGCAAAGCCAAAGGACCCAAATTTGATTCCCCAGAACCCATGCAAACCAGATGAACAAGGTGGTACATGCATCTGGAATTTGGCTGGAGGCCCTGAGGACATGCCTATTCTCTCTCTTTCTCTCTCTAATGATCACTCTTCCTATCTCGCTTTTTAAAATAAATAAATAAATAAAAATATGCAAAAAAGACTGTCTTACAATTGTTGATAACTTTGTCTTAAACTCTTAAGTTACTTTATCATGATTCTCCTTCTATTGTCTGTTTTAAACTAGAGGAAAAAAATCTAATGATCCGATTTGTATTAGATAAGAAAAGTACAGGGTTTTATGAAATACTTAGACACTTAAATTTCAGTAATATTTCCTCTTTGAAATAGGCTTATTGGAATTCCTTCTGTAGTACTAATATAGATTTGTAAATTAATTTGGAAATGAAAAGTTTGGAGGAAATATTGTCTTCCATGGCCCCTTTTTCAAATAACCTTTCAATTTAGTGATCAAATCTCAGATTCCTTACACAAATTAGGTGGGTTTCAGGCATGTCTAATGTTTTATTTTTTATTTGTTATTATGAACATAGTTAATATGGATATATCATGTATTGGTACCATCCCTCACCCCTGCCTCCATTCCACCAGGGCCCTCCTCAGTGGGGTTGTAGATATGCCCCATGGGATTGTGGGCTATGCACTGTGGGAACAGCAGTGGATTTTTAGTGGGAGGCAAAGCCACTGGTCATTATGTCCTAACCTGTGCCTCTTACAATCTTTCCATTGCCTCTTTTGTGAAAGCTATGTTGGGTGTGTTTTAAGCTCATGTCTAATGTTTTGACATTGTGCTTTGTATTGTAATTTGTCTTTCTACAGAGTTCACTCTGAAGAAGGGTACAAGTGAGTTACAAAAAAAATTCATATGGGCTCTAGAGATAGCTTAGCGGTTAAGGCACTTGTGTACAAAGCTCAACGACCTAGGTTCCATTCCCCAAGAACCACATAAGCCAGTTGCACAAAGTGGAACATACATCTGAGATAATTTGCAGTGGCTGAAGTCCCTGGTGCGCCCATTTCTGTCCCTCTTTCTCTCTCTGTCTCTCCCTCTCTCTCTGTCTCTCTCTTACACACACAGACACAAACACACACAAAGGAATAAAATAAACTTAAAAAATTAAAATCCCATAAATGTGTTTTAAAAATATTTTATTTATTTGAAAACAGAGAGGAGAGGGAGAGAGAGAGAGAGAAAGAGAGAGAAAGAGCAAGAAAAAATGCAAGGCTTCTTGCTACTGAAAATGACCTCCAGATGCACGTGCTAGTTTATGCATCTGGCTTTATCTGAGTACTGGGGAATTGAACCTGTTTTATCAGGCTTTGCAAGCAAGTGTCTTTCTTCATTGAAGTATATTTCTTGTGCCCTTCATAATGTGTCTTAAGTAACTTCATGATTTTGTGTTGAGCTGCATGCCCGCCTAGCCTAGGTAGATATTTCCTTCAGACTTTAGACTGAACATGCTTGGCCTCTGATTTAATCTATATATCAATCTATCTATATATCTATCTATCTCTATCTCATCTCTATCTCTGTCTATCTAATCTCTCTCTCTCTATCTCTCTCTCTCTGTATGTATGAGCATGTGAGTGTGTGTGTGTGTGAAACATGTATAGGTCAGTGGACAATCAAAGCATGCCATTCTTCTTCTTTCTGTCTTCTTTGGAGACAAAGTCTCTCACGCTGTTTTCGGTGCTGAATAAGCCAGTCTATCTGGCTTGTGAACTTATCAGTTCTCTGGACTACACATCCCATAGACACAGGTGCATTGGAATTACAAATGCAAGATCCACTTTTATGTCCAACTTTATATGAATGCTAGGGAATCAAACTTGGGTCAGTAGCCTTGCAGGGCTCAATAGAGTATTGAAGAACAAATATGCAGATATATTTTAGGCTCAGAATAAGTTCTCAATGCACTAGAAGAAGAGGTGTTGATATATCTATCTTTGCTCAGCACTTTATTTCACAACTCTGTTCTAAACATAGGAATTAGAAAAGGCTTTTATCTACACACTTTGACAATGGTTTAGAACCCAAGAATATTTATTGTCTTAAAGATTCTAAATCAGAGAACAGATGTCAGAAGAGTAGCAGATTTAGGACTCTTCAATGTTTTTACCTCAAAGAAACATCACTTTAAAGAACTATTCAGGCTGGAAAATACTTCCACAAGAGTGAAGGGGACCAAGTGGGAATTTATATTAAGTAGTGTAGTGCTGAAATAGGAAGACATGCAATGAAGAAGGGAAGAAGGGTCTTTTCCCATTACCCACACTTCTCTCTCCCTACTGTTAGCAACTCATGCATAGATACCATGAACATGAGGAAGGGAAGGAAGATGAGCAACTGGCTACTTTCACTAGCATGCAAGGCTTGCTGTAGTAAAATGGCACTTGGAAGACCTGCATACCACTAACTTATAGACTTGTAGCTGTTCTCTGAGCCATACCTCCACTCAGAAGCCAGGCTACAGCACACAGCTCAAGACTATGTCAATGTGAAAGTAATGTATTCTCTATGCTGTCTCACCACCTGGCTCAACACTGTGGCCTCAGCCTCCAGATTGTCCCTAGCACATGACAGAAAGTGTGTTTACTGGCTTCAGGACTGTCATGGCACTAGGTACTAGACCAGGGCTGGTGATTTTTGTCATCAGACGAGCAGCTGTACCTGCAGCCTCCACAATGATGCTTTGATGACACAGGCTTTTGCCTATCCTGCAGCCAGATCAGCATCCCTTACCTCACTCACTAGAGGATATCCTGTGTACATTGGCTTGAGGCCAGTCCCAAAGCACTTGTGGATTCACATGTCAGCATATCCAGGGCAGGATTTTCCCAGTAAACCCCAGTGCACAGCCCACCCTATGAATCTATGCTTCAGGATTGCTCTTCAATACCCATATCCCAGGCTTGACTCTGAGGCCCTACGACCCAGAGCATCCCTATTACATCAGTCATCTAGGTTACTACCTGCACACTTCCCTTAGGAACATCCTCAGTTTAAACACCTGGTGACCAACCCAGCTGTCAGATAGTTCTTAGAGTTAACCAGTGCAAACACATTCTTGGATCATGCAAGACAACCACCCTGGAATTTCCCTGAAGTATAACTAAGAAGTGCTTTCCCAGATAGAGCTAGTGTAGAAAGCCAGGAGTAACTGTGTTTTCAAATATGTATACATTCTTATAAAGTAATTACAAACCAAAACTATGGATATATACCACAAAAAGGCCAAGCAAAGCTATACAAGGTATGTTACTAAGAATTCAGAATGTCTTATTAAACCCAACAACTTTTAATAAGCTACAGAGAAATAATTCAGTGAAATAAAAGCCAACACACTAAGAAATTTAACAGAGGTACTATTTCTGATGTACATGCATGTTGGGACACAGTTACAGGCCCCAGGCCACTAGGAGGCTAAAGTAGGCCGTGAGCTGTCAGGCATGGCTAAGGGCCCCAGGCCACAGGAGGTTGCAGCAGGCCTAGACGCTGATAATCTCAGCCTTGAGATCAGCAGGAGTGGGGCTGCTCCCTCCCTTCGCCCAGGACATCTGGACATCCTGATAAGACTTAGGTATCAGTTTCCCCTTGGTCACGTGACCTTCTACAGCTCACTCGGAAGGTCCATGTATGTTAATGAGGTTTCGGCCAACAGTCTTACCTTTTCCCTTTACCTTTAACCATGCCTTTTCCACCACTACATGAGCCATTATAAAAGCCCATTCCCCCAACAAATAAACAAGCTGCCCTCTGACACAGTATCCCAGGTGTTTCTTCCTGTTGCACTCATGGCCACTCAAGACCCTGCTCTGCAGTTGCCTGGACACCCCAGGAAACCAATGCACAGTGGCCCCAGGGCAACCAGGAACCACATATGCATATGTGTCTATGCATATTTTATGAATGAAATGAAAGAGCCGCCAAGCCTCAACAGAAAACTGATCAAAGACAAACCAGAATTTCACAACCTGAAGACAGATTATATTTGTGAAAAATATAACATAAGGAGAAAAAAAAAAAGAAGAAGAATGAAAAGGAATGAAGAAATCTCTTGGATTTTATATGACAACGTCAAAATAGCAGCAACAGTGTTTTCTTACAGAAGTTAGAGAAAGGAAAAGAGAAAGTAGAATTCATATTTAAACAAATAGTAGGAGTACACCTTCCAAATTTTGAGAAATATAACAACATCCTGGTGTATTAATGACATTCTCATAGCTGTGATAAACTTAAGGATGGAAGGGTATATTCCAGTTTACAGTTCAAGCGTCCAGGCCCTCATGGCAGGGGAAAGCCTCACGCCGAGAGTAAGAAGCAGTTGGTACATACATTTCGTCTATAATCAGGTAGCAAAAAAACAGTGGTGCTAGTGTTCCACTTATTTTCTCATGCTTATTCTGTATAGGATGTCATCCCCTAGAATAGTGCCATCCACAGTTCAGGTGGGACTTCCTACCTCTACTAACTTAGTCAAGATAATCCCTTATACACATGCCCAAAGGCTTCTTTAGTAGGTCAATCTAACTTTTGTCAATTTGGCAGTCAATTTTAACCATCACAAGTCCACACCCTATCAACTTGATATCCAATCATTCCATTTTAAGTCATGATTCCCTATCTTTCCCATGAATTCATGGCCAACTCATATTAAAAAACACATTCAGTTCAACTTCAAAAGTTCACATGGTTTTTAACATTTCTGACACTATTCAAAATAGAGACTCTTCTGATACCCAGGCATTTTCTTAACTGTGAATTCCTCTAGAATCAAAAAACATGTTACAGGGCTGGAGTGATGGCTCAGTGGTTAAGGCGCTTGCCTGCAAAGCCAAAGGACCCAGGTTCGGTTCCCCAGTACCCATATAAGCCAGATGGACAAGGTGGCAAATGCATCTGAAGTTCATTTGCAGTGGCTGAAGGCCCTGGTACACCCATTCT
Source organism: Dipus sagitta (assembly GCA_036346955.1). Lineage (NCBI taxonomy): Eukaryota > Metazoa > Chordata > Mammalia > Rodentia > Dipodidae > Dipus > Dipus sagitta. The sequence continues at coordinate 113,115,292 of CM070779.1, read as the reverse complement.
CTCTCTCTCTCTCTCTCTCTCTCTCTCTCTCTCTCTTCTCTCTCTCTCTCTCTCTTAAAGAGACAAAGTAAATGAATATAAAAAGAAATTACAAGAAAACATGTTACATACTTCCAACATAGAATATCCCTGAGTTACAATTCCAAATCAAAAGAAGTAATGATGGAATATCAAGGAAATATCAGACCAAACAACACTGACACCCATCAGGAAAAATTCCAATTCCTGCTGCTGAGTGTCTAGCATCTGGGGCTGTTGATGAAATTATCAAGATTCCAAAGGTCTTGGGTTACTCGACCCCTCCATGTCTGTTACCAATATCACCCATATCTTCTCTCCTCAGGGCTCTACTCTGAAACTGCACAACCATCTCAACCTTATATCTCTCATGCTTTCAAAACCATTACCACATGGACAATGTTACCACCTTCTGATGCCAGCTTGTGATGAAGTGTGGCTGCCTTAGACCACAGCTCTTCAGCCTCTTTGCTTTCCAGGCTGATCCAGGTGGGGCATTTCCTTGGCACTTGTGTTTGAGCAAGGAAAACCTAACGAGTTTATATTTTTATAACAAAGGGCCTGCTATTGCCCAACAATGGCAAAGAGGTTTGTTTCTCTTTAATGGTGTTCATTTTAATCATTATAACTGCTGCCTTAGCACCAGTCCCAATGCTGTCCTGTCTTGTGATTTGCTCTGCTGAACAATTTAGCTAATTGCTTATATATATGGATAGGTTTATTTAGTTCTGTTTTTGGAGACTAGAAGGTCCAAAATCAGAAGCACACTGATTTTTAATTCAGCCACGTTCAAGTTCTTAAGATGCTGATAGAATGAAGCCAGGTCCTTCCCCGCAGATAACATGAAAAGTCTCTAGCTGGTCTCCTAATGTATTTCTTGCTCCTCTATGAATCCTCTATGAGCCAGATCTCCACTGTCTGCATTTCTCTAGGCAGTCTGGCCTAAGCTCTACCGTGGCTTTGCTTAGAGCCTGTAGTACTTCTCTAAAACAACATTCCAAACTGTCTCACAGTCCTCACATAAACCAGCTCCAAAGGCCTATGGATCACATGGTCAGATTTATCACAAAGTGGCCAACATCTCAGTTCCAGTTTTCAGTATGTGTCACTTTCTTGTTGCTATGACCATGCACATGACCAGAAGCAACTTAAGGAAGGAAGGATTTATTTCAGTTTACAGTTCAAGATTACAGTCTTTCATGATGGGGTAGGCAAGGCAGCAGGAGCTCAAAGCAGCTGGCCATACTAATTCTACAATCAGAAACAGAGAATGACCAGTGCTGGTCATCAGGTTACTTTGCTCTTTTTGTCTATTCCAGGAGTCCATTTCCTGGAATGGTGCTGCCCACAGTTAAAATGGCTCCTACCATTTCACATAACCTAATCTACAGAATCTTTTACAAGCATGCCCAGAGGTTAACCTAACCCACATAACCCTCATAGACATGCCCAGAGACTTGTTTCCTAGGTAATTCTAGGTCCTGTCTGGTTGGCAATCAGTATAAGCCATCACACAGTTTAGGAAGAAGAAACATACCAAAACAATCCTCCAAACAGTAGATGAAAGCATATTATTATTAAGTTTTTAATCCGTATAACAAGTAGGAACTTGCATGCAAAAATTAAGTAAAACTAAAGCAGCAAAACATTCTACCAGAGAAAATAATAGTAGTTGTAATTACACAGGTAGAGATAAAGGACAGAGAAGTAAGAATAATAATAATAATAATTGACAATAGCAATTCATTAGCTATCATTAATTACCTTCTTGTAAGTAGATTAAATTCTCTAATCAATAAACATAATATGGCTGAGAGTACAAAAATAAAACTCAATTATATTCTTTCTAAATGATACACAAATAAACTGTACATATACACTGAAAATAAAACGATAGAGATAGGCAATCTATGAGAATGGAAAACAAAATACAGTAACATGGTTATACTTGTATAAAATTAAAAAAAAAAGATTTTGAGTAAAAAACTGATGCAAGCCTGGTACGGTCATGCATGCCTTTAATCCCAGCACTGGGGAGACAGAGGTAGGAGGATTGCTGTGAGTTCAAGGCCAGCTTGAGACTATTAGTGAATCCCAGGTTAGTCTGGGCTAGAGTAAGACCCTACCTTAAACAAAAACAATAACAACAACAACAACAACAAAACATGGTTGTGATAAAGGGATCAATTTAAAGGATCCCACACATATCTATGTACCATATACATATATATGGTATATACATATGGTATAGAGATAGACATATATAGATAATTAAAATTTCAGATATAGATATATAGATATATGTTAATATTAGTCAACTAAACTTAGTCACTTAATGGAGAGATACTTCATTAGGTATTAGCATGGGATTTAATAAGTTATTCTAAGTGATCAACATTTCAGACTGAAGATTTATTAGAAACATAAAGATAAATATTTCTTCAGATCAAAAGTACTGAACAGACAAACACAGAACTCTCCACCTAATAAGAAAATAATATGATTTCAAAACTGTATATGGAACATTTGTCAAAATAGGCTCATATATTAGACCATTCCATTCGTCCATCTGTGTCTATAACAAAAATGTCTGAGGGTAGATAATTAAAATGCAAAGTGGCTGACGTGACTCATGAGTGTTGTGGCTGTAGGGTCAAGACAGGGTGACATTTGTGTTCTTGCAATTCCTGGAAATTGAAAGGGAACCATCCATACACAGAATAAATCACATGGAAAAATAGGAAACCAAGCAAATCCATGTGCTAAACTTTCTCATCTTATGACAAATTTCTCTCAATGGAATAGACTCAACATAAAGTCCCCATTACCTTGTAAACATTGTGATACTGAGGACAAAGTTCACAGCTGATGACTCCTTAGTGTGCAATCCACACCCATTTTATAGCAACCACAGAGCTATAAACAAGTGCAGCCATATCAAGTACAGTTTCTGAACATAATGTAATAAGACTAGGAATAAATGCATGAAGATTCTCAGAAAGTGTATAAATACATGGAAACTAAACAAGCAATTTACTAGGATGATATTAAATTGGAAATGAGAACATACTTTTGAGAAAAATAAAAATTAAAACATTTCAAAACTTATGACATCTAGTACACAGTGTTAAGCATAAAGTGTTTATGTAACAATGAGAAATACAAGTGTCATGGTGACACTTCTAATCCCAGCTCTTGCCAAGCTGAGGCAGAGATATGGAGTTCAAAGTTAGCATCAGCTACCTTGGAAGATGCTAAGGAAGAGAGAGATAGATAGATAGAGAGAGAGAGAGAGAGAGAGAGAGAGAGAGAGGCATAATGAATAGTCTTAAACTACCTAACATTGTATTTCCTTGAAAGATAAACAAGGGCTAAAGAACTTAAAAAGCTTAATCATAGCAGAAGGAAATAAATACTAAAGATTAAAGCAGAACTGCCTGATATAGGCCAGATAAGTGTAATGTAAGATAAGCTTACATTTGATGTTATCTATACAAGGAATGCACCTCAACACAAGAAAAGTCTATGTGGTAAATCACAGCTAACAGCATATTTGACGTAAAACTTGAATATTTTTCTTTCATTCAACGATTCATAGTAAAATAAATTAGGAAAAGATAAAGAAATAAAAGATACACTAACTAGTTTGGCCGAAGGAATGCTGGTCCTCTTTGAAGACTTCACTATCTTTTAGTAGATAATTCCAAAAATTATTGTTAAAATTAACAAAACTATTGGAAATAAAATGTGTTTATGGAAAATGGCAATAGACTAAATACAAAATTAAGATTTTAATGCTATAGTACAGAATCCTGGGCTGCAGAGGTGGGCTAGCGGTTGTGGTGCTTGCTAGCAAAGCCAAAGGACACAAGTTCAATTCCCCAATGCCCTCATCAAGCTGGATCCACAAGGTGTCACATGCATCTGGAGTTTGTTTGCACTGGCTAGAGGCCCTGGTATGCCCATTCTTTCTCTTCATCTCTCTCTCTCTGTCCCTCCCTCCCTCTCTCATAAATAAATAAATAAATAAATAAATAAATAAATAAATATTTAAACAAGAATCCTATGGAAAAACTTTCATTTATGATATCTACAAAAATATACTTAGACATGAATATGTATTACTACAAACGCAGATCCATAAGCCAGTGAATACAAAGCGCAGATCTAGGACTGGGGAGATAGCTCAGAAGTCAAAGGCACTTGCTTACAATGTATTCTGGCCCTGTCCAATTCCTCAGTACACATCTTAAGTCAAATTCACAAAGTGGCACATGCATCTGGAGTTGGTTTGTAGTGGCAAGAAGACCTGGTGTGTCCATTCCCTCCCTTTCTCTCCTAAGTAAATAAAAATATTTAAAACACTAAAACATAGATATAAAACTATGCATTAATGATAAACTATTACTTTTTGTGAAAATCTCCCAACACTGAACTATAGTTTCCATAATGAATAGTTTGAATATCTTTAGAAGAATGAAATTAGAACTTTACTCCAAACTATAGGCAAAAAAAAAAAAAAATCAGCTCTAAATAGAAGACTTAAGTATAAATACTGACTGAAACTTTAAAATCTATGGGAAGGGACTTCCGAGTAAGACGGTGGCTTAGATATGGAAGGACAGTACACAACTAGGGAAAACAGGAACATAGCTGCTCTCCTAAGGTCTTCCAAGGAGAGCTGATTGCCCACCATCATAACTGTAGTCCAGTTAGGCCTTGTAGGACCTCTGTGAGCCTCAGAACTGTAAAGTGTTGCTTATGTTTGCTTAAGCATGTAGTATTTTTAGGACAGTACTTGGAAATCAATGCACTTAACTTTCATAATTTTCTTAATTATTTTTACTCATTCAACATTATTATCACCCCCAATTTGAGAGACCTTTAGTATATGGAAATTTCATGTGATGTTTTACAGGTTTTGACCATCATCAATACTTTCTCTTAAATGTTCAAGTACTCACACTTCATGATTCCCATTACAGTGAATACATCACAAAGAAAGCATTACAGAATCTCTTGATGATGTAAAAGTATATAAAAATACACAAGTGCAATAGTGGCACACAGCCATGGTGGGTAACCATCTGCTCTTGGATTGGCTAACAGATCCACTCAATGGAAAGGAAACATATCTGGAAATGGGAAACAAGCCAGAATCATATCCAGATAATGACTTGGCTTTCCAATATCAAGCTTCCACTAATTTGGGGCTATAATAGGGTCTAGAGCCACTAAATTAAATTCTCTCTAATTTAGTAATGGTTATTCCATTTAACCTGTGCTGACTTCACTCTCTGTTAGAGAATCTGCTTCTCTTTTTCAGATGGGAGCAGAACCTGAGGAGATATAAATCATCACACTTCACCACAGGGCCCAGCTGAAACTATAAAGGAATTGGGGTAATGAGCAAGAGTGCTGCTTTCTCAGTGAACCTGATATCAGCACAAGAGTGAGGGAGATAGACACTGAGGACACTCAACACCTGACAAAACAGGGATCCAGAGGCTCCTAAGAGCCAATCACTGAAGTGGATTTAAAAACATGGCTCAGGTAATTTTGCAGAAGAGGATACAGAAAGATTGTTAGAGCCACAAGTTGGGACAATATGCAAAGAGACATTGCCTCTCGCCCATAACTGACTGCTGCCACCACAGTGCATGATCCACAATCCCCATGAGCATAATCTTCATGCCCAAATGGAGGGGGATGAGGGAAAGAATGGTACCAATATGCATTGTTTACATACTAAGTATGTGCAGACCTAATAAAAATAAATTTTTAAAAAGTTTGTCAAAGTATTTCAGCATGATATATTTTCCTTTTGTATTATTTCAGTCCTTCAGTGTTCAAACATTTAAAGACCATTTTGATTTTTCACAAACTAAGTAATTATAAAATGATAAGAAAAATTCCATATTTTACTATATCATCCAGCGAGAACTACTTTTGTGACATAAATAAACTCAGAATGAAGGATCCAGAAACATGCTTTCTAACTCTGATTTATTCTTCCAACTTAACCTTGATATTATTTTTTGCATCTTCTATACAGAGCCAAGTGTTTTCCTGTCTTTCATTTTAAAACCATTTTCTCCCAAACCATTAACGAACACTGATTGTAGTTTCTAATTTTATTTGGGAAAACTTTTCCAGAAACTTTTATTGCTTAAATAGTTTATGGCATAGCCTGTGTTGATTACATTTTGACATTTAAATGACATGATTTAGAAGGGAATTCTCTCTCTCTGTTTTAGTATGTGAATGTTCATCATTTTCAGCTTTTATTACATAATTTTGAGTTGTGCATATATGAGCAATAGTGAGAAGATGCCAATGATTTTGCTGATGTATAGAGGTTTAAATCTTACTCCTCTAGTTCTCTGACAGTTCCAGCTGATGGGTCTGCATCTCTGACTATTATGTCCCTGATTGTTTTACAGTATCAAAGTAAATTCTAGTCGAAAGTTCATTTTGTGTCTCTTGATTGTAAACTTTAAAGGAAGCAGTGAGAAACTTACTTATCTTAATTATTCACGCAATCTATATTTACACATCTCTCATAAATTCTTGATGTTTCAATGCTATTTACTTTGGAGTTAAAATATGCCATCGATAAAAAAAATAAAACTAAGCAAGTTGTACAAAATATCAACTTTGCTATTGATTTCCCTAAGCACAGAGTTCATGAGACATCCTCAACTTTGCTACACTGTCCACCATCCCAGATGAGACAAACAGGTCATAGTAAGAGTCATTGTCAATGTCAAGTTCCCTTCCCTCTATAAACACTATGCGGAGACCTCAGGAAGGTTCATTGTACTTGTTTTGGTTATGCCACCTTGAACAGGTATGATATTTCACTGTGAGCTGAGAGGCAACAGCTTGTGCTCTGCACTCTTCTGTCAAGACAACTGTTGTTAACCCTGATGATATAACATCATCAACATAGACCTTAAAAAATTGATAAGGGTGATGAAAAACAAAACCGCAGGTGACTTACAAAACAGATGGGGAGTTAAAATCCAAACTAGTGTTTCTGGCCAATGAAATTGTGCAGTTGCTTTTAACTGCAACAAAACTGAGTCTGTCCTGATAGTCACAAACTACCAAGGATTCACAACTGTCTCTATGGCAGGACCCTTATTCATCAATAGCCTCCACTAGCTCAAAGTCCATTCAGCCATACTCATAAAAATGTACACCTTTTCTACACAGAAAATCAGACAAAACTAGTGGGGCCTGAAAAATCTTATAATAAACACATGTGAGGTTTTGGACCTTCCTCACCATTGAGTTATAGCACCAGGAGTAATGTAACATGTGCATGTGTATATGCATATCTTGCATACAGTGCATTCTGAAGGCAGCAAGAAGTGAAAAGATAGCTCTGGTGTCTCTTGGGTAAGAAATAGTCACAAGTTCACACCTTGGATATTAGTTGGGCTTCTGACAAGAAAACAGAATCAATAGCTTGGAAATCAGTTTCCTTTTTCCCATTCTGATTATCGTTAAAACAAATTATTGTGAGAACCATAGACATGTGCAAACAGAACTACCCAGAACTTGGACTCAAAATTAGTTTTCTTTGCATTGCAAGTTTCAATGTTGCATAGACACAGAAGTATGTATTCTGTAATAATTTTCTCAAGACACATTCTGCTTTTTTGTGTTTGCTTTCTCTCTCTCTCTCTCTCACTCTCTCTCTCTCTGGTGTAGATGTGGTGGTGTAGGTATACATGCATGCACATGAACTTGCCAAGTGTGCATGGGGGGGATCAGGGGCTTCTTCTATGCTCCTTCTGCCTTATTTCCTAGAGATAGTTCTTAAATCAATCTCAAGCCTGCTGGGATTTTAGTTATAATGACAGACCAGTGAGACCCAGTGATGATCCTATTTCTGTCCCCATTGGTTACAGGCATGGATGTCCAAATCTGTCATTTTATGTTGGTGATGGGAATCAAACTCAGTTTCTTCATCCTTGCATAATGAGTGCACACACTCAGGGAGCCACGTCTCCCCAGGGCCACGAGGACACATTTGAAACAGGAATTGGGTACTCTCAGGCTGCATTTTCACAAATATACAATAGTGATCTAAGCCACTTGCTGGGACTGAGGATTAGGAATTAGTTGGAAAAAAAAAAGTGGTGGTAATTTTCCAAATAACAAATCTTGATTCTGTACCTACAGTCCCTACATTAAGTTAAACTAATAATTGGTTTGGAATAGTCTGTAGTAGAGAATGTTTGTAACTGAGTCCCCACTAGTCAGACATCACAATTAACTGCCAGAAAGTACAGCAGAAAATTTCTCAATTGAAATAATCAGCATACCTACTTTTCTTATGCTAATTAGTTCAAACCTAAACACAGTCACTCACAGTGTATTTTTCTATTTTATACCACTCCACACTTGAATATACAAAGGCACAGAAGTTATGGGAGCAAGCTCTCAGACTAAAGATTGAAGGACATATTTTGTCTATCTAAGTGTGAGGCCCGTAGTTGACACTCTAAGTTACAATCTCCACTCATCATCCCATCAAGGGATCACAAGACAAAGAAGAGTTCTAGTTTTCCAGTGTATACCTAGAATAAACCAGTCCTACAGATTCAAAAACACTGTCATGGGTACCAAAGGTAGTATCTATGAATCTGCCTGTAGATATTCATGAGAACCAAAGACAGAAAAAAATCCTACATGCTCCTTGTTTGACCAAAGGTTCTGAAAATGGAGGACACTGCATTGGAACACTTGGGGATGAGCGCTCTAATTGGGTTACTCTAGATGTGTCATTCGAGGAAGACTGATGAAATTCTTTCATAAGGTCTAGAGTGTGGGCCCCTTGTTGCAGAAGAAACAGATCTGAAATAAAAGTCCCTCATGTAGCACAGAGTGTCTATACATTGAGCCTTATGTAGGGGAGGTTAAGGATAAGGGGTGCTGCTGATATAGCTCACTTGGTAGTGTGCTTCCATAGCATGCTCAAAATTACACTTACCATTTCATAAAACTGACCATAGCAGCACACACTTGTAAACTCAAATTCTGAGGTGGATACAGGAGGACTCAAAGTTCAATGGCAACCTCAGGTCACATAGAGTGAGGGCAGACTCAGCTACGGTCCCTGTCACCCAAAAAGAAAAAAAAAAAAAAGCAAGGGGTGAGTATAAATTACTTAGCCTTTATGTTGATGAATGGAGGAGGAGTTGGTCAAAAAAGAAACAAAAACAGCAGGAAGCTGATAAGGAAAAAGGAAGTGGTGAGCAAGCATGTGGTCTCTCTGGGTACAACGGTAGCCATTGCCCTTCTATGAGGCAAGCTGCCAGGACACCCAGGCAGTTGTTGAGGTCAGTTCTCCCCAAACAATGGGTGTGCACAGACACAGTTATCCCAAGCCTCTTCTTTTTTGTTCACTGGAGGGCTTATGCAGGCCTGATAGTTGAAGGGATATTTCGTCTTTATCCCACTGTCATGTGACAAAGGGAGTCTGGGTCATTGGGGAAGACATGCAGGTGCTACTCTCCTCTGTTATTGTTATCTGCTGAGTAGAAACACTCACTGATAGACAGGTGAAATTGTGAAAAAAGAAGTGGATGATGCTCAAGCATTTGTCCTAACCAAGGTCCCCTCTACTGGGGAGGAGACGGTTGGAATTTCAGTGAGGAATAGAAAGACTGAGCAATGCCTCCTTTCCCTGCCATGCACTTTCATCACAGAGACATGAAAGTGACTGACACACTACCCCTGGGAAATAGCAGGAAGAGTAGATGGCCTCTCCCTGCCTACCTGGCAGAGGGGGATTCGTGTATTCTCATGAGCTGTGCACATCATAGTTAAATGAAGAATCAAAAGACACACTATTTTCCACTACCCCAGAGTCATTCAAACACACCCTGGGGACTCCACCACTTACATCTAGCTTATTTCTCTGCATTTAACAAATAACACAGAACACTTCGTGAAGAACCAATTCTTTTGCTTTCAGTTCATGAGATGATTTTCACACTCATAATACTCCCAGGCAGGCCCTCTAAAATGTCTAGTGTCATGGGTTGGAGAGATGGCTTAGCGGTTATGCGCTTGCCTGTGAAGCCTAAGGACCCCGGTTCGAGGCTCAATTCCCAAGGACCCACGTTAGCCAGATGCACAAGGGGGCGCACGCATCTGGAGTTCATTTACAGAGGCTGGAAGCTCTGGCACGCCCATTCTCTCTCTCTCTCTCTCTCTCTCTCTGCCTCCTTCTCTCCGTCGCTCTCAAGTAAATAAATAAACAAACAAACAAAATTTAAAGAAATAAAAAAAATAAATAAAATAAAATAAAATAAAATGTCTAGTGTCATGGGACAAAGAACTACGTTTAGGGCCATTGCATGAATTAGTGAATTTCACTGTGATCCTAAGGCTATTGATCATCACGTGCCACACATTCACTCAGCAGCACTGCTTTTCCAGTTTCTTCCACATGAACTTGGAACTTGCGTATGTAACGTGTACACTGAATTCGGTGATGACCCTAAAGCCCTATTCTGAATAAAATGATGGAAGCAATGGGATGAAATGTTTAAACTCCAAACAAATAGTAAGTTTTCTCCATTTTTCTTCCATTAAGCTGACATAACTATTTTGTGAATGCATCCACAGTTCTAGTAACAGAAAAATTTCAGCAAAATGTGATAAAATTGTAACCTCATGAAGAAAGAAATGTCTGTGCATACCTTAACAAGTCAATGCCAGGCACTGCATGTAAACGTACTATAAAAATTCAAGGATTATATAAACTTATGAACAGTAAATGCTGACAGGTGGTGTGCCCAGTATGTAAAACTGTGAAGGATTTAGCAAGGCGTGGTGTCCCATATCTTTAATTCCAGAATATTTAAGGCTGATGTTTGAGGGTAATAGTGAGTTCAAGGCCAGCCTGGGGCTACAGGGTGAGTCCCTGCCTCCAAAAGAGAAAATAATAATAATATCTATGAAAGAATATAGCTTTATTTTTTTTTAATATTTCACTTATTTATAAGAGAGAGGGAGAGAGAAGAAAGAGTGATGTTTGTGTTGGGTCCCAAGGCCTGTAACCACTGCAAATGAACTCCGGAAGCACGCAGCACCTTGTGCACGTGGTCTTCCCTGCGCACTGGGAGAAGGCACTCTCGTCCTCAGGCTTTCTAGGCAAGCGCCTTAACTGCTAAGCCATCTCTCCAGTCCTAGCTGTACTTCTAAGAGTGAAAAGCAATAATTGACTTAGCTCATCAATAAAGTTAAAGTTGAAAATCCATTCAAAGTCAAATTCGGTTGTAGTTTCATGATATGATGCACGGGAAAGCTGCGGTTGACCTCCTGTGAGCTGTAGTGTGGTTTCAGCTGCTGTGGCCAGGAATGCATGCGAGGCCCACGTCACCTCAATGATGACCTCATTGGTAATTTCATATCTGAGAGTGTAGAGACTCAGCTGAGAGAACCCTCATACCCCAAGACCTTGGATATGTTCATAATGTATCAGGTGGTCACAGCATTTCTGCTCAAGCCAGTAAGAGCCTGTTGTTAAACATCCAAAAGGTAGAGCATGGTCTTGAGAGTTCCCCCAAACACTTCTGCTTGGCACCTCCAAGCACTCCGCCCAACACTGTGACAAACTGAGGCCAAATGTCTCCCGACCTTGATGCTGCCTCCACTCTGTTCCCAGCTACCACAAAGCAATTTGTTTCCTTCTAGTTGTTTCTCATGAGAAGGAGAAGACACCATCAAAGGCAGAAAATAAAATAACTAGTCCATTCAGGTAAAATATGTTTTAATACATACCACATTTAATTAGACTGTAGTTATTAGAGGTTTTACTTAGAAAGTGGATGAAATGGGGCTGGAGAGATTGCTTAGTGGTTAAGGCATTTGCCTGTGAAGACTAGGAACCCAAGTTTGATTTCCCAGTACCCACATAAACCAGATGCACAAGGTGGTACATGCTTCTGGAGTTCGTTTGTAGTGGCTAGAGGCCCTGCTGCACCCAGTCTCTCTCTTTCTACTCTCTCTCTCTCTCTCTCTCTCTTTCTCTTTCTCCAATAAATAAACCAGTAAAATATTAAAAAAATGAAGTGGAGGAAATAAAATTTCAATAATGTAACCTGACAGAAGCTTCATAAGTACAGTATGGGGATATGGAGGGAAAGACATCTCTAATACACGAGGCTTAGCATGGAATAATTGTGACATGGAGGCATGCCCTGGAAGGGATTCATCTTACAAGAGCAGGTGGTTATAAAATTTATCTTCCATGTTGTCATGAGAACCTTCATTAGAGAACAGTTAGGGTTGCTCATTCTTCACTTGGAATTCTCAAAGTGCCACAAATACTTCTTCACAAAGTACACAACATTGAGAATTTTTAAATATTTTCTTTATGTAGTTTATTTATTTATTTATTTATTTATTTAAGAGACAGTAGAGAAAGAGAGAAAGAGGCAGAAAGAGAGAGAGAGAGAGAGAGAGAGAGAGAGAGAGAGAATGGGCATGCCAGGGCCTCCAGCCATTGCAAACAAACTCCAGAGTCGTGTGCCTCCTTGTGCATCTTGCTTATGTGGGTCCTGCAAAATCAAACCTTGGACCTTATTTCCTCAAAGAAGTAACATGAGCTTGACACGGGTGATTTCATAAAGCCACCCCCTTAACATAGGTTCTTACTTTTGAAAGATTTCCAAAACTTTAAGAAACTCACATATATGGGTTATGGCCTAGAAAATTTTCAGCATAAAGACCATAGTGGGCATTTTGTGTAGATGGTGATATATTTTATAATTTATTTAATGCGATGTGCAGAAATGATGATAAAATACCACAACTTGTCCCAATTTACATAAGTACCAACCACACATAGTACCTAATATTTGTGAGTTATGTGAGCAAGCATAAAGATGGTACCAAAATAACTATAAGATTAACTACAGTTGATCATGAAACTACCACAATAATTACAAAAGCTCCTACAAGAATGAATTCAGTAGATATAAGCATCCCAAAGTATCTTCATATCACACACTTATGATAGAAGTCATTTCTGGTAGCTCCTTCCTCATCTCTCCAGTCAACTACACAGTAGAGTGAAAGTGAATGTCATTTGTCTCCCCATGTCTTTCGCTACAGATAACAGGTGTGCCATTCTGATTTCTCTTTTTGGCTCCTGATTTATCAGTAAGGCTTCCATTATCAGTCATCAACATCCAGTTAGATGTGTAGCAGTTAGAAAACTCTATCTGGGTTGTATCATGTGCCTCTTGAGTCTGAAAAGGGCCATCTGTACATTTTATGATGGAAATTTCAAAAATTATGTGAGCCAGATAAACCATGAAATCATGTTATCTACAAGATAATGGATTCAACTAGAGATGATCACATTAAGTGAATTAAGTCAGACTGAGAACCAGAAATGTCACATGTTCTCCCATTTATGGATCCTAGATTTTATATCGATATGTAACATCACAAACTAAAAGTAGCAGTAAACTGCTTTAGGGGAAAAAGCAAACTAACTGGGTGGGAGAGGGAAGAGAAAGGAAGGTCAAGTGATATGGGTTGAGAGTATAGACTACATACACTATACTTTTGTATGAAACTGCTCTTGAAACCCAGCCCTATGTAAAATGAACATAAACCAATAGAAAAGACATGTTTTATGTGCCCGTATCTGCGAATTCTAACCATATTTCCTTGTGAACTTCAGGTATGTCCACTTTGATCTGTAAGGTATATTAATTTCATAAGTGTTACAACTGTTAGTTGATGTTACTCTCTTCACCTATACCCAAATTCACTTTCTACCAGCTGACCCTGCTAACACATTGTTCTGCTTTAATACTTGGAATTTTTAATTGGTTCTTTCATATTGTATGTTATTTGTTTGACATTACCTAATTGAGAGAATGCTGTAGTTCCACTTTTAATTCTTTAGACATGTTAGCAATGCTATTTTAAATATTTTATTTATTTATATTTACTTGGGAGAGAGAGAGAGAGAAGAAAAGGCTGTTATAAAGAGAAAATGGGGGCTGGAGAGATTGTTTAGTGGTTAAGGCACATGCTTGCAAAGCCTAAGGACCCAGGTTTAATTGATTCTCCAGGTACCATGTTAGCCAGATACACATGGTGGCACATGTGTCTGGAGTTCGTTCGCAGTGGCTAAAGGCCTTAGTGTGCTCATTGTCTCTCTCTCTCTCCCCCACTCTCTATCTCTAATAAATAAATAAATAAAAATAAACCTTAAAAATGTAAAAGAGAGAGAGAGAGAGAATGGGTGCGTCAGGGCCTCCACCCACTGCAAACAAATTCCAGATGCATGCACCACCTTGTGCATCTGGCTTACACAGGTACTGGGGAATTGAGCCTGGGTCCTTAGGCTTTGCAGGCAAGTGCCTTAACTGCTAAGCCATCTCTCAGTCCACAGTGTTATTTTAATACAGGCATTTCTCTTGGTATCTTTTCAGAACTGTTTACATGATTACCTTTACATACTAAAATCTGAAATTGATCATCATTGTTACATGGTGTGTTGTATGTAAATATAACACACAAATACTCCTTTCATGCACATGAAATCTTTTCTAGAGTAATACAAAACCTACTACATTGAAATCCTATTTGCTACATCTTTAGATTATCATCTCCTAAAAAAAATAACTTTGTTCTCCACATCCTTTCAGGTGATCCCCTTGCCCTCCTTGTTGCTTTAAAAAGAATGGGTCACAGATAACCATTAGGTTTAGCTATACACATTAGGTCTATACACCCATGTCTACTACATCGAAAGAGCATGAGTGTTTACTGAGAGATATCATGAGATGACACTTGTGTTCTCCTAGGTGACCCTGAAGCATTAAGACCTCCTCAAATGATAATACATCAGGGGACATAAAAGTAAGATGTTCTTTCCTTTCTTAAAGACAAAAATGTTTTTCCCTGATTCTTTTAATTACAATTGAGAGCACATTTGAGTTATAATACTGGATATGTACACTGTAGGTACTGCCTGTTTACTTAGGAAGAGGTTCTTTGTTCTCATAGTGTGACATATATTTTCCTCAATGGTAAAGAGCCCATGCTCCTGTTAATAATCTCTCTCTCAGTAACTTGTTAGAAACCCAAATAAAACAAATAAACAAATAAAAATAAAGTCACTGAGACAAAAAACCCAAGGAAAGCACAAAGTGATTCATGTGGAAAGTGAAGACAATCTGCAGGAGTGGGCAGAAACAAGAGAGAGTAATGGAGACAAACGTGAAAACAATATGTTATATATCTTTATGGAAAGTACATAATGAGCCCATTGTTATGTGTAATTCAGAAATGCTAGTGAAATGGAAAGACATCTGCATAATCACCATGCAAAAGCTGTCACATGAGCTATGTTTGCTCCTCTGTCTTCTGTAGGCTACTGTGGTTAGACTGAGTTTGACTGTGTACCCCAGAGCTTGAAGTATTAGAAGATTCCTATATCCAGTATGTGGGCACTGATGGTTACACTGAGTTTAAGTGTGTTCCCCTGAATTTGTAGTAGTGGCAAAGTCCTGTATCTAGTATGTGGGCACTGATGTGGTAAGACTGTTAAGACATATGTCTCAGAGTATATAAATGGGATATGGAGGAATCTACTCAGAAAATATCATGTCACAAGATTGAAAGCTGGGCATGTTAGCCCATGCCTGAAAAATCAGCATTTGGGAAGCATGGGAGACAGAGGCAAGAGGATCACTGAAAGTTCAAAGTCAGCCTGGCATTATGAATTCCATGTCACCCAGAGCTATACCTTAAATCTTCATCTCACCACAATAGAAGCAAAATCAATAGTAGGTAGTGATGAAGTTTCTCTGCCATATATGATGCAGTTTAGGAAATCCTGAGGTTGGGCCACATAGGTTTGGCTGATATGCCTTTGAATAGGCAAAATCTAAGAAAAACAGTGCTTCTTGTCACAAAGTATCCAGACTCAGGTGTGTATGCCAACATCACCTTACAGGCTCCTACAATCTATGACTTATCCCCTATTTCCATTGTGGCTTCAATGATCCCATTTCCCTGGGAGACTCAGACTTGTGCATAAAGAACTCAGAATGATCTGACCTTATAGTGTTGTACTTTCTCTAAATTTTAGTTTCATTGAGGAAAAAGAGGTTTCGTAGGTATTTTGTTATCATTTACGAAAGTATTTTATGTAAGAATATTCTAAATACTGGTGGTCTTGTCAGGTTATTTGAAACACTTGCTGGGGCTGCAGGTTAACAATTTAACTGAGAAAATGATTGTCAAGTAAGAAATTTGGCCCTGTGCCTACAGTGCAAACATTCAGCAGTGATCCTGTTAGTTGACTTGAGATTTATGAATAAGGGACTGTGTGTAATCGTGTCCCTACCAAACAGATACCCCAATTAGCCAAGCAAACTTCCAGTGAGTAATTTCTCAGTGGGAAGAATCGGAATACCTACTTCACTCAAACAAATTAGTTCAAACATTACCACAGCCATGAACAGTGGATAAGTGTATCTGTATACACTACAAGGAGCAATAGAACTATGTTGTATACCAAACTCATAATTTCCAAAGTTGACGCTCTACATTATGACCTCCCATCATCTCACTGCCATGTGATCAGAAGTCAGTATGCAAGAGCTCTATGTAAGATTGTACATCTGTAGTAAGCCAAGTTTACATTGATCCCAAATATTATCCTAGACACCCAACACAGCAGCTAAGAATCTGCTTGTGGACATTCACAAGTAAGAAAGACAAAAGAATCCCACATACCAATGGTCTCATCACTAGTTCTGAAAAAGGGAGACACCACATAGGAACACATGGGTGATATGTGTTAGTGCTAGACATGTGTCATTTGAGGTGCAAAGCTTTCACAAGGTCTAGAGTGCAGGCTCATGTAAAGAAGAAGCTGACCTTGTCCCTCTGCTTGTTCCAGTCTCATAGCCACACCTTCATCTCCTCTCTTCTATCTCTAGTCCTGGTTTCAAGGAGTGGCCAATGTCACCATGAAAGCAAAGAGCCAACCAGTTTAAGAATATTGTCCCCTAAGAACTCAAATCACCACTTTCTTCCTTTGATCTGTTCTCTGTCAATGTTTTGGTAAAATACCTGGGAATGTGACCTATACACTGTGCTCAAAAGTACTTTCTCTCAGTGCTGGTTAATCCACATGATGAGTAGTAAGTGCAAACACAAACAACTGTTTGGCACACAAAAAAATGATTATCATGATTTCTAAAGTGCCTTGAGCATCATGGTGTGTCTATATGATTGTGGTTAGTTAGAGAAGATTTTGGTAGTGGTAAGACCCTACTGCTGAAGACACCTTATGTGGTTGACATGCAAAATAGAATGGCATGGCTGGAAGTTAGAAGAGAGTCAGTTCCCAGACAGTCAGCGCGTCTAGTGCCAGAAGGTGCCACATGGGTGACTGGGGGAAAATGACCAATATCTCTCCAAGCAACTCATGGTCTAACCTACTTAGCAGCAAATAACTTGGTGTGATGCCCCACACAAGTGCAATAGTGGCACACAGCCATAGTGGGGAACCAACTGCTCTTAATTAAGCTAACTGATCTCCTCAGTGGTATGGGACCCATAGCTGGAGCTGGGAAACAAGTCAGAACCATATCCAAACATAAACCCATTTGCCAATATCAAGCTACCATCAATCATGGGCTACAAGAGGGCCTACACCTATTAAATTATCTATAAAAAAAAGTAAGGGTTATCTCTTTTGTCCTGGTGCTAACTTACTCTCTGTTGGAGAATCTGCTTCTCTTTTTCAGATAGATGTAGATCCTAAGGAGAGAGCCATCCCATCATACCTCCAAAGGGCCCCAGCTGAAACTAAGAAAAAATGGAGAAACAAGCAAGGGTGCTGATTTCCTGATGAACCGGATACCAGAAGAAGGGGGAAGGAGATCAACACAGAGAAAAATCAACTACTACCAAATCAGAGAGCCAGAGCCTCAGAGGCCCCCAACACCTCATCACTGAAGCAGACCAAAAATGAACCCAACATGGCTCAGGGAAATTTTGCGGAAGAGGGGGCGGAAAGAATGTCAGAGCCACATGTTGGGTCATGATATGCAGAGACATTTATCTTACACATAACTGTGGCCTAACCCCACAATGCATGACCCTTATACCTCAACAAGGAGGGGCCAAGGGGAGTGGGTAGGTCACGGATGAGTCTAATAGTGGTACCAAACTGACTGTATTTGCTGAATACAAAACTAACTAATAAAAAAAGAAGAAAAGAAAAAAAAAAGAGTTACTAAGGCAGCTAGATGAGGTGACACACATCTTTAATCCTAGGACTCAAGAGGTAGAAGCAGGAGGATCCCTGTGAGTTTGATGACACACTGAGACTACATAGTGAAGTCCAGGGCAGCCTGGGCTATAGCAAGATCCTACCTTGAACACATCCCCCTTAAAAGGGAACACTGAACTCCGTGATCTCCCTGAAGCTCCATTCTGAATCAGACAGTGGTTCATGGAAGCAAGTGAAGATATCAAATTAGTTTTGCAATGCTTTCTGTCATTAAACTGCTGTAATATTTTTTGTGAATATATACACAGTTGAAGCCATAGAGAAAACATTAAAAAAGAAAACAAAGAAACATCCCAAAGAAAGAACAATCATTATTACCCATCCATCAAATGATACAGAGCTACCAAGCATACAACTTAAAGGTACTGGGAAAATGCAATGTGTAGTTGAACTTATGAATAGTAAATGTAGATTATACTGTGTCCCACATACTAAGCTAAAAAGGTGTTTAGCTGTAATTTTATTTGTGAAAAGTGTTCATTATCTTAGATCATTAGTAGATTACACCCACAGAATTTATAATGTATCCTAAGCCAAGGTTTGTTTTCATAGGAAAGCTGAGTTGGCTCCCATATGAGCCTGTGTGGCTTCACAGAGTATAGTAGGAATGGGTGAGCCACTCTCTCCTGACGTTGTTCCAGATGATAGCATGACTGAACATATTAATTCTGATGATACAAACACTGACAAGACTGATCTCACCAGTATGAACGCATTCAGAACTGTCTATCAATTATCGAATAGGTCACAGTATTCATAGTTGATCTCAGGGGTACATTTTGTGCACTTCTTAAATGTAGACCATGGTCTTTGGAGTTTCCCCAAACTACTTCTGTTTGGTGTCTCCATGGAATAACGATGGCTGTGATATAAATTGGAGCAAAATGCATCTCTACCTTGATCCTACCATCACTCTGCCCTCAGCTACAGCTATGCTAGAGGCAGCATCTGATGACTCTCCACATCATGCATGGGTGGATCTATCCTCCCTGAACTGTGACAGTTCTTTGTACCTTCTGCAAAATTAGCCATGTGAGCGTGACACTCGCCTTGTCATAAAGTCACCCATTTGATGTGGGTTTTTATCTTTCAAAGATTTGTGATTAGTATAAAAACTCACAAGTGTGTATCATGGACTAGAAATATTTAAAAATTAAGACAACATTTCATTTTTTATGAGTTTTGCAATACACATACATAATAATCTACTTTATGGTTTGTTCAACATGTAAAAAATATGCTGTCACATGGGGATGAATTTTATAAGCATTCTCATTTTACAGATAGTGATTTAAAACTTCAGATTTTTGCCTTCAGCCAGAAGCTGTTTTGATGAATACATTTTTTTTTCTGGTGTAATATTTAATTTTTTCAAACTTATTTTGTGTTTTTGTCACTAACAAGATATATCAAAATAAAAATCCTGCATACCTCTAAAATGACAGTTAGTTCTGCATATTTTAGCTTTGTTTCTTGTGTTACTCTCCTGAAAGATGCATGTAAATTTACTATTCTTTGTCATATGTATCCAATGAGGTTTCTGTGTAGTCATGAGTTAATGATTAGACTGGGTAGTCCTTAACTGCAGAGAACTCAAAGTACCCCAAAATCTGTCTTGGGTTTTTATGTGTGTGTCAGGAAAGAGTAGAAAAGATAGGATTAATAGTCATTGTCATTTGGGACAGCATCATTAGTTTCAAACCTTGTATACATTGTTTTATTTCTGGCCTAGAGGATGCCAATACACATAGCAAAGTGTTCTGTCAAGAATCCATTTCAGGAAGTGAGTAAAAGTTGCTTTCAATGAAGCGAGCTTTGTGCAGAATGGGTAAATACAAGAGGAACATCGACAGATCTGATGATATTGGTGCATGTCAAGCAAATATCGCCAATGTGATGGACTTGCACATGACAGGAGCAATTATAATACTCGGACTGAATCATAGTTTGTGGTTTAGGGCCTTGTGTGGACTGACCATCATGTCATAGACTGTGGACTCCAGATTGAAATGTAAGGATTGTTTTCCATTTCTTGTCTAGTCCTATTTTCATCTTTCTTCAAGAAAGGAATGGCCTCTATCCAAGCATAAAGATGTGACTGTATGCATCTGGCCAAGATTTCAATGTAGTTTGTTATCCCTAGGTTATCAAACAATCTCTGCTTGCTTCCTTGGCTCCTTACTCACCCACCCCATACTTTCAGTTAGAAATACTTTAATTATTTCTTCTGCAATACCTTAGGTGTAAAACACATATTATGATCAAGAGAATCTGTTTTGACAGTTGATAAGTCAGACAGTATGAGCATTTATAATAAAAGCAAAAAGTTGCAAGGCTTAAGAATTATATTGATGGGCTGGAGAGATGGCTTAGTGGTTAAGGCATTTGCCTACAAAGTCTGTGAATCCAGGTTTGATTCCCCAGAACCCACATAAGCCAGATGCACAAAGTGAAGCATGTGTCTGGAGTTTGTTTGCCTATTCTCTTTATATATCTGCCCCCCTTCTCTCTCTAATAAATAAGAAAGATAAAATATTTAAAAATTATATTGAAGCTCTGATGACATTGAAATCAAAGGGGAAATTTTAATTTGTTAGGTTAAAAAAACAAGCTTTCACCAAACTGTTTTCCAGTGACTTTCCCCCTTTTTTTGGACACTTTCCCCATTACAAGATAATGTAGATATAAAATCCAACTTTACTTCCTCTGCCAACAGTGTTTTGCAGTGAGTCATGTCTCTCTGCATCAGTAACATATACACAATGTGTGGTGACCTGACCTCTGTGAGTAAAGCTAGAATGTCAAGGGCACAATCTGTAAAGAGATTGACAGCTCAGCAAAGCCCCTTTGACTCTCTTGATCACAAGGCAAAC